>OY856410.1:471600705-472800705 GCA_963693085.1 Alisma plantago-aquatica
TGAGAGTAGAAGAGAACAGTTAGGGGCTTGTCCAAGCATAGAAAGAAAAGCAAGTTAAAGCATGCACTTGAACAACCCAAAAATGCAAGATAAAGAGCTGCAAAAAAATAATAAATTGCAATTTGATCCTCAAGATGACAGAATTTGCCCAAAAAATATCAGTGCTCATGGAAAAGCGACGAGTCTTGCTTAGAAGGTCGTTTCTACATAAAAAACACTAGTCTTGCACCAAAAACTGAAACTGGAGTAAAATCTGCATGAAAACCAAAAAAATCTCCAATTTCTACATACAATGTAGATCTATGTATCCTGCATCACCATGTTATGCAAGAAATTCAAGATAGTAGATATGCAATTCAAGGAACAAGCTTGAGCATGTATGAGACAAGATACATGCATAGCATATAGTAGAATACCACTAGATGAGCAAAGATATCAATTATAAACAAGGCTAGAACTACATGTATATGAACTACTAGTAGATGTTGTCACAAGTTAGGACTACTAGTAGGATCTAGATCATAGTAAGAGATACCAAAAGATACATAAGATAAAGCAAGCTATGCGTATATGTAGAGATATATCCAAACAAAGGGATAAGCAATTTTTAGAAGTATGAAAGGATATAACTCACATACAAATATGAATCATTACCAAAAGATGATTACCATTAAGAACTTCAAGGTTGTATCAACACAAGATATACACCTATATAGATGTAGCAAGTTTGAGTACAACGGAAGCAATTTTAGACACAACCAAGAGATCCAAAGAGATCATCATCAAAGCTTGCAAAACAACTCAAAACAAGTAATTGCAAGATATAGATATGCCAATTTAGAACAATTCGATAGAGTTGTATGCAAGATAGACAATTTAGAGCATGGTAATATGCATATATAAAGGTACCAAGGGATTGCCAAAGAATAAGGCTATTTGGTTGAGAAAATCTAGTTGAGCGGGAAATTCTCATCCAATAAGCCAACAATGTATTCTGTGCACAGTGTTGTCGGTCGAGTTCTGTGTATTGACAACTCGACTGATGATAGCTATTGAAAACACCCATAGCTGCCTATTGGTCGAGTTTCAAACAAGACAAATTTGACCGACAGAGCTGCTGTCAAAAGGCACATATATTTCATAAAAACATATTTAGATGCATGCTAAAGATATAAGCCATATCCAAACATGTGTAAGCAAGTTAGTAATGCACTATGAAAGCATTAGAAATAGTTTTTGAGTAAGAGTATGAAGAGAATTCCAAAATACTACTTTTGACTCAAAAACCACATGCATAGTGCACACTAACTTGACAAAAACAAGTTAGATATGGTTATAAGCAAGAAAAACATTACCTTTGTTGTTACCATTCTTTTTTCCACTTGTTGTCACCCTCTACACATATCACCTTTCTTCTTTCATGTGGATTGAGAAGTCAATTTGCAATTCAATAGCTCAAGTCAATCCATTTGCAAGTACCTACAAGAAGAAAGATGAAATGGTCCCCAATCATGTTTTTGGGTCCGAAGGGGTTAGTTTAGCAACCCAAGTCCTATTTATCTTGGGTGCTTTCCTAAAAGGACAACAAGTAGAATAATGACTAAAATTATTGCAATAGTTGCATGTGCCCATAGTCTTGGAACTAGAGGATTCTCTATGGAATATTGGAGGTCCTTTACCTTTGTTGTTCCTTTGACTACTATCATACACTAAATCATCTCTACCAATTTGTTTAGTAGTATGGTGTAGGATGTCATTAAGATTCTTTTTACCAACTAAGAATCTTTGCAAAGAAGATCTCAAACCATCATTATCATGCATAAGAGGAGTAATAGTAGAAGACAAATGATTGATATTATATCTAGCATGCAAAAGATCATTTTCTAAGCAGAGAGCTTTAGTTAAATAAGAATCTCTATCAATATGAAGAGCATCAACATCATTCTCTCTACTAGTAGAACTAGAAAAAGATTCATGCACATTGATTTTAGCAAGCAAGGAGGCATTTTCTATTTCAAGCAAAGCAATCTTAGAAACATAAACACCATTTTTAGATTCTAATTCTTGCAAAACAAAATCTTTGTCCTTATTTTCAGATTTAAGAACATCAATATCATGCATGAGAGAATCAACAATTAAAGTATGCTCTTCATTAGAACTAGGCATAAGAGGTTGAGCTTCTAGAAATATAACCTTATCAAGTAAACTAGTATTTTCAAGTTTAAGAGAATCTACTTGACTAAGATAAGAATTTTTATCATCATGCAAGCATGTATTAGTATGTTCAAGATCATCTAGTTCTACATGAATATTATCAACAATTCTAGCAAGCTTTTTCCTTTTCCTTTTAGAAGACTTAAGAGAGGCACACATATCATGAATAATAGCGCTCAAAGATTCTTTTTCTAAAGAGTTTAGATTTACCTCACTTGAGTCTTTACTTGTTGATGCCATGAGAGCAAAATGACATTATCCTTCTTCACTAGAGCTTGAGCTTGATCATCCACTTGAATTTTCACTTGAGCTTGAGTTGGAGGAGTCACTTGAGCTTGAGTGCCATTTCTCCTTCTTCATGTACTTCTCTTCTCTTTCCTTGTAATGATGGGTATTCTTGCCTTGTAGACAATCTATCTTGAAGTGACCCTTCTTTCCACACTTGAGGCACCAGATGGAGGAGGAATTCTTGCCATTGTAGAATTTACCCTTGGAGTACATGGCATTTTCTTCAACTTGAGAGGATGGAGAAGCTTGACTAACAATAGCCTTGAATTGAGCTTTGATTTCAACCTTCTTCATTCTCTTGAGTTCTTTCTCTTCTTGTCTTTCTACTTCCTCCTTCTTGTTAAGTGTGGCTTCATGTGCTTGTAGATTTCCAATGAACTCTTCAATAGGAATATCCCTAAGAGACCTTGCTTCTTCAATGGAAGTCACCTTGGGTTCCCACCTCTTGGGGAGAGTTCTAAGGATCTTTGAGTTAATCTCTCCACTAGAAATAGGATGACCTAGAACTGCAAGACCATTCACAATGGTGTCGTGCCTTGAGTACATGTTGGCTATCTTCTCCTCCTTTCCCATCTTGAAGTTCTCAAGCAGCCATTTGAGCATGTAGACTTTGATTTCCTTCACTTGATCTGTCCCCTCATAGGTGATTCATAGCTTTCTCCATACCTCATAGGCCGTCTCACCAGAAGAAATCCGATTGAACTCGGTGGAGGTCATGGAGGCATAGAGGATGTGCATGGCTCTAGCATTCAAGGTTGCTTTCTTCAAGGTAGCATCATCCCATTCTTCAATCTTTGTCTTTGGTAGCTTGTATGGGCTGTTCACCATTTGCCACATCTCAAGACTTGATCCTTGGATGTAGAATTGAAGCCTTCTTCTCCAATAGAGGAAATTGCTCCTATCAAAGATTGGAAGGCTGATCAAGTATCTCCCTCCTTGGTAGTCACCCATCTTCTCCTACTTATTGAAGTATGCTTGCAGAAGCTCGCTCTGATACCAATTGTTGGATTCTAGATGGGTGATTAGATGCTCTAGAGGGGGGGGGTGAATAGAGCTAAATGCACTTAAACAAAATTCATTAGACCTTCAAGATATATCACAAAATAAGGTTGCTAAATAGGAAGTTTGAGTGCAACTAAAATATGCATAGCAAGGGAGAGAGAGATTTAACATACACTAAGAGACAAGCTATTTAGAGTGGTTCCACACTTCAAACTAGAAGTGAGTCAGTCCACTACCTAGAGAGGTCAACCTCTAGGATTTCTTAACCATTGCACTCTTATGTTCATTCATAAGACTTATAATACATGCCCACCAAAGGACTTACCTATCAAATACAAAGAGTCGTCAACCTTACCAAGGACTTACCCACTTTGCAATGAGTCTTCAACCTTCACCAAGGACTTACCCACTCTTGCACAAGTCTTCAGCCTTGCATGGATTACCCACTCTTTCTTGGATCTTCAGTCTTTGACTTCACCTTCACTCAGAGAAGCTTCCACCAAGGACTTACCCACTTGAGCAAGGAGTCTTTTGCCTTCACCAAGGGCTTACCCACTCTTGCTCCAAGTCATCATCCTTGATCTTCACCAAGGGACGCCTTCCCTTGTTCTTCTTCACCCCTCTTAGCTAAGAGAGAGAACCTTCATCTTCATGGTTGAAATGAGAGATAGGGAGGTGGTGGAAGTGAGAGCCTCACAATATATACATGTAGGACTAGCTCTCTTACAAATTTCCTACTCACTCTAACGAATGTAGCAAGTGATTAAGCTTAGAGAGAGAGGAGGCTGTAAGAAGCACTCAACTATAGAATAGGAACCTCACATAGAGTTTTGCATTGAATGCTCAACCTTGGAATGAAGCCCAAGGGGTCCTATTTATAGCTAGGGATGCCTCTTAGCCTTTGGGAACACTTAAGAACAAAAACTAGCCGTTTTGTGGCTTGCAACATATATATTTTCACTTGTTGCAACTCCACAACAGCTAGAAATACTTTTCTGCACTTTTTCGTACAATGCGATTGGTCGAGTTTCTATAAAGGTAACTCGACCGATCCCACTAAGAGACAAGACCAATTTAGGCCATCGGTCGAGTTTGTCTTGGGGTAACTCGACTGATTCACTTAAATCAGTTTTGGTCAGTAGAGGGATCAGTCGAGTTCTGTGAAGTGTAAACTCGATCGATCAAAAGTCATTTTCAAGATCCAATCAGGATCGGTCGAGTTTGCAACTCGACCGATGAACAACCTGATGTGAATTTTGGAAAATGGCTTTTGAGTGCTTAAATATTCGATCTAAGTGCTCCTGATTTTTTCCAAGCTTAATTACAAGTCATACAATCATTACAAGTGATTTA
The DNA here is from genome assembly GCA_963693085.1 of Alisma plantago-aquatica. Lineage (NCBI taxonomy): Eukaryota > Viridiplantae > Streptophyta > Magnoliopsida > Alismatales > Alismataceae > Alisma > Alisma plantago-aquatica. The sequence continues at coordinate 471,605,563 of OY856410.1, forward strand.
CAATATGATTCTAATATATTTACATCATATTACAAAAATGTGCACTTGTATTGACTTTGACTTGTCTTTTCTCCAATTTGATATGTGCAAGTTAGGGCATTTGGAGTGTGTCTATACCTAATCTGAAATCACTCAAGTAGAGACATTAGACACCAATATGTGGAATGGTTAGTCATCATCAAAACAAGGGTTTAGTCAATTTAGACGTGAGTCAACATTGACCTAATTGACCTTGAGTCAACAGCTTGGTCACATACAAGTGAGTGGAAATTCATCTCAGCCACGATATTCACATAAATTAAGCCAAAATGTGAAGAACGTGATTAGTTTTATCACTATTTTACTGTTCTTAGTTCATTAACTAAAATTTGGATTTCTAAAGTATGAATGAATAACTTAGTAGAAATTTATAAGAGTTGAATGATTTCAGTTATAAAATGCATGTATACAATGTGTATGGGTTCTAAATATAGTAAAATTTAGAGGAAACAATGTATCTAGGTTTGCCATACATCCGTAGTAATGAAATGCATGCTAAGAGGTGTTATTACATGATTTGATTTCCTTTTGATTATGAATAGGATATAAAAAATATAGTTCCTTCCAAAATATTTTATGCGATGCTTTGTTTAGCTAGTTCAAGTTATATACTTTTCTGAATATTAGTCAACAATGCAAATAAGCCATAATAGTAAAAGTAGCATTTTGTATCAAAGATATATGGTATCATCATAACACTTATTGTGTCAGTAGATTCAGAAATATTCAAGTATTAGGTATAAGTGATATACAATGCTCAATACATGTGAAATACAATAAGTTAGTAGTTCAGTTTGGTACAAATTAGTTAAATCAAAATAAGTTGCATTCATTATGAAATATTAATAGTATTGTTTTAAAACATAACTTTACTTGATAAGCTCAGATTGTTCAGTTCAAGTGGGATACAATATTAAAAGTCAGTAATTCAGTTAGATGCCCTTTTCAAAGTATCATAATTACTCACATTTGTTTAGCATAATATTAAATAGCATTTTTTGTAGTATAGAACTCATAAAAAGAAAAATGGATGATTCAATTTTCGATTAAGATAAGAAAAGCTCAATAGCTCATCAAAAGTATCATTAATGAATCATTAAAAAATTTGATATTCTGAACATTGTAAATTCCTTGTAGAGGTCTGCGCTGCAATAGAGGAAACAACTTACCCACTGGCAGTGTCCAGGAGAGGAAGCCAGAGCGTGCCAGTGGGGCATAAGGGGTTAAGCATAGTCTGGATGACTTCTTCAATAATATCAAGGGTATCCAACATCAACCATATATTTTGGTGATACCTAGTCATACTCGACAACAACCAAAGATTGAGGTTGTGCTAAGTTTCAATCAATTTACAAATAAGCACCCAACAATAATCAGAGATCTTGATAATATTAAGTTAAGTTACTACTCAGTGATTCTGCCCTTGTGGAACTACTAATGTAGCCAGTTTAAGCTAGAGTGCTTTGGCTCTCTGCATGAGTACCCTTGTTAAAAAGAGGAGCCTAGTTTATCTAGCCAACTTATATAGCCTTTGAGGCCAAGTGTGGAAAGGCCTGTTGTAGACTGGATAGTTAGTTATTAAAATTAGAATTCCAGGTTAACTCTAAGTCTTGTATGTTGAGATCGTAGCTTGCTGTGATGCTTTCACATGTTGTGATATACCTCATGTGGGTCCAGAGCATTAAGAAAGTGATCAAAAGATTAAGAAGTAAGATTCAAGAATTTCTTTTTCAGTGATATAGATTAAAAAATGTATTGTTCAGTTATTTTTAGTATTTGATATGTTGATGAATTTTACATCATTACTCATTTTGTTTAGTATTTTAATAGCTTTCTTTTCTCTTCTTACACTGCTATCCACTTAATAAAGGATATTTGCACTATCTTGTTGACTTTGTGAATTTCCATTCACTAAGCTAGTGACTCACACTCTAGTAAATAATTTTAAGGTAACCACACTGATGATGGAGATAGCGATAGATTTCAGAAGATTTTTTCTATAGAGGGATGTTAGCAGTGTGTTAAGGTACAGATAGTCTCGGTCCCTACCCACTCTAGGTCCTGTAGTGAGAAAAGGAAAGAGCTATAATAGTCAAGTGAAAATCTTTTTTATCTTCCTTGAACATTGGATTGTAGAAATGCAGTTCACATATTAGAATGTGTTGAACTATCAAAGATGAAAAATAAATGTTCTTATGTCTTGTTTATGAGAAGATGTTTGTAAGATAGGAATTTATCTACATGTAATAACTTGTAAAGTCATGCAAAGAGAAAGGAAAAAGTTTAGACGTGTTTGTGTCAGCCAACTTAATCACCTTAGACCCTATTCTTATGGTCTAAGAGAGATTATGAGATATAGGGGTATCTCTCCCCCTTAAGGAATTTTGTCCTCAAAACCTATTGGTATATTAGAATTTTAATAATAAGATTAACTTTTGTATATTAACACAAACACATTTCTTGTTCTGAGATTCACATCTACATCCTTCTCTGTTAACTCTCGAAGTAACAAACTTGGTGTACAGTAAGCCATGTCATATAAATATCAACATGTCTCTACTAATTTACTAAAAATAAATCTTCCTTTATACCAAGTACTCTTTCTTGAGGCTTCACTCTCAGTTAGCATTTTGATTAATAGTGTATAGTCTTATGCATATGCTTTTCTATACTTTTGAACACATTGGAATTTAACAAAAGAAAACATATTTTGTCCTCTTTTACCACACTAGACGTCATATCATAAAGCCCCATAAATTGTAAATATGATTTAAGATGACCAAGCTGTATTGGACTACTAACCAATCATGAACACATGAATAATTAATTATCTTTATTCTGTACATTACACCCATGTACAAGGCCGAGATTGCTTCTACATCCTTATGTTTCCCTCACACAATTAGACTTCTTGAAATTTTTACCATTTTAAAATATTCCAAAAGTTTCCACGTTCCTCCTTTCACATCATTACTTGTTTATCCTTACTCATCCTTGCTCCTTTGGCTCTATGATCGGGAGTTATGTAAGTCAAAAATATGACCACCCGTTCAATGTGTTGGAACATTCTAGAGTCGATCTCCTCACAAAATGAGTTAACTATTACTTCTCTATCTAAAATTTCCTCATCAGAAGAAGGATAATCTATTTCTGATGGGTTTAAGGGACTGAAGTCTACTGCATCAACAAGAGGATAATGTATCTCTATGGTCTTTAACTTAACTGTCATACTGAGATGAGAAGGAATGCACCACAGAAAAGTCAACCTATCACCTTCTTCTATTTGTAAGAGCTCCATAAATCTTTTCTAGAGATGGTCACAAAAGAATCTTCCCCTCGAACTCAATTTAACATCAATCCAGAAGGTAGATAAACCAAACATAACTTAATCTGATATGTGTTTTGGTATTAGGCTATAATATGCCAATGAGATAGGAAGTGTAGATGCTCAACTATGATGTCCTCACTATAGTATTGATAGGTAAATATGCAGTTCATACTACTGGAGCTAGCCATGGGTAGAGGAACAATAGAAAAACAACCAAGGGTAATAGGGATGCAAGATAGTTTGGATATGGTAATACCACTAGCACCAACATGCCTTATATATGCATCATGTACGTCACTTGTATGAAGTTGGATAAGGACGAGTGCAAGCTTACCTAAACAAGGATAGTAGTTTTCTTAATGTTATCCAAGAGTTCTAGATATTCCAAGATTACACACACACACACACCAAAAATTCATATATAAGAAGTAACATATGTTGTTCTTATCTGGATATGTGGGGTTTGCTTGTCCCCAACATTGTTAGAATTTAACTCCTTGAACTATAACTTGTCGTATGCCCCTTTTTGTTATAAATTTGTCTTTTTTGGACAGAATGCAAATGACTTGTTCTTGCCTAATACATCAACATTCCCTACACTTGTCTTTGTACTCAACTAGATCTTTGTTTCCTCATATATTATCACTTGTTTACTTTTAGCATATATTTCTCTTTCTTCATTCTCAAACATGAAATACACAAATAAAGAGAATATGTATGTGAAGCTAATGTTATATCCTTTCAATAATTATCTTACTACCTCTTCTCATCCAAGTCTAGTTGATGAATCTTTGTCATGTATTTTAAATTCTATCATATTTTCTCACTCTTCACAATTTTTAACAACTAATTATCTCTGAACTTACCATCCATGTATCATCTTTATGGAATATTCTAATCCTTATCTCTACCATTACTAACTTTCCCATTAATTCTCATTTATAACCATGACTATGCATTTCATAACTACGTTTCTTAATATCTCTTAACTATTTTCATACTTTAATTTCTAAATAAATGTTCTTCTTAAATGATTCATATTTAAGCTCATTACATAAAATATCTTTTTTTCAATTCATAACTCATATCAGGGTCAAACTTCATTTTTTTACCTGAACTTTATGTTGTTTAACATGCTCATATTCATGTATCTTACTCTTTTATTTCAGTATCTTTGTCTTTCCTATTCATATACAATCGCAAGGGACCCATTGAAGTACATAGTACAAGAACAAATAATTACTCTACAATGGCATAAATTCCAAACAAGAGCAAAAACAATTATTTATAAAGGCATGTATATTCACCTCCCTCTCTTATCACATAAAATTTCTCTTTAACTTGGTTCAATTTTCCCTTGTCCATTTTTATTGGCATCTTGATTTCTAATTATGATCTCATCTTTCATATAAAGTAATATTTTTTAATTATATATTCTTTATCTCTCTTTTTTATATCCTTCATTAGTCTTTAATGCTTTCCTCTTGGCCTTTCTTTGTTTTCATAATTTAAAATAGCATGTCTCAATTCACTATACGATTTGATTCTTTCAAAACATTCCTTTTTTGTCATTTTTTTATATGTATTACCCTTAACTTGATGCACCCTTTCATGTCTAGGGTTATTCATGGGAGGTTGAATGTCAAACTCTTAATTCCATCATAAATAAACTCTTTTCTATACCTTCCTTATCTTATCACAACTCTTGAAATTCCTAATTGATATTGTTATCATTCTCTTTATATTCCCTACATATATACTATTCCATATGTATCAATGGTTATTATCATCTCTTTTTATATGTTCTTCATTATTTAATTTTCCCCATAATAATAATTTCCTTGAATTAGATCCTTCCTTCCTTCGTTCCTCAAATTATGATTCTTGTTTTAAGCTCAAACCTAGAACATAGTCATTAACTCAAACTAAATTTTGGCTATTCCATACATCCCAATAGGTCTCAATATCTTATAGTATACATATTCTCGTTACATTCTAGATTTACTTATCTAGAGTCTATTCTCATTACATTTTGAGTAAGAGTCATAACATTCCAGTAACACATCCTACCAGCCGAACATGCCGAACATGTAGTCCTTATTCCAAGAGCTAGTCAGGATTAACCAACTCCTATTTATGTTACATACTTGAAAATGATATTCACTAGGCTCAACTCATATATGAATATCTTTAGGCCTACTTTATGTCCAAAAATTTTGATTTTTAAACAATCTTAATGGAAATGTGTACTTTTGAAAATTGAAAATTCTAGGATTCACACAGGTAAGAGAATCTCTACTCCTTTCAAATTAGGCCAATAGTATGAAGTAAAAGTCGTATCATATTCCATCTTTATGATCTTATCCTTTTCATACCTTTTGGGCTTTTTTAACACTAACACTTATATGGTTTTTTCTCTAGCCCAGAATTCCTCTGCATACTTGGCCACAATATATAGGAAATTATAGGCATAGTAGCCTGATACTGGCTATCCTAAGTATTCATATACCGGGCCAGGATATCTAAATGCTCAAAATTCCCAGAGCTATAACCACATCACCTCCTAATTGCCACACTCAAACTCTAACTATCTAACTTATGGTCCCTAATGAGTCAACCTGCCCCTGATACCAAAGTGGTTAGACCCTATATCCTATAAATTCTCTTAGACCACATGATTAGGATCTAAGGTGATTAAACTGAATAATACAAACACATCAAAACTTTTTCCTTTTTCCTTGCATGATTTTACAAGTTATGACACATAATTCCTTTATTACAAGAATCCCTCTCTTAAACAAAACACAAGAACATTTCTATTTCATCTTTGATATTTCAACACATTCTAATATATGAATCACATATGTTATATACATTATACAAGAAAGGAAGATATTAAGATTTTCACTTGACCATTACAACTCTTTCTTCTCACTATAGGACCTAGAGTGGATAGGACTAAGACTATTTAAATATACCTTAACACACTGCTAGCATCCTTCTGTGTCAAAACTCTTTTGAAATATGTATCTATATCCATACTCAACGGGGATACCTAAAAGATGTTAACTATAATGTGAGCTATTGGCTGAATGAATCCAAATTTACCAAGTAGACAAGATAATACATGCATCTTTTATTAAGTGGATATCAATGTAAGAAGAGAAAATAAAGCTATCAGATACTAAACTTAATGATAAATAATTAAAATTCATTAACATACTAAATATAAAAACTATCTAAACAATACATTTTTGAATGTTTAAGATCGAATAATGAATTCCTAAATATGACTTCTTAATCTTTTGATCACTTTATTAATGCCCCAAAACCATAAAGCTTTACCAAAACACGTGGAAGCATCACAACAAGCAATAATCGCATTGTACAAGACTCCGAGTTGACTTGAGATTCTAAGTCTGCTAACTAACTACTTGTTCTGCAACTGGCCTCACCACGTACAACTAAAAGGCTATATAATCTATTCAGATAAACTAGACCGATCCTATATAATTGGGTATTCATGAGGAGATTCAAATTACTTTGAATTGAACTATTTATAAAAGTGGTTGCATATGGGGTGACTCACTGAGTAGTAATTGAACTGGTACCACAAGGATTTCTAGTTACTGTTGGGTACTTATGTGTAACTATACTGAAATTTGTCAACAACATGATCTTTGATTATTTTTGGGAACCACTAGGCATCACAAGAATCTGCAGTTGATGTTGGATACCTTTGCTATTAATTCAAGAGGTTGACCACAATAAGATTAACCCATTGTGCCCCACTGTCATGATCCATATTCCTCTCCGGGATTCTACCATTGGATAAACCATTTCCTCCATTGTGGCACAGACCTACACACAAAATCTACTTTGTTCAGGGCATACTATCTAATGATGCTTTAGATTTCACTTTCAATGAGCTACTGAGATTTTATTAGCTTTAGTCGGTAATTAAATCATCCTTCTTTTTCTGAATTATATACTACGACAATGCTATTGAATATTATGCCCAACAAATATGAGTATTTTTGATACTTTGAAAAGGGCATCTGTAACATACTGAATCTTGGACATTTTATCTTTTGACCCTCTTTCCCATCTTTTCCTTTCATTTCTATCCTCTCTGGCTTTTCTGTTTAATTTGTGGAGAATATAATGGTTTAACGAACATTTGTTCACCTTTTCTCTTAATATTTGGGTTTATGCACAAATACCTCAGTAAAAGTTTAGAAATTGGCTTAATATGTAAAATGTCCACTTAAGTAAAAGAAAGGATAAAATATTTCGTCCTAGAACTTTCTAGTACTTTTTAGAATAGGAAAAAGAAGAGAAAATCCAAATTATATATAAAGGAGATGGTAAATGTAATAATTGGAAATAATATGGGATATAATGGATACGAGATAATGAGGAATATATTGTCTTAAAAATCATAAGTGGAAACCCTTGAAGATAATTTGGATATCAATCTCGTTTTCTTGACTTATAAGAAACTTAAGGGCCAAGTATCACCTAATTTGGAAGATAAATGCATATATTAAAGTCCTTATTAAAAGAAAATAGGAGATAAGCCAATAAGGTGAAATAAAATATCTAACATCCTCAAATTGGAAAATAACTCCAAATTCGTAATCTATATATCAAAATGAGTCTATGTGTGAATTTTTATTTAATTTGGTCAATGTTAAATATTTTATTTTATTCAGGAGAGAAAATGACTCAAAGACTAAAAATATTAAATATATGTTAAAAAAATTAATTAATGTCAAAATAGTGTTACAAACATTTAGTATTGCTTATAGGCCAAGTTTTATATTTTTAGAAAGTTTCTAGATACCTCTAATAAATTGAAATGATAAATAAGTGATAAAATTTAAATGAATTAAATTTAATAATAAAGGACTTCAAAAAAATATAATAATGCAAATTTCGTGTTCTACATGTTAAAATAGACCTTTACATGAATTTTGAATCAATTTGAAAAATATTTGTTGAGAAGATAAATTTAGGAGAGAGAAAGTATGCAAAACTTTCAACTCATTATTTAAAATAACAAGAAACTTCAACAAATAAAAATAATGACAAATTCGTATCCAACATACTTAATAAGACTTATGGGTGAAGTTATATTATTTTTGGATAATCCTACAGTCATTAATGCATGAGGAAAGAGAAAATATGATTTGAATTATTTAACCTATTAAAAGTCCCAAAAAGGCAAACCTAATTCTATATTTGGATTCTACATCAAAATCAGTCAGGATGTCAATTTTGGTTAATTTTGGAGGTCGTTTAAACCCTCAAATAGGAAAAGAGAAAAAGTTAAATGATTAAATAAGAACTTCAGTTCTATTTGTATTTGGCAACCTAATAAATGTCACACACATAGACCGTTGGATCTTAATCCAATGGTTCATGGATCATCTCCTACCTTGAGAAAGGAGATCAGTGTGGGTGAACAGTAAATTTCAAAATTTTTGATTTTTCGGATGGTCGTATCTCCCTCGTTTCTCAACCAAATCACGAGTTCTTAGACTCCTTGGATTCCTTGCGAGATTTCCCACAACACTATCCCAAGTTTTTCATATTTTCATCGAGTATCGAAGCTTTCCCAAACCAGTCAAAATCTCTCTCTCACCCCAAGTTCGAAAAGCCTACTTTACTCCTCTTTGTTGATAAATAACTATGCCCCGAGCATCCCCATTCACTTTGCAACTCAACGCACCCATTAATTTCAAGATTCATCGTCGTTTGACCCTCCAGATAGCGGCCGAAGCAGCATGGCTTGCGGTGCCTATCTCTTCCTCGTCACTTCGAGCAAATTGTTGGTACCATCAGGTTCGGTTTTTATTCCTCTTTCTTTCGCATACTTGAGCATCGATTTTTGTGAAGAATTGTGCAAACGCCCAATTTTCCCCAAGCAAGCAAGCAACAGCTTGCAGCCATGGCATGGGGCTGGTTTGGGAGAACAAATCCTCATCATTTTACTGTTTTACCCCCGCTCTCTTCCTCTCTTTGGTACGAAGTGCCTACGTGGCAATTTCTTATTGGTTCATATTCAAAAATTCATAACTCCTAAACTGTGCATCCAAAAATAAAAGTAAGATATGTTTTGGAATCAAAAAAATGTAATCTATCTAATAAAAATAAATTTGATGCCTAGTTTTGAGTTTTTCGGGTAGGCATTTTTGAGAATGATTTAATTAACTAAAAATCACCAAAAATGCATCTAAAAGTCTATATCTTTAAAATACATAATATTATATGTTATTTTGATTAGAAAATTCTAACTAAGACAATGGTGATATTTTCGGAGTCTAATTCAAAGGTTTGCATAAAAAGTTAGTAACTTTAGGGTTTTAAGCATTTAATGAATGAATATAGTTCTAATACATAAACATGGTGTTGATATTAGGAAAAAGGGGAACATGGAATCGATTAAGTGGTACAAGTTGATAATTGGAATCAATATTAAAGGTATGTGCATCTTACACCAAAGTTGGGAATATTTGTGCCTTGACCTAATTTCCTTTGATGAGGCTTTATTTGAACCCTACATCCTATGCTCTTGATTCTTTTGCTATACTTGCCTCATAATCAGTTTTGGAATATTATTCTTGGGTCTTGGTACCCCTTTGCCATGTTTTATTTAAATGATGCTATTACTTGTCATTGATTCTAGCATGATGATTTTATTAGACTAACTAGCTATAGTAGCGGTACTTATGTACAACCACCCATAGTTGGGGAATGTGTTATTTCTCCCCTGGGGAACATGTTACTTTCCCCCACACATGAAATATGTGTAGGTAACTGGGAATGTGTTACTCTCCCCTCACCCTTTGGTTGAAGGTCCGGTAGGTGCCTCAACCCTACTTAGTTAAGATAGTCAATATTAATCATGCATGCAATTCTTTTATTATACTTTGTTTATGGAAAGCATCTGTTGAAATATTCTTTTGTATATGCCCTCATTCTCTTGATTGTCTTCATATTATGATGAACATTAGCCTAATTTTACTTGTTTTTCTTACCTCTCTATGGTAGAATAGTTTGTGACACATAATTTTTATTTTCCTTTCCCTTTTGTTGGGTGCCTTCCCAACCACCCAAATGTGGGGCCAGGTGATGAATAGGACTTGAAGATCTTGGATTTGGCTTGGACTTAGCTGATGGAGTTATGCTTTGGGAGACAAGGCTGTGGTAGTTAGACTTCCCTCTATCTAGATCCTATTTGTGTATGATGATGTAACCCTAAAAGGGAGATCTTTGATGTATCTTGTGCAATCTTTTATGAAATTGAATATAGTCAGAATTTTTTGTATTCCGTTGCTTTCCAATGTACTTTGTTTACCATTGTTAATACTAGAGAGGTGGATTGATTTCACTTCTTTAAAAAATGGTATCAGAGCGCATGGTAGTCGGAAATCTGACTATTTCAATTTTGTCTCCCTAGTTAGAATCCATGACTTACATAGTTCCTTTAGGTGACATGGTTACCCTAGATTTGTTCTACCTTGATGAAAGGTTGACTTAGAACTCAATAGTTCCACATTAGAATCTTGATGAATAAAACCCTAAAATACTCATGACTAAAATATGCATAATTTGATGTTGTTTAGGTTTTGCCTTTAGGCAACTATTAGGGCATGAAGTTGAAGCAAAGGTGTCTAGAAAGGATCAGGGTTTTGGGGGCTGGCAATATTTTCCTCCGCGCCACTAGCTTGGTTTACAAGGACTCCCGTGCCTACATGATATTGGCCTGGCCTGAGCTAATACAAATTGCCCAAAATAGTTTTCTTTTAGGCAATAGTAACCTTAGAGTTCTATGTTGTATATCTTTGGGTATCCTAATAGTTTGACTTAAGTTTCACATGTATGTTGGTTTCTCCTAGAACCCTAATATGATAACCTTATGACTTGTTTGAGGATGAATACCAAGTTAGTTTCCTTACGTCCCTTAGGACCACATGCTTGAATAATTTATCCATAGAACCTAGACCTTGGAGTTTGGGTGTTTGGGAAGATATCAAAGTGTGTAGTGGAAGCATGATGAATCTTGAGTATGGTTTAGTTAGACTCATCCTTTAACCCTAATGTAATTTGGCTTGATGGGTCGAACCCTTTAAGGGGTGGAGTATGGTTAATTGATGATGGTTGAGTGGTTAGATTTCATGGACGAAATCCTCTTTAGGGGGATGGAGCCCTATAACATCTTGAAGTCTATCTAATCTATCTTTAGAAACCCTAACTCCATGCTTAGGAGGTTGTTGTGCTTAGTGTTCTCCAAAAAAGTAATAATGGTAACCCTAATGTACTTCTTTATATATTAATGAACACATAATGATCATCTAAGGAATAATGCATGTGCTTGAACCCTAATGTATATCCAATGCACATAATATAAATATCAATGCTAATTGTCAATATTTAAGATGTTGGTCATGTCATGAACTGATAAATGTTAATGATATGATGAGAAAGAAAAGTGTAACCTAATCTTGGCATTAATGCATGCTATAATAAAATATAATGGTCATGTTGACCTAAAACCTAAATTGTAATAATCTAACCCTAATCTATACATCTTTAATGCCTTTCATAATATAACCCCTTATCTTGGGTAAATTGCACTTTGGTCCAAAACAAAGGAACATTTCTCAAACAACATTCAATCAGGACCAAACTTGAAACATAAGTGTGTCACATGATTACAAAACACCTTAGAGGATTATATTAAAGTTTTAAGAAACTTACTTAGCCAAAACCAATAGGGTTAACTCATAACCCATGTTAGGGTCATTATAAGTTATGAACCCCTAACAAGGATTTCATCCCCAAAATCCCTATGAAGGAAGACAATTGTCATTCATGCATTATATCATCAAGTCTCCACATAACATCTTGATGTCATGGAGATGCCATAGAACTTTAACCAGAACAAAGTCCTTTCATTAAAGATCATCATAAGATCTGTCACACATGACACATACTCAGTTGTCCTTTCTATTACTGATTGTAGAGTCAACTCTGTGTTAAGTAACACTTTTCTTAGTCGGAGAAGCATTATACATATTTTGAATAATTTGGTTGTCAAACCTCATTACTTTGTCACCTTCTCAACTTACATCTTTTATGTAATAAGGTTCTTGACCTTGGGAGTTTTCCATACTCCTCACTCAGTTCATCATTTCACCTCCAAGGAAAGACCAGAGTTACGATCTGTCACCCACTTGGGACTACAAGTCTTATCATACATCTGTTGTGCTACTCTAATCTGTTGTCACAACACTATACTTTCTTATGACTTGCACCAACTGTCCCTTTAGCTATTTATTTTCTTGTCATAAGGAGAGGCTACTTATCAAAGAAGAACTTATCCCAGAAGTATCTCTAGATGTTATGTATGAATTGCCTTAACAGATCTAGATAGGGATATTCTAAGGAATTATTTTTTAGCTTGGTAAGCTTTTTCCAAAAACGATTCTACAATTGTTCCTTCAACTCATACATCCTTGCTGATGTCATGTTTATGTGGGGCATAAACCCCTAACATATGGTATCCATACTACAGTATGTAACTAAACTAATCTCAAAGTTGGCCTTTCTAGGTAACCAACATTAATCATCTTATTAGGAGTCATGTCCTCACTATTTCGTACCTTTAAAACTTCTTGGACACTAGAATTTCTTACCTTGGTATTAGTTACATGTGTTAAAAAAAACACATCACATCCTCATCATTTCCATCCTCTGTTGTTATTACCAAAACCAAACATATAATAGGACCTTTATTTCATCTCGGGACATTACTTAACACATATACTTTGTCTTGGAACTAAAATCCAGGACAAGTTGATACTTTTCAAAGTATCCTTCTATAGATTTCTTCTAATCCATGCACATCAAGTGTCATAAGACTTACTTGATTGTCATGTCCTTGAAGGGAAAGAGCACAAGGAAACATAGTCCTTTTTATCACCCCATCATTATCCAAGGTCGTTTATTAAAGAAAACAGATTATCACCTTCTTTGAGTATTACATGAACTTTTAATTATTAAAGGGTCATTCAATCTTGTTTCCTCTTAGGTTCCTTGCCTTCAGCATAGGAATTATAGAGATGATTACATGTCACCACCCCTCAGTATTATCATCATCATGATTACTAGATATGGGTATTTAAACCCTTAGTTCATCACTAAACATTGTCACCTTTCATCAGGTAACTGTTACCTCTAGGTCCTCAGACCAAGGTATACATTATACTAAATATCTTCTTTTGTTTATAAGTTGATCTATGATTAACTCTGATTCCTCTGTATATCAATTAGGATGTGGTATAAATATCCATGTCACATATTCTACTTCATTATGCTCTTAGATTGTCTCAAAATGACTACTTGATCAGAGTAATAAGAAGGATAGCAATCTAAGAGTATCATACTTACATTTCCTTCAATAGATGAATACCTAGCTAGGGTATTCAAGAACTAAAATTAGGTAGTATGCATTTATTATATATTATGTTTATTTCTTTTAACATCTCCCTAAATTTTACTACTTAGTATCTCAAATTTTCTCTGGGTGTTTCTTTTACATCTCTTCCCTTCCTTCATGAAGAGAGAAATTTCAAAATATTTAAGATAATATTGGACTAAATATAAGTTCTCATCCTTCTTATATCTTCCTCATGTCCTCATAGGACTAATTAAAGGAAGCTCACCAACAACTACCTTCTTATGATTATAAGATAAAATCAAGAGGAGACATATCAGAATGAAAAAGCTCTATCTCACTGTCACCCCTCACAGTCATCTACCATTTCAGGTTGACTCAAACATAGAGTCTAGTTGTTTCATGTTGTTGCTTTTGCCTTTACTTAGTGACTACCGCCCTGGTACACTAGGAACTTATTGCACTGGTGGTACAAAAATGTTGGCTTTTTAGAACAACTAGGCAAATATCTCTAGAATTATAGAGACCTTTCCTTAAATATCAGCTTATTGCCCTTCCTTGGCATTGTCATCATAGATATACTATCTGTCTATACTTATGGAAGAGTCTATTTTCTTGTCATATGTTAATCCTTCCCACATTTTCCACTATTCCAACATGACTATGTCATTCAGGAATCCTTTCAGAACCCAAAGTTTTTGCATTGAGGACTGGTAACCTAGGTTGTATTGCTAGTATCCAGTCCACTATATTCATCATTGTTGTCCTAACCTACCCAACAAGAGCATTAAAAGTAGGATTCTCTATCCTGATTGGGTCAAGATGGGAATTCTCAGGCACTCATTCTTCTCTTGCCTGATCCCTTGCACCTTCACCTGGTGCAACAACATTGCTCTTAGCATCATGTTCCTCATATTCTCCAATCATTTTTAAACTCCACCCTTTCTTCTGCATAAGCAGAAGTTACTATAGGGTATACTTGGAGGATAGTAGAACAGATTCAACACTTTAGTCCTATGTCTCTATAGACTCAACGAACCTTAAGATTTGATACCAAACTTGTAACGACCACCACCAAACTGACAACCAAATTGTTACTAATTATGTAGAATAATCATAAGCAGCGGATTAACAAAAATCACTAAAAATTACAACCATTTTTGCAAAGAGATCATTTCAAAACTTTATATACATCGAGGGTCACATTGTACATACACCGTATCATCGCATCTCGACGTTAATATATAACAATTGCTTTGTCAAAACATATACTAAAGCAACATCAAACCTCGAGGCATACAAGCCAAAATCTCATATTGTTCATAAAACCATCACGTTCTAAATCCAAGGACCTCAGAGTACAGAGACGACTTATATGACTTCTATCTACAAGACACGAAAGACTGTACACTCAAACTGAGCTGTTGCTGCTGTCCCTACTGTTGTTTTCCTTCCTCTACAGTACAGTCTCTACCCCCTCGTGCACATCCACCTAAAAAAATGTGGATCCCACAGGGTGAGACAATTGTCCCAGTAAGAGATATAACTCTCTGCCAACAATGTTATTATCATAGGTAAATAGTATTAAACTGAGCAGAGGTTCTTTTATATTACTAAACAAGGTTAATCTCTATGGAAAAGCAGATTAAAACATTTCTCATCTTTTAAAGCATTGTAACTATCTATGATAGGGCAGTAAATCATCTATATACTTTATAAGGAATATGAAGAACATGTGTATCATTTACCCATCATATTATACCAACATCTCAAGCTTATCCTGTGATAATATCATCATGTTCTAGCTTTATACCAATCTTGTAAGAGTACAACCAGGTATTGGATTGTATGGATCCTATGATATTACAACTAGGTATTGGATTGTACCAATCCTGTGATATTACAGCCATGTATTGGATTGTACCAATCATGTGATATTACAACCATGTATTGGATTGAACCAATCGTGTGATATTACAACCAAGTATTGGATTGTACCAATCCTGTGATATTACAACCAGGTATTGGATTATGCCAATCCTGTGAGATCATATCCAGGTATTGGGTTATCCCAATCCTGTGAGAGTTCAGCCGGGTATTGGATTATGCCAATCCTGTGAGATCATAGCCAGGTATTGGGTTATCCCAATCCTGTGAGAGTTCAACCAGGTATTGGGTTATACCAATCCTGTGAGAGTTCAGCCAGGTATTGGGTTATCCCAATCCTGTGAGAGTTCAGGAAAGTATTGGGTTATCCCAATCCTGTGAGAGTTCAACCAGGTATTGGATTGTACCAATCCTGTGAGATCACATCCAGATATTGGACTATGCAATCCTTTGACATTACAACCTAGTATTGGAATACTCCAATCCTGTGAGATCACTTTGAGAGTACAGTCAAGTATTGGATTATACCAATCCTGTGAGATCATGGACATATTGCTAAGGTTTCCATAGTAGTTAAAATATCTTTATGTTTCCCTTTCACTTTCATTATGGGACATTCAATCCCTTAAACTCATCACTGAATACCACATCACTTTTACTAGGCATTATACCTCATTCGAACCATCATACACATTCAAATCCTTTATGTGATACAAGTATTCCTCATGTTTATTTTTAGCATATTCAAAACACTATAGCCCTTATTTGGCTATGCCCATAATGTATGTGTGACCAAGATTTCATTATTATCATTGTGACCATTTATTATTATTATTATTATTATTATGTTACATGGTTCCTATTTACCTGGTTTATTTTGAACATTACCATTTCTTACATCAATCTCTAGATCAACATCTTGTCACCTCTCACTAGGAAACGACTATTCACATGGCTCACAAGGCCATTAAACATCTTGTCACCTCTCACTAGGAAACAACTATTCACATGGCTCACAAGGCCATTAAACATCTTGTCACCTCTCACTAGGAAACAACTATTCACATGGCTTACAAGGCCATTAAACATCTTGTCACCTCTCACTAGGCAACAATTATTCACATGGTTCACAAGGACATTAAACATCTTGTTACCTCTCACTAGGCAACAATTATTAGGGTTAGGGTTTCCCTTTATATCCGAATAGGGTTTAAAGTTCATATTATCAATCCAAACCCTAATTCATTGCTCCACACATCTAGGAGCATACATTGATATCATAAGTATTCTATCATACTTATTTATTCTCATCATTTATCATTAAATGATTATCAACACAAAGTATGAGTTTCTCTCGCATCCTTACTAGGATATTGATTACATCCTACTTTATTATCTTGGCTTAACCTTCTCTCAAGGTATGTTAGCCTACTCTTATCAAAGTGCATTAAACTAATTACATATTAATATAACAATTGACATGACACACTTCATGTGTTACTCATCCAAGTATATTGGATTTGAGGTGCATCAAGGTGTATCAACCTTGACGTGTTGAATATAATATTTACCATGCCTTGATGTATCACTTCCCTCATCACTTTTTATCTTACTTAAGTTCATCAAATTATCTTGTATTAGGGTATTTCACATCCCTAATACTTCATGCACTAAATAATCTCATTTGTCTTGTAGTGTATTGGCCATAAGTCACACACTTGAATTATCCAACTATCATCAAGTGATATGGACTCATCTCAGTTTAAGGCATTGTTGATATAGTGTTGACCATTATCAACCACTTTAGGTACTTCACCTATCAAGGTATTAGCTACACGATTACTTGGTGTTATACTCATCACTCCTAAGAGTGTTTTTCCCTCACCTTTACAAGGTGTATCGGGTTGAATCATATATGTCAAGTTGAACACATGTATTGGGTTAGGTGTATATCGAGCTAGGCATCATCATATCCCTCATACCCTTACTCATCTAGGTATCAACCTTACCAATCATATGGTGTATCACCTTCACCCTACATGGGTGTAACATCCTCACCTCACTTGAAGATATTGGCCACACCATACTTTAGTGTATTGGCCATCACATGTTCTAGGGTATTAACCACCTTACCACTTTTGTCATCTAGTGTATTGGGTTACCCATTATAACATTTTAGAGGTGTGTTCTCAACACCATATCGTCCAAGAGGTGTATTCTTAACCCAATATTGGTTTAGAGGTGTATGATTAACCCAATATTGGTTTAGAGGTTCTACCCATATCGGGCAAAGAGATGTATGCTTGCTTCCATATCAGGCAAAGAGGTGTGTGCGCGCTTCACACCATATCGGGAAAAGAGGTGTGTGTATGCTTCCATATTGCCCATGAGGTGTATCTTAATCACCATATCGTTCATGAGGTGTGTGTATGTGTCACCATATTTTGCATAAGATTTATGCTCATCACCATATTGTTCTAGAGGTGTATAACAATCACCATCTAGGGTTTCAACATCATATCATGCAAGAGGTGTATCCATCAACACCATATCGGGTTAGAGATGTGTATGTGCTTGACATCATATTGTGCCTAAGGGGTATATTTGACCTCATATCTACAAGATGTGTATACTACATCACCATATCGTGAAAGGAAGTATAAACTCATATCCATATCATTTTAGTGGTGTAGGTGCATCACTATATCGTGTTAGAGGTGCTTGCTTATGTGCTTGAACCCGATATCACTTTATAAGGTGATACCATCATATTAAAGATCTAGACCTTCTTTCTACTTGTTCTAGTACAAGGATAACAGGTCTAAGAAACTACTATAACTCATAGATATAACAAGTATTCAAGAAAATATCGGAATTGAAAGTAGATAATCAAATATAGCAAGAAAGATGGTGAATAATAACATGTTTGGGTTCAAGTTATATAACCCGCCTCAAGGAAAACTTCAAAGCTCCATGCTCCAAAGCTTCACGTTCCTAAGGTTGAATATGACTTGTCAAAAGTCCAAGGCTCGTTCTCAACTCCTTCATATACAAGGAATCACCATAGTTAAGAACTTGGTGAAGAAGAAAAGAAAGGAAGATCTCAACCCTAGATCCATGCTTTAATCCAAGGTTGAAGATGATCATGGCCTAACCTTAGGGTTAAGACTTGAGCTCCTTCTTGATCCTTAGCATCTTTCATGATACCTCACTACTCACGCACGATATGCCCTCACTTGTGGCTGATATCCCTTTCACTTGTTGCCAATTTCACTCCACTATGGCCGATATCAACTTGCTATGACCGATATCACTTCCTATGGCTGATATCACTTGCTATGGCCGATACCCAGGCCCTAGGCACGATAAAACTTCACCTATGCAGGATACCAAGACTCTATGAATGATATCTAAGAGCAAGGAGGTGGTAGGATTCGAAAAATTTCACTAATAGGTGAAAGGAAGGGTATATATACTGGAGGTTCATGAAAAAGTGTGTATATGAGGTGTCATCATTTTAAGCTACTAGGTGCCACATGTCCATGCATGGTTGACATGTGTACATGCATGAAATCACATTTATTTTCACATGCAAAATACATAAGGATAATCTAGATATGATATTACGACCATTAGTTATCTTGTTTAATTAGATATCTCATCTTTATCTCACAAAATATGCAAATCGATACAATTTTTGCAAGGAGCATCTAACTCATCATGGATCACCTCCTTGAGGTTCTTTTCCCATCATGTACAAGTCCAAGAGTCCAAAAACTAATATTGGATCCCCTATATGGTTCCTTGGCTGATAGGCACTCTCATATGGACTCTACAACCCGATACAAGCTCAAATTAGGGTTTCACATTCAACACTTTCTTGGTCTTTTTATTGCCAAGAGTACCATCACTCAAATATGATTCAAACATGGTGCCTCATTATTTATCTCTCTTTTAAATGATACTAGGATGGAGTAGGGACACTCTAGAGTGGAAATTTGCATATCAACCCTACATTTTGAGTAATTTACAACTTGTACCAAAATTGGTGCACAAGGTACTAGCATTATTCAAACAAGTTCAAACTTGGTATTTATTCCACAAGCCACCAATTATTATAATTCTCTCTCTTATGATTCTAAAACACTTAAGGCATGTTCAACATGTGACATTTTTCAATATAACCCCTTATCTTGGGTAAATTGCACTTTGGTCCAAAACAAAGGAACATTGCTCGAACAACATTAAATCAGGACCAGACTTGAAACATAAGTGTGCCACATGATAACAAAACACCTTAGAGGATTATATTAAAGTTCTAACAACTTAATTATCCAAAAAAATAGGGTTAACTCATAACCCAGGTCAGGGTCATTACAATATATACAGAGACGTGCTTTTCTGCCTAGGGTGTACTTTTCCACCCATTTTACTTAGGCCAATGACTCAGTGGTGTCATGGCCCTACTACAGTTATTTTAGTCCAATATATCTACATGCAAATAAATGTTGTAATGTGATGTTTGATTGTAGCATGGTTTGTTGTTTATTGGATTATTTATATTGCCTGATTCTTTTGGGAATTTGTTCTTTTGTTAATTCTCATTGAAACTTACCTACCTTTAATGGCCCCCTTTTTTTGGGAACATCTTAATTTACTTTTGAAATAAATAATGTGCTAGTTAATCTTCTAATGTACATACTCAACTTTTACCGACCCATACTCTTTTGATTCCTATTTTTCTGGGTGTTCCTACCACCCAGTTTTAGATGCTTTATAGGATAGAGACACAGGATGATCATGAGCTCTTTGGTGAACATAAGGATAGCTTGAGATAGCCTTGTTACCCTCTGCATAAGGTCTTGTGAGTGTATAGATATAACCTTTTCATTTTATGTACCACCCTTAGGGTGAGAAAGTTATGTTCATGGAAATATTTTGCAACTTTGTATATAGTTATGTTTTCTGCTGCTTAAATATTACATGGCTCATTTTTGTACCATTGAGTGGGCCCGCTATTGGGTCCCACTCTTTACATAATGGTATCAGAGCCTAAGTAGTCGGTAACTAGACTATTTCAAGTTATCCTAGATTGTTCCTTAGTAGGTAGTTGACCCCTTTAGAGGTTGTTGGTATACCTAAACATGAATCGTGTTTACCAATTAGGGTTCACCCCCTATCCAACTTGGTGGTATATTTAATCGAAACTAAGTATGTAAATGTCCTAGGTTTGGGTAAACTCTTATAAATCCTACCATCTCTTCCTAAGTATTGTTTTCTATACATAAAGGTTGACTCTCCTAGGAAGTAGCATCTACCTCCCACCTTAGGGGAGGACAATTCATCTATTATAAAGAGTAGGTTGACTTGAACTCACATAATTATGTATAACCCTAGTACAAGTCATTAAACCTTTAACTTTTGTTGTTTCCTAGTATGCCTATGATACATACATTATGTGGACTGAGCATGAATAATACAAACTTAGAATATTGACATGACTTTTAGATTTTGAAATGTTCTATGATATTACATGGTTATATGTATTAGATCTTCAAGGTTAGAAAGGTCTTTCCTATAACATGAATTTATGTCAACATAGTTTTCTTGAGACTAGCCATCTAAGAGTTGGATTCTATCCTAGCTAAACTTGCAAATATCTCATAAATGAAAGTTTGTTGAAGGAAGATATAGGTTTTAAGTAATGACCCAGGGATTCACCCCTCACATACCCATAAGGTAGGAATTATGCTTATCTTCCTTATCCTATAAAGGAATGATCATGTAGTTGGATCACATAATAAAACTTTGTACCATGTTATTTTTCCTCGAGCACATATGGTGGCACATTCCTAATTGAAAGCTATAGTAGATACTTTTTATGAAACTTTGGATGTACCCGACACTGAGGTTCTGTTATGTGGGTACAACTAGGGTTGATCCTTAAAGAGTTGACTACTCTCTCATCCTTACCATGTAAGTAGTTTACCTACTGAGTGAAATGAGGACTAGTTTAACAATATAATTCACATAGACTTATAATGACACCATGGATGTAAACCAACTAGGGAAGTAGAATCCCTAATCTCTTCTTATTATGGTTACACAATCTTATAAATAAATGATGTTTTGGGATCTGATGGCCTAAGTCATGATTGAGAGAATGGTGGAATAATGGAGGTTGTACCTAATAGTGTCTATTAGAAGTTCATTGTATGCTAGAAGAAACACTCATTCCCTCCTCATCTAGAATTGAGATTTAATAATTTTATGCCTTGATAATGTGTCTAGAGAAACCTCTTTGTGAAAATGAAGTAAGGTTAGAGTTATAGTATATGTGGTAGGTAGTAGAAAGTGGTCGAATTGGTTCTCGGATTGATTTTGGCGCCACCTTGGATTCACATGGCAAGGTTTTCATCATCAAACTTATTTTCATTATTAAATTATGTTAACAAAAAAATATTTTTCAGATTTCAACAATGGTTTTGGAACCAAGTCATCACCACAGGGAAGTTGTAGCAGTAAATAGGTAAGTGTGATATAGGATTTAAGAGGAAGAAGAACAAAAATAATAGTTGAATCTAGATGGCTACCGTCTCGACTGTTTGTATGGTTAGATAGGTCCTTTTAAGGGGTGGAGCCTCAACCACTTGGTTCTATAACTTAATTTAATGAATAGTTCAAATCAATGGCTATTAGCATTGAGAACTTTTGTGGAAGGGATACAGAATATCATAATAGTAGGATGGAGAGACCCCCTTAACCACGTAGGTAACCAATGAGAATTAAAAATTGTTAAGGTAATCCTCAATCTCATTGTAAACTTCCTAGAACCATACATAATATGAGAAGATAATAAGATGTGATGAATTGAGTACTACAAGTTCACATTGGGTTTTGTGTTATGTTAGTATGTTATGCTAGGACTCACTACATTAACTTTTCTAGTGACTTAGAAACTTATAGTTTGATTGAAAATTTTAGCTTAGTAAATTGAGTTGTGGTTGTGTGGATTTTGGGGACGAAATCCTCTTTAAGGGGTGGTGTGTTGTAACATTCTGGAACCTAGAACCAAAGTTTAAAAACCCTCTTTTTCTAGGACCCCTTTCGATTATGTTCCTTTTCACAAAAAAAACAATAATTTATTAAATTTAATTAGAGTTAAATAATCACATGTTTCATCAATTCATTTAACATAGGGAGTTAAAAATAAAAAAAACATACAACCATAAGATATATAGTGTGAATATACAAAATAATATCCTTGGCTATAGTTTGACACAATAGAATATTCCTAGGAGTATAAGGAGAAATAAATTGAATATTGGTAAACTATAGAGTTGCAATTTATTAATTAAGCATGTTGATTTCATTAAGTGAATTATTAACACCCAATTAAGGAAATATGTTATGAATATTTCTAAAACATATAATAGAAGTTAAAATCAGTTTCAGGGTATCCTAATTAGCCTACTAGCAAATTTTTAATTGAATCTGACTTTATTTGACCACTTAATCAGTTAAATTAGGATTAGAAGAGATAATGCACCACTTTGACATTTCATTTAAAACTATTGTCATTAGTATAACACTCCTGTACGTTACCGTCTTTCAGGTAACGCGTTCCGCATTCTCCCTCTCAGAAATGACGACGCCAGGTTGTAACCGGTTGTCATCTCCCTTGATCGTGGACCGCCTTCAACCCCTCTTCTCCTTCTCTTCTCGTATCCTCCTCTTTATTTATTTCCTTCTTCCTCTCCCTTTCCATCCCAGAACCTTAGCCGCCACCCACTCAATTTCTTCTTCTTCTTCCTCTTCTCCTTTGCCTCTCCTCCATTTTCTCCTCCACCTGTGCCCAACATCGCCAGGAAGAGCCAAGCAGTGCCAAGTGACGCCGGCAGTGCCGAGCACCTCCAGGAACCGCTGTCGTCAGCCAACCTTCCTTTCTTCTTCCTCCCTCTTCTCTACCCAATTGGAACTTGCCGCTACTGCAAGCAGCAAGTTCAGGGGACAGCATCAGCGCCATGAGTTCGCAGACTGACATGATCACGGTATTGGCAATGACGCCACTGACTGGAGTTGCTTTAGCCCGCCTCAGGCTGCCTCACCAGATCATCTTTCACATTGTCTACGAACTCGACGTGAATCCCTGACCCACCATCTTCCACCTTCACCGAGCACCCCAGCCACCTGCTGCACCTCTGCAATCGCACCAACCTAAACACAACCAATCGCCTTGACTCCTCGCCAACCAACATGCTGCAGACCTGTGAACTATAGGTGCAACCCTGCTCTACCATCGGGTCCGACGCCCCCACTAAAGACAGCCTCTACCGCTGCCTGACTTCCCCTCTACCCCTTTGTCACCGCCTAACTGCAGGAAATCGTAGGGAACCACTGTCTGCCCCTGTTGCGCCACAATGCAGATATGTGGTGCCCTACAACTCGCCGGACCTCTGTGGAATATCTGCAAAGTCAATCCCTCCAACCTGAAACATGTCCACGCCTCCTCCTCCGCTTCACTCCTAGAACACCAAGCCCTGGCTGCCATCTCTCGCCTACCTTGAGTCTGCCTTGCCATCTCCAACGATTACAGAGTACAACAGGGACTGCTGCATTGACTAAGTTCCACAACACCCTCACCTTGCTTCAACCTTTGACCTGCTCTTCTTCAACCGTGACTAACTGTTGCTACACCGCAACGACTTCTGTTGTTCTACGGTGATAATAAACAGACGAAATGTAAACAAGAAGGAATACATAATGCACTGTCCATAAAAGTATTTCTGCCTTACTCAACGACAAACGTCGCTGCAACAGTAATCCACGGCGGGTACCCTCCCAGGATACAACAACAAGGAGCGACGCGTGCACCCGCAAATCCCTCCTCAGCGAGAGGTCTTTGATCGTTCTTCCAGCGATCACCGGAGTAGCGTTTGGAATGAACCGAAGGGCAAAACCAAGCCGGGGCCGCGCCCGCACAAGGGGCTCCGGGAGGCCGGATCTGCACCCCCCTGCGCGCGAAATGCGACGTGCGCCGACACACCCGATTAAAGGATTTCCGGAACCGGGCCGGCCCAAACCCCATTGGCAAGGCCCACCATACACGTGCGTAGGGCCTATTCCCTTTTATTCCTCAATTGTACCATGGACAAGGGTCCATATATAAGGAGGAGGGAAGTCTCCACCACAAGCAATATGAGACTAAACCTTTTCCTTTTGGTTTGAAATACAACAAAGAAGTATAACAATCCCCCACTATTTCAAAACAAATAATATAAAAACTGAGTTGACCACTGGAAGAACTTAAACAAATGACATGCATAAGCTTTGGTAGAACTGAGTTCTTTGAACTAAAGCATAGAATAGATGTACGTAATCTGTAGAAGATTAGTTAAACTATGTTCTTGAACCAATTCCTCCTTTATCTTATTAGTGGTACATTACTCACATGACATTCATAAAATCAATTACCTTTCTTACGGATTGGCGCCTTTAGGCCATGCGCCTACTGGGAAAATTCATGAATGCTCTAGAGATCTGCCCAAATCACAACAGGAGCGGCCCCACTCCACACTCTTATAGTTGGACTTTCATCAAGCATATATTGCAGTATATACACCACCATTAATGGCTATGAAATCCATTAAGAAATATATTCAACTCAATCATTGCAAATTGTTGTTTACATAATAAGAATGAGATACATATATTACAACACATTGAGTTATCCAGTGACTTCGTTTTTTCCATTGAACCTTCTTCCCGGGATCACCGTTCATGAAAGTTGGGTGTCCATCACTTCGACTTCTGGTATGGGCATAGTCCCATTCTCCTCGATGTATCGCTCACTAGTCGTTGACTTAATGGCTTTGTCAGAGGATCGGCCAAGTTTAATTCTGACTTAACATAATCCATTGAGATTATTCTATCACATACAAGCTGCCTTACAATATTGTGACGTAGGCGAATATGCCTACTCTTCCCATTGTAAACTTTGTTTTTAGCTCTTGCTATGACAGCACACTGGTGGAGAAGGTTTCTCCCAAATGGGAAGATCCATTAGAACATGTCTCAGCCATTCGGCTTCAGTTCCAGCCTTTTCTAAGGCAATAAACTCAGATTCCATAGTGGAACGAGCTATACATGTTTGCTTGGAAGATTTCCAAGACACAGCACCTCCACCCATAGTGAAGATGTAGCCACTTGTAGATTTCAATTCATCTGAATCTGAAATCTAATTGGCATCACAAAATCCTTCTAGCACAGTTGGAGATCCACAAAAAATCAATCCATGATTAATTGTGCCTTTAAGGTATCTTAAAACCCTATGTAGAGCATCCCAACGATCCTTATTAGGATTTTGAATATATCTACTTAATCTCCCCACTGCATATGCTAGATCTGGACGAGTACAATTCATTAAGTACATCAGGCTTCCAATAACTTGTGCATACTTGACTTGTTGAACACTATTACCTTTATTTTTCTTGAGATTGCAATTAGAATTAAAAGGTGTACTGACCGACTTACAATCAAACATTGAAAACTTATTGAGAATTTTCTCAACATAGTGTTCTTGGGATAACAAGATGCAATCATCATTTTAAAGAAGTTTAATTCCTAAAATTACATCTGCCTCACCCATATATTTCATGTCAAAATTAGAAGCCAAGAAGCCTTTTGTACTATTTATTATATCAATATTAGTGCCAAAAATAAGCATGTCATTGACATAGAGACATATTATAACACAACCTTGGTTATCGACTTTAGAATATATACATTTATCTCCTTCATTTATATGGAATCCATATGATACAACGACCTTATCAAATTTCTCATGCCACTGTTTAGGTGCTTGTTTCAAACAATAGAGAGATTTGATTAGTCTGCATACCATATGTTCTTTTCCCGAAACTACATACCCTTCAGGCTGATCCATATAAATTTCCTCATCTAAATCTCCATTCAAGAAAGCAGTTTTAACATCCATTTGGTGTATGATTAATTTCTTAATAGATGCCAAAGCAATTAAAATTCTAACTGAAGAGATTCTAGTAACAGGAGCAAAGGTATCAAAATAGTCAATATCCTTTTGTTGTTTATATCCCTTGGAAACCAAACGAGCTTTGTATTTATCTACAGTCCCATATGTTTTCAATTTTCTTTTAAATATCCATTTACATCCTATGGGTTTAATACATGGTGGAAGATCCACTAGTTCCCATGTATGATTAGATAATATAGATTCAATATCACTATTAATTGCTTCCTTCCATAAAGAGGAATCAGTTGAATTAATAGATTCATTGTAAGATTGAGGATCATTATCCACTATAAAGGAATAGAAATCATCACCAAGATTCTTTTCCTTCCTCATCCTAGTGGATCTCCTAGGTTCTATATCATCTGGTTCTAAAACATCATTAGAATTGGATGTACTTGGGATATTCTCGAAAATTTCATTTGAAGGATTAGCTAAATTTTCTAAAGGAGTTTTCATAGGAAAAATATGCTCAAAAAATTCAGCATTTTTAGATTCAACAATTGTATTAGGTTCTACAACATTGTTGCCACTTCTAATAACCAAGAATCTATATGCAGCACTATTCTGAGCATAACCTATTAAAATACCATCTAGGGTTCTAGATCCCAATTTTCATTTCTTAGGCTCAGTTAATAAGACTTTAGCTAGACACCCCCACACTTTGAGGTATTTCAAGTTAGGAGGATATCCTTTCCATAATTCATATGGTGTCTTATTTTTCTTCCTACTAGGGATGTGATTTTGAAGAAAACAAGATGAAAAAATCGCTTCCCCCCACAAGTTGTTGGGTGCTCCTGAATTGATTAAAATAGAATTCATCATCTCCTTTAGAGTTCTATTTTTACGTTCAACAATACCATTTGATTGAGGTGAATATGGAGGTGTGTATTCATGTATAATACCATGGTTCACACAAAATTCATTAAAGGGAGAACAATCATATTCACCACCCCTATCTGAACGAAGACGTTTTATTTTCTTATTGAGTTGATTTTCTACTTCTGTTTTATAATTAACAAACATTCCAAAGGCTTCATCCTTTGAATGTAGTAAATATAATTTTGTATATCGTGAGAAATCATCTACAAAAATAATGTAGAAACGTTTCCCACCTCTAGATAGGTTTCCTTTTAAATCTCCAAGATCAGTGTGAATAAATCAAGCAATTCAGAATTTCTATGTGAAATTTGAGGACACAGTTTCTTGGTAGATTTAGTTTCAGCACATATTTGACATTTATTATTTAAATTAACAACACCATCAATATCCTTTAGTAAACCTAAAGATTTCATGCGTTGTAAATATTTAAAATTAACATGTCCTAATCTACTGTGCCGTACATCAAAAGAATCAACGATATAAGCAGAAGGACTTATTTCATTATCAACAGAGTTTGGTACATTCAACATAAAAAGGCCATTTGAACAATATCCCATGCCTATGTAGTCTCCAAATTTGGAGAGAATGAACTTGTTTGATTCAAAGGACACTTTCACCCCAAACTTCACAAGTTGAGAGACGGAAATTAAATTCACACGAATATCTGGGACAAACAACACATCTTTGATCAGCAAAATTTTTCCAGAAGTCATCTTGATCATGACATTGCCCTTTCCAGTCACAGGAGAAGCCGTGGAGTTGCCCATGACAACCCGGTGTTCCTCCTGTCCCACTTCAGTGAAAGTCACGAAGGCATCTCTGTTGCCACTGATGTGGCGACTAGCCCCCGAGTCAATGATCCAATCATTCTGGTGGAATGATCCCATGCTGTCAATGCTGACAAATGCCACAAACATGTTCTCAGTAACAAGGTTGGTTGAATGTTCCTTCGAATCCTAGATTGCTTCTTTCTTCCTATTCCTACATTTAGGAGAAGTATGACCAGGTTTGCCACATACATAACAAAAAACATTATTTTTATCTATGTCTTTGCGGCCTTTGTTTTTATGATTGTTTCTTTCCTCCTTCTTCTTCTTCCAACGATTTTTAGCATGATCAGAAGATTTATTAATTTGTTTAACATCATAGTTAACAAAATTTGCAGAAGAAATCAGTTCCTTATTCATATTAGATTTGTCTCTTATACGATTTTTATCTTCCACTCGGATGTGTATTATCACATCATCCAGAGACATAGTCTTTCGTTTATGTTTTAAATTATTCTTATAATTCTTCCAAGAATTGGGAAATTTTTCAATTAAACTACCAACTATAAATGATTCAGGAAGATCTATCTTTTCATTTTTCAAATCATCGAGTAAAATTTGAAAGTCATGAATTTGAGTGATTATATCCTTGTCATCAGACAAGCGAAATTCCAAAAAATTTGCAACTGTAAACTTTTGCGTAGAAGCCTCTTCTAAGACATATTTCTTGTTTATGCTTTCCCATATTTCAGAAAATTTTTTAACAGGGAAGTATGCATCAAACAGTTGGTTAGAAATAGTACTTAGAACAACATGACGACATATACGATTTGCTTTTTCCCATTCAACATAATCAGATTCAGGTTTCGTTTGGGATAAAGCAAAAGCAACATTCGATACTTCTAATGCAGTGAAAACCTTTTCTTGCCATCGTCTGTAATGAACACCGTCAAACGTTTCAATTTTAGAAACATCATGAAGAGGATTTTGCGAGACTGTCGAAACAGTAACAAGTTGGTTGTTAGGCGCAGACGGCGTTACCGTCAAAGAAGGTGTTTCGAATCCTTCCATTTAGTTAACCATCATAGAAACAGATTATACTCTTAAGATTGTTGTTCTACGGTGATAATAAACAGACGAAATGTAAACAAGAAGGAATACCATACTGTTGAGGCGTGCAAGAATGCACTGTCCTTAAGAGTATTTACGCCTTACTCAATGACGAACGTCGGTGCAGCAGTAATCCACGGCGGGTACCCTCCCAGGATACAACAACAAGAGGAGCGAAGCGTGCACCCGCAAATCCCTCCTCAGCGAGAGGTCTTTGATCGTTCTTCCAGTGATCACCGGAGTAGCGGCAGCGACAGTGACAAAAAACGAGCGGAAAAGATAGTGTTTCTATTCTGTCGAACGATATCGGAAAACAAACATAAATAACCAAGAAAAGAAGCGTGAAAGGATGCGTTCGATTGCAAACGCGTTGCGGTTTGGAACTGCCAAACGAACGGATGCATTGCAGTGGCCCAGGTTAAAAATTGGTTCAATGAATCGAAGGGCAAAACCAAGCCGGGGCGCGCCCGCGCCCGCACAAGGGGCTCCGGGAGGCCGGATTTGCACCCCCCTGCGCGCGGGATGCGACGTACGCTGACGCGCCCGATTAAAGGATTTCCAGACCGGGCCGGCCCAAACCCCATTGGCAAAGCCCACCATGCGCGTGCGTAGGGCCTATTCCCTTTTATTCCTCAATTGTACCATGGACAAGGATCCATATATAAGGAGGAGGGAAGTCTCCACCACAAGCAATATGGGACTAAACCTTTGCCTTTTGGTTTGAAATACAACAAAGAAGTATAATAACTTCCACTAGCAGACTAGTACCACCACCTCTTCTCTGCCTCCTCGTATCCTTTTCTTCCTATCCTCTAAAGTAGCCATCGATCTCCATACATAAGGTTTCGTCGATCAAATCACAACCTGAAAACTCTGTAGAAAGGTTCAACAATCAATAGTCCTAATATCCTATCCAACCACGGTGCCAGTAGATGATCTTAACCATACGTTTCAGATCACATAATTTCTACAGGCTACATAGGATCTTAATCTCTCCAATATCGACACCAGAGGAGGATCCTAATGTGATGATGAAACATGTACTACAATTCTGATCCTAGTTACTCCTCAACATGACAAAAGAGTGCAATCCAGGAGGACTGTCCAAATATGCAATCAAACTATGTTCATACTTGTCAATCCAACCTGCTAACTCCTAGAAACTGCCTACCACTTGTGCTACCTCGATATGGAGTACCAACAACTTAGAGAAATAATGGCCAGACACACAGTACATGGATATGGTGCTACTGGCGAGTTACCATAATTTCATATTTATATAATTTATAGTAACACACTAGTAATGAATAATAAAGGTGTTTACACTACCTAAATTGAGTTATCCAAAAGACTAAATGATTTTAGAATGTTGTGTATGTATGTTATCACAGTACTATGAATTTCAAGTAGATGGACCTATACTAACTATATAGGTTTCCCGCTGCACAAATAAATGTCACACATGCATGCATATTTGACTAAGTATATGTAACCTTGTTATACGTAAGATTGTAAATCAATGTTTTCATATACCTTATCATCTAAGTGTAGAAGAGTAACTAAAACATATGCATCGGGTATAAGATAGAAGATAGGTTCTATGAGTTAATATGAGTAGTTTGATAATGACTCTATTAATGTAAAGAAGAAGCACTGAATCCTAAAGGAATTCAATAACAATCATGATTACATGATAATTAAGGGCATGATGGTACCTCACATAATGAGAAATTATGATTTGTAAAGCCAATGGATCAATACCTTATGGAAAACTAAAAACTCTAGATTTTGGTGGAGTAAAGGAGTCATTTGAAACTAAATGAACATGTAATCTAATACACCATGTTATAGTTCCCATCTAGATGGTACTGCATATTGGATCCTATACTCATAAACCCTAACATGACATTAGATGATCGGGAATAGGGTCAGAGTAACATAAAAATATAATAGGAATGTATATGTTCACTTTGTCCTGGCTAACATAAATAATGTGTTCCTAGGATGAATACACTATTTTGGGGACCAAATATAACTGCTTAGTTAACCATTAATCTTGAAGATCAGGTATGTACTCCTCCCTATTTTTAACTGGGCATTTATATGACTAAATTTTCCCATAATGAGGCGATTCTTGAAATACTTACTCTTTTGTTCCACTTGTTGACATAACCTATTTTTCTTAGATTATTATTGACAGGTTGAATTGGGTCAATGACCCCACATAATATTGTGTTTGTATTATGCCACAAGTTTCTAATGAATAATGTATCTTGCCACACTATATTATGCATGGTAGATAATTCAACTAGTTTAACTATCGTAGACGCTTACGCATAACCATTAGGGTATGCGTTTCTATCGGGATATGCATTTCTACCCTTATTTATACAGAGACGTGCTTTTCCGCCTAGGGTATACTTTTCCACCCATTTTACTTAGGCCAATGACTCAGTGGTGTCATGGCCCTACTATAGTTATTTTAGTCCAACATATCTACATGCAAATAAATGTTGTAATGTGATGTTTGATTGTGGTAAGGTTTGTTGTTTGTTGGATTATTTATACTGCCTCATTCTTTTGGAAATTTCTTCTTTTGTTAATTCTCATTGAAACTTACCTACCTTTATGGCCCCCTTTTTGTTGGGAACATCTTACTTTACTTTTGAAAAAAATAAATTTAATAAATTATTTTTTGTGTGAAAAGGAACATAATCAAAAGGGCTCCTAGAAAATGAGGGTTTTAAACTTTGGTTCTAGATTCCGGTATGTTACACTCAGGACCAAGAAGCTGGTATTCTCCCGTCTTATACCAACACAACATAGACCTACAACGTCTCCCATACAATGCCTCATATGGTGCCATGTTGATGCTTTGCTGATAACTTTTATTGTGGGCGAACTTTATCAGGATGAGGTGTACATCCCAACTATTCGAAAACTGGAGTACACAAGATCTCAATAGATCCTCCAAGTTCTGAATGGTCTTTTTAGATTGACCATCTGTATGTGGGTGAAAGGTAGTACTGAACCTCAACTGCATACCCAAAGTTGTGTGCAGTCACTCACAAAAGTGACTCATGAACTGAGGACCTCTATCATACACGATAGTTGCTGGAACACCATGCAACACTATCTCATCAACATAGATTTGGGCAAGCTTCTCAACTGTATATGTCATTTTCACATGAAGAAAATACACTGACTTGGTCAACCTGTCAACAATCACCCAAATGGAATCGTGACCCTTGGATGTCATACATAGACCAACCAAAAAATCCATGGTCACATGATCCCATTTCCATTGTGGTATATGCAACGGTTGCAACATTCCTGCATGCTTTTGATGTACGACTTTAACTTGCTAACATACAACACATCACACAATGAACTCTGCTACATCCTGCTTCAAGCTAGGCCACCAATACATGTCTTTCAGGTTGTGATACATCTTGGTGCTACCTGAATGCATAGTGTACATAGACAAGTGAGCCTCTTCCAGCACCATCTTCCTTAGGCCATCAGTATCAGGAACCACAACTCTATCATGGTAACAAACCGTCCCATCATCTGACTCATGGAAACCATCACGCTTCTCGCTACCAAACTTTGATTTAATCTACTGTATTATGATATCAACCTGTTGTGCCTCTCTGATCTACTGTCTCAGTGTGGGCTTCACGTACAACTGTGCCAACAATCTTTCTAGCAAAGAAACTTCCATCTTAACATCCATCTGATGTAGGGAGATCAACATGCCTCGCTTGTGGCACACCAAAGAACTCAACTGTGCATTCTCCGATGAAGAGAACTTCCTACTTAACACATATTCCACAACATTCACTTTTCCTAGATGATAATCAATCGTGCAGTCATAATCCTTGATTAACTCCATCTAGCGTCGCTGTCTCATATTCAACTATTAGTGTGAGAAGATGTACTTTAGGTTCTTGTGATCTGTGATGATCTGACACTTCTCTCCATAAAGGAAATGCCTCCAGATCTTCAAAGCATGGACCACAACAACTAATTACAGGTTGTGGGTTGGGTTGTTCTCCTCGTGTTTATTAAGTTGTCGGGAAGCAAAAGAAATCACTTGCTTGTTCTGCATCAGCACAACCCAAGCTATTCCTAGATGCATCACAAAAGACTATGTATCCTTTCCCATGCTCAGGCAAAACCAAGAAGGGTGCACTTGTTAACTTCTCATATTCACTCTTGCTGTGAGAAGATGTACTTTAGGTCCTTGTGATATGTGAAAATCTGGCACTTCTCTCCATAAAGGTAATGCCTCCAAATATTCAAAGCATGGACTATAATAGCTAACTCCAGGTTGTGGGTCAGGTTGTTCTCCTCGCGTTTCTTAAGCTGTCGGGAAGCAAAAGAAATCATTTGCTTGTCCTACATCAATACACAACCCAAGCCATTCCTAGATGCATCACAAAAGACTATGTACCCTTCCCCTTCTTAGATAAGACCAAAATAGGTGCACTTGTCAGCCTCTCCTTCAATGTCTGAAAAGCACGTTGACATCTGTCATCCCAGACGAATGACATGTCCTTCCTTGTCAACTTTAGGGGCAAAACGATAGCACTAAAGTCCTTGATGAACCCTCCTGCAATAGCCTACCAAACCTAGAAAGCCGCACAATTCTATCGGCATCTTTGTCTGCTCCCACACTGTCCATAAATCAACCTTCTTTGGATCCACACGAACTCCCTCGATAGATATAACATGTCCCAAAAAATCTACCTCCTCTAACCAGAACTCACACTTGCTGAACTTAGCATAAAGCTGATGCTGCCTCAACATGGTCAGCGCCTAACAAAGATGTTTTTCATGTTGTTGACTATCACGACTATATATCAAGATGTCATCTATGAAGACCACCACAAACTGATTAAGAAACAGCCTGAACACTCTATTCATCAAGTCCATGAATGCTTCTGGTGCATTGGTCAGCCCAAACAGAATAACCACAAACTCGTAGTGACCATACCTCATTCTAAAAGATGATTTAGGTTTGTAATCCTCCTTGATCCTCAACTGGTGATATCCTAACCTCAAGTCTATCTTTGAGAACACTGTCACGCCTCACAACTGATCAAACATGTCATCTATCCTTGGCAAGGGATACTTGTTCTTTATTGTCACCTTGTTCTGCTATATGTAGTCTATACACAACCTCATGGACCCGTCTTTCTTCTTCACAAACAACGTTGGAACACCCCATGTTGAAATACTCGACCTGATGAAACATTTATCAAGTAGCTCTTGCAACTGTCTCTTCAACTCTACCATCTTAGATGGAGCCATCTGATACGGTGTATGGGATATCAGTTGCATTTCGGTGACCAGATTGATCTCAAAATCCATCTCTTGAGATGGGGGAACACCATGAAACTACTAAGGAAACACGTCCTCAAACTCTCTGACAACTGACGCCTCCTAGATACTAGGACTCCTAGCCTCAACATCCAGCACATGTGCCAAGAACGCCTTACAACCCTATCTTAACAACTTTCCAGCTACCATCACTGATACTAGACACATCAGAAGAATCCTCCTATCTCCCTGGAAGATCCACGTCATAACGCCATCTACCAATGTCGCCTGCTTGGAACTACATCTAAGACCACTCTATACTTCTCCAAGGTGTTCATTCTAAGGATTACATCAAACCCATGCATGTCAGGTGGTATGAGATCCACTTGAATGTTGTTCCCTAAAAAAGAAAGGACACATCTCCTGTAACACTACCAACTAACAGAGTCTCTAGCAACAACTATCTCTCCTATGACTAACAGGCAAAAGACAACTGTCAAGCACTTCATGAGTGATAAAAGAGTCAGTGTCAACCAAACTGATATGAAGCAAGAAGAAGACAAATCAAATTACTGGAAATACTGAAAATTAAAGCCATTTTCACTAAGCTCCAAAGCAGCAAAACCCTTTACATATAAGTCCTCACAGGACACAAGATGCTTACAACAACATGTTCTTACCACGTATGCCATCAACATGTTACAAGTAACCTATCTAAACCTATATACATGTCCACTATACCTTCACATCAAAAGGAAACACAAGCCAAAGCCATATATCAAAAGCATGTCTACAAAACACACCCAAAAGCTATCCTAAAGACCTGAGTGTACATGGACGACTCTAGGACTCTAACAACAAAAGGACCACCAACTGCACTTCCAACCTTGTCAGCTATTGTCCTTCTTACTATTGCTCAACCTCCACTACATGATCTCTACCTCTTCGTGCACATCCACCTAAAAAAAGATGTGGGGAACCCACGGGGTGAGATTCCAAATCTCAGTGGGAGATATGACTCTCCACCAACACTATTATTTGCATAGATAAGGTGTTAAAGAACAGAAGTAAAGCTACAAATATGATAAGTTGGTAATAATCATTAACAATATTTTCAAATACAATTGGATTGTGAAAAACCTTATCATCATAAAAGGAATACAAGGAACATGTATATTCACTACCAACTATATTATACAAAAGCAAGCAAGGCCTCATCCAATGTTTTTGTATTTGAGCCTAAGAAAGATACTACACGACTGATTATGCATTTTATTATGCCTCAAGGATTTAAGTCATACCACCCAAATCAAGCCGACCACTGCTACGTCAAAATGAGTGCCATACAAGGTCTATGGAAGAGCTGGAATCCATGACCTCACCAAACCTCGTGGTCAATACACGAGTACATAGCAGAGACATACCACTCAACTGAAACATGTAACATATAGTCAATAGTGAAAGTCCTAGACCATCTTGGTATAGG
Source organism: Alisma plantago-aquatica (assembly GCA_963693085.1). Taxonomy (NCBI): domain Eukaryota; kingdom Viridiplantae; phylum Streptophyta; class Magnoliopsida; order Alismatales; family Alismataceae; genus Alisma; species Alisma plantago-aquatica. Next base: position 471,641,899 of record OY856410.1, read on the forward strand.
TCACGACTCTAGTGAAACTGAGATATGGCCTGCAACCGCACTCCTTCCAGGGTATGGCTTGCAACAAATCATGTGGAACTCCTAAGCAACATATCATTGAGCTGAGCTATAGCCTACAACAGTACTCCTGCCAGGGTATGGCCCACACCCAATCCTATGAATACATATACTCAACAGTATGACTCCAAGCTTCCTCTAAAGGAAAGGCCATTTCACCATCCAGCAAGTGATGATGCTGGAATGGATCTATGGCACAGGAAAAAACTACATGATTAAGTTCCACTTGATTAGTTAAGTCAATTAAGTGTCTTTTAGCATCAATCAAGTTACAACATATAAAATCATAACAAATTCTATCAAGATAAGGGCATATCACACTTTCAACAAATGTAAATATATAGAGTGTGTGCTTGTCACACTATCACCACATTAGGCCTATATTATTGCCATTCACAACATTATCAACAAAGCCACATACCATGGGATATCAATCCCTGAACTCATATCATATTAGGCCACAAGTAACTGCCCGATCATAGGACCATGCACATCAATCATGTATCACAAGTGCCTCAACATGCCTCTCAAGGATCATTTAGCCTATATTATATCATAGTCACCATAGCATGCATTAACTATGATTATCAATCTCACTTTACCTGCATAGTCAGAAGTTGATAAGCAAGAGAGAGAGAACCACAAAACATCATAATCCTTTCACAAAGAAACAAGCAAGCTCATTGTTCACTATTACGGTTAGGGTTCCTTTCAGACATTTAGAGATTACAAGAATAGGTACGACTATCCACCCTAGGACCATCATCCTACATCATCATCTTGGAGTGTATGAGGAGTAGGATACATGATGAAGGTTCATTGGATGACTTTCCAAACAACACTATGTATGCCTTATATATTATTAATATGATTATTATTAAGCATTCAAATGTGCTTCACAACAACTTATCATCACCCTATGTTGACCACTTAACCACATAGGTCATGAACACCTACCATGGTCCATGTCGCGACCAACCCTTATATCATTTCACACCCACAACACTAGGGTTAGGGTTCCGTCTCTTTCAAACTATCTCGACCAAACTATCTCAACCACTACTACTTGTCATGATCTAATACCCTCATGGTCACTACCCAACACACTAAAGGGTATCTCAACTCAAGAAAGATAAAAAAAAGTCCTAACACCAAGGGCAACTATGCCACCACACACCATGTTTCTCGACCCACCATCACTAGGTCCAACTCAACCGCAAGAGGGGTATACCATCCAAAGGCTATCAAGGTCATGACCACCAAGGGAGGAATGTCACGAACACCAAGAGAGGAAATGTCGTGACCACCAAGGTACACCATCTAGGTCACCAAAATAGAACACAAACCAAGGTGAAATTGTAGTTATCATGAAGAAAAGGTCACATACAAAAATGGTCACCAAGACCCTAAGTCATAGATCAAGAAACTACTAAGGAAGAACTTTTCCAAGGAAGAGAAAACCATACTCAAGATAACCAAAACTGGACATAACACCCCTCAAACCTTTAGGTGTACAAAGACCAAGCATGAGAGCAAGGTAAAGAGCAAGACATAGAGAAAAACCTTCATAACACATTATCTACCAAAACGGGTTCAAAAGATCAGGGTTTCAGATTGATTTCAAACCAAGGAAGATAACTTTACCAAACAAGCTCTAGAAGTTACCATTAAGCACACACATTATGGGGAAGCAATCTAGAGAGAATTTAGTAACAAAACATATAAATAAGTGCAATAGTAGAGTAGGTTTAGTGTTATATAACCCACCTTAAGGTGATCAACTGTTAGATTAAGAACTCCAAGCACACGATCCAAGGGTTGAAGGAACTTCACCAAAAGCTCCTCACTTAGTCACAAGAGCACCTCAAGAACAAGAAGACAACAAGGTCAAAGATATCCCAAGGAAAGAAGCAAAGAAGCTCTTGGCCGAACCAAAGAGGAAACAAAGAAAAAGAGGAGAAATCCTCTTCACACTTGGGTCTACCTTGTCAAAACATGGTCTATGACCCTTGTGATGAGGAATCTCTCTCTCAAAATGACCACCATGGAAGAACCATGGTTTAGGGATGAGAAAAGAGAGGAAGATGAAGATAGGAGATTATAAGAAACATCAACTTAAAAGACAAACACTGACCAAGGATGGAAGATGAGCTCGGATCACCACCACCGCCACATGCAAGAGGAGATTGATTCCCCAACCTCCAAGGACAAACCTCTTTGCTCCACTAAGCTTTGAGACAAGCAATGAAGGAGGAAGAATATAGATGACCGAAAGGGTTTCAAACAAGGAAAGTTAAGGGGTTATATAGATGAAGGATGAAAGGAGAGAAAGGGGTGAGGTGTCAACACACTAAAGAACCCAAGGGACACTTGTCCTCACAACCAACATCAACCCACATGCAACCACTTAAACATGGAACGCAAGACATGGTGATACATTCTAGGTAGTGTCTCAACCACCATGTCATCCCATGGTCGCGACCACGACCATCCTAGGGTGCACCTTTCATGGTCACGACACCAGCAACCAACATCACCTCTAGGCCGAGACATGACACCCCCACAATCCCTATGTCATCCATCTAGACACAATACCACCCTAGACCTCCTCGGTCATGAACCAAACACCTGGAGGAGGTGTCTCGACTGTGACACCCTCCAAAACAAGCCTTGGTCGTGACCCATGGTCTAGACAACACAACCAACTCACACATGGTTAAGGTACTCAACACTCACATCAACCCTAATCACCACCTAAGGTGATGCTCCTCAACCAAGGCTCAAGAAAGGAACCCTCCTCTTTCTATTTCCCCTCGATGATGTCAAGAAAGAGAGGGAACACTCTAGATGTGACAATTTGCACATCCACCCCTACTTTGGGTAAATCACAATTTGCACCAAAACTAGCACAGAAAGCACAAACAACATCCAAACAAGCTCAAACTAGAGACTTAAGCTATCCACAAGCCCTGATTACATCTAAAAATATTAGAGCAAGGTTCTAAGCACATGATTAAGCTAAATAAAATAGGGATACCCCAAAACTCAGGTCAGGGTCCTTACAGATTGAACCTGAGAAAGATTCATGGAAATAATAGGGAGATCAATAGAGAATTTTTGATATGGTTTGATGTTAGGTAATGATCTTAGAGGGGTTATCTTAAAGGGGATTGTGTGTTCCATGGTTGGTGCACTTTATGTTTGTGATGAAAATAGATAGTTTTAGAGTTGTATATATGGTTTTGTATTCATTTATATGGTAGTATTGTTGGTTGTATGCTCTGAGATCTATCATGTGATAATTGTAATGGGGATACTTTGTACTTTATTTGGTTATTGATGAAAGGAAATCCACTAATTATATATGTTTCAATATTTCTATAATATATCAACCAAATAATGTCCTAAGAATGTTTTGACTTGATGACATATGATTTGGTTTGAGGGCTTAAACTTGAAATCATATGTATCTTTAGGATATGAATTGTTGTTATGTTCCTAGTTGGATATGATTGTGGATGTTATGGAACAACAATAATACACAAGATTATAATATATTGTGAGTGATGACTAAGTCTCTCTAGTCATGATATTGGAATGAACTCAAATACATGGGAACTTGTTAGAGAATGAACTGGACATACCTACCTTGAGAATGACATATAGAATTCATGTAATGATATGTTAGAGTCATTATCAATGTGATAGTGGTTATTATGATCCTTAGACCTAAACTCACTACAATAATCACATGTTGTTATGTGTGCTTTAACCACTAGCCCCATGTGCTATGAATAAGGGTTGCCAAAAAGGTAGTGATTTGGTGCGCTGTGACACATGAAGAAGAATGTGAGTGATGTAGATGGAATTTGTCTCTTCTCTAGAGTGGTATCCCAGAGAATTGATAAGAAAGATTATTGAATTGCAGGCCATGTTCATGTGAGTCAGCATATGATATTGAGCTCACAATATCTTGAATAATCTACTCTAGTTCAAGGAACATAGATTGACTAATAACATGATAACAATTCCATGCCTCAATTTCAATCTGGATATCTATGAAAAAGGGATCTTATGGTTATAGTAACATTGTTCACTTTATAGTTTGAAGTTATTCTCTAATTCATTCCTATTACTTGGGTGGTAATGATGTGTGGCTCGACAACAATCTTTGCTTGTACGGTTTTGAACATGACTACCAATATAATTAGGATTACCCATTTCACGCACATAAGGATGCATCGTTGAATTGAAGTTTCAATAAAGAATATAATTATAACAGTTCTCAATCAAAAATTTTGATTTCATCCCCAGTTAGGTGACAGGAATGTCCATCTGACTGGATGGATTGGTAATGTCAATGGATCAATTGAATGTCAATCAATTAACTCACATTTACTTTGGATAGTTAGCAATCATCTGACTAACTTTATGGAAATCTTAAATTTGGAAACAAATCCATATCTAGAACTAGATTGATCTAGTCAGCCTATTGGGAATCCCATTCGGCCAATTGGAATGGTACCCCAAGATTTCAGCATAGAGACTATTACAAGATTGTGATTAGGAAAGGGATTGTAACTGGGGTTTTCTAATCCAATGACTCTCCTATACAAGAAGGATACATCCCAAAGGGTGTGACACAGATGAAACACAAATTTTGAGACAAGTAAGTCATCATATTTATCTATGGAAGAGAGAAAATTTTCCCTAAGGATGCTGCCCAAGATAGGTGAGGAAAGGGTGTTTTGGGATGACTAGCACGTTGACAACTCCTATTCTGCTTCAAATCAATGGCCAACATGATGCATCACATTCTCCCTCATTTGTGAGGACGAAGTAGAGGACAAGGCACACATTTGAGGGCTTGGATAAGTTGTTCCACAAGATAGCAACAAGGTGTTATGAAGAAGAGAACCATGTAGCAACTTGGTGGCCGATCAAAATTTTTTGGTAGATGATCCGACAATATTGATGGATGGTTAGATCTAGATATGAATGTTTGTGTTCTAAATGGACAAAGAGGTGTCTAGTTATTGGAAAACTAGTGTGCAAAAGTATAATCTTTATGCTTTCCATTTGTTTTGTTCATCGACATTTTATGGCTACAATGGATCCAATGGCTAAGGAAAAACAAGAAGGAAAATTCTTGTGATTCCTCTACACTCCTATCTCAAAAATCCTAGAATGGTATCCAAGCTAAAGTCGTACAATTTTAAAGTCAGATTGCATTTGAAATTACAAATGATTCATTGGACGAGTTATGGGAAAAATTGTATCAAAGTTAATCACCTAATAGCATATATGATATCATATATATATGTATTATATTAATCAATGTAGCATCCTGAAACATGTGTATAAGGTAATTAGTTCATTAGAGCATAATACATAACATGTAATTTCAATAGTTTGATTTTGATTAAAAGCTATGAACATGTATATGGATTGTATGTCGTGCCTCTCTCTATACATTTTTCATGTAAATTGTAATTATAAAATTAGAATAAGATGATGAAATGACATCATAGGTGGAGCATGGTAGAGAGGAGGAGAAGATCATAATCCCATGCCAAATAGAGTGCTCCTTGGAGGGTCATGATCAAGATGAGATGGTGAGTCAATCACCAACACAAGAATTGTCCAAAATAGGGACCAACAGTCGGCCGACTGGCTTGTCCAATCGGTCAACTAGAAATTTGGTAAAGGGAAGATTAGGATTACATTACATATGAATCACATGGTTGTTTTTCTACAACACTTATTGGCTCAAGAAGTTGTACAATATCCATATCTTTTTTATTACATGTGGTGATTGTTATAATATGTGATACACATAATTACGTATATGTGATGGTGATTGGACACACACACACACACACATATATATATATACATACATATATATATATATATATATATATATATATATATATATATATATATATATATATATAACTCCATTGATATAATATCAGTGTTTAAGATGCCTTCCATTGGAAATACACATGAAAAAGGGTAAGCACGCTCAACATAGTGCACCGGCTACCTTGGGTAAGTGTGATAATAATAATGTGGGTCTCCTCTGTAGGGTACAAATCTGATTTTATTAGCCTTTGGGTTCTGTTTGGCTATGTGATTTTCATAGGATTAAGAACCTAGAGTTATAAAGATGGCATATACCTCATATGATGATCTATTAACATGGAATTGTGTAGCCATCTATCCAAGCATTGCATAGAATGTAATTGATAGTTGTTACATACCTTAATAGTTAAGTTGTGAGCGATAAGTAATAGTTGCCTCATGACCTAATGCATTATGGATCTTGGCTCACTAGAATATTACCTGTTGTAATCTTCCAAATTACCAGTGACAACTCTTAATTTGAATGAAATACTACGAGCATAAGTACTTAACACCCATATTAATTATGTAAAATCAAAATTTTAGAATCAACATTAATTTTCAAATCAATATGTTAAATCATGTAAATATCTTCTACGTAGATCAATGGCAAACACAAACAAATTCATTTTTTCTCTACAATCGGCCCTTGAAAAAGAAAAACTAAATTGGAATAACTTTTAAGACTAGTTTAGGATGTTGAAAATTGTTCTCACACGAGAGTGTAAGATCTATGTCCTAGACACACTAGTACCTAGTGAACCATCTCCAAATACAACTAGGGTGGAAAGAGAAGCTCACAAGAAGCACCCTAATGACGTGATGGACATCAAGTGCCTCATGATATGCTCCATGAATCATGAGCTTCACATGAGAATTTGGATGTTATCGAGACAATAACACATCTCTAGAACATGTATTAAGAAAAAGCAAGGTAAGAGAGGTATGATGTCTATAGAGCGTTTTTTAAGTGCAAGATGGTAATAGGTGATCCAATTGGACCCCATGTACTCAAGTTAATTTGGTATGTGGAAAGTTTAACAATATGGGGATTTATTTTGGGCTAATAGTTGGACACAAATGTGAACCTGCAATTGTTGTCAGATTCATACAAACAATTTGTCATGAATTACAACATGAACAATTTTGTTAAGACATTGTTAGAGCTACTTGGCATGTTGAGAATAGCTGAGAGGAAAATGAAAGACAAGCCCAAATATGTGATGATGGTTATAAAAGGAAAAAATTTAAGTCTATGGGAAAAGGTAAAGCCAAGAAAAGTTCTAAAGTTGGCAAAAAGTCTTCTGTGACTAAGGGTGAAAAGTGTCACCAATGTTACCAGGATCGACATTGGATGAAAAATCACACTCTCTACCTGAGGAATTTAAGTACAAAATATTGGGTATAGAGATATCCACTTCTGATATATATCTTATACACATAATCTTATCAACTTCTTGATCATGGATATTAGATACCTGATGTGGATCTCATCTATGCTCAACTATTTTTTTTTAATCTAAAATCAAGTAGACACTTGAATAACAGAGAGGTGTCACTATGCATTGCAAATGGAGCAAGAGTTGTTGCCACTACTTTAGGCACTGACTTCTTATCTCTACCCAATGAGCTTATGATAGAGACAAAGAACTGTTATTATGTACTTGCCATAAATATAATTTTATATCTTTTTTTGATAAGAACAATTTTGAATTTGTAAATGATTGAATTTTCATCACTAAAGATTAGATTTTTTATGGAAGCACCCTTATGTCTCATGGTCTTTATTTATTAAATCTTGGGACACATTTATATAACATAAATACCAATAATTTAATAGACAAATACTCAAACAAATCATATCTTTGTCGTCTAAGGAACAAAATGAGAAGCACATTTCTAAACTCCATAGAGATGGTAGTTTGGAATCTTTTGATTTTGTATTAATAGAGATGTTTGAGTCTTGTTTATTGGGAAAGATGATAAAAACACCTTTTGCAAGAAATAGTGAGAGACATACTAATTTATTAGAGATCATACACAACAAGATGATAAAAACACCTTTCGCTAGAAATAGTGAGAGACATACTGATTTATTAGGGATCATACATACTGATGTGTGTGAACCATTTAGCATTAGTTCTAGATGTGTATATCACATTTACTGGGGACTTCAGTAGATTTGGATATACTCATTTTATAAAACACAAATCATAATCACATGAATAAGTTCAAGAAAATAAATAATGAAGTACAAAACAAACTTGGTAAGAATAATAATCACTATGACCTAATCATGGTTGAGAATCTCTTGGTCAAGAGCTTGAGACCCTTCTAAGAGACTGTGGTATTATATCACAGTCGACTCCACTAGGAAAAACACAATATAATGGTGTGTCAAAAAGAAGGAATTTCACCTTGTTAGACATGTTACAATTGATGATGAGTTTGGCTAATATTCCAATTTCCTTATGTGGGCATGCTCTTGAAACAGCCTCATTTATACTTAACCGTGTAACTTCAAAATCCGTTGAAAAGACACCATATAAGATATGGAATAGAAAATGTTCTAATATGTCTTTTACAAAAGTTTTAGGATGTGACGATTATGTCAAGAAATAGTTCTATGAAAAGCTTGGACCCATATGCAATTAATGTTCCTTTGTTTGATACCCTAAGAAAACTAAGGGTACTATCTTCCAACAACAATGTGTTTGTTGCTAGAACTACTATTTTTCTCAAAAAGGAATTTACTTTTAGAGGAACCAATGGAAGGAAAATAGAACTTTAAGAAGTTTGAGAATAATAAGATAAAAATTGAACGAATTGTGGTAGGTAAGGAACAAGAGGAACCAAAAAGTTTTGTGAAATCTCAAGTCACTATTATAAAAGAAGAACCTCGAAGGTGTAGTAGTGAACATCTTGAGCCAGAGAGATATTGATTTCTTATGACTCAATAAGACGATGAGTTGGTAATTGAGAATGATGATCCAAGAACCTACAGTGAGGCCATTGAGGGATCATGTTCTAAAAAATTGCTTGAAAATATGAGATCTGAGATGAACTCCATGTTGGTATGGACTTTAATAGAACCATCTGAAGGGATAGAACCCAAAGGGTGAAAATGGGTATTCAAGAAGAAGACTGACATGGATGGAAATGTACAAACCTACAATGGAAGTTTGATAGCAAAAGGTTTCAAATGATTTCAAGGTGTTGAATGTGATGAAATTTTTTGACCAATTGTCATGATTGAATCCTTTAGGATCATGCTTGCCATTGCAACTTATCATGACTATGAAATTTTGGCAAATGCACTTTGCTTTCCCTAACATGAATCTTCTAGAGGATGTGTACATGACACAGGTTGAAGGTTCTATCTCTCCAATAGGAACCAATAAAGGCTATAATTTGCAAAGTTCAATCTATGAATTGAAGTAAGCATCTTAGAGATAGAATCTTTATTCTGATGATACAAAATGAAGATGAACACTTTATCTATAGAAGGTTTAGTGGGAGAATTTTGTATTTCATATTGTATGTATGTGTCATACTATTTCATACCTACTCTTAAATTGGTAAACCTAGTTGGAAAATACCTTATACATGAGGGACTTAGGTAAAACATACTATATAAAAGGAATCAAGATTTATAGAGATAGATCTAAAATGCTTCTTTGTCTAAGACAAAGTACATACATAAAAAAGTGGTAAGGAAGTTTAGCATGCATGATTATAAGAGGGGAAACTTACCCATTGTTATTACCACATCTGAGCTTAATTGGTAAACTAGGGTTTACTTGGATTAGTACATACTTAATTAGACTGATCATTGCTTAAATCTGATTAAGGATGGTAGCTCAATTATGCTATGTTAAACATAATGAGAACTCCAAGCATGCTTTCTTTTTGAGCAATTAGGGTTTGAAAAGAATAAACTTTTGTCAGCTAAAAATAGGATTTTTGCTCACTACGGTCGTGCTGGGCAACATGACCATGGTGCAAGAGTACACAACCACTACGCTAGGATGGAAAAAGCAATGTGAGCAAAGGGATAGTGAAAATGTGAGGTGGAGGCTTGGGTAGAATGGTCATGGTGGGTACCACATCTGTGTAGAGTTTTTGGTGGAATGGGCATTCTAGGCCACATGACCATTTTGGAGGAATTGAAGTGTTGGCCACTTTTATACTCAAATTTGATGGATTCAAGGCACCACGGCCATGGTAGGTAGCATGGTTGTGCCGGGTCCTTGTTGCAATGGTCATCATACCTTGCGCGACCATTTTGGGAGTCTCTATGGCAATCTGTTCTTCAACCAACTATTCTGCAGACTAAAAGACAATAGTGCACTATTTGATTTTTATTTATTTATTGGTAGCATATAATTATTTGTAATTTTTACTAGAGCTCTAAAACTGAATGTAAATAACATGCTAATTTTTCATAATTTTTGGATGAGCTTTGACCTATTCAGTAAACGATTCATAGTAACATTTTTATGATAGAAAATTTTATTGGAATAAAAGAAAGTTTAAGGAAGGATACATTTGTAATTGTCCCAAGCAACTTAATTTCTATATATGATAAACCTAACAGACTATCAGTTCCCATATTATGTGATTCATTCTAGAGAAATGAAATACCAGAGAGGGGAGAGTTGGGGTTTGTGTGGAGGAAGTGGTTAATATGGCGATCTAAGGTTTTTTCTTCTCAGAGTTGATGAAATAAAGTAAGTTTGTCATCCCTGGATAGATTTTCTTAGTGATTCTTCTCTCACATGTCAAGATTCTATCCCTCTTCAAATTTCACTCAAAATGATATATAATCTCCCTCTTTTCTCACTTTTTCTCTATAATACTGACACGATTTAACCGTGCGTAGAACGCAAGTGCACACGTCAATGTAGTATAGGCCTTTGTGAGGCCGAGTCGAACTCAGGGACACTAAATTATCGGTAGACTACTACTATCTGGTTGCGATCAGCCAAACAAATTAAAAGAGTTTGAGAGTTGTTTTAAAAATAGAAGAAAATAAAATAAAAACAAAGCAATCAATTAAAGTTTTAATTTAATCAATTCAAGTGGAGATCTTTAGGATTACGGTTTCACCGTAGGTTTTCATTGCATGAATTTCCATATAATAATTCAGGTTCATCTCTCCACACCTTCTCGGGACGTGTGCAGTGGCTAATGATGTGATTCCCTCGTCTGGGCCGCCGTCATTAGGTATAATCACCGAGTTAGGTTGCAAAAATATCACAGCCGTCGGATTTAGCTCGATATGAAACAAACTTGCATCTGACGGTGTCGATACCATCGACGCGGTTCAATGGTATCGACACTGCGCGATATCGGCAAGTCTTCTTTTCTTTTTGTCGTTGCGCCTGATGCTGACTCGATACCATCGACGCGGGTCGATGGTATCGACACCCTGAGGCGTCGATTTTGTATTTCTCCGTCGTTGAAACTCCATGTGTCGATAGTATCGACTGTCTTCTCACCAGCAACCTAAAGGTACGTCACTACCATCGACTTCCCTGTCGATGGTATCGACTCTGTGCTACTCCTTGCGGCTGACTGCCTGTGGTTGTGTCGATGGTATCGACAATAGCAGATGTGTTTTTCTTGAAATTGCAACACAAAACCACATAAGCCGAAATAAAACCTATAATTGTAATCATTTATGTTCAAAACAATAAAATAAGGGAGATTTGACACTGAGAAAGATCATAGACTAAAGTAAATAAATTATGCAATATTAACCACAAAAATGACCAATAAATGCATAAAACACAAGTAAAACAAGTCTATAAATGCGATTCAAAATCATCACATCAAACTCCCCTAAACTTGAACATTGCTCGCCCTCGAGCAACTAAACTTTAGAATAGAATTGTGAGGGTCAACTAAAGAATAGGTTATCACAACAAACATCACCATATGATCCCCGCCAGACATTCACATTCCAGCCCTCACTAACCACAGAATGATAATTACCCTAAAGGCGACAACAATCATCCATAAAAGAGATCTACCTCAAAATTGATGAACACTATCATATAAGGAATTTAACATAATAAAATTCTCCGATTCAGGCTTGGTGCATCTTGTGATCTCCTATTCTACGTTGCTCTCCCTAACTACCGTCTACATGGAAGCAGCTCTCCTGATATTAACAAGTGAGGAGAAAGTCACGATGGCCTACCAATTCGAGCAACGGGTGGATGGAATGGGTGGCTAGTGGAAGAAATGGAAGCATTATACGATTTTAACATGCTCACAGCAAAAATGACTTAAATGATGCATATGCAAGTGAAAATGTCCTAATGTCTACATTTGGGTGGAATGATGCATGCACTAACATCCCGTCTCAAAGAGAGATGGAATATCTAGGAGAACTACATCATGTACTTATTCTTCTTTAAAATGCAGGTGAGACTATGTTCCTTTCTCCCTCTCAATCCTACTTGCTTCTCACTACTTTTTTTTTTCTTTTTCTTTTATTTTATTTTTTCAATTTATTATTATTATTTTTTAAGCCCTTATTTTCATAGCTGACAACGAATTGTTTTTCGGGCTCACTTATTGCTGCAAAAATTATACACTTGAAGCATTCAGAAGGTATGGAACAAGTTAATCACCCTTAATGTTCAGAAGATTTAAGACACATGATGTACTCTATGCACAAAAATGTGAATGCAGCTACAACATGATAATTATGCAAATAAATGACATGCACTTAAGGATGATGTGCATGTATAACTAATCTATTTTTTTCATTTTTATGCAAAATATATGAAAGTAGTTGCAATGCAAGACCTATCTACATGGAATGCAATCAAAGAGATTAAAACCGTAATGTACTTCCAATTCTTATGGTGGAAGATGAAAAACAATGGGGTGGATAGATCACAAGACTAATTGACTGAACCTTTGAAAATTATTATGTGTCCCTCCTTACTGACCTGTGTGGTAATTAAGAGGTTTCTCTCTCTTATTTCAAATTAAGGTATCGTTATCATTTGATCAGTTTAGGCTCAAACAACCAATTCCATCCACTTTTCATGAATCCTAGGCATGTAAAGTTGTGATTTCCTATTTTAGAGTTGACAAACCCAATCATTTCCTTAAGTTATGTGCTCAAAGGTAACCAACACAAGATTGCAAACACTAGAATTTTTTATTTAATTTTTCCCCTAATTCCCATGTATAAGCAACGAGATGACACATGACTTAAGACATCCACAATTACACTAGATAGAGTGTGGATCCTACAAACAAACTAAAAACTAAGAGAAATAAATAAGAAAAGACAAAACAATGAAAACTAAAAACTAAAGGATAGAGTTGTTCCAACCCCGCCCTAAGCTTGAATTCGACTATGGCCTCATAGTAAAAAACAACCTTAAAAGGTGGAACAATGATACCGATCATTCTTCCGGAGGAGGCGGGTACTGCAAGGCCGTGGGGTCCCAAGATGGGTACTGCCCCTGAAAGCTCGGATCATACCGGGGCATGGGCGGAGGTTGTGGATACCCCCTAAAATAATTCTGGCTCCAGTAATGATCGTAGAAGGGCTGCTGCTGCATCTCCATCCTATGCAACCTGTCGTGAATGTGCAGTTGGTTATCGATGAGGAGGCGCTCATTCTTGAAAATAGCCCTCTGGTTATCTAGCAACCGGTTTGTCGTATCTTGAATACCGGCGTATGAAGCTGTATGCTGCATCTGGGTATGCTGGATTTCTTGCAGCATCGTATACATCCCCTGCATGGAGTAGACATCCTTGCCTTGCTGTGAGGGCTATGGTGGCGGAGGCTGCGAAGAAGAAGATGTACCTGGATGCATGCAGGGACGCTTCCGAGGTGCCACTCATGCGCGAAGAGGAGTGAAAGCCTCCTCTTCCTCTTCATGCTCGTTGCCGTCATTGTTGTCGTTGCCGCCGTCTTCATCAGAGTCATCAATGGCTATGATGGGCCATCAGAAATGCTGCGCACCCTCAATGTGGAAGACGGGGTCGGGAAGTGCACATTCTTAATAAGCGTGATTAACGTGGCAATGTGCATATGGCAGGCCATCACGAAGCAAGATGAGGTTGGAGCAGTGCAGATGCTGGTGGTTGACCTTGCTCCTGTTAGAGAGAGGAGTGAGCTGGGAAATATCCAACCCAAGATAGACGACCAATGGTGTGATTAGCCCTCCAAAATGGATAGGAGCTTTCCTCGTACTCCGCTTCACGGCCACCACGCGCGTCAAAAAAACGAGCCCCAATTGCACTCCTAGCACTTCAGTAATTTGTGCAGGAAGAACAAGTCTGTCTCTTGAAACTTGCTGAGAGATAGATCACCACGGGCGAACAGGGTGGTGCAGAGCATGCGGTGAAGAACCCGCACAAACGGATGCTCAAAATTCGCAACCGCCGCATTGTGGTAGCTCACGGATTTTCCGGGTGGCGCAGTCACCAACTCGGCAAAGATGGCATCATAATCCGTCCTGTTGTCTGGCCGCCGGTGCTGGTAATTATGACGAGACCAATTAAAAATAGAATTGAACTGGTCAAGGGTAATGGTGTAGTTGTTGTTGAAGAGTCTGAACGACACCTGCCATTTTTTCCATTCACTGTCCGTGGCGATCAAGTCATTGGGCAGCACGCTGATGTCGAGCGGTGCCATGAACTCTGCCACGAGTTCCTTTTAGGTCGGCCACTCGCCGAAAAATGGATGGCCCTCGACGTAGTATTGGACTTCATGTGGTGTCTGGTTGGTTTGGTGCACTTGGCCTTGGAGAACATATTGAAGATTAGCCTCGAACCCTAAGTTGCGAACCATATCCCCGTCGACATGACGGGTCGGCTTGATCTTGCGCTTCATCAATTCCTCGTAAACCTTCCGGACCTCCACAGAAGGATGGAATATCCTCGGATGAGGAATAGATGCAGGCGGTGGAGGAACAAACTCGGGGATCTCCATAGGATCCGCCTGTGAAGAAGAAGCTCCGTCTGTATACACCATCGTCGCAAAAGAAGAAGGAATAGAAGAAAGAGCTCGATGAAGGTCGGAGAAGATAATCTCCGCTTGGTGAAGGCCCGGGGAAGAACACGCTCCTTGGATGCTCATAGCTGGGCTCCGATTTCTCAACAAGATGCACGACACAAGTGGAGAAGGAAATCTCTGAAGGTGTGACGTCATATGAGAACAATCCATCCCTTTAATAGCCGTGGCCGTCGCTGCTGTGTACCTGCCGATACCATCGATGCAAGTTGATGGTATCGACACCTGTAGCACAATCCGGTCTTATGCTAGTATTGACGGTTGTCGATAGCCTGATGTGGGGGCCTAGATCAATGACGCGTCGATACCATCGACGGGTGTCGATGGTATCGACACATCCCACAGATCGACTCTCTTGGTGCATCGATCACTGTTGATCTCCTCTTGCGGATCGGTGACATGTCACGTCGATACCATCGACGCAAGTCGATAGTATTGACTTCTGCTTAGAGCAAACACCCTCGCGAGGCCCGACCGCCGCTTCCTGTCTGTAACCGGGTCGATACCATCGACAGGCCCGTCGATGGTATCGACTTCACTAAGACACATTTCGTCTGAATATCTCCAGAGATCTCGCGAGTATCGACACCTATGTCGATACTATCGACCTCATTTTTGCGATCAACCTGATGGTGTGTCGATACCATCGATGAGGCTGTCGATAGTATCGACGTAGAGAGATTGTTGCAGTCTCCTAACTGTGCCCATCTCGATACCATCGACACTTGCGTCGATGGTATTGACCCTGCCTCAGTCCTGCACATTGAACAAGCGATCAAAGTATCATTTTTACACTAAAAACAAAATCAAATCAAACCAAAGTACAAATGTGAAAGAAAAAAAATGAAGCTACCGACGGCTGGGTTGCCTCCCAACAAGTGCCCTTATTTAACATCTTAGGCTAGACGAAATCAGGCTCCTCATGCATCTGGAAGCGCAATGAGTTTGACCTCATTCACTTTACTTGTGTAATCCTCACCGAAATACAACTTCAATCGCTGTCCATTAACCAAGAATGTTGTCTCGCCATCACGCACCATGATTGCGCCATGTGGCCTGACCTCCTCTACTGTGAATGGTCCACTCCATCATGATTTCAATTTCCTGGGATGCATCTTCAACCTGGAGTTGAACAAGAGTACGCGATCTCCCTTCTTGAAGACACACATCTGAATATGTCGATTGTGAATCAACTTTGTTCGCTCCTTGTAGATCCGCGAGCTTTCATATGCATTCATCCTCAGCTCGTCAAGTTCATTCAGCTCTAACAAACGTTTCTTTCCTGCTTCATCATAGCTCAAATTTAGCTTCCTTAGCGCCCAGTGCGCCTTATGCTCCAATTCCAATGGCAAATGGCAGGCCTGACCGTAAGCCAACCTAAAAGGCATAGTGCCTATAGGTGTCTTAAACGCCGTCCTGTATGCCCACAAAGCGTCCGGTAGCAAGATGCTCCAGTTCTTTCTCGTGGAATCCACAGTGCGCACCAAGATCTTCTTAATCTCTCTATTGGAGACTTCCACTAGCCCCTGTGTCTGTGGGTGGTACAGGGTACCAATGTTGTGCTTCACCCCGTACTTCCGCAACAATGCTGCAAACTTTTGATTTCGAAAATGTGTACCTCCATCACTAATAATCATTCTTGGTACACCAAACCTGCAGAAAATGTATTCTTTGACAAACCTACACACTACGACAACATCATTAGTCCTAGTGGGTATTCCCTCTACCCACTTCGATACATAGTCAACAGCTAATAGAATGTACAAGTTAGAATTGGAGGACACAAAGGGTCCCATAAAATCAATACCCCACAGATCGAACACCTCGACTTCTTGAAATACATTAAGGGACATCTCCTGTCTTTTTGAAATGTTACCTGCCCGTTGGCAGGAATCACATTGCCACACATAGTCATAGGCATCCCTGAACAAAGTAGGCCAGTAAAGGCCACTCTCAAGCACCTTGGTTGCAGTTCTAGAACTAGCATGGTGGCCACCCGTCGGTAGAGTATGGCAATGACGAAGGACACTTTCGTATTCCACCTCCGGTAGACACCTGCACAACACACCATCCCTGCATTGCTTCAACAGAATAGGGTCATCCCAAAAATAATACCGCAAATAATGGAAAAATTTCTTTTTCTCCTGGTATGTCCAATCATCTGGGATAATTTTGCAAGCAAGATAATTAACAATAAAAGAAAACCAAGGATCTTTAGATTTCACAGATAAAAGTTGTTCATCAGGAAACGTCTCGGTAATGGGTATATGCACATCCTTCTCATCTACCCTTTCCAACCTAGACAGATGGTCCGCAACCACATTTTCTATTCCCGCCTTATCTTTGATTTCAATATCAAATTCTTACAACAATAAGATCCACCTAATCAGTCTAGGTTTGGCATCTTTCTTTTCCATCAAGTACTTTATGGTGGCGTGGTCCGTCCATACCATGACTTTTGATCCTACAAGATATTGCCGAAATTTTTCAAAAGCAAAAACAACGGCGAGAAGCTCTTTTTCAGTTGTCGTGTAATTCAGCTGTGCGTCATTCAATGTTTTGGATGCATAGAAAATCACGACGGGTTTATTTTCCACACGTTGTCCTAAAACTGCCCCAACTACAAAATCCAATGCATCACACATCAGTTCGAACGACTTTGTCCAATCCGGTGTTTGCACAACCGGTGCGGAAATCAATTTTTTTTAAGCACATTAAAAGCATGTAAACATTTTTCGTTAAAATCAAACACATCATCCTTCTCCAACAATTCAGATAATGGTTTGGCGATTTTTGAGAAATCTTTTATAAATCGGCGATAGAAACCGGCGTGACCTAGAAAACTCCGTACCCCTTTAATCGAGTTTGGTGGGGGTAATTTGGAAATAACTTCAATCTTCCCCGGATCTATCTCCAACCCCTTGCTAGACACTTTATGTCCAAGCACGATCCCTTCGCTAACCATCATATGACATTTTTCCCAATTGAGAACCAAATGTGTGTCCTCACATCAATGCAAAACTTTGTGTAAATTGTATAGACATTCGTCGAAAGACGCACCATAGACGGAGAAATTGTCCATAAAAACTTCCAAATAGTGTTCAACCATATCGGAGAAAATGGCAAGCATGCAACGCTGAAAGGTTGCTGGTGCTTTACACAAACCGAAGGGCATACAACGGTATGCAAAGGTTCCATAAGGACAAGTGAAGGTGGACTTATCTTGGTCCTTAGGATCAATGGAAATCTGATTGTAACCTGAATAACCATCGAGAAAACAAAAATGAGATCGACCTGCCAATCGCTCTAAAATCTGGTCAATGAATGGGAGAGGAAAATGATCCTTAAGCATAGCAGCATTCAATCTACGGTAGTCTATACATACACGCCACCCGGTTACCCGACAGGTCGTGACTGGTTCATTTAACAAATTATGTGTAACTGTAATCCCCCCTTTTTAGGGACTACCTGTGTAGGACTCACCCATGTCGAGTCGGATATGGCATAGATGATACCTGCAGAAAGGAGCTTGATCACCTCCTTCTTGACGACCTCCATCATGCTCGGATTTAGTCGACGCTGTGGCTGAATTACCGGTTTGGCTCCCTCCTCGAGCCGAATCTTGTGCTGGCACAAAGTAGGGGAAATCCCCTTGATGTCCTCTACCGACTACCCGAATACACCTCGGTGATTCTTCAGCACGATCAATAGTTGATTCTCCTCCTCGGCACTCAGATATGCCGAAATAATCACTGGCAGCTTCTCACCCTCAGCTAGAAATGCATATTTCAAATGCGGTGGAAGTGGCTTCAATTCTAGATCTGGCGGGCTGATCAAGGACGATTGAAGCGGTGGTGGGAGTTCACCAAGGTCTTCATAGTACCTAGCATAAAAACATGGAAGCACCTGAAGCATCTTGGCACACTCTTGTAATGACTTGCTTCTCATCCAATCATGTGTCTTATATTAACTAGGCAGGCTTCAAGAGGTAATTCTAGATATACATTGAAAATAGAACTTGCTATGGCCTCATCTTCAGTATAAGGAGGGATGTCCTCCTCTTCATCATTGGGAAAACCCACAACCTTGCTAAGAGACACAACCTTGGTCTGCTCCATGATGTCTACATCCAGTGTCCCCTTCTCCACCTTAGTCATTACATGAGCCATATCTAAAAATGGCTTCCCTAAACAGAGAGAGATATTCTGATGAAAGTGCTTCACCATGCGGCATTGCTCCTTAGCTTTTGATTGTGTTGTGCTGGAGGGCATGACCATATCAAACCGATCATCAGCGATACCCAAGGTCAAATGACCTCTCCCCATCTCAAGTATCATGTCAGCAGTGGCTTGGAAGGGTCGTCCAAGGAGTAACTCATTACCCTATTCATCTTGCATTTCCATTACAACAAAGTCTGCTGGAAATAAAAACCGATCAACTTTCACCAACACATCTTTCCAAATACCATACAGCTTCACCACTGAATTATCTGCCAACTGTATTGTCATATTGCTTGGCCTTGATTCTTTCAATCCCAATTTCTTGAACGTAGAGAGAGACATCAGATTTATGCTTGCCCCTGAATCACACAGTGCTTCGCTGAATTTCACCTTACCAATAAAGCATGAAATATTGAAGCAACCCGGATCCTGCCGTTTAGGTGGCAATGTACCCATGATGAAAGCACTCACCTGCTCCTTGAGAACCACAACCTCAATATCGGGGATTTTCCTTTTCTTTGTGATGATGTCTTTCAAAAACTTCCCGTAGGAGGGTATCTGCTCGATTGCTTCTAAAAGTGGAATATTGACAGAAAGCTTTCTAAAACTGTCCATAAACTTTTTGAATTGGGCGTCCACCTTCTTTGCTTTCACGCTATTTGGATACGGGACCGGGACAACATGTGCCCTTTGATGCGGTGGCACATATGGCATCCTCTTCTGGGTCTCCTCCTCAGCAATAACTGGTTCTGCTGTGACATCCTCTGCTATATCCTCAACCGGCTCTTTGGTTGGAATCGGAACCTCCTCTGTGGCCTCACCTATGATTTCTAACTGGGGTTTGCTTGGTTCATCGGCCCTGGGGTTTAAAATCATCTTTCCACTCCTTAGCAAGATTGCCTTAGCATGTTGATTTCCCCCTGGAATGTTTGTATTACCCGGAAAGCCTTGCTGCACTGGCTTCTTCAGATTTGCTATCTCAGCTGCCATTTGCGCCAAAGATGTCTCTATCGTCCTCATCTGTGCCCCATGCTTTGTAGAGTCTTCCCAAAATGATTCATGAATTCCCCTTGCTGCTTGATCTGCTGACCAAACATGCTCATTAGTTTTTGATTTTGTTTTATCACTTGGTTGAACAACTCAGTGCTCTTATCTTCCGCCACCGGTTGGGGTTTTGCGTCGGGGTCCTGCAAGAAATTATTTGGGTCCTTCCAGGAAAATTTCTTGTCTTTCCTCCATGCATAATCGTTGTTTCTGTACCCTTGCTGCTGGCGCATGAACTTCACTTGTGCCTCATCATTTGATTCTGCATCTTCTTTTGCAAGTAGTTGCTTTGCTAGAAGGTCCATCTTCTCATTCAGCTCTTTGATGGACTTTGACTCCCCCACAACCCGAACATGCTCTATGGCGTCTCTATTGCCCCAAGATTGCTTCTTGGCCATGCTTTTCAGAATTTTCCAACATCTCGTGCCAGTGTTGTTTAGGAAGAAACCTGAACCTGCAGAGTCTAAGTTACTTCTATCATGCTCAGAGAGAGCAAAATAGAAGATTTTAACCTGCTTCTCCTTGTCAAGCCCGTGATGCGGGCACCTCCTTAGCATGACCTGGAACCTTTCCCAGGTCTCTGAGTAAGTCTCTCCTGCCTTTTGGCTGAAATTATGGATTTTCCTGATCATATCATTTGTCTTCTCGGGTGGAAAGAATCTTTCAAAGAACACTTCCACCATGTGGTTCCATGATTCCACATACTCATCGTCAAGATTATGCAACCATTCTCCTGCATTTCCTGCCAGAGAACTGGGAAACAACTTCAGGTACAGTGTCTCCTGCGGGAACCTGTCTATCTTGATCATATCGCAGTTCTCCATGAATTGACTTATGTGAGTCACCGAGTCTTCATTCTTTATCCAATGGAATGCATTTGACTTTACCAAGTTGATTAATGCAGGATCAATCTTATAAGTCGGAATGTTGATCGCCTACTTCTTTATTGTCCCCTTTGAAGCGGATGAGGAAGAAGCCTTTATCTTCTCCCATATCGTCTGCTCTTCTGCCATGGCTTCTTGTTCTGAGTCGGAATCTATATCTTCCAGTTGGTCTTGATTGTAATCCTCCTCGTCGTCAGGTCCTGACAGTGGATCCTCTAGTGCCTGTTGCGTGTAGTCGGTGCTACACATCCGCACCATGCACAGTACCTGCAAAATGATAATTTCAGTTCAGTACCGTGCTAGATGATCACAAAATGTGAAAAATAAACTATGAATTTCAAAAGTGAATTTAGAATAATAAAATAAAAAGTGGCCTAGAATGGTCGCTAGTAGCACTCGTAGTACCGACAATTGCCGTGTCCCTGGAAACGGCGCCAAAAACTTGACACGATTTAACCGTGCGTAGAACGCAAGTGCACGCGTCAATGTAATATAGGCCTTTGTGAGGCCCGAGTTGAACTCAGGGATACTAAATTATTGGTAGACTACTACTAAATGGTTGTGATCAGCCAAACCAATTAAAAGAGTTTGAGAGTTGTTTTAAAAATAGAAGAAAATAAAATAAAAACAAAGCAATCGATTAAAGGTTTAATTTAATCAACTCAAGTGGAGATCTTTAGGATTACGGTTTCACCGCAGGTTTTCATTGTATGAATTTCCATATAATAATTCAGGTTAATCTCTCCACACCTTCTCGAGACGTGTGCAGCGGCTAATGATGTGATTCCCTCGTCTGGGCCGCCGTCATTAGGTATAATCACCGAGTTAGGTTGCAAAAATATCACAGCCGTCAGATTTAGCTCGATCTGAAACAAACTTGCATCTGACGGTTTCGATACCATTGACGCGAGTCGACAGTATCGACACTGCGCGATATCAGCAAGTCTTCTTTTCTTTTTATCATTGCGCCTGATGCTGACTCGATACCATCGACGCGGGTTGATGGTATCGACACCCTGAGGCGTCAGTTTTGTCCTTCTCCATCATTGAAACTCCATGTGTCGATAGTATCGACTATGATGTCGATAGTATTGACTGTCTTCTCACCAGCAACCTGAAGGTACGTCGCTACCATCGACTTCCCTGTCGATGGTATCGACTCTGTGCCGCTCCTTGTGGCTGATTGCCTGTGGTCGTGTTGATGGTATCGACTGCTGTCGATGGTATCGACAACAGCAGATATGTGTTTTTCCTGAAATTGCAACACAAAACCACATAAGCTGAAATAAAACCTATAATTGTAATCATTTATGTTCAAAACAATAAAATAAGGGAGATTTGACACTGAGAAAGATCATAGACTAAAGTAAATGAATTATGCAATATTAACCACAAAAATGACCAATAAATACATAAAACACAAGTAAAACAAGTCTATAAATGTGACTCAAAATCATCGCATCAAATACTCTATTCCTTGGTTTCCTAGTTGAAAGGAAGAAGAAAGTAGTGATTTTCTAGGACTGTGATATGAATTCGAGAATTTCATATGTGAGGCTATGTTTTAAAGGTGTTTTAATACCTCAGTTGAGTGGGTACTTCCTTTAAATAGTAGATTGCAAATTTAATCCATAATAATGTTCAATTCCTTTGTATACGACTACAAACCCTTAATCTGTCTTTTAGTTTAACCTTATGAAAGATGATCTAGAAATGGATTGTTTTCCTATTATAATAAATTTTAGATAATAAAATCATAATATAAATGGATATAAATCATACAAAACAGAATTGATAAAGTTATTGCAGAAGTTATATGAACGTACCAAAATCTAGGGTTTTCGATTATGTCTGAAATTACTGTATAAATGAATGAAGATCTTTGTCTATTTGAATATATTTATTTATGAATGATTATGTTATCTACATGTTTAGTACATATATGATAGATATTTTCTTGGGAATCATTTGATATGATTAGTGTTTTCTTGATTTCTCAGTGAAGAGGGTGAAACATTATATGAGTGGAGGGTCGCATGCTTGTGAAATACATCATAAAACCCAATAGAAGCAATTCCTTTTAATATTATAAATTAATTATTCAAGGTTATTCTTGATGCAAGATATTTTGGTGAATGGAATGAAAACCATAGTTCAGTTCATTCTAGGTTTCCATATATGTATTTGGTTGTATGTGAACTATTGAAAGCATTCTTTTATCAGTGGAAGTTTATAACAAATTAAATCCTTATGCAAGTCATGTGATATATGAATGAGAAAAATGAAACCCTAAGGATAGGATATTCAGTGAATAAAGTATTTTCAATTTAGTGTTCTTCAAAATGATAAGTTTTGTTGCTCACTTTATAGTATAGACTGCTGATAATTTATAAAAAAAAGTTCTCAAGGTTAAATTAAGAAATATTGATTTGATTATTAAACCCTGAATTAAAAGAGTGAATTGGACTTTAGATGCCCTGAACACTGTAGAATCCACACACGATGAGGCTTGTGTTTTGAGGATTAAATGTGCATCTTGAGTGGATGTATTTTGTCCAAATCAAGGTAAGTTGGAGCGTACTGGTAGGGTGTGGGTTCGAGGCCAGTGAGGGCATACTCCTTACAGTTGTGTGGTACCCAACACCAACCAGGGATGTTGATGGTAGTAGTGTTACAAGTTTTGCTGATCAGTAGACATATTTGGTAGGTCTACTAAGGAACACCAATCCAGAGTGCTTTCAATGTCTGCCTGAGTACCTAGGTTTAGAGGAGGACTCCAGATATCTGACCACTCCCATTAGCCGTTGAGAGCCAGACGTGACAACTGCCCACTATAGACATGGCAGATGAGACTGTAGGCTTAGGAACTCGGGCATACTTCTAATTGTTGTACAATGATATTGTATCTTTCTATGATGCTTTCACATGTTGTGGTACACTTCATGTAGGTTCAGGGCTTAATAAGATGAATTAGATATTAGTCATGTGTGTACAATTATTCCTTTATTCATTATATGTTTTTGAATTGCTAGATCTCTTTGTGTTTAATCAAGTATGTTCAGATATTGATTTACTCTTAGATACCTAGAGTATCCAGCCATACATATGTTTGTGAATGATAATTCCTACATACCTCATTATTGTTCTACTCTGAATTCAATTGATCAATAATATTTGTTTTTATTATTAAAGTTCTTTAAACTATTTGTTGAGGTGCTCATTCACTGAGTGAGTAGGATCACCCCCTTACTTACACATTTTTAGGAAAACCATGTGGTTTTGAATGTCAATCCCATAGTGGATCTCCCATAAGAGCTAAGTATCAATTTAGTTAAGTTCAGCCAGTCCTTGTCACTCTAGGTCCTTGTACAGAAGTTATAGAGTTATAAATGATGATGTGTAACTTTGTTTAGTTAACAATAAAGAATGTATACGATTATCATGTTGTTTGTACATGAAAGTGTTAGAAACAGAATGAATGTATATATGTACATATATATAGATATATTTATTGTTGAAATTTTATTAAAGTAATCAAGTTTTGAATCCCCTTGTATAGTTAGTTTATGTGATTGAATGTGAGAAAAAAATAGTTTGAAATTGAAAGAAAAAAAAGTTAAGAATGTTCTTTGTACCATGTTTAATCCTCAACTTATGATCTAATCTCATGATCAGTGGTTATTGTGAGATGTGGGTGAAAAAACTTGCTATCAGATCTCAGGATGAGTCATCAGGGACCATTATGATAGAAAGTTCGAGTCATAAGCATGTAGTTAGGAGGTAATGTGTCAATAGATTTTGAAGATCTGTATATTTGGATACCCTGTCCTGGTATCCAAATACGACCAGTATCAAGCTACTTTGTCTATTCTTATCTAAATGTCCTGGCCAGGTATGCAAAGGGAGGATGGGCTAGAGAGAAACCCTAGAAATGTTAGGGGTGAGAAGACTAGAAAGTAACAAAGGAACAAGAGCATAAAGATAGAATGAGATAGAACTTTTATTTTATATTTTTTCTTTTATTAGAGATCGATAGAAATGCTCTTATGTATTTGAAGTCAGATATTCCGTGTTTGAAATAGATATGGTTCCTTAATATTATTGTACACCATGAAGTTCCTTTAGTTATTGTTTACATTCCTAGTATTAAATAGACCAATACTAATCTTTAAATAAGTTTTCCCTATGTGGATATTGTTTCCACTTATTTGACATAAATAGGAGTTTGTTAGTCCTAAGTAGCTCTTGGCTTCAGGACTGCAGTTTTGGCTGGCAGGATCCATTACTGGGATCTAATGACTCCTAGTTATTAATCTAAAAAGAGTAAATAATCTATGGAGAGGTAACCAGAATATAATGAAAATGTACATACACTAAGACATCAAAATATAAGGGAAAGACTGGAATAACTAAGAATTAGTTGGAACTGATATCTAAGATCCAACTTTGGAGCCTCAAACAAAAAAAACTATATTAGGGATAAAGGAGGTAGAATATAGATTCAAGACAAATATTAGTAGATAGCACACAAGATGAACAAGAAAGAATGGATAAAGAGACCTTAATCATATAATTAATTGAAGCACTTTCTTCAATTTGAAACAAAAGAAAATGGGAGATAAGAGTTAAGTATACAACAAGTACATAGAAGTGGAGAATTTTTAGAAGAATTAAAATGAAGAGAATTAGATGAACCTATAAATTATAAGAGTAGGATAAGAAACTCAGATGAAATAAAGTGAAATGTTGGAGATGATGAGTTTAATTAAGGAAAGAGGATTACATGATATAATAGAAGCAAGGGATGTGTCGTTATACAATGAACTCTAATGCATTCATCTTTACTAAATTTTGATTCAAATTCTCTATTGTGACATCCCTAGATTTTCTAAAACTTAATCTAATGTGAGACATCCAAATTGAAAC
The DNA here is from genome assembly GCA_963693085.1 of Alisma plantago-aquatica. Classification (NCBI taxonomy): domain Eukaryota; kingdom Viridiplantae; phylum Streptophyta; class Magnoliopsida; order Alismatales; family Alismataceae; genus Alisma; species Alisma plantago-aquatica. The sequence goes on from OY856410.1 coordinate 471,667,986, forward strand.
CTCACCTCAGTGAGACTACAATTTAAACACCCCACACTAGGCTAAGAAGGAGAAAATCAAAGGAAGTTAGAAGGAAACAACAACATCACATGGACATGAACAAGAGAAAAACCATATAACACATGTTCACCATTCAACATATAATTATAAAATTAATTGCTACAACATCTAATATTACACATTGAATGATAAACTTTTTGTACAAATGCTACATCTACAACAGGAACTTTTAGATAATAGGTCCAGCTATACATCTGCTCGTCACACAACTCTCAACTATACTGATTCTTCAAGAGCATATATACACAACCTAAACAAAAGATTACATGTGGTACAGATCAACACAATATTCAAGAATATTGTATTGAGTATGCCTACGTGTCTTTTTATATACCTCTCATTAATAAGACTTGGCAATAGGATAAAACTAATACGTGGCAGTAATAAACAGATATAGAAAAAGAGATATACTTGCACATAGATGTTTATTAACAAAAGAGAACACATATCTTTTAGGCATATTTTCCATTATATCATCCAAGCATTTACTACATGAGAGTCGAATGCATCAAGGCCTTTATGATCTACTACAAAGAGTTGGATCATTTCACAATGTGATCTACTACTAAAGAGTTGGGTCACTATCAAGTACTTTACTACCAAAGAGATGAAGTACTTACTTTCCAACACTTTACTACCAAAGAGTTTAAGTGCTTACATATAATGGAACAAATATATTATGTTAGCCATAAGTATGGAAAATCAAGCAAGATATTATATAAGAACAATCATTTCATCCAATATCATATGCCAAGTATTTGTACACACATAATACAACCATACTAAGTAGTAGGCCAAGTAAGAGGTAAGGGCATACCTTGAACCAAGATAACCTAATCATCATATTCATGATGTCTTCTATATCCTTTTCAACCCCTAATCAAGACAAGATGATATGTTCCATCATTAGATTCTCATCATCTTACATCTCATCTGAACCCTAATTGTCCATTTTAGGGTTTATGGTTTGACTATTAGGATATGTGCATCATTATTTGTCTTATCTTCTTGTAATAATGTTACTGATCTTAGATTTCAGATTAAGATATATTATCTAATTGTTTGGTTGCATATACTTGTGTGCACAAATTAACACTAAGTTACATGCATTACTCCAATTAGGGTTTCAAGACCATATATTATGATTCATCACCATATTATCATGAATTATGTGTATCATCATGATCTTATAATTTGATATAAGGTTTCATATACTGATATGACCTTATACCGAATATTTCTACATTTATATTTATTATAGTTTCTTTAGGGTTATTAGCTCTTGGTAATTAGATTAAGCAAATTATATGATTTAGTGAATCAACATTGTAATATGTAACATCTATGAATTCTAAACATGATTATAGATTTAGTGACATATTGTCATAATTTTAGGCCATTATTTGTTATTTATAACACATGATATAAGCATTATACATATTACTTAATATCTATGTTATTTAAGCATAAGAAGACTGATATGATGGTTCCATGTTATTCTACTAATTTTTGTGAGAAAAATGATACCTTGATTGAATTTTTATGATTACCATGCTAATTACTATGAATTTTACAAGATCTACATATTTGCTAAAATTTTACCTTTTGTAGCCAATTCAGATCTGCCATGCGTCAGTGAACGTTGTGGCTCATGGCTCTTGGCTCACACATAGCCCATCGGTTCAAGGCAATTGGGGTAGGTCTGGGATGCTAGTTCAGGGCTCTCTTCTCCATTCACATTCTCGCTTATCTGCCGCTTCACACAGGGCATGAGCGCCACCTCTAGGCTAGGTGCCGGCGAGCAGCCAATAGAGATAAGTTGCTCTGAATCAACTCCTAAGGCTATCGTCAGCTCTGGGGACCTCGGATGGACTCAGGGTAATCGTCCATAGAATCCAGTCTCCCTCTCGCTCCTCTCCTCACGATCGCATTTTGTGAGTCTGTGGCAGTCCTGATTCGTGGCCGTCGTTGGTGTCTCCTCCGGCGAGAACTAGGCACCGTTCTCCCCTGACTCACAGACGGAGAACGCCAGAGAAGGATTCATATATGCTCCCTCCATGCCGTTGAATTTTTTTGTTGCCTCTGCATCCTTCCCTGGAGATATCGGTGAGAGCGTTGCCACCAGCTACAACCGCAAGCCAGGTATCAGGTGAGAAAACGATCTCCTTCTTCTACTTGTTGTCCCCTGATGACTATTCCTCCACCTCTGTGGAATCCCGAAGGAACCAAGAAGCAGACTTTGGCTTTTTTGATGGCTACAGAGCATCATGCCATCTCTAGCACTTCCATGGAAGTGCCAGCATGGGCTTCACCTTGCTACGGCTACGTACCCATTTCTCTTACGATGGGATCGCCTCCTCTTTGTATGGTCTTTCTTTTCCTCTTCTTAACTTCTCCATTATCCCTCTCTCTCCTTCTAACTGGTTTCCTTATCTTCTTCCTATGGTTTGTGAGAGATGATGGAAAGGAGGCGTGACTGAGAGTTTCAAACTCCCTCATTCCTCAGTCCAAACTCCCAAGTGATGGGTCATAAGGTAGCCACGATTAAGCCGAAGCCAATTGTAGGGTAAAAGCCACCTCTTGCACCACGTCAGGCAAGTTGGGGACCGTGGGTGCTCCTAGCTCCAAGGTTGGCCATAACGGTTGTGAAGAAGATGACCATCCCACCCCTCCACTGTTTGATTACATCTAGGGGCTAGGATAAGCTCTCGTGAAGGATGATCTGTGGCTTATGAAGATAGTTTCTAGTCCATATACATTACCAAGGGGTTGACTGTGTGATACATATTCGTGACACTAATTTGATTAATCACTTGGTCCAAAAACAACAAAACTTTTTCATTGATCTCCAAAAGGAAAAACAATAGTTTTACCATATTCAAACCTAAATAATTTGTTCTAGGAACCTTCAAAATTTATGAGATTCAAATCATAGTTTTATCATCATCCAAGTTATATCTCATCCGAATTTGGTGCCAAGACTTACTTATTTGACCATTCAATGAAAAATCTAAAAAGGGCATAAAATTAGGGATTTAATCATAATGTCAATATCCATCACCACACAAGCTTTTCCAAAGCACTTACAACTCTAAAAAGTTCAGTCCATCATATTCTACACACCTTAAAAGAAATTTATCCTCAAAATTAAGTCAGAAATCAAGTCTATCACATCATATACATCTTAGAAGAAATTTTGTCCTGAAAATTAAGCCAATCCTTAATCCCTAGAAAAACCAAAAAGTCTTCCCCTACTTGTACACCACTCTCGGTGCAACATCTCCACAAACAAAATATCCAAAAACATATATGTACCACTCTTAGTGGGATTACATCAAAACTAAGGTGAAACGCCACTTCACTTAAGGTTGCAAAATATGCTTACAAGCTTATATTAGGTCATGACACATCTCAACATTTGGATTTACATTTTTTTTGGTAAGAAGTTCCAACAATAACATATACTATTTAAGAGGGAGATAACTATAATTGACTCACTTTTGAATCTAGATCATATCAAGGTGACATCATCATTATGTTGTGCTAATTGTTAGAACATATTCAACCGATTCATTAAACACTAATGTTAGCACCTCATCTAAAATTTGTCATTAATATAATTTCATTTCTCATATTTTGGTTACAACTTTATTAGTGATTTCGTCACTAGATTAACCAACTATATTGCATTATAATTATTTTTCATGTGTATGGTTAACCATATATTGATAAAGAGCTTCAAAACATCTCTAAGTTTTCCATCATGTCATATACACATATTACATCTCAAGACCAGTTCATTTTCTTATATAAATATCATCATGGTTGAGCTAAATAACTTATGCAAGTGGCTTGTAAAACTTGTATCAAAAGTTTATCTAGTACCATTGAGTTGTCCTAACCCTTATCTTGAGGGTAATGTCATGCTCAGTCTCTCTAAGCATACTCATCTCTTTGAGTTTCTTATATGCATATTCTACATCTTCCCTCTTTTAGTCTGGGGTTCTCATATTACCTCGTTGGCTCTAGTTGGTTGCTTTATGAGCTCTAGCCACATAAGCACAAATCAAAACATGATATGGCGTTCTCTCCATAGGTTTTCTACCCATGACATACTATTTTTTATTCTCTCTTATATGAACAACCACTAGATTCCTACAAGGAACCACCAACCCGAGTTGAGGCTTTACAAGAACTAACATAATTACTCCTCTAGGGTCTTGGGCATCTCTCCCTCAACCAGATGGTAAGTTCATATATTTGTATTCCCATATACAAGGAAGCCTCTCTCAGACTCTAGGGTTTGGTCCTACCAAGGACATCTAGGGTTCAAGAAAGCTATACAAATATGCATTAAGCAACTCAACTCATTCACTCAGGAGTAGTCTACTTTAGGACATATCATATCACATATTTCTCACCATTCTCATATCTTGGAGTTTAGGTTCTATGAAGTTCTCCCTCTGAGTCTCACTCTCTATGAAGTTAACCCTACAACTGGTCCTAACAGTAGAGGTCCTCATTTGCAAAAGAGATTGAGGCTCTTGCTGATTGACATCTTGTGTTAGCTTATCTTAACTTAGAAGAGCACACATACTTGCATCATCATCAAAACTTATCTCAAATCCTCAAAGGAAAACATTTATCATCGTAAACCATCATATATCATCTATATAAGACTTAAATCTTATCATCTAAACATATTTCATCTATTCCATCTATCACATATTCCAACATGGCTGTAGACATCTAATCTAGAACTATTCTCTCTTCTAGACTAATGTCACTTACTTTCACTTAGGTTGCATGAGAACCTCCTACTCGTGCATATGTTGGGACACATTTTTGTAATACTTACATACATAGTAAAATATTATATAGTTTTTCTCCAATAAAACAAACATCAGAGAAAACTATAGAGGTTCGAATTCGATTGGAATCAAAGCCAAATCTGCAAAATGAGTGTCCCAAACATAGTAGAGAGTCTAGTGTCATGTCACCTAGTGGAAAGGGTGACAACAAAGTGTAGACTAGTGTAGCTACCCAAAACATAGATGCATCATATGGCAAGGGTTTCTCTTCCCTTGATGCACATTATTTCCCAATAATGCAACGTCCCATACCATCACATTATAAGGAAAGAATGACATCTTAGGACTTTCTATAAAAACAAGCACTAGTCTAGACCTAGTTCTTAGACATCTAGGTTCTAACCTAGAGGCTAAGTCAGATCTAGTCTCTAAAAGACAACTACTCTAACCCTAAAGATGTTCAAGTTCAAGGTTTTCTTTAGTTTGAGTTGCATAATGAGCAAATGTCAGGCTTTGCTATTGTTCATGCTCTAATAGCACCTATGACGTCCCCAGAATTTATAAAACTTAATCTAATGTGTGATGTCTAAATTGAAACCTCACCTCAACGAGACTACAATCTAAACACCCCACACTAGGCTAAGAAGGAGAAAATCATAGGAAGTCAGAAGGAAACAATAGTAGCACATGCACATGAACAAGAACAAAACCATATAATACATGTTCACCATTCATCATATAATTATAAATGAATTGTTACAACATTTAATATTACACATTTAATGATAACCTTTTTGTAAACATGCTACATGTACAACTGGATCTTTTAGACAATAGGTCCAACTGTACATCTGCTTGCCACACAACTCTCAACTATACTAGTTCTTCAAGAGCATATATCCACAACCTTAACAAAAGATTACACATGGTACACGTCAGCATAATATTCAAGAATATTATACCTAGTACCCCTACGTGTCTTTTTATATACCTCTCATTACTAAGACTTGGAAATAAGATAAAATTAATACTTGGCAGTAATAAACAAATATAACAAAAGATATATACTTGCACAAAGATGTTTATCAACAAAAGAGAACACATATCTTTTGGGCATATTTTTCCATTATATCATCCATGCATTTACATGAGAATTGAATGCATCAAGGCCTTTATGATCAACTACCAAAGAGTTGGATCATTTCACAATGTGATATACTACCAAAGAGTTGGATCATTATCAAGTACTTTACTACCAAGGAGTTGAAGTACTTACTTTCTAGCACTTTACTACCAAAGAGTTGAAGTGCTTAGATAAAATGGAACAAATATATTATGTTCATAGCCATAAGTTTGAAAAATCAAGAAAGATATCATACAAGAACAATCATTTCATCCAATATCATATGCCAAGTATTTGTGCACACATAATACAACCATACTAAGTAGTAGGCCAAATAAGAGGTAAGGGTGTACCTTGAACCTAGATAACCTAATCATCATATTCTTGGTGTCATCTATATCCTTTTCAACCCCTAATTAAGACAAGATCATATGTTCCATCATTAGATTCGTATCATCTTACACCTCATCTTAACCCTAATTGTCCATTTTAGGGTTTATGCTTAGAATTTTAGGATAGGTGCATCATTACTTGTCTTATCTTCTTGTAATAAGGTTACTGGTCTTAGATTTCAGATTAAGATACACTATCTGATTATTTGATTATATATACTTATCTGCACAAATTAATCCTAGGTTACATGCATTACTGCAATTAAAGTTTCAAGACCATATATTATGAGTCATCACCATATTATCATGAATTATGTGTATCATTGTGATCTCAAAATTTGATATAAGGTTCCATATACTGATATGATCTTATACTAAATATTCCAATATTTATTAATCATAAATATATTTATTACATTTTATTTAGTGTTATAATATCTTGGAAATCACATTAATAAATTATATGATTTCGTGCATCAAAATTGTAATATCTATCATCTATGAATTCTAAACATGATTATAGATTTAGTGACATATTCTGATAATTTTAGGCCATCATTTGTTATTTATAATACATGATATAAGAATTATACATCTTACTTAATATCTGTGTTATTTAAGCATAAGAATACTGATATGATGGTTTCATGTTATTGTACTCATTTTTTCCCAGAAAAACGGTACCTTGATTGCATTTTTCTGATTACTGTGCTAATTACTATGAATTTTACAAGATCTACATATTAAAATTTTACCTTTTATGGCCAATCCAGTTCCACCACGTGTCAGGGAAGGTTGTGACTCATGCCCCTGTTTGGAAATGGCCTGGACTGGGTTTGGGCGTTGTCGCGTAGCGACACGTAGGCCCAAACCAGTCCGGCTCGGGCTGGGTTTCCGTTTGGCAATGAGACTGGTTCGGACCCCGTTTTGGGTTTAGTCAGTCCCATTTTTGAGCTAGACACAGTACATGTAGAGGCAGGATTGGAATCTCAAACCCGGTTTGAGATCCTACCCCCCGACTTGCATCTCGCGTCTCTCGGGCGTCCCTCGCGACGCATCTTTCCCTCCCTCTTCCTGGCGAAGCAGCCCTTCCTGGCGAAGCAGCCTGTGAAGTAAATGCGACGCATCTGCTCCCGACACAGCTACCTTCGGCGTAGCTGCTTCCTTCCGCGTGCCACCGCCGAGCTAGGTCGGTCAAAAGCAAGGTCTGCCATGCCTCGTCATGTCGTCTACAGAGGAAGCCGTAGGCGGCACAGAAGAGCAATCCGAAACCCTAGTCAGTGTTCTGCCTTTAAATTGGGGGTGTGGTTCTGCGAGGTGCTGGACTTCTACACAAGCTTCTTCGTCCAAGTGTTGCGAGGTGCTGGACTTCCGCAGAAGATCGTTGCCGCTCGCTCGTGGTCTGCCGGCGCTGCCCAGGTCGACACTTGTGCCCAGCTTCCGCCTCTTCCGTCGTCACTCCAAGGAGAGATTCTGCTCAGGTTGGTCTCTGTGTAGGGTAGAGGGTTATTTCGGTTTTAGGGCACAATGTCAAATAGGGTTATTTCGGTTTTAGGGCACAATGTGGAACAGGGCACAATGTCAAATTAAGTACCAAAACATTTGTGAAATGGTGTTCTTTATCGAAACATGTACGGTTGAATCTGATGTTAGATTTTGATTTTGATTTTGATTTTGAATAGGCACAATGTTGTTGATTTTGATGCTTTTCCCTTTCTAGTTGTTTACTCTGCACAGAACATATTTGTTATTGGTTTGATGCTCTGGACGAGCATGGTCTCTGAACTGATGCTATTCAATTTATCAACTAGATTTTAAGAAAATAATCTGTTTCCATCATCCTATTTATAGAAAGACACCGTCTTGTATAATGATCATAAGAATGTATTTGTAATTACTATATAAGAAAATGGAGAGTCTCTTATATAGAAAGATGTGTAATTACTATATAACAACCCTTAATGAACCTATAATAACAACTTGCTTCTCATTATGTAGCCATTTTTCTCATTAGATCCTTGAACCCAACCCCTTTTGATCCTTAATTTGTGATGTTAGTCACGTCATTATTCTCCCTCTCTGTCACTGCTATTGGTACTGTTGTTTTCATGGTGTTGTATTTGATAAATAGTGGCGCCGCCACTTATCATATGCTCCAATACCACCTTCAGTATTTATAAATATTTTTTATGCTCACATCACAGATGCCTCCCATTACTACCACCTCCTTAATTTTCTTCCGTCACATGTCTTGATACTTTTCTTTCTTCAATCACTCTCTATTTTGTTTTTGTTGCTTGTGCCACCTCTACTGTTGTTTCTTCTCCACACATAGGATTTGTTTTAATTTACAGGTGTGACATTATAGTATGTTTTAATTTACAGAATATCAATGATTGATCTTTTAGAATTTGTGTTATTCAGAAAACTAAGTTGATTTTGTGCGTTGATTAAGGATAAGTGAAATGCTAGACACAAATATAGAATACAATTGACATAACAACTAGTTGAATATATTCCTTGAATATGGAAATGGTGCATCTATAATAATAACTAACTAGATACAACACATAACAACTAGTTATATCACACTTATTAAAAAATTTCAGTCTGTCTGGTTGGATGTCTCAATAGTAGGTTGCTTTTTCAATATGAAATATACTAATATGTGTTCAGTTTTCTGTTATACAATAGTAGTTTGCTTTCTATATGATGGGTACTAATATGTGTTCAGTTTTCTGAAATATACTAATATGTGTTCAGGTTTCTGAAATATGTGTTCAGTTTTCTGAACTATACTAATATGTGTTCAATTTTCTGTTATACAATAGTACTTTGCAGTCATTGATAATTGTATTAGAAGTCTACACTTATTCTGCAAATCATGATTATACATTGACATAATTTCATATGTTTGGACTTGCTGACATAACCATGGTTTAACCTATTCCTAAACAAATAGATGTCAACGGTATGAATGTCAACACTATGTGTGTTATCCATACAACATACTATGAAGAATGTTGTAAAAAACATATGTTTGGACTTGCCGACATAACCACCAATTGACATAACAACTAGTTGAATATATTCCTTGAATATGGAAATGGTGCATCTATAATAATAACTAACTAGATACAACACATAACAACTAGTTATATCACACTTATTAAAAAATTTCAGTCTGTCTGGTTGGATGTCTCAATAGTAGGTTGCTTTTTCAATATGAAATATACTAATATGTGTTCAGTTTTCTGTTATACAATAGTAGTTTGCTTTCTATATGATGGGTACTAATATGTGTTCAGTTTTCTGAAATATACTAATATGTGTTCAGTTTTCTGAAATATGTGTTCAGTTTTCTGAAATATACTAATATGTGTTCAGTTTTCTGTTATACAATGGTACTTTGCAGTCATTGATAATTGTATTAGAAGTCTACACTTATTCTGCAAATCATGATTATACATTGACATAATTTCATATGTTTGGACTTGCCGACATATCCATGGTTTAACCTATTCCTAAACAAATATATGTCAACGGTATGAATGTCATACAACAGACTATGAAGAATGCTGTAAAAAACATATGTTTGGACTTGCCGACATAACCACCAATTGACATAACAACTAGTTGAATATATTCCTTGAATATGGAAATGGTGATTCTATAATAATAACTAACTAGATACAACACATAACAACTAGTTATATCACACTTATTAAAAAATTTCAGTCTGTCTGGTTGGATGTCTCAATAGTAGGTTGCTTTTTCAATATGAAATATACTAATATGTGTTCAGTTTTCTGTTATACAATAGTAGTTTGCTTTCTATATGATGTGTACTAATATGTGTTCAGTTTTCTGAAATATACTAATATGTGTTCAGTTTTCTGAAATATGTGTTCAGTTTTCTGAAATATACTAATATGTGTTCAGTTTTCTGTTATACAATAGTACTTTGCAGTCATTGATAATTGTATTAGAAGTCTACACTTATTCTGCAAATCATGATTATACATTGACATAATTTCATATGTTTGGACTTGCCGACATAACCATGGTTTAACCTATTCCTAAACAAATATATGTCAACAGTATGAATGTCAACACTATGTGTGTTATCCATACAACAGACTATGAAGAATGCTGTAAAAAACATATGTTTGGACTTGCCGACATAACCACCAATTGACATAACAACTAGTTGAATATATTCCTTGAATATGGAAATGGTGTTGCTTTTTCAATGTGAAATATACTAATATGTGTTCAGTTTTCTATTATACAATAGTAGTTTGCTTTCTATATGATGGGTACTAATTTGTGTTCAGTTTTCTGAAATGTACTAATATGTGTTCAGTTTTCTGAAATATGTGTTCAGTTTTCTGAAATATACTAATATATATCAACAAACAAGATTCATTTACAATATTTGTGTTTGGGTTTTAATCAATCAAGTTTGTCTCATTTGTGTATATTTGTAACTTGCCTATATGCTCGTTGGTGTTTCATTATTTGTTTTTCGGTGTTAATTAATGAAGCTTGTGTATATGCTGATTGAATCAGTATTGAAGGAACACACATAAATGGTTTCTGTTGTGACTTAATTGTATTAAACATTTACACTGATTATGTCATCAAATATTGCAACAACTACACGAGTATGCCTCCCTTCGACCCTAACCCCTGTATTGTATGGACAAGAGAGTGTGATGCCGTTGTGGTGACAGCATTGCGTAGACAATATGACCTAGGTAGGTGTATTGATGGTAATTTTACTAGGGACTCTTGGAGGGAAATAACTTCTGATGTCAATAATAGGGTTGCCGACGTGTATAAGTTAGACCAAATAAGATGTCGCTGGAAGAACCTTAAAAAGGACTACATCCATTTGAAGGGTTTGACCAACAAGAGTGGCGTTGGATGGGATGAAGAAAGGCACAAGCCCATTGTACCGGACACCCCTGAGTGGAAAGAGGCCATTGCGGTACGCACACTATACAGAACTTTTATCCTAACAAATTGAAACTGTACATGTAAACATGATTATCTTAATACACATATTTTTTAAAGCGTAGGCAGACAGGGACCTGACTAGGTTGCTTAGGCGCCCGTTTCCCCACTACTACGACATAGAGCTAATGGCGGGGAGGAACATTGCTAGAGGACACCATGCAATGTCTTCGGCGGACAGTCAGATTCCTGCAGATGTTGCGTCTGAGGATGATGTAAGTGTCGACTTAGGCGCGCCTGATACACCCATGTACACACAATCGGCAACAGACGAGTGTAGCGTACCCGCACCTACCGTGCAAAGTGAGGGTGAAAGCGCGCGGCCTGGGGGAACAAATAACCCGTCAGTTGGGGGCAGAAGTCCTTCTACCCATACACGCAGGAAATGACAATCAACGCTGCAAGAGCGATGTAGTCTTTCCAATGAAGTTCTGGCTGAGTTCACACAGGTTTACACAAAGGTTCACGAGTTAGGCACCTCCATGATGACCAAAGCCTATGAAAAAGAAGAGTTGGCAAACATTTTACAACATTTTAATGACAATTTCCCTGATGCCCCCACCGCTATTTTTACTACACTTGTGAACGCCATCAAGGACTCTACAAACCACAACATCTACCTTAGCCTCAAAAACACCCCTGCAAAGATAACCTTGTGGTTAAACGACCTTTGTGAAAGGTCACAATTCGGTTTTTCCACATCTGTACCTCCAATGCCTTCATTTTATTTCCCGTCTCCGCAACCATTCCCTTCACCCAACTTCAACAACACATCATCTCAACAATCATTTGTGCCACCATTCCCTTCACCCAATTCCAATACCACATCGTCTCACCCACCATTTATGTCGTCTTCCTCTTCACCCAACTTCCCAGGCTATTCGTCTCAGCCACCATTTATCCCGCCACCCAACTTCCCAGGCATGCCACCGATGTGGTTTCCTTCATCCAGTGATGTTGGCCCATCGGGAACATAATTGCACGGTTTATTTCATATGCATTTGATGTTAATTATTTTCCGTCCAAACATTTACATTTGATTGACTGTTGTAATAATTTACTTTCCGCACACACATATTACATATCCGTACAATTTCATTTGATTGAGTGTTGTAATAATTTATTTTTCGCACGTTATTATGTTGTAGCAATTGGATTGTCTTATGTTGTAGCAATTATTATGTTGTTGTTTTTATTGTACATGTAGGCATCATGTCTGCCAATGACCAACCGCAAACACATGACATGCTCAACAACCTTTTATTAGATACCTTGTTGTGGCCAGTGATTCACGTTGGTGGTTTAATTGCCGACTCTATTACATACTCAATCATGGACGCAGTTGACGTTGATGCCTCCACACCACCTCGTATCCCTAGGTCAGTTAGCATCAGGAGTGGCCACATAAAGGTCTTAGAAATATTGAACGGTCACGAACAAAGGGCTTATGACCTATACCAGATGCGTCCACAAACTATAATGACCTTTGTCGACAAGCTTGAGAGTCGTGGCTTGTTGCGAGGTACTAGAGGCGTCACCTCAGTTGAGGCAGTATGCTATTTCCTGCAGATGGTTGGCCATGGACACACAAATCGTGCTTTAGCAGAGGACTACATTCACTCCGGTGAGACCATTAGCAGAAAGTTCAACGAAGTCTTGGACGCTGTTTGTGCGTTGACCCATGACTACATTGTCATGCAAACTGCAACTACATGCACAACAACACATACTCGCATTTTACATAACGCAAGGTTCTACCCATACTTCAAGGTAATAGTTAAGCCCCTAATAAATTTAATTAATTTTCAAACATTCTGTATGTTTACAACATTATTTTGGTTTATAGAATGCCATAGGGGCTATTGAAGGAACACACATCCCTGTCTTGGTCAGCAGAGACAAACAAAATTGATACCGTGACAGAAAAGGGAATGTCTCTCTCAATGTCATGGCTGTAGTAGACTTCTCCATGGAGTTTACATATGTCCTCACTGGGTGGGAGGGGTCGGCTACCGACCAAAGGGTCCTACAATTGGCAAAGACCCATAGCGGGTTTACAGTTCCGTCGGGGAAGTTTTACTTGGTAGATGCAGGGTATGCCAACACTCGTGAATTTGTTGCACCCTATCGCAACACAGCATACCATATTGCTGAGTACCGAGGAAACAGACATGCCTACACCAGCAAGAAAGAGATGTTCAACCACAGACATGCTCAACTACGTAATATTGTAGAAAGAGCATTTGGGGTGCTGAAGAGACGGTTTGCATACCTTAAGAAGGGGCCGACATATCCTATTCATTCGCAGTGTCGCATCGTACTTGCTTGTTGTATCCTACACAATTTCATTCGATGGAAAAATGATGGCGACACCATAATGGATGACCTCACAGATGAGAATTCATCGTCTGCCATTCCCCCAGCCGACGTTCCCCCGAGTTCAAGGCAAGGTTCAACTCAGGCCGATTCAAGGGAGGGCGAAGTGTTACGTGAATCCATTGCTAATCTCATTTGGGAAACTCGTTAGTAGAGTATCTGTAATAGATTGATTCCCGAATTGTTTATTTGGAACCTGATCAGAATCGTCACATTGTGTCAATATAGGTTGTCTTCAAATGGAGAACGGAATGCCTCGTTTTCAATGCGGCCTTCAATCCACTGTACGCGTATATCTGGATGCCAATGATGCACAAAACGGATGTTTTGAAGACAAGAACCCACACATGCCATGTTTTACGTGCGGTAGGGTTCAAAATCAAAATAGATGTCATATGAGGTTACCCGCGCAATGGATTGTACCCACAATTGCCACACTAACCGCCGTTAGGGCTGCAATGCTTTCACAACTTGCATATGCACGCAGTGAACGTCAGCTATGGTCTTCCCAGTATGACTTTGTCTGTTCCAGCAGAGCAGACACTGATAGGTTACAAGTAGAAATTACAGATCTACGATCACGGTCCCAATATCTTCGCCAACGTCTTCACATAACTAGCGACGACAACACTTCCAATGAGGACGGTTACAATACATCATAAATGTATAACATCATTGATGTCTGTCCAACATTCATAACATAAGTTTATCTGTAATAGATTTAACAAACAATGGGGCCTGTCTTGTATGTTATTGTTTTGATTTTCAATCTAACTTCATTACCATAAATCGTTTGACTGATTCAAATGCATGGTGTAGATGTCTATTAATACAACTGAAGTTGCGTGGTGTGACTGTGGGTTAGAGGTAGGCTTGCGACTTAACACTGACGATGCAGGGTTGTATGACTTTGGAATTCTCAGTGAAAGACCAGGTGAAATGTATTACATATGTCCTTCTCGCGAGGTGCGCTTGTACAAACACACATATTATGTAGCCACTGTGTACGTTACACATTCATTGTCATTTACGTAAACTGCATAATATTTTTTAGGGAAAAGATCGATGCAGATACTTTCGCTAGGCAATCGATCTCAGTCCTACAATTGATTCTCTGAAAGCTGAGATTGCGTTACTCACGCTCGAGTGCAAGTCATTGTGGGGTCAGACAATGAACTTGAAATATTTTGTTGAAATTCATCACAACCACCATGATGTTTACACCAACAAAAAGTATGAGCATGAGTATCTAGAACGCTACGTAGAAGAACTGGAGGAACAATGTAGGCTTCTGTTGGACACTCCTTCACCCCCGACGACGCCGTAACGTCGAATGGCAGCCATACCTTTCATTCACGTCATCGGTTTTCCATTTTATTTTTATTGTTTGGAAGTTCCCGTGTTAAGTGTTGTTGATTGTTTTTTGAAAACGAATATGCCATGCTCTGTTGTTTGGAACTTACATATTAACTAATATGCTTAGTCATTCGACGCCTCCTCATTTTGTGTGGTGTTCGGAGCATGATATGGATCTCAGAGGTAGGATGAGAACCCAATATGATTTCGGAAGGTGTGTTGATGGAGTGTATACGACAGAGGCTTGGATGGAGGCAAAATCATAGAATGATAATAAACCTAATACATGATAGTTGTGAACTTAGGTGAACATAAGAGTTATTATTGTTCTTCTTGTTATTTTTGTTGTTCTTATCTTCTTGTTATTTTTGTTCTTCTTATCTTCTTGTTATTTTTCTTCTTCTGTTCTTCTTCTTATCTTCTTGTTGTTCTTGTTCTTCTTGTTTATTACAGGTAACATGGGATCTCGTTTCTCTGTAAAGGAGTATGATCTCTCAAACAGGGAGTTTATGAGACACATCTCCCTTCCCCTAACCTGGATGTGCGAGCCATTTTAGATAACTCCTGGCTATGCTATGGTGGGGGTAGGCAGAATCTACTTTGATGTACAGATCAGGTGGTCTACACCTGAAGAAAGAATATGGAATAAGAAAGGTAAATATTTAATCATCTATGAAGGTTGGGCTGAAATGTTGGACAAACTAAAAGCCAAACCTGAATGGACCGTCACCCTACAACCAAAACCCAAGGACGACACTCGCCCTACAAGCTTTTATTTGTGGATTCGTGGTGATGGGGACAACTCTGAATTGCTTAGGTATATTTACCCGAGACCAGAGGGTTATATATCATCTACTTCAGAATCGGCTGATGCCCTGTTTGTCAGAGACTGCCACCAACCACCAATCTTAATCTCCTCTAGTGATGAAGAAAATGATGTGAATGTCCCTATTGGGGACTCTTCTTCATCAAGTAATGTTGAATATGTTGCATCAACAAACAATTATTAGTTTTTTATTTTGTGTATTGTCTTTATTTTGTTTATATAACATTACAGGCTTGTTATGGGTGCCTGCCCACTAAGACAATTTATATTTATCGAATGTAGCTGAATCTTTTTTACTTTAAAAATGATGTTCATGTTTGACTTGTTAAATCTTGAATTTTTTAATTTAGTTGGATTACTTTTAATGATGCCCCACAATACATCATTATAGTTTTTATGATTTTGTTGTTCTTGATGTCTGTTTTTTTTAGAGGAGCTTATCCTAATTGGTTACGTATATGTGGTTGCATTTATCTCGGGTTAATCACAACCCTTGATGTGGTTCATCATATAGTTACCATAAGCATAGAAGTATACATGTACTTCTACAACGAACACATATAAAGTAGAACATGTATCATGATAGCTTACTAGCCACTCATATTCAAAATGTATATCGGCTAAAACGTGTTTCTTGGTCTGACGGGGTTACCTCATATCTTGGGGTATTAAACATAACATGTTAGGCATATTCAACCTCAATGAAACAACCAAAACACCCACATAAACACCCCACAAAAGGTAACACGGCTGACTCACATCTCAACAACAAAATGAGAGTTCTTAAACCAAAGTGATATATATAACAATTAAGTTATTTTTAAGTTACTTTTTTTTTTAAAACTTCTGTTTAAACGGCGTCACAAGGCCACATTTCTAACAACAGTTCTGCGAGAATAGGACATATTCAACCAATCCTGCCTACAGTTGCCAAACAGAATCAGACTAAACCCAGCCTGCACAGCCAAACATAATCAGCTTGAAACGAGTCTGAAACGAGTCCAGCCCCCAGAATGAGACTGGTTTGCCAAACAGAATCAAACTGGTTTGCCAAACAGAATCAGACTCCAGCAGGCCTAAATCCGTCCAAGCCAGGCAGGCTTGCATAAAGCCAGTCCCGAACCAAACAGGGGCATAGATCTTGGCTCACATGGAGCCCACCAGTTCAAGCCAATTGGGCCAGGTTGGGATGCCAGTTCAGGGATCTCTTCTCCCTTTGCATTCTCGCTGATCACGCCGCTCCATGCAGGGCATGAGCGCCACCTCTAGGCTGGGTGCCGGAGACAGACCAACACAGCCAAGTTGCTCTGAATCAACTCCTAAGGCTATCGTCTGCTCCGATGACCTCAGATGGTCTCAGGGTAATCGTTCATGGTATCCAATCTCCCTCTTGCTCCTCTACTCACGACCTAATTTTGTGAGTCTGTGGGAGTCCTGATTCGTGGCCCTTGTTGGTGTCTCCTCCGGAGAGAACTAGGCGTCGTTCTCCTCTGACTCGCGGACGGAGAACACTAGAGAAGGGTTCACATATGTTCCCCCCAAGGCACTGACATTCTGTGTTGCCTCTGCATCCTCTGTTGGCGGTCCTGGTGAGAGCGCCGCCACCAGCTGCAGTCGCGAGCCAGATCCTAGGTGAGAAAACAACCGTCTTCTACTACTTGGTGTCCCCTACTGACTATTCCTTTACCTCTGTGGAATCCCAAAGGCACCAAGAAGCAGACTTTGGCTTTTTTGATGGCTGCAGAACATCATGTCATTGCCAGTGCTGCCATGGAAGAACCAGCATAGGCTTCACCTTGCTGCGGCAACGTAGCAGTTTCTATTACAATGGGATTTCCTCCTCCTCATATGGTCTTCCTTTTCCTCTTCTTAAATTCTTCATTATTCCCTCTCTCTCCTTCTAACTGTTTTCCCTATCTTCTTCCGGTGGTTTGTGAGAGACGATGGAAAGGAGGTGCGGCTGAGAGTTTCAAACTCCCTCGTTCCTCAGTCTAAACTCCCAAGTGATGGGTCATAAGGTATATACGATTAAACCAAAGCCAACTACAGGGTAAAAACCACCTCTTGCACCATATCGGGCAAGCTGCGCGTTGTGGGTGTGCGTTGCTCTAAGGCTGGCCGTGACAGTTGTGAAGAAGATGACCATCCCTCCCCCTCCACTATTTGATTACATCTAAGGGCTAGGATTAGCTCTTGTGAAGGCCGATCTGTGGCTTCTGAAGACAATTGCCAGTACATATACATTACCAAGGGGTTGACTGTGTGATACATCTTCATGAAACTAATTTGATCAATCTCTTGGTCCAGACACAACATAACTTTGTCATTGATCGCCTAAAAGAAAAAGAATAGTTTTACCATATTCAAACCTAAATAATTTGTTCTAGGTACCTTCAAACTTTATGAGATTCAAATCATAGCTTTATCATCATCCAAGCTACATGTCATCCAACTTTGGTGCCAAGATTTACTTATTTGACCATTCAACTAAAAATCTAAAAAGGGCATAAACTTAGGGATTCAATCATAATGTCAACATCCATCACCACACAAGCTTTTCCAAGGCACTTATAACTCTAAAAAGTTCAGTCAATCACACCTATAGAGTGACACCCTAGTTTCCACCAAATGTATTTGGTAGTTTCCTAGTGATAAAATGAAACTAGTTTTAAAATAAGAACAAAAGAGCAGCTAAACAAACGAACAAGTCATAAAAGGTAAAGTATATTCATAACATAAAAGCTTGATTGAAAGAGAAACTATGTTTGGTCCCTACATGAGCCATTTGATTTGAAACAAAGGACATGTAATAAACATAAGATGAAACTAGTAGGGTGAATATTTATTTAGAATTTCAACTTCATATTAGTAAAAGGAAAATGAAAAATATATATGACATGGAATACATAATCATACACATCAATGAGCAACATGATCATACGAGATAAGTAAAAGTTAATAATGACATGTGAAGGAGTAGCATACAGAAAAAAAATGATAGAAAAAAGAACGGGGTGAAACATGAGGGATTAATATAGATGACAAAAGAGAGAGATTGTTAGATGCAAGAATATGCTGAATAGTCTAGTATCCTTGACGATGAGTAATTAAACCTAGATACGAGAAATGTTTTAAGTGAATGTTTGAAGATAAGAATTCTATATCTCAAGATCATCTTCTCTTTTGTATCCTGATTAATGATAGTAATATGGGGATCAAGTGACAAGGAAATGAATTTTAAATGATACATAACCACCATGGTAGACACATCTATTGAATATATTAATAACACATAATGTGATGACAAAACCCTAGTAGGGTAAATAAAGGAAGTAACCTATCAGAAAGGTCAAGCAAGAGAAAATAAATTCAAGTGATAAAGATAAGGAAGACTTAGTAAAATTTAAGAGAGATAAGGTTTGCATATAAAAATAAGGGAGTAAAATCATGTCACAATAAAATCATGTTGTTGATAAGTATCACATCGTAGAACATTTGAAAATGTAGTAATTCAGAGGATGCCACTAGTGATTTGACCTTGAATACTAACATCTCTATAATTTAAAAATCTTGATATCAGTAATATGAGAAGAAACTAGCAGTTATCGTAATTTAGGTTTTAAAGTTTGCAAATGAGAAAGGTAGATCAGAAACATAGAAATGACTAAGAATGGAAGATAAGAAATAGATTTGAAATGTAAGAAGTGTGTTTTGTACAAAGCGAGAAGTGCAACATGAACAAAGTGTAATCTAAAATAAATTATTATAGAGATAACACGAAATATGAATAATTCATTCCTACCTCAACTATTTTAATGTTAGATATGATTATTTCATATGACTAAAATGAAAAAGATAAGTAAGAAGAAGTAAGGAATAATGAATAAGAAAGAGATTAGAGAAAAAATGGCTTTCAATAATATGTAAATTTGTTTTTAGAAGTATAACTTGGTGAAGGTATATCAATACATGTCCAAGAAGTATATTAAATTGAAAAGGGTGTTATGGTTTTAGTCATTCATACCACTAATCCAACTTAGTATTGTAGAATTATTGTTATATCTAGTATGGACGTATATAAGTGCTTTTCTATTGCAGTATAACAATGCTAAACTTCAAAAAAACAAGTTAAAATCTCTTTAGTAACTTAGGGGTGATACAAAACAATAGTACAAATTGATCCATATAAATTGAGATAGTTGGATTGCATTTCCAGTAGTAAGGCAACAACTCAAGAGAGTATGGCAAGATTGAAAATGGTTATTTTTCTTTCCCTTCCCAATTATTGATTGTGACATATAAACTACTTTTGTTATCATTGAAAGTCCTTGTTTTAAATTTCTTATGAATAGAAAGGATTCAAAACTGAAAAACAATATTCAAATATGAAATACAAGGATATAGTGATATATAAGAGTTTAGAAGTTAAAAAGAAATATTGAATGTAATTTGTCTTTTTATTTATGCTTTGAGAATGAAACCTTTTAAGGGAGGGGGAGAATTGTTATGAACACATCTAAGATGAACTAATAACTGGAGTTGGCCTGGATGATTACATACTCAATTAAAATGATCATTGTTTAAACCTGATTATGAATGACAACTCAATTATTCTGTGTGAAACATAATGAAAGCTCCAAGCATACTTTCCTTTTGAAAAATTAGTGTTTGAAAAGAATAAGTCCTCATTATATAGAAATAGTATTCTTTCTCACCACTATCATGGTGGGCAATACGATCATGGTGTAGGAGGGCACAACAACCATATTGGGGTGGAACAGGCAAGGTGAGCAAAGGGATAGTGTAAATGTGAGTAGGAGGAAAGGTGGGTACTACAACCATGTAGGGTTGTTGGTGGCACGAGTATTCTAGGCCACATGGTTGTTTTGAAGAATTGAAGTGTTAGCCATTTTTATACTCAAATATGTTGGATTCAAGGCACCACGGTTGTGGTAGGATACACGGCCATGCCGGGTCCTTGTTGCCACAATCATGGTACCTTGCATGGCCGTTTTGGGGATCTCTATGGCAATCTGTTCTTCAACCAACTGTACAATATAGAAGTGCACTATTTGATTTTTATTTATTTATTGGTAGCTCAAAATGATCTGAGTCAATCACAAATAACATGACAATTTTCCATATTTTTGGAGGAGGTTTTACCTATTCAGTAAACAATTTACAGTTTCATTTTCATGATGAATTTTTGTTGTTGAAATAAAGTGTAAGGAGGTTTCATTTGCAATCATCCTAAGCACCTTAATTTTTCTATGTGATCAACCTAACACAATAGGATACCGTATATTTCATGATTCATTCTAAATAAACAAAATCCTTGAGAGAGATGAATAGTTAGGGGTTGGATAAAGAAAGTGGTGAAGATGGAAATCTAGGATGTTCTCTTCCTAGATCTGATGAAATCAAGTAAGTGTGTCATCCCTAGACAACGTTTCTTGGTGATTTTTCTCTCACATGTCAAGATTCCATCTCTCCTATGATTTGATTCAAAATTATATATAATCTCCCTCTTTTCTCACTCTTTCTCCTAGGGTTTCCGACTTGAAAGGAAGAAGAAAGTGGATTTGCTAGGACTTTGATTTTGATTCAAGAATTTTAGATGTGGGGCTATGATTTTAAGATGTTTTCACACCTTATTTGAGTGGGTACTTCCTACAAATAGTAGATTGCGTGAAATTAGATTAAATCTACAATAATTCTGAATTCCTTTTTATGCAACTACAAATGGTAAATTTTCCCTTTAGTTTAAGCTTATGAAAGATGATCTAGAAATGGATTGTTTTCCTATTATGATGACTTTCATATGATAAAATCATATAATAAATGATAAAATCATCTAAAAATAGAATTCTTAAAATTAATATAGAAGTTATAGAATATACTAAAATATAGGGTTTTTGGTAATGTCTGAAATTATTATATATCTAAATGAAGATTTTTGCCTATTTAAATCTCTTTATTTACAAATGATTGTCTTGATTGTTTATTGCAAATATGTCAGATATTATCTTGGAATTTATTTCATATTATCAATGTTGCTTGATATCTTAGTGAAGAGGGTGTTACCCTATATGAGTGGAAGGTCATAAGTTTGTGAATAGACATCATGCCAACAGAAGTGATTAATTTTGATATTATTAATTTATTCATTCAAGGTTATTCTTGATTCATGGTATTTTGGTGAATGGCATTAAAACCCTAGTTAGGTTCATTCCAGGGTTCCATATATGTGTTTGGTTGTATGTGAACTATCAATGAAAGTTTATTGTGAATTAAATCCTTATGCTAGTCATGTGATATGTGAATGAGGTAAATGAAACCCTAAGGATAGAGTATTCAACAAATCAAGTATTTTCAATTTAGTGTTCTTCAATATGATAAGTGGTGTTTCTTAGTTTCTCGATTTATAGTACAAACTACTGATGATTTATGGAAAGAATTGTTCACCAGGTTAAACTAAAATTTCCTGATTTGATGATTGAACTGTGAATTTAAAGAGTGAAATAGACTTTAGATTCCCTGAACACTGTAGAATCCTCATAGGATGAGGCATGCACTATGAAGAGGAAACTTGCTTACTGATAGGAGGTGTTTTGTCTAGATCGAGGCAAGCTGGAGTGCATCAGTAGGGTGTGAGGGTATAAGCTAGTGAGGGAAGACTCCTTACAGTTGTGTGGTATGCAACACCAATCAGGGATGTTGGTGATACCTCTGTTACATGTTGTGTTGATCATTGGACATTTTTGGTTGGTCTACTAATGCATAACAAGTCAGAATGCTTTGACTTTTTGTTCGAGTACCCAATTTTAGAGGAGTCCAGATATCCGACCGCTCCCATTAGCCATTGAGAGCCAAACGTGAAGAATTCCCATTGCAGACGGGGTAAATGAGACTATAGGCTTAGGAACCCGAGCATGCTTATAAGCCTTGTACAGTGCAATTATAGTTTGTTGCAATGCTTTGACATATTGTGGTACACTTCTTGTGGGTTTAGGACAAAATAAGATGAATGAGAGATTTATCGTGTGTCTCCAATGATTTCTTTGTTCTTTATATGTTTTTGAATTACTAGTTCCCTTTTTGATTAATCAAGTATGTTCAGATATTGATTTACTCTTTGTAGATACCAAGAGTATCCAACCATATTTATGTTTGCAAATGGTAATTCCTCCATAGCTCAATATTGTTCTACTATAAATTCAATTGATCAATAATATATGTTTTGACTATTAAAATTTTTTGAAGTAATCATTCACTAGGCGAGTAGGCTCACCCCTCAACTCACATTTTTTAGGGAAACCATAAGGATTTGAAGAATGTCAATGCCAGAGTAGATATGCCACAACAGCTAAGTATCAGATTAGTTAAGTGCAGTCTGTCCATATACTCTAGGTCCTCATATAGAAGTGTAAAAGTAATAAATGATGATGTGTAACTCTGTTTCCTTAACAATAGAGAATGTATTTGATTATCATGTTGTATGTATGTGGAATAGTGAGAAACATAATGAATGTCTAGATATGTATCTCTATTGTTGAAATCAGATTAAAGTAATCAAGTTCTAAATCCCCTTGTATAGTTAGCTTATGTGACTGAGTGTGAGAAAACAAAAAGTTTGAAATTGGAAGAAAAAAACTTAAGGGTGTTTTTTCGTATCATGTTTATGTTGGTATGTAAGCCCAGAGATCCAATCATATGATGATTGTAATGGCATATCTTGTAAAAAAATTTGAGTAATAATAAAGGGAATCTTCCAATTTATTCTATTCTATCAGTTGGGAGATAATGATGTAACATAAAAAATGTCTAAACAATTAAATTACTCAATGAAATATGTCTTTAGGTTGAGGACCTGAACAATGAGATCGTATAGATGTTAAGAGTATATATGTTATTGTTATGTCCCTAGTCAAATATTATTGTGAAAGGCTGATAGATTGCAATAATAATTAAGACTAGAGTGTGTGTTGGTTGATGAAAAAATATCATTAGTCATGGTATGTTATATCAAACCAAATACATAGATACTTGTTAGAGAACAGTGTATCCGATAGACCCACCTTGAGGATGATACATGAAGACCAGAAAATGGTACGCAGAATCAACTCTCATAGTGATGGTTGGGATTGTGGTTCTAGAACCTGAAGTCACTACATTCATCACATGTCATTCGATGTACTTTGACATCACACACCGTGACCTTGAATAAGGGTTTCCATAAAGGTGGTACTTGGGTGCATTGTGACACATGAGGATAATTGTGAGGGATGTAGATGTGATTTGTCCCTCCTACATGCATTTGATATCATGGCTACATGATAAGTGAGACTGAGAAATGCATAGTCATTCTCGTGTTAGTCAATATGTGATATTGAGCTTACATATATCTCAGACAGTCTGCTCTAGTTCAAGAAACATGGATTGAGTATTGAAGTGGATGATGACTCCACGCCTAGAGTTCAATCTAGATATTAGAGACAAAGAAACTATACAATCATTGTAACACCAATCACAAATTGTAGGTTGAAGTTGTTATCCAACTTTCCAAATTACTTGGGTAGCAATGATGTGTTTCTAGATACCACTCATTTCTTATGATGTCATAAATTGGTTATGGACATTCACAACCAACGTAACTTGGGACCTATAGGGTCACACACACATGATACACTTGCATTAGGACTTTATTCATGAATGTGGTTTAAACTTGGTTACTAAAATGTTAGGTATTCAGTTTAAACAAGATTGGCAATAAAGACACTGAAAAGGACTGGTTCACCAAGTGTACTTACCAACTCATATGTCTAAACCAACTAGTTCAAATTGTGATACGACCATTTGGTTGATCAATATGATTTGATCAAGGATTGGTTCTGACATCCTGTTGTGAATTAATCAAATATTAATTGCCAATATAATTGCTATTGGGAAACATAGTGAAATGACAAGTTCACGTGTTGAACCAAGCTCACATGTGATCTGACCAATTTAACATTCATAGGTTCTAGAAAATTCATGAAATTCCATCTCTTCAACTCCTAGATTAACTGGAAACCTGGATCCTTACCCTCTTATAAATAGAGGGATATTGGGGCCCTACCACAGATACAACAATAAGCTCTAACAATTGTTGTCCTCTCTGGTTGTGTTAACTGAGAGAACCCGAGCAAGTCCTACCCATTAAAGGGAAGGATAGTAAGAGAGAGACAATTGAGAGCACAAGTTGGCGCTAGAACGCTGACTAGAAGGGACCATTCCTTCTTGTCTGTTCTTCTAGTATGATAAGAGTTCTTAGTGTTGGTAAGGTATGCCCATAGAGCCAATCATGTGATGATTGACATGGCACATTCCATAAAGTATTTGACTAATACTCATTAAGGAAAACTTCCAATTCATTATGTTTTATTCAGTTATGGGATAATGAGGAAACATTATGAATGTGTAAAGAATGACAATACTCAATGACGTATGTCTTCAAGTATGTGACTTGGAAGAATGAGATCATATGAATGCTAAGAGTATGTATATTCTTATTATGTCCCTAGTTAGATGTTACTATGGAAGGTAGATAGACACCAGAAACACATACAACTAGAGTGTGAGTTGGTTGATGACAAAATATCATTAGTCATGATATGGCAATATCAAACCAAGAACACAAATACATGTTAGGGAACAATGTATCAGACATACCCACCTTGAGAGTGACACATGGAAATCATCATCAGTGGTCATAGTCATCTCTTATAGTGAAGATGGTGATTATGATTCTTAGACCTGAAATCACTACACTCATCATATGTCGTTGGGTACACTTTGACATCATCAAATGCAGTCCTAAAACATGGGTTGTTATAACAGTGATGATTGGGTGAGTTTGACACACAAGGATAGACTGTGAGTGATAGAGACGAGATTTTTCCCTCCTACTAGAGTATGATATCCTAGGTACTTGATAAGCAAGACTCAGAAATGCATGCACATGTACATGTGAATCAATATATGATATTGGGATCACAACATCTTAGAAAGTATCCTCTTGGTTCAAGGAACATGGATTAAACTTTAAGAGGATGGAGAATCCATGCCTTGAGTTGATCCTGGATATCAAATACAAAGGAATTATACAATTACCATAACACATTACATAGATTGTATGTTGAAGTTGTTCTTCAACTTTCCATTCACTTGGGTAGCACTAGTGTGCGACTAGGCACCACTCTTTACTTGTGATGTCATAAGCTAGTTATGGACATACACTGCCAATGTGATATGAGACCTATAGGGTCACACACATAGGAACTCATTTAGAAAAGGAGTTTAATCTTGAATGATGATTGGTTTGATTACTAAAGTATTTAAGTATTCAATTCACACAACAGATTGACTAACTGAACTACCAAACAACCATCTCAAGTGTTGAGACGGCCATTTGGACAAGCCAGACAGGAGTCTCAAGTGTTGATATGGTCATTTGGGTTGTTAGGATAATCAGAGTTTGAATTGACTAAGTTATGCCCAAATTGAGGAGTGAACCGACCAGTTCAATCTATTAAACCAATCGGCTAGACTCAGTCTCACCAGACAACCATCTAGGTGAGCGAGATGGGCATCTCGCATGGCTGGGATGGATCAATTGAGGCCGAACAAAATTTCTGGATGCTTCTCAAACTTGTTCGATTGCACATTATTTGTAGTGCAAAGAATTAATGTCTAACATTATAGGGAATCAATTTTCCAAATTCATATGTGATTGAGAAACTACCAAATGCCTATTTAGTAGTGCGAGAAGACCGTCTCATGTGACCAGACGACCATCTGGGTCACTAGAAGACTATTTTGTTGTTCGCAGGTTGTGAAAATTCAAGATCTTCCGGTCCCTTCCACTCCCGCATAGATCCCAAACAAACTAGGAATCCTGGCCCTAATCCCACCTATAAATAGAGGGGTACTGGGGGCTTCCCAGTGCACAACAACAATAACAACTGAGAATTAGTTACTTTGACAATTGTTGTCTTCTCTGGTTGTGGTAACTGAGAGAGCCCAAGCAAGCTCTACCTGACTAGGGAGGGATAACTATAGGAGAGAACAACTCAGGATCGTTATTGTCAGAGAGAAAGTTGGTGACTAGTACACCAACAAGACATACAACTCTTTCATGTCTATTCTATTTGAACGACAAGAACTCTAGTAGGTCCGTGTGGACTACTCCAACGGAAGGAGTCCTTTGGCTGTTGCTAGGAGAGCAAAGTTAGCCCACAGTCTGTAGTTAGACCATAAGAGTTGCTACAGAAGTTGTTCTATTTGTTATTCATGGTGAAGACCAGAATCTACACTACCACTATCCAAGAACAACTGGTAGACAGTTGTATTGAAGTGAGTTGTTGTCGCTGGACTTGATCTAAGACCATGTATAACATGTTAAACCATCCTTCCTATTTCATAGTAGTTGTTGTGATCTTGTTGTTATGGGAATACAAATAGATAAAGTTTTTGTTTTCACTGCTATACTCTGTGCGCGTATTTTCCAACTGTGGTATCAGAGCCATGTCAACTAAGTATGTTTTAGGATAATCAATATGATCAAATTTTGGTTTAATCATTTATTTATTGCATATGATGCAAATATTTAAACGGTCTCATATGTGTATCATGTAAAAGACCACATAATACCAAACTAATATATATATATATATATATATATATACATATATATATATATATATATATATATATATATATATATATATATATATATATATATATATATATATATGATATATGATATATATGCAATTCACACGCATCGCCCTAAAAGTGGTTTTGATGGTGGATGTGTAACGTGGTTATGGCCAATACCCAGTATCTATGTGTGTTTGGATGGTTTGGTTTTATTACTATTTATCTCAGTCTAGGTACTGAACCTCTACCTCCTTCTTCCCAATGTAAAGTTAATTCTTTCCTACCTTTGCACCCCTTCAATGTAACTCAAGGTTTCTCCTTACAATGAAACAGTTTAATAGCAATAGGATAATTTCCTTTCTTGCTACAACGAGGAAGACGATCATCATCGAATGAGACAACTAGTTCGTGAGACGAGATGACCGTCTGGAGGAACATGGAGGACAAAACAATAGAGCCATACGATTGCCTGGTGGACCCAACCAACCATTTGGAAGGAGTCCAAACATTGGTTGGACTAGAGGCCAGACGATCATCCGTGATGTCCAACCAACTGGCCAAGAGGCGAGACGACCAGTTCAAGGGTTAAACCGTTCTACCCAGATTGGCAAGCACATATCTACACCAACAACAAGTTCATACATGAGATGTGATGATTGACCTAGATGGTACTAATTCCTTGCGACTCCACAGAATTTACGAGTAGACATGGCGATAACCATCACTTTTTTTCATATTGCATTTTTACGTTGTAGGATATAGCATGTATATGATATTTACTATACATGTGGTGATTGGATACAATATGATGTATATAAATCCTTCAATCAAACATATTAAGTCTAAGATGCTTTCCAATAGAAATACACATGAATAACTTGTTCTACCAAGCATAGATTATGCCAAAGCATGGTGCGCCGTCTACCTCGTACAAGTGTGATGGTAGCAATGTAGGTGTCGCCAAAGTGGGATGCATTATTATCGTATTGGCTATTGGTTTAGGCTTAAATAGTGATTTTGAGAGCCCAAGACCAGAGGAATTTAGATGATTATGGCAAAGAGTTGTACATATCATCTACCCAAGAGTTGCATATTATGCAGTTGGCATGATTACCTACCGCAATGATCAAGTTGTGGGCGATTGGCAAAAGTTGACTCATGATTTGATGAAATATGGATCTTGGCTCATTAGAAAATTGTTCGTTGTAGTTTTCCAAATTGATACTAGAGGGTAGTCAATTTGTCAAAATAATGAGAATGACAATGGATTAAAGACCTAATTATTATCACCCAAATTCTAATAAAAATGAATGTTTGACAAAATTGCAAATTATTTTGTAGAATCAAATGGCAAAGAACAACAACCATTTTTTTTTTCTGTGGTTGGTCCTTAAGAAGGAAAAACTAACTAGGAACAACTTCCATGACTGGTTCAGGATGTTGAGAATTGATCTCATAAAGGAGCACAAGCTCTATATCCTGGAGACGACATAACCAGAGGAACCACCTCAAAATGCACCAAGGGATTACAGGGATGCTTACAAGATGCATACTGAAGACATCACGGATATCAAGTGTCTGATGCTATGCTCCATGAACTATGAGTTACAAAGGTAGCATGAGAACATGGTGTGATTGATATGGTCACACATCTCAAGAACATGTTCCAAGATCAAGCAAGATTGGAGAGATACAATGTCTCCAAGGCACTGTTCAAATGTAACATGGTCAAAGGTGACCCAATAGGTCCTCATGTACTCAAGCTCATTGGTTATGTGAAGAACATAATTAGACTAGGATTCCCCTTGGGTCAAGATTTGGACACTGACGTGATTCTACAGTCTCTGCCAGAGTCATATAGTCAGTTTGTCATGAATTACAACATGAACGACTTTGAAAAACCATTGATAGAGTTGTTAGGCATGTTGAGAACAGCTGAAACACAGATGAAGAAGACAAGCCCAAGTTTGTGATGATGATAAACAAGACAAAGGGGAAGTCTAGAGGGAAAGGAAAAGCTAAGAAGGGTTCTAAAGCTGGCTAGAATCCCAAGTCTTCAGATCGTAATACAAAGGCAAGTGTGAAGAAAATAAGAGACGATTGTCACCATTATTACCATCCAGGACATTGGAAAAGAAATTGCCCACTCTAGTTAGAGGAATTAAAGAATAATTAGGAAGTCATTAAGGCCTCCACTTCAGGTATAAACATTATAAGATAAATTTTATTACTTCTTTGTTTTGGTATGTGATACCAAACAGAGATCTGACATAATATGTGTAGGATCTGACAATAAGTAAATGCCTTCATGGAAGGAAAAAAATGGACAAGGTGGAGCAAGAGTTGTGGAAGCTTTTCTCTACACCAATGAGCATGTAATAGAGTTAGTAGAACTACTATTTCATTGTTCCATCAAATAGAAACATTTACTTTAAAGTATCTTTTATGACAGGGATGTTATAATCAATAAAGATATTAATGTTTTTGTTTCAAAAGAAATGATCTTGCATGGAAACACTCAAACATCTAATGATCTTTGTACAAAAGACTTTGAGATGAATGTTTATAATATTGATACCAAAGGATTATATGATAACTCAAGACTATGATTAGAAATAGTCACCTTGGACGTACATATAAGAGATGCATGCCTAAAATACATACTAATGTTAATCTAGAATCCCTTGGCTATTGAACCTAAGGAAACATGCAAAGCCTTATTTACACACAAAATGACATACTATCCTTCACTAGATGTAGTGAGAGGATAAGCCTTCCATTAGACCTCATACATGTGATGCATGAAGATCTTATGGAATGAATGCTATAGATAATTACTCATACCTCATATTCATTTCTGGGTAATATGATGATATGCACTCAGTAAAATGGAAATATCTTGAAAATTTCAAGGGAATTTTAAATGAAGTATGACTTTGATGAAAGTATTAAGAAACTTTGATGAGATCGAATGTCCAAATACATTACATAAGACCATAAGTACCTTCAAAGAAAGAGCTGTGACAATATATCACAAGTCAAATCCATCTGAACATGATGATGTGTCAGAATGAAGGAATTATACCATGATGAGTCATGATATAAATTATCAATTAGTCTAATCTTCCTATCCTCATAAATATATATACCTATCACTAAATCATGTACCATATGAATGGTTTATCAGACATCATATACAATTTGATTTTGGAATTTCCTAATATGTCTAAAGGATTGAAATCTAAATTGAGAAACTAGTTTCTTAAAAAGTTTTATCCATAATCCATAATTGTTGAATGTTACTATTAATTCCAATCCAATAACAAAAATGTTTTGTTGGTAGGATAACTGATTTCCTAAAGAATCTGTGGGAGTAAAAGTAAAACTTGAAATGTTCAAGGTCAACAAAGATGTATAATGAGAACTAAGAGAATCACAAGTTGTTGTGGAATATTGAGTTCATCATATAACAAAGAATAAAATAGTTCTAGTAGAACACATCGAAGATTGGAGGATTGTGAATCCAATGATTCAGATAGGTTGGTCATGATAGGATGAGCCAACTGGTCAACTAGAAGCTATTTTTTAGTAATATGGGATCCATGTAAGCTAACAAGGTAGGACCTTGATAGCATACCTAAAGAGGTAACACCTAAAAATGTGCAATATGGTCTTGTGGAAAAGTCCTACATGGATAACATAAAAGGACAAATTGCTTGAATAGGTCTTCAAATTAGTTCAAGTTGTTGAACATGATAGAAATTCCTTTACCAATTGTCAATCTTGTTTTTTTAGTTAAAATAGACTAAGGGATTTGGCATATGAAGATAAAACCAGATTCCATAAAAGGAATATATCAGAGGATGTGCATGTGACACAACCTAAAAGGTTTTATAACTTTAAGAGTGTAAATAGAGTCTATGAACTACAAAGTTCAATCTGGGATTGAGACAAGCATCTCAGAAATGAGATCTTTTGTTTTGATAAGATAGTCAAAGAGTTTGACTTAAATCAAGATAAAAGATGGAATCTGTGATTACAAAAGATTTAGTGGGAGCATATATGAATATTCCACATATGATGAGGAATAAAATCTCAATATTGTGAATATTGAGAGCTGGCATGGAAATACACCTTCTGCAATGAAGGATGAGATGAAACATCTTATGAGATAAGGATCAAGACTTATGAGATAATTCTTAAATGTTTCACAATAGAAATTTGAGCACATACAATAGAAATATGTCGTAGGAGTTCAACATGGAAGGAATATGGATTGGTCTCTCATGAACCTTATGTTCTAATTCTTGTGAAGAATGGAAATGACATGATGCCATAGGCTGTAGAATGGGTCTATCATGAACGCTGTAAGTGTACTTATCCCATATAATCTCATATGTACTGGACATGACAAGATGATATGCCAATAAGGGTTCTTTTAAAGTCATCAAAGATATCCATTAGTACGTGAGAAGTATTTAAGGATAGATTACTACTCTATAAGGATAGCAATAAAAGGAAGAGTTGGATGTAAAGGGTTACATTGATGCAAGATTCAATAATGACAAAAGTGATGGAAAATTAAGATATGTTTTGAAAGGAGAAATGTTGTTAGTTGGAAGGGTTCCCAACTAATAGCCATTAATTCTATTCTATAATAGAAGCTGAGTATACTTGTGTTCTCAACACAGAAGTGATACTATATAGATCTAAAGGTTCATATGATGAACTTATAGTTCCAACCAATAGTGATATTGTGATAACATTGGAGCTACTTGTTAGGAAAGGAATATCAGATACCATATTATGGTTGTTTCGTCTCATATGAGAAATCATACAATGAAGAGAGAAGGAAACATGCAATATACCGACTAATACAAAGTGTTTCTAACCCGCCGCATCAGCACTAGCACAACAGAATCATGGTGGACATGTTTAGATCACCAAGAACATGATTCATGGATGATTGGATCTAAGTGCAAGTGGGAGTCTGTTGGTAAGATATACCCATAGAGCCAATAATGTGATGACTGACATGGCATATACCATAAAGGATTTGATTAATACTCATAAAGGCAAGTTTCTAATTCATTCTATTTCATTCAGTTATGGGATAATGAGGAAACATTATGAATGTATAAAGAAAGACAAATACTCAATGACATATGTCTTCAAGTATGTGACTTGGAAGAATGAGACCATATGAATGCTAAGAGTATGTACATTCTTATTATGTCCCTAGTCATTTTTTACTATGGAAGGTAGATAGACACCAATAACACATAAGACTAGAGTGTGAGTTGGTTGATGACAGAATCTCATTAGTCATGATATGGCAATATCAAACCAAGCACACAAATACATTTTCGGGAATAGTGTATCGAACAGACCCACCTTGAGAGTGACACATGGAAACCATCATTGGTTGTCATAGTCATCTCTCATAGTGAAGGTGGTGATTATGATTCTTAGACCTAAAATTACTACACTCGTCACATGTTGTTGGGTATGCTTTGACATCATCAAACACAGTACTGAAACATGGGTTGTTATAACAGTGATGATTGGGTGAGTTTGACACAAGGGGATAGACTGTGAGTGATAGAGATGGGATTTGTCCCTCCTACTGGAGTATGATATCCTGGCCACTTGATAAGCGAGTCAGAGAAATGCATGCACATGCACATGTGAGTCAATATATGATATTGAGGTCACATTATCTCAAACATTCTTCTCTTGGTTCAAGGAAAATGGATTGCAAATTGAGAGGATGATGATTCCATGCCTTGAATTCATACTGGATATCAGAGACAAAGGAATTATACAATCACTACAACCCCTTACATAGATTGTAAGTTGAAGTTGTCCTCCAACTTTTAATTCACTTGGTTAGTACTAATGTGTGACTGGGCACCACTTTTTTCTTGTGATGTCATAATCTAGTTATGGAGATACACTGCCAACATGATATTGGACCTATAGGGTCACACACATATGAACTTATCTAGAAGAGGAGTTTAATATTGAAGGATGATTGGATTGATTACTAAAGTGTTTAGTTATTTAATTCACACAACATATTGGCTGAGTAAACTGCCAAATAACCATCTCGAGTGTTGAGATGGCCGTTTGGACAAGCCAGACTAGCGTCTCAAGTGTTGATATGGCCATTTGGGTTGTGAGGCTGATTAGAGTTCGAATTGGTTAATTTATGCCCAGATTGAGGAGTGAATCAGATGATTCAATCTATTGAACCGATCAGCTAGACTAAGGCTTTCCAGACGACCGTATGGGTGAGCGAGACATGTGTCTCGCATGGGTGAGAGGCTTGGTAGGGGCTGAACAAAAGTTCTGGATGTTTCCTTATTTGATAGCACATTACTTGTGGTATAAGGAATTAATGTCTAACATTAATGGGAATCGATTTGCTGAATTCACATGCAATTGGAAAACTTTCAAACGACTGTTTGGCAGTGCGAGATGATCATCTCGTGTGACCAGACAACTGTCTAGGTTACTAGACAACTATTTTGTGGTTTGCAGGTTGTGAAAATTTAAGATCTTCCAGTCCCTTCCACTCTTACATAGATCCTGAATAGATTGGGAACCCTGGCCCTAACCTTGCCTATAAATAAAGGGGTACTGGGGGATTTTGAGTGCACAACAACAAAAACAATAACAACATCAACTGAGAATCAGTTTCTCTAACAATTGTTGTCCTCTCTAGTTGTGGTAACTGAGAGAGCCCAAGTAATTCCTACCAGACTAGGGAGGGATAGCTACGGGAGAGAACAACTGGCGATTATTGTTATAGGAGAGCAAGTTTGATCAGCCTCGAGAGGGAAGGTCAAACTTTAAATTTATAACCTGAAACCTTCAAGGACCCCCACAATTTTATTATGGGGTTGAAGTATATATACGAGGTCGAACACAGGGACATGGGGACGTTTAGGATGCTTAAGACCTCACTCTTAAGTCAGATAAGCCAATCTGATGGTTGATAAAAGTATGGAGCTAGAACTAATCTAGTAGGTTGTCATGAGATAAAACAAAACAAAAAAACAAAACAAAACAGAGTCCGTAGGATTCTACTAATTAAAGATAAGGAGTTCCTGGCTATGTAACCACAAGTTGGGCAGTCCATGCACCCATTCTCAGGCGTAGACAACCCTCAAACACCCGAGCAAACAACCTACATCCAAACATAGTACGTACTGTGGTATCTGTTCCTATGGGGTCATCCCACTCGCTTTCACGCAGCATGATGAAAACCCATCAGTGGCATGAAACCTCTCTTGAGGATGACAAATCAATATCCTAAAATATTCTAGATACCCTCTTAGGTCTAGAATATTCTGAGATGCTAGGAACATGCGTGATCTAGGCAAAACCAGGTAGTGGACCCGATCGTGTCGGGCTGGGCCCGACCATGCCTAGGTCTAAGGTTCTGTACAGATCACCTTAAACTGTCCTCCTTTCATATTCAGATCCAAAATACCTTCTCTTATCTATTTCTACAACAAATCTCTCGATATAGGAAGAAATAGAAGTTCAAGAAAGAAAGAGATCAACCAAACTAGCAATCATAACCAGAAAGAGAAGATAGAATAGAAAACATACTAGATCTGGAATAAAACTACTTTCTTAAGGTAAAAGTACATAAACATGCCCAAAACGGGCTACATAGCCAAGAAGGAGATCAACTAGCCATAGACAAGAATAGTTGGCTTGGAACAAAAATGAAAGAACATCATTTGTACATGAACAAAGGAGAATAGTAAAAGAAAGGAGAAGAAGAAGAGATTTAGCCTATAGAGGAGAGGTGTCTCTCACTCCTTAGCCTACGTATAGGCTGGATCTCATATTTGGGTCGTCATGCTTGGTCTTATGGACTCCTTGGCCTCCGTTCTCTTCGATTCTACCCTGAACAACAACTTGGTGGGTGTATGGAGGTGGAAGATGGTTGGGAATGGTAGGATATGGGTGTATGGAGGTAGATAATGATGGTGGGTGAAAGAAAATTGGAGGGATGGATGTAGGATGAACACTTCAGCCTTTTCAGACCGCAAAACTCTCCCACGAGGCTCTGGGAACCAAGAATGTGCAGAACCACAATGTGGAACCTCCAAAAGTTCAGAACCTATAACACCTCTCCAGGTCACAAGAGGTGGATATTTATAGGTGAAGGCGGAAGATGGTCGTGACACCTACCTCGGTCGCAGCCCTGGTCTTGGCCCGATCGTTCTGGGCTAGGCATAGTCGTGCCAAGGGTCGTTGTTGTCACAGAAGCTGCAGTCGCTGTCGTGCCACGATCGAGGTTGGTCGGGCCGCGGCCATGCTACGGTCGAGATTGATCGGGCTGCAGTCACGGTCGCGATTGTGGCCTCAGCATGGTTGAGGTTGATCAGGCCAGGGTAACGATCATGGTTGATTGGGCCACAGTCACGGTTGATCAGGCCGTGGTTACAGTCATGGTCTCATCCCGACTGTGTCGAGACTTGGCCCGTTCGTGCTGAGTGTCGGTCGACACAACATCTCAGCCGCGGTCACAACATCATGGACCAAACCCACCCAGGGGGGGTTATTACTGGTGGTTGAGTGGCCCGCATCGATGAACCTTCTGATTGGTGAGGATGCATTCTGATAAAGGATTGTCCATCGAAAACAGGGTCCAAGATATCAAAAGTTTCTTGGGGGACCACCGTCTACTAAGCTGGTGCACATAGAGTGATGTTTAGTCCCTCACGGTCGTGATGGATGGAAGTCTAGCTGCTGAAAAAACCATGTGTTGGGGAGAAATCTTGGAGAGTAGATGTCTTTTCAGGTTCGGTGCCTACAAGTCCCAAAATTGGCTAGTTGAGCAACTTTATTTATGAAAAGATATCAATTACTTAAAGATAAGAATCTATTATTTTGGGCATATTAAGGCTATACTGACACAAAATCATAAATAAATGCTTAGCATAGATGCCCAAATTTGGGTGTTATCAAAGTTGGTGACTCGTACACCAATAGGAGGGACAATTCCTTCTTATTTGTTCTAGTTGAATGACATGAGTTCTAGTTGGTCCGTGTGGACTACTCTAGAGGAAGGAGTCCTTTGGCTGCTGCTAGGAGAGAAAATTCAGCCTGCAGTAAGTGGCAAGAGCACATGAGTCACTGCAGAACATGTTATGCTCGTTATTCGTGGTGAAGACTAAGAGCTACATAATCACATCGAAACAATTTTTTTTCTCTAGACTTTCTCCAGGACTAGGTATAAATCATTAAACATCCTTCCTATTCCATATTAGTTGATGCGATCTTGCTATTATTGGAATACAAATAGATAATTTTTTTGTTTCTGCTGCTGTACTCTATGCTCATTTTTCCCAACACTTTCTGGTCCATGTGGACTACTACAGACGTGAGGAGGTCGTTGCCACCTGCTAGGAGGACACAAATAACCAATGTCCATGGTGATCAAGCAGGAAGCTACTACTATTTCTGTTTAGGTGCAACTTGAAGAAAGTTGCACACTGTAGCAAGGGATTGTTGATGGAATTGCTCTAGGACCAGGTATAAACATCGCAACCCTCTTTTCCATCAGATAGTTGTTTACATGATCTACTATTTAGGGGAATATAAAAGTTAAATTTTTGTTTCAGATGCCTTATATGTTGCCATATTTCCCAATAGTGGTATCAGATCCATGTCAATTTACTATGCTTTGGGAATTAATCTATTTGATTATATTTCTATTTTATCATTTATATCTTGCATGCAACGTTGATATTTAAAATGATTAATTTGTATATTGAAATTAAATACCACATACGATCCCAAGTTACATATGTATATTATATGATATATATACAATTTACATGTATCGCTCTAAAATCAGTTTTGATCGTAGATGTTAAGCATAGTTATGTCCAATAACCCCTATATCTTTGTGCTTGGTTGGATGGTTGTTAATCCTATTTTATATCTCATTTTTGCATATCGAGCCTCTATCTTCTCTTCTAAATGTAAAATTATTATTTTTTCCTTCCTATGCTTCCCTCGAATGTAACTCAAAGTTTCTATATTACCATGTAATATATTAAATAGCATTAGAATAGTTTTGATTCTTGTTATGGCAAAGAAGACATTTTGCACAAGATGAACAACTTGTTTTTGATAATAAACTGACTTCCTGGAGAACCGAGGAGGCATGGCGACAGGAGGATTTGAACCGATCGACTGGTGGCCCAATCAATTGAATGGAGGTGTCCAGAAGTCAATTGGACTGGAGACTAAATGACCATTAATAGAAACCAGCCAACCAACCAGAGGCGAACCGACCAGTTCAAGAGTTGAACCAATCGACCCAGATTGGGCCCGACACATATCTTCACCAAAAATAGGTTGCTGCATGTGATGCAGACCTTAGGTGGTTGTAATTCCTTATGGATATAAGGAATTACAATAGTATGGCCACAACCATCGCTCGTGTTTGCATATTTCTAATTTGTGGATATATAATGTATATGATACATACTATAAGTATGTTGTGATTCAATATGTATATGTACATATAAAGATAAATCCCTCAATTCAAGATTAAGTCTAATATGCTTTCCATAAGAAACACGCATGAAAATCTTGATCGACTAAGCATAGGTTACACCAAAGTATGGCACACCATCTATCTCATGAAAGTGTGATGGTAGATATGTAGATCTTTCAAAGCAGGGTACATATTCTATTGTGTTGGCTTTTGGTTAAGGCTTAACTAGGTGATCTTAATGAGATGAAGTACCTAGAAGCATATAGATGGATTGTGACAAAGAGTTGTACACACCATCTTTCCAAGAGTTGCATTTAGATGCAATGGGAAAAAGTTGCATACCTAAATAGTTAAGTTGCAAGTGATCAACCAAAGTTGACTCATGATTTGATAAAATATAGATCTTGTCTCACTAGAAGATTGTACAATCCAATCTTCCAAATTGGTAGTGAGGGCTATCAATTTGAAGAAAATAGTGAGAGATATAATTATTTAAAATCCTAATTAAATATTGTAAATATTATCAAACTAAACCAAAAGTGTTTTGACAAAATGCAAATTTTACTCTTGTAAATATAAATGGAAAACACACAATCATTTCAATCGGTCCTTGAGAAGGGCAAACTAAATGGGATAAATTGCATAACTAGTTCATGACATTGAGAAGCATTCTTTATGTCCCTGAAACAATGGTTCCAGTGGAACTCACTCCATATTTGCCTAAGTCTAAAATAGATGATTACTTGAAGCATGCTAATTATGCCATAGACATCAAAAACCTTATGATGGGCTATATGAACTATGAGTTGCAGAGACAACATGAAAATCATGAAAGGTATGATGTCTCTAAGGCGTTGTCTGAGTGCAAACTAATAGAGGGAAATCTGTTAAAGCCCCATGTGCTCTATATGATTGGGCGTGTCGAATGTTTAGAAAGACTGGGATTTCCTTTAGGTCAAGAGTTGGCCACAAATATGATTATGCAATCATTGCCTGAATCATATATCTAGTTTATTGAGTATTATCACTTGAGTAACCTTGCTAGGCTGCTGTATGAGTTTATTGGAATGTTGATAAATGTCAAAGCACACATGAAGGACAAACCCGTGATGGTAATCAACAGATTAGAGTTTGAGGACAAAACCAAAGCTAAGAAGAGTTTTGAGCCAAACTAATGTCCAAATCTTTAACTCTCAACATAAGGAGAAAGAATAGTACAAAAAGAATTTGTCCTTTGTACTTGAAGGGACATAGGAAGATGAAGTCAGGAATAGAGATCTTCACTTCAACTATACCCATTATTGAAATAAATTTGTCTACTTCTTCATCTTGGGTACTTGATACCGGATGAGGATCAAACATATGCTCAAATATTCAGGATCTGTAAAGAAGTAAGCCTTTATGAAAGGGTGAGGTTGAACTTGTTGGTATAGTATGGCTAGAGAGCCAATCATATGATGATTGTAATGAGGCATTAGATACCTGATTTGATAATGATAAAGGTAATTCCATCTATTATGTTTATCTCACTCATGAGATGATGACACACACATAATAGATATCTACATTATTAAGTGACTCGATGACATATGTCTTCAGGTTGAGTACATAAACAATGAGACCATATGTATGATAAGAGTACATACATTCTTGATATGTACCTAGTCAGATATTATTATAGAAGCAAAATAGACAACAATATTACATAAGACTAGAGTGTGTGTTGACTGATGGCATAGTCTCATTAGTCATGATATATGATATCAAGTCAAGCATACAGATATATGTTAGAGAACATTATATCGCACAGACCCACTGTGAGAGTGATACATGGATACCATGGAATGGTAGTCACAATCGTCTCTCATAGTGATGGTGGTGATTGTGGTTCTTAGACCTAAAATCACTGCACTCATCACATGTGATTGTGTACACTTTGACATCATCAAACGCAGTCCTAAAAAATGGGTTGTTATAACGGTTATGATTGGGTGATTTTGACACATGGGGACTTGAATGTGAGTGATAGATATGGGATTTGTCCCTCCTACAAGGAGTATGATATCCATGGCCACTTGATAAGTGAGACTGATAATTGTATGGCCATACTCTTGTGATTCAATGTATAATATGTGAATTCACATGCATCTCAGACAGTCTTCTCTAGGTCAAGGAACATGGATTGAATGTTGCAGAGGATGTCATTCCATGCCTCGAGTTCAATCTGGATGTCGGTGACAAAGGAACTATACGATCACTATAACACTAATCACAGATTGTAGGTTGAAGTTGTTCTCCAAATTTTTGAGTTACTTGGGTAGCAATGATGAGTTACTAGATTCCACTCATTACTTGTGATGTCATAAGTTGTTATGAACATTCACTATCAATGTAAATTGGAACTTATAGGGTCACACACATAGGATACCACTAGAAGAGGAGATTGTCCATGAATGATGTTTAGATTGAGACTAAAGGTGTTTAGGTACTCAATTAAGCATACAATTGATTGACTTGACTCAAAACTATCAATTCCAAGTGTTAAACTAGCTGGTTAGAGTGTCAGGTCGATTGGAGACTGCATTGGCAATGTCAGGATTGCCAACCAACCAGTTCACCCTTATGAGCCGATCAGCTCGCGTGAGCCAACCGACCGGTTCACATGGTGAATTGGGCAGCTCATAGTCCTGCCAACTGAGGAAATTGGACATGATGAATGGATATGTGTCGAACTCCAGTAAGAGTTACTGGAGTACCATGAAGGACATCTTTGTGTACTTGTGAAGTACTAAAAGGATTAGTTCTTTAGTTATGGTAATAAGGAAGATTTGGGTGTAACAAGTTACATCGATGCAAGCTTTTGAAATGAAAAAATTGTGTTTTGACCTTGGAATAAGAATTGTTAGTTGGAAATGTTCCAACATAAGACAATTGATTAATTCTACAATAAGAAGCCGAGTACCATAGTGTTACAAACATTGTGAAGGATACCATATGGATCTAGAAGTTCATATGGATGAACATGTGGGAGGTTCCAACCATTGATGACTCAATAGTAATACTGTAACCACAGTGGAGCTAATGGTTAGGGAAAGGAATCTCAGATTGCATACTATGACACTTCCATTTCATAGAAGTTGTCGTACAGTGGGGGGATGTGAAATATGCAATATACCAACTTGAAGCAAATGTTGCTTACCCGCTATAAAAGCACTGGTGCAATAGAAACATGATGGACATATTAGATCACTTGGAGTATGATTCGTGGGTGATTGGCTCTAAGTGCAAGTGGGAGTCTGTTGGTACAGTATGCCCAGAGAGCCAATCATATGATGATTGTGATGAGGCATTAAATACCTGATTTGATAATGATAAAGGACATGATGAATGGATATCTGTCGAACTCCAGTAAGAGTTACTGGTGTACCATGAAGGACATCTTTGTGTACTTGTGAAGTACTAAAAGGATTAGTTCTTTAGTTATGGTAATAAGGAAGAGTTGAGTGTAACAAGTTACATCGATGCAAGCTTCTGAAATGAAAAAATTGTGTTTTGACCTTGGAATAAGAATCGTTAGTTGGAAATGTTCCAACATAAGACAATTGATTAATTCTACAATAAGAAGCTGAGTACCATAGTGTTACGAACATTGTGAAGGATACTGTATGGATCTAGAAGTTCATATGGATGAACTTGTGGGAGGTTCTGACCATTGATGACTCAGTAGTAATACTGTAACAACAATGGAGCTAATGGTTAGGCCAAGGAATATCAGATAACATACTACAACACTTCCATCTCATAGGAGTTGTCATACAGTGAGGGGGATGTGAAATATGCAATCTAACAAATTTAAGCAAACATTGCTTACCCTCTATAAAAGCACTTGTGCAACAAAAACATGATGGACATGTTAGATCACTTGGAGTATGATTCATGGGTGATTGGCTCTAAGTGCAAGTGGGAGTCTAATGGTATAGTATGCCCAGAGAGACAATCATATGATGATTGTGATGAGGCATTAGATACCTAATTTGATAATGATAAAGGTAATTCCACCAGTTATGTTTGTCTCACTCATGAGATGATGACATATACATAATAGATGTCTAAAGAATGATGTGACACGATGACATATGTCTTTAGGTTGAGGACCTGAACAATGAGACCATATGTATGATAAGAGTACATACATTATTGATAAGTTGCTAGTCGGATATTACTGTGGAAGTAAAATAGACAACATTAATACATAAGACTAGAGTGTGTGTTGACTGATGACAAAGTCTCATTAGTCATGATATATGATATCAAGTCAAGCACACAGATATATGTTAGAGAATAGTATATCAGACAGACCCACCGTGAGAGTGATACATGGATACCATGGAATGGTAGTCGCAATCATCTCTTATAGTGATGGTGGTGATTGTGGTTCTTAGACCTGAAATCACTACACTCATCTCATGTGATTGGGTAAACTTTGACATCATCAAACACAGTCCTGAACAAATGGGTTGTTATAACGGTGATGATTGGGTGACTTTAACACATGGGGACTTGACTGTGAGTGATAGATATCAGATTTGTCCCTCCTACAAGGAGTATGATATGCAAGTCCCCTTAATAAGAAAGATTGAGAATTTTATGGCCATACTCATGTGATTCAATATATGATATGTGAATTCACATGCATCTCAGACAGTCTACTCTAGGTCAAGGAACATGAATTGAATGTTGAAGAGGATGATGTTTCATGCCTCAAGTTCAATCCGGATGTCAGTGACAAAGGAACTATATGATCAATGTAACACTAATCACATATTGTAGGTTGAATTTGTTCTCCAAGTTCTGAGTTACTTGGGTAGCAATGATGAGTTACTAGATTCCACTCATTGCTTGTGATGTCATAAGTTGTTATGAACATTCACTGCCAACGTAAATTTGAACCTGCAGGGTTACAGACATAGGATACCCCTAG
The DNA here is from genome assembly GCA_963693085.1 of Alisma plantago-aquatica. Taxonomy (NCBI): domain Eukaryota; kingdom Viridiplantae; phylum Streptophyta; class Magnoliopsida; order Alismatales; family Alismataceae; genus Alisma; species Alisma plantago-aquatica. The sequence goes on from OY856410.1 coordinate 471,711,161, forward strand.
AATAGGATATGGTCCATTAATGATGTTTATATTGAGACTAAAGGTGTTTAGGCACTCAATTACACATATAATTAATTGACTAGACACGTAACTATCAAGGTCAAGTGTTGAACTAGCTGGTTAGAGTGTCAGGTCGATTGGAGACTGCATTGGCATGTCAGGATTGCCAACTGACTGGTTCACCATTGTGAGCCGATCAGCTGGTGTGAGCCAACTGATCAGTTCAGATGGTGAACTGGGTGGCTCACAGTCCTGCCAACTGAGGAAATTGGGATTTTCCTAGTTGGAGGAAAACATTCATGTTTCACTTGTTTAATTCGGTTGGAATAAGGATTAATCTTTGAATTGATTGGAAATGATTAAGGAAAGTCAATTGCAAGAAAGTATGGGAAGTGAAATGACAGGTTCACTTAGTATACCAACCGGTTCACACTCCCAACCGTCTGGTTCACTAGTGAACCGATCAGCTAACCTTACCAAATGACCGTTTCAGTTATGAAATGACCGGTTCGCCTGCCGCAGTACAAACTATTCATAGAATTTTTGGATCCTTCTACTCCCGAACAGATTGGGAACCATGACCCTGCCCTCTACTATAAATAGAGGGGTACTGGGGGCTTCTCAAAACACACAACTTAGAACATCAGTTTCTCTACAAATTTATTGTCCTTTCTAGTTTTGGTAACCGAGAGAGCCCAAACAATTACTACCCGACTAGGGAGGCACAACGAGGGAAAGACAACTGTAGAAAAGTAGTCTAAGTTTGGGAGAGTAGGTTGGTTCTAGCACACCAATAGGAGGGTTGTCTCCTTCCTGCCAGTTCTTCTAGAATGACAGGATTCCAAGTGGTCCATGTGGACTATCTGCAGAGGCGGAAGATGTCTGCCGCTCAGGAGGACACGTCAGCTGTAGTCTGTGGTGGAGGCCAGAGTCCATGGCGAATACTAGGAGATGCACAGACACTGTCCAAGACATGGCATCAAAGACGACACATGGATGCTAGGTATTTTCATTGGAAAAACCCCTGGACCATGCATATCTCACTAAAATCATCCTTCCTATTACATAGTCATTGATGTGATCTCATATTATGGGTAAATGGCCATTAACATTTTTGTTTCCGCTACCTACTCTGTGGCCATAAAACCCAACAGAACCGCACGTTGCAAATGGAGCAAGAGTTGATACCATTGTAGTTGGAACCTTTAACTTATCTCCACCCACATGTTTTGTTATAGAGTTAAAGAACTACTATTATGTACCTGCCATAAATAGAAATATTGTTTGTATATCTTGTATGGACAAGGATGGATATGAATTTCATATTAAGAATGGTCAATGTTCTATTTCAAAAGATGATATCTTTTATGGCAGTTCCCTAATGTCTTATGGTATTAATTTGTTGACATTAAAGGCAAATGTTTATAATGTTAATATGAAAAGATTAAAACTTGATAACTCAAATGAAACATATCTTTTGCATTGCCTTCTAGGGCACATAAATGAGAATCACATATCTATACTCCATAATGATGGTTATGTAGACTCTTTTAATTTTGAATCAATAGAGACATGTGAATCTTGTTTATTGGGCAAGATGAACAACACTCCCTTCATTGGTAATAGTGAGAGGGCTAGTGATCTATTAGGACTCATACATACTTATGTTTTTCGTCTTTTAGAACAAACGCTAGAGGTGATTATCTGTACAACATTACCTTTATTGATGATTTTAGTAAGTATGGTTATGTTTACTTGATGAACATAAGTTAGAAACTCTTGAGAAGTTCAAGTATTTCATGAATAAAGTACATATGCAACATAAAAAAAAAGTATCAATGTAGTCCCTTCTGATCAGGGTGGAGAATACTTAAAACCAAGAGTTTCAGGACCTTCTGTGAGACTGTGGTATTATATCACAATGGACTCCAACTGGAAAACCACAAAACAATACTATATCAGAAAGAATGAATCACACATTTCTAGATATGGTGCGTTTAATGATGATTTTTGTTAATCTTATGACTTCCTTTTGGGGTTATGCTCTAGAAATTGAAACATTTACACTAAACCTCATACCATCTAAATCAGTTCAAAAGACACCATATGAGATACTGATGGGGAAGCATCCCAAAATGTCTTTTATAAGGATTTGGGGGTGTGAAGCTTATGTCAAGAAAATGTTTCTTGAAAAGCTTGACCCTCGATTAAATAAATGTTGTTTTGTTAGATATACTAAAGAAACTAAGGGATGCTACATTTATAACCCATCTGATAACAAAGTGTTTGTTGCCAAATATGTTGCATTCCTAGAAAAGGAATTCATTTCCAAAGGAATCACTGGGAGGAAAATAGAACTCAAAGTGGTTCGAGACCAACAAAAGAACATTGAACCTATAGAGGTATGAGGGGAACATAAAGAGTCAGAAAACGTTGTAAAATTAAAAATTCCTCATGTGACATAGGAACATCATAGATCTAGTAGGGCACGACTTGAGCTAGATAGATTTGGTTATCTTGTGACTCAAGTAGGCAATGACTTAGTCATTGATGATGAGACAACAACCTACCTAGAATTTGTTAAGGGAATGGAGTCTGAGAAATGGCTTGAGGCCATGATATTTGAGATGGAATCCATGTACACCAACAAGGTATGGACCTTGGTGGATCAACCTGAAGGGGTAAAACCCATAAGATGCAAGTGGGTCTTCAAGAAGAAGATTGAAATGGACAATAATGTACAAACTTACAAAGGTTGATTGGTTGAAAAGGGTTTTAGATAAGTTTAAGGTGTTGACTATGACAAAACCTTTTCACTAGTTGTCATGTTGAAGTCCATCAGGATCATGCTTTCCATTGTAGCTTATTATGACTATGACATTTGGCATATGGATGTTAAAACTGCATTTCTTAATGAGAATCTTATGGAGGATGTGTACATGACACAACCTGAGGTTTTCATAAATCTAAAGGTTGCAAATAAAGTTTTTAAGCTACAAAGGTCAATCTATGGATTGAAGCAAGCATCTCGGAGTTGGAATCTTTGATTTGACAAAATAGTCAAAGAGTCTAGCTTTAATCAAAATGAAGATGAACCATGTGTTTACAAGAAGATTAGTGGGAGCATGATTGTATTCCTCATATTGTATGTGGATGTTACAACCTCAATTTTGCATGTGTTTTCATAATTGAAATATAATAATTTTGTGAATTTGGGCTTAAATAAAAAGATTGTAAGCTTTGCTTCAAATGATGAGTTTCCTTGTAAATATTCCTTTGGATAGGAATTTCGTGATATCCATTATTATATTAATCCAATAATGAGAAGAAGAGAAGAAAAGTTCAAATATTAGAAAAAGATACAAGATAATGAGTATTAAGCAAAGTATTTATAAGAAATACTTGGAAATATCTAGAAAGTGGCATTAATGGCCACAATTGAATAAAATTCGTTTACATATGATTTCTAATAAAAGAAATATGAAAAGAGGAAAAATGAAATGAAATATAAAGGGATATCCTTAAAAAGAATAAGGAAATAAGTAAGATAATAAGAAAATGGATAAAAGATAAGTATAAGACTAAGGAATATTCCCAAGATGGGATTTCGAGCCATTAAGGTTCAAGGAATTTAGAATAATAATTTAATGGCAAGGGAAAGTGAAAATATGTGAGAAATATATATAATTAAGTGATATCTTGCATATAAAGAAACATATCTCATACTTTTGAGTTTGAGTCTCAAATTTGTTACATACGTGCATTACATCGTCATAGACTTTCCTCTAAAATTTGGAATTAAATGGATAAACGGTTTGAGAGATATGAATTTTACAAGTTTCCTAAAGTGTAAGGGATATCATTAAATGTAACAATTGATGTTCTAATACGAGGCTTGCTAGCCGTTGGATCCAGATCCAATGGTAGCTGCTCTTGTTTCCGATTAGGAAACCGAGTACAACAAGGAATCCTTTCCCTCTCCGATTCTTTCTCACTTTGACAGTTGGAATGAAGGTGGACTCTCCCATCGAGTTGGGGAGGCAAATCCGTGCATAAACAACCCCGATTTTCTCTATTTTTGTGGGGATTCGAGAAAGTTCCCAAATTGTTTGGGAGATGGACTCCGATCGACCTTGAACCCCTTCGCCCAGCCTATATAAGGAGTTCTTTCCATCTGTTCTTGGATGGGCGAAGTCACTCGAACTCAAGTAGAGTTCGCTCCTCTTCCAATCTCGTCCACGCTCCTCTAGGCGGCTACAGCTTCCATGGAACTACCGCAGACCGACGGGAGCTTCTGGGGCCGCCAAATCTGACCACCGCAGTTGATGGCAGGTAGCAAGGTGAGTTCGCGAAAGGGAGGTAGAACCAAAGGAGCCATCCCCAGTGGATTCAGAGGACCAGAGGCGGAAGTCAACTTTCCAGTTGACCGCGGTTGCAAGCAGCTTCTACATCTCTGTTCACGGAAGCGAGGAAGAAGAAGAGAAAGGGGGGGGAAAAGACACATCTTTGACCATTGGATCCTGATGGACCAGCGGACCTTGGATCGGACGATCCGTGTTTTCCCTAAAATTCGTAAATAAATCAGAAAAAGGGATTTTCTTGTTAAAATCATATCGTTTGATAGAAAACTCGGATGAGAAAAGTTTATACATGAAAGTTGCTTAGAAAAATACGAGGAACACAATTAAAATGGTTTGAACACCTAAATCTGTATATTTTTGCAAAAGAGCATATTTTGAATAGGAAAGGTATTAATTTGTGGTTAGAAACCCTAACTGTTAATCAAGGATAGATTTAATATTACAATTAGGTTAATTCGAGCATGGTTAACTTGCTTAGTCATAAAGATAAATTTAAACCTATTTTGAAGATGGAATTGCATAGTTTAGGGTTTTAAACCTAATATGATGGTTAATATGTTTAGAAACCCTAAGTAAGAGAAAAGTAAATAGAAGTGCTTATAATCCAAAATTAGGGTTTCATATTGCTAAAAGATGATCTTAGGATCTTAATGGAAAATAAAATGAGATAATTAGGGTTTGATAGATTTTTTTTGATAAAAGTAAAGTAAAAGTGGTAAAAAGGAAGTGAAACCCTAATTATGGTCGAAACCCTAAAAAGGGCTAGTAACCCTAGGGCACAATTAGGTCTATTAGACTTGGATACCTTGATCCATGATAGAGAATATTGGATGAATATTTCAGGATCGAATTGTGCTTGCTTGATTTACTTGGGAATACTTGATTGCTTGGAGTTATTGATTCTGCAAATCAGGTATGTGTTTTATTATGAATAACCGTCTTAGTTTCTCGAGGATTTTTCCGGATGGTTAACCACATTGAATGCAAATTATCAGTTTGGATGTTCATACTTGCAAACTATAAAGTCACTATTATTATCACATTAATAATAGAAGTATGTATTCTCACACCTACATGCCACCCTGATGGATGATGCCAAAGGTCAGGCCCAGATGGGTAGACCAATGGACACCTTGAGTGGTGACCCCAGGCACCAAGCTCGGGAATGAGAAGGTGGCCTATGATATTGCATGACTAGAGGGCACCATGAGTGGTGACCCCAGGCACCAAGCTCGGGATTGAGAAGGTGGCCTTAAGTCATTAGCAAAGGAAACCCTAAGGTGGGTATGCCAGGGTTAGGGCAAAAGCGGTGGAGAATGTCATACTGGAAAATGTAAATTCGCTGGTTAATTAACTTGATTGTGATAATTAGATTGTTATCCATATGTGCAAACTTTTGATTGTCCCCACATACCAGTATATTTTTATATACTGACCGACGTTTTGTTTGTCGGCATTTTAGGTACAACCCTGAAATGAACAAACGGTAAAGTGACACATTGTGAAAATAAAATAGAAAGTGCAAGGAGGATTAGATAGAGTAGATTCAAGCTCTGGATAGAGAGATTTCCAAAGTTTTTCCAAGGTAAGTAAAGTTTTAATTTTTAGCCAATTCCAATTTAGTTAGTAGAATTTCATAATTATAATTGATTATTTGTTGAACCTTTGATCTTGTTAATTGGATAACGACACCGACCTTTCGGTCTCCCTTAATTGGGGTTGTTACAATTGGTATCAGAGCCAAGGTCCCTCATTTAATCTTTAATAATTATCAAATTTTACAAATTCTATGGAACCCAAGGGAGTTATTAGAGGATATTCCGAAAGATTGAGGTGTCTAGAAAAGGATCACGTCCGGGGGCTGGCAATATTTTCCTCCGCACCGCTAGTCAGAATACAAGGACTCCCGAATTGTGTGACTGCCTGGACGATGTCTTAAGATATGACTCGAAATAAGATACCTTTAGGAATCTCTCATCTTGTTCATCCCTTCTCAACTCAATTTATGTTAAGGACCTTAAGGATTAGGGTTTCCTCTCTCTTCTCCTCACCCTCTTGAGGTATGGGTAAGGTTGATAAGGATTAAGGAATCCTCCACCAAATTAATCAAATGCATGTAAATAAGATGTCATGGACATAAGCTTAATAGAGTAAGCATAAAGGAATATATACATGCTTAGGTCGTATGACACGAGTTGTCATTGCCCTCAGGAGAGGCCTAAAGTTAGACCTCCTTGGAAGGAGGATGAGTAGAGAGAGTTAGTCTTGGAGGTAGAGACCTCCATTAAAAGTAGAGACCTAGCACATCCTTTGAGGATGATGTTAACCCTAACCCTAAGTGAAGGTTAGAGAGAGAGAAGGCATGATGAGATTAGACCAGGTGTTTGGATAAACATGCCTTGGATGCCATATGAGCCATGAGAAGTTGATGACCGAGTATCTTTAGCAACCCAACCCTGGGAAGGGTCCTGTGGGTTTGAGCGAAGGATACCTCCTTCATGGATGAGATTAGAGAAGAACCTATAGAAACCTTATGGGTTGTTGCAAGTAGGATATAGCTTACACCCAGAGTACATTAGTAGTATGAGCAGTAAGTTAAAACCCTGGCCAAGGGAGCATGTGGGATAGCTTATGAGATAAGCATAAAGAACTAAGGATAACCTTGAGAAAACATAAGTTGAACATAGGCATCACCCACGTAGAGGTATGCCTGTGAGCTTGATCCTTCACGGAGAGAGAACCTCCAGTAGTATGGCTAGATGTGGAGTTAGCTCTAGAGAGAGAAAGCAGGACCTCGACAAGGAGGTTGGAAGCTTAGATTCCGAGACATGAGGAATGACAGAGGGTTGAGGATGATGCGACCTATGTAGATGATAGTGGTTGCCTCATGCCTGATCCATGGTGGATGATAATATCTTAGTGGCCTTTAGAGGAAACCAACCCTAGAGAGATGATGAGACTTCTGGTATGTATGTGCCTATAGTATAGATGTTTACCTTCTGAGATAGGAAGAAGAGTTCTTTAGACCAAGAAAGGATTAGTAACAGGTTGTGATGCCTTATACCTAGTTGGTTGTCCGTGAGGATGACTCAACTCTAAGGTGTTGCTCATATAAAAGGATCAGGGGAGTACATGACATACCTTGGATATGCTTGATTTGTGGTTAAGAGATTGAGCATGCAGTTGGATACCCAAAGGAGAATCTAGGGTTCCTAGGCCTAAGAAGGGAAGCAGTGTACCCAATGCGAATGATGAGATTTGAGTCTCTATAGTTTCGAGCATGGTACTCCTCATGTGCAAAGGTAAAAGAAACCCCTTAAGTTAAGGATATGTTTGATGAACCCCTCACAACTAAGTTGATCTAGTATTGAGGAACGAGAATGAGTGTGACCTAGCATGGTTTAATAGGTGATCCGCTTGTGCCTTAGTAGCTGCTGGGTTAGGCATGCTCATATGAATGTAAACCCTAAGGAAGGTTGTGACCTTGTTGTCAAGAGTTGTAGTTTCCTCCCATCCTGGGAGAGGGACCCTTTGGTAGGGTGTATACCAGCTTTGTTGGTTTTGAGGTAACCTAAGGAGGTCTCATAGGATCTTGAGAAGCTAAGTGAAAAGTACATGGTATGAGAATGAACCTGAAGACCCATAGATAACAGTCTCTACGTGCATGTGAATATAACCGGTATGGGGCCTGACCAAGGTAGGAAGGTCGCCATGACCCCTGTGAAAGGATGAAAGACAACCCAGGAATGCAGAGAGATGATGAAGGCTTGGGTAATGTTCTAAGTTGGACATGTACTATGTTAAAATCCTAAGTCTATCCTAGGGCCAGGTAGGGATAAGACCGATGGAAGTAGGAGTTGTCTAATTCCCTAGTTGCACATGACCTTAGGGTCGGGAGGTAACAACTATCATCGTCTGAGGGCCATGGGTTAGGAGATTGACCACCTTCATGAACTCATGGGACCCAAAGGGTGAATGAGTAGGGCACTCTCTAGATGCATAAGGGAAGAGGGACGACCCCAAAGTGTCGGCACCCTATAGACCTAGAGGAGATGACCAAGGATTGTGCTTGGACCAAGTAAGTTTGAGACCAGGTTTCCATAGAAGTAACTTTGTTTTTGAGATGTTTGTGAAGTAGAGACATATGTGGCAAATTTCAACTTAGATTTGAAAGTGTACTGGCAAGGTGGGTTGTACTAAATCTGCTCTTGCAATAGGAAGAACTCCTGTATTTAAACTACAGTCAAATGCTTATTTCCTCTTATTATGGGAGTGAGAGATAGGACAGTACACATGCCTTACACCAAGGATAAAGATGATGGAAGTTGGAATGTTGCTACAAGGTATGAGGATAGAGATGATAACATACCTTTGTGGAGAGAATAATACATGGATGGTTTACAAACACTAAGAGTATTAAGGAGATCATCTTGTGAGGATGTTTTATCTTGAACTAGGTGGATTTTTGCAAGTGTTTCAAGAAATCACAAGGTTGAGTTTGATCATCATGAGGATGAGCTCAGAGTTTCTTAATGAAGACAAACTTAGATTTGAGATGAGATAATAAGTGGAATACATGGAGGTGTATGTCATCGACATTACCTAATACATAAGAAGTGGTAATGGATGCTCTGGTTGAGATGTAGCTGCCTAGTTTGTCTAGAAGAGGTTGTTGGGATAACCCTATGTTTGGAAAGAAGATGTGTTTTGGCTAACACACAGATGTAACAAGATATGTTGAACAAGTTAATGGTTGTTTGGTTAGCCAGTTTAGTCCTTGATGTAGTGAAAGGATGGTGATAGAGCCTCATATACACTTCTTTGGATAGGAAGGTAAGAAAACCCTGATGAGAGTAGTTTAGGGTTTCTGAGGTATCAAGGTTGAGGAATCATGACATACAAGAGATCACGATTTTAAGATCTCCAAACACCGTGATACTACAAATATAGTAAGTGATAGTAGCACTTCGGCTGCTTGATGTGAAGTTGCATGTGGCCATGCAAGCCAAGGGTGAAGGACGAACACCAGTAAACCCGTGCTTTGACTTAGAAGTAGAAAGAGTCCCCGAGAGGGAATGGGAGTTCATCACTATGGATGTTGTGAGTCTCCCCTTGACCAAGGAAGGTCAATATGCAATATGGGTTATGGTAGATCTCCTTACCTTGATGACATGAGAAAGGAAAGAGTACTGTTAAGGGACAGATTCAGTTGAACTACTTAAGAGAGAAAGATGGTTCAACTACACCATGATGTGAGTTCAAGAGTTCTTGAGTAGGACCTAAAGGTTCACTTCCATTAGGTGGAAGTAGATACATGAAGAACTCGATGATAGTATAGTATATCACCCCTAACTAATGGTTAGTACGATCCAGACTAGAGGGTCTGAGGAGAGCATGTGTGCTCATTCAAGGTGATACATAGAGACAGTTCTTAAGATGTGACGTTAACCACCATAGCCTTTATCGGGATGCAAGAAGTTCTCTAAGGAGGTTGTGTCGGTCACCACTTCATTATGATGATGTTGGTGAAGGAGGCCTCGCGAAGGTCAGAAAAGAACCACAGTGTGTGCAGATGAAGTCACTTGATCGTGCAATGGCTGAGAGAGAGCCCAAGGGTGACATGAGTCACGAGATGATGCAAAGCAGACTGACATGCAGTTCACTGTGGGAGAATATAATGTGGAAATCCGACCCCTCTGAGCTACAACTGAGAAAGCTGAGTCCCCGATATATGGGTCCATTTGAGATGGATTGGTGGAGGAGGTTGTGTTTAGCCTTACCCCTCAGGATAACATGATGTGTAATGTGTTCCATGAGTCTGATCTAGAGCACTATGTGAGGTACCCAAGCCATGTGCTGAGCCATGAACCGATTCAGCTTTATGAGAGGCTGAAATGTCCTGAGTCACCTATGAGGGTATGCTATGCTGAGGTAAGAAAGAACTCAGATGAAAGAATATGAGATGATGAAGGTTCTTGGGAGGCACCATGGAAAGGTGGAGCCACATGGGAGCCCTGATGGACATAAGAAAGGCTTATCCTGTTTGTTTGGCTGCTTGAGGGAATTTTAAGGGTAAAATTCCTATAAGAGGGGAAGGATGTTACAACCTCAATTTTGCATGTGTTTTCATAATTCAAATATAATAATTTTGTGAATTTGGGCTTAACTAAAAAGATTGTAAGCTTTGCTTCAAATGATGGGTTTCCTTGTAAATATTCCTTTGGATAGGAATTTCGTGATATCCATTATTATATTAATCCAATAATGAGAAGAAAAGAAGAAAAGTTCAAATATTAGAAAAAGATACAAGATAATGAGTATTAAGCAAAGTATTTATAAGAAATACTTGGAAATATCTAGAAAGTGGCATTAATGGCCACAATTGAATAAAATTCGTTTACATATGATTTCTAATAAAAGAAATATGAAAAGAGGAAAATGAAATGAAAGATAAAGGGATATCCTTAAAAAGAATAAGGAAATAAGTAAGATAATAAGAAAATGGATAAAAGATAAGTATAAGGCTAAGGAATATTCCCAAGATGGGATTTCGAGCCATTAAGGTTCAAGGAATTTAGAATAATAATTTAATGGCAAGGGAAAGTGAAAATATGTGAGAAATATATATAATTAAGTGATATCTTGAATATAAAGAAACATATCTCATACTTTCGAGTTTGAGTCTCCAATTTGGTACATACATGCATTAAGTCGTCATAGACATTCCTGTAAAATTTGGAATTAAATGGATAAACGGTTTGAGAGATATGAATTTTACAAGTTTCCTAAAGTGTAAGGGATAACATTAAATGTAACAATTGATGTTCTAATACGAGGCTTGCTAGCCGTTGGATCCAGATCCAACGGTAGCTGCTCTTGTTTCAGATTAGGAAACCGAGTACAGCAAGGAATCCTTTCCCTCTCCGAATCTTTCTCACTTTGACAATTGGAATGAAGGTGGACTCTCCCATCGAGTTGGGGAGGCAAATCCGTGCATAAACAACCCCGGTTTTCTCTGTTTTCATGGGGATTCGAGAAAGTTCCCAAATTGTTTGGGAGATGGACTCTGATCGACCTTGAACCCCTTCACCCAGCCTATATAAGGAGTTCTTTCCTTCTGTTCTTGGATGGGAAAAGTCACTCGAACTCAAGTAGAGTTCCCTCCTCTTCCAATCTCGTCCACGCTCCTCTAGGCGGCTGCAGCTTCCATGGAACTGCCGCAGACCGGCGGGAGCTTCTGGGGCCGCCAAATCTGACCATCGCAGTTGATGGCAGGTAGCAGGGTGAGTTCGGGAAAGGGAGGTGGAACCAAAGGAGCCATCCCCAGTGGATTCAGAGGACTAGAGGCGGAAGTCAACTTTCCAGTTGACCGCAGTTGCAAGCAGCTTCTTCGTCTCTGTTCACGGAAGCGAGGAAGAAGAAGAGAAATGGGGGGAAAGACCTTGTTGCCTACGACGTCTATGAAGGAAGGTAAGGACACACTTGTACTTCGTTTCCTTTTTTATTGCAAAGAACAGGCGCGCACATCTTTGACCATTGGATCCTGATGGACCAGTGGACCTTGGATCGGACGATCCGTGTTTTTCCTAAAATTAGTAAATAAATCAGAAAAAGGGATTTTCTTGTTAAAATCATATCGTTTGATAGAAAACTCGGATGAGAAAAGTTTATACATGAAAATTGCTTAGAAAAATACAAGGAACACAACTAAAATGTTTTGAACACCTAAATCTGTATATTTTCACAAAAGAGCATATTTTGAATAGGAAAGGTATTCATTTGTGGTTAGAAACCCCAATTGTTAATCAAGGATAGATTTAATATTGCAATTAGGTTAATTCGAGCATGGTTAACTTGCTTAGTCATAAAGATAGATTTTAACCTATTTTGAAGATGGAATTGCATAGTTTAGGGTTTTAAACCTAATATGATGGTTAATATGTTTAGAAACCCTAAGTAAGAGAAAAGTAAATAGAAGTGCTTATAATCCGAAATTAGGGTTTCATATTGCTAAAAGATGATCTTAGGATCTTAATGGAAAATAAAATGAGATAATTAGGGTTTGATGGATTTTTTTGATAAAAGTAAAGTAAAAGTGGTAAAAAGGAAGTGAAACCCTAATTATGGTCGAAACCCTAAAAAGGGCTAGTAACCCTAGGGCACAATTAGGTTTATTAAACTTGGATACCTTGATCCATGATAGAGAATATTGGATGAATATTTCAGGATTGAATTGTGCTTGCTTGATTTACTCAGGAATACTTGATTGCTTGGAGTTGTTGATTTTGCAAATCAGGTATGTGGTTAATTATGAATAACCGTCTTAGTTTCTCGAGGATTTTTCCAGATGGTTAACCACATTGAATGCAAATTATCAGTTTGGATGTTCATACTTGCAAACTATAAAGTCACTATGATTATCACATTAATAATAGAAGTATGTATTCTCGCACCTACATGCCACCCTTATGGATGATGCCAAAGGTCAGGCCCAGATGGATAGACCAATGGACACCTTGAGTGGTGACCCCAGGCACCAAGCTCGGGAATGAGAAGGTGGTCTATGATATTGCATGACTAGAGGGCACCATGAGTGGTGACCCCAGGCACCAAGCTCAGGATTGAGAAGGTGGCCTTAAGTCATTAGCAAAGGAAACCCTAAGGTGGGTATGCCAGGGTTAGGGCAAAAGTGGTGGAGAATGTCATACTGGAAAATGTAAATTGGCTGGTTAATTAACTTGATTGTGATAATTAGATTGTTATCCATATGTGCAAACTTTTGGTTGTCCTCACATACCAATATATTTCTATATACTGACCGACATTTTGTTTGTCAGCGTTTTAGTTACAACCCTGAAATGAACAAACGGTAAAGTGACACATTGTGAAAATAAAACAGAAAGTGCAAGGAGGATTAGATAGAGCAGATTCAAGCTCTGGATAGAGAGATTTTCAAAGTTTTTCCAAGGTAAGTAAAGTTTTAATTTTGTACCCAATTCCAGTTTAGTTAGTAGAATTTCATAATTATAATTGATTATTTGTTGAACCTTTGATCCTGTTAATTGGAGAACGACACCGACCTTTTGTTCTCCCTTAATTGGGGGTTACCGGGAGGCGGGGTTGTTACAATTGGTATCAGAGCCAAGGTTCCTCACTTAATCTTTAATAATTATTAAATTTTACAAATTATGTAGAACCCAAGGGAGTTATTAGAGGATTGTCCGAAAGATTGAGGTGTCTAGAAAAGGATCACGTCTGGGGGCTGGCAATATTTTCCTCTGCACCGCTAGTCGGAATACGAGGACTCCTGGATTGTGTGACTGCCTGGCCGATGTCTGAGGATATGACTCGAAATAGGATACCTTTAGGACTCTCTCATCTTGTTCATACCTTCTCAACTCAAATTCTGTTAAGGACCTTAAGGATTAGGGTTTCCTCTCTCTTCTCCTCACCCTCTTGAGGTATGGGTAAGGTTGATAAGGATTAAGGAATCCTCCACCAAATTAATAAAATGAATGTAAATAAGATTTCATGGACATAAGCTTAATAGAGTAAGCGTAAATGAATATATACATGCTTAGGTCGTATGACACGAGTTGTCATTGCCCTCAGGAGAGGCCTAAAGTTAGACCTCCTTGGCAGGAGGATGAGTAGAGAGAGTTAGTCTTGGAGGTAAAGACCTCCATTAAAGGTAGAGACGTAGCACATCCTTTGAGGACGATGTTAACCCTAACCCTAAGTGAAGGTTAGAGAGAGAGATGGCATGATGAGATTAGACCAGGTGTTTGGATAAACATGCCTTGGATTCCATATGAGCCATGAGAAGTTGATGACCGAGTATCTTTAGCAACCCAACCCTGGGAAGGTTCGTGTGGGTTTGAGCGAAGGATACCTCCTTCATGGATGAGGTTAGAGAAGAACCTATAGAAACCTTATGGGTTGTTGCAAGTAGGATATAGCTTACACCCAGAGTACATTAGTAGTACGAGCAGTAAGTTAAAACCTTGGCCAAGGGAGCATGTGGGATAGCTTATGAGATAAGCATAAAGAACTAAGGATAACCTTGAGAAAACATAAGTTGAACATAGGCATCACCCACGTAGAGGTATGCCTGTGAGCTTGATCCTTCACGGAGAGAGAACCTCCAGTAGTATGGCTAGATGTGGAGTTAGCTCTAGAGAGAGAAAGCAGGACCCCAATAAGGAGGTTGGAAGCTTAGATTCCGAGACATGAGGAACGACAGAGGGTTGAGGATGATGCGACCTAAGTAGATGATAGTAATTTCCTCGTGCCTGATCCATGGAGGATGATAATATCTTAGTGGCCTTTAGAGGAACCAAACCCTTGAGAGAGGATGAGACTTCTGGTACGTATGTGCCTATAGTATAGATGTTTACCTTCTGAGATAGGAAGAAGAGTTCTTTAGACCTAGAAAGGTTTAGTAACAGGTTGTGAGGCCTTATACTTAGTTGGTTGTCTGTGAGGAGGACTCAACTCTGAGGTGTTGCTCATATAAAAGGATCAGGGGAGTACATGACATACCTTGGATATGCTTGATTTGTGGTTAAGAGATTGAGCATGCAGTTGGATACCCAAAGGAGAATCTAGGGTTCCTAGGCCTAAGAAGGGAAGTAGTGTACCCAATGCTCATGATGAGATTTGAGTCTCTATAGTTTCAAGCATGGTACTCCTCATGTGCAAAGGTAAAAGAAACCCCTTAAGTTAAGGGTATGTTTGATGAACCCCTCACAACTAAGTTGATCTAGTATTGAGGAAAGAGGACGAGTGTGACCTAGCATGGTTTAATAGGTGATCCGCTTGTGCCTTAGTAGCTGCTGGGATAGGCATGCTCATATGAATGTAAACCCTAAGGAAGGTTGTGACCTTGTTGTCAAGAGTTATAGTTTCCTCCCATCCTAGGAGAGGGACCCTTTGGTAGGGTGTATACCAGCTTTGTTGGTTTTGAGGTAACCTAAAGAGGTCTCATAGGATCTTGAGAAGCTAAGTGAAAAGTACATGGTATGAGAATGAACCTGAAGACCCATAGATAACCATCTCTACATGCATGTGAATATAACCGGTATGGGGCCTGACCAAGGTAGGCAGGTCGCCATGACCCCTATGAAAGGATGAAAGACAACCCAAGAATGCAGAGAGATGATGAAGGCTTGGGTAAGGTTCTAAGTTGGACATGTACTATGTTAAAATCCTAAGTCTATCCTAGGGTCAGGTAGGGATAAGACCGATGGAAGAAGGAGTTGCCTAATTCCCTAGTTGCACATGACCATAGGGTCGAGAGGTAACAACTATCATCGTCTGAGGGCCATGGGTTAGAAGATTGACCACCTTCATGAACTCATGGGACCCAAAGGGCAGATGAGTAGGGCACTCTCTGGATGCATAAGGGAAGAGGGACGACCCCAAAGTGCCGACACCCTATAGACCTAGAGGAGATGACCAAGGATTGTGATTGGATCAAGTAAGTTTGAGACCAGTTTTCCATATATGTAACTTTGTTTTTGAGATGTTTGTGAAGTAGAGACATATGTGGTACGTTTCAAATTAGATTTGATAGTGTACTGGCAAGGTGGGTTGTACCATCTCTACTCTTGGAATAGGAATAACTCTGTATTTGGACCGTAGTCAAATGCTTATTTCGTCTTGTTATGGGAGTGAGAGATAGGACAGTACGCATGCCTTACACCAAGGATAAAGATGATGGAAGTTGGAACGTTGCTACAAGGTATGAGGATAGAGATGATAACATACCTTTGTGGAGAGAATAATACATGGATGGTTTACAAACACTAAGAGTATTAAGGAGATCATCTTGTGAGAATGTTTTATATTGAACTAGGTGGATTTTTGTAATTGTTACAAGAAATCACAAGGTTGAGTTTGATCATCATGAGGATGAGCTCCGAGTTTCTTGATGAAGACAAACTTATATTTGAGATGAGATAATAAGTGGAATACATGGAGGTGTATGTCATCGACATTACCTAATACATAAGAAGTGGTAATGGATGCTCTGGTTGAGATGTAGCTGCCTAGTTTGTCTAGAAGAGGTTGTTGGGCTAACCCTATGTTTGGAAAGAAGATGTGTTTTGGCTAACACACAAATGTAACAAGATATGTTGAACAAGTTAATGGTTGTTTGGTTAGGCAGTTTAGTCCTTGATGTAGTGAAATGATGGTGATAGAACCTCAGATACACTTCTTTGGATAGGAAGGTAAGAAAACCATGATGAGAGTAGTTTAGGGTTTCCTAGGTATCAAGCTTGAGGAATCACGACATACAAGAGATCATGGTTTTAAGATCTCCAAACACCATGATACTACAAATATAGTAAGTGATAGTAGCACTTTGGCTGCTTGATGTGAAGTTGCATGTGGCCATGAAAGCCAAGGGTGAAGGATGAACACCAGTAAACCCGTGCTTTGACTTAGAAGTATAAAGAGTCCTCGAGAGGGAATGGGAGTTCATCACTATGGATGTTGTGAGTCTCCCCTAGACCAAGGAAGGTCAATATGCAATATGGGTTATGGTATATCTCCTTACCTAGATGACATGAGAAAGAAAAGAGTACTGTCAAGGGACAGATTTGGTTGAACTACTTAAGAGAGAAAGATGGTTCAACTACACAATGATGTGAGTTCAAGAGTTCTTGAGTAGGACCTAAAGGTTCACTTCCATTAGGTGGAAGTAGATACATGAAGAACTCGATGATAGTATAGTCTATCACCCCTATCTAATGGTTAGTACGATCCAGACTAGAGGGTATGAGGAGAGAATGTGTGCTCATTCAAGGTGATACATAGAGACAATTCTTAAGATGTGACGTTAACCACCATAGCATTTATCAGGATGCAAGAAGTTCTCTAAGGAGGTTGTGTCGGTCACCACTTCATTATGATGATATTGGTGAAGGAGGCCTCACGAAGGTCAGAAAGGAACCACAGTGTGTGCAGATGAAGTCGCTTGATCGTGCAATGGCTGAGAGAGAGCCCAAGGGTGACATGAGTCACGAGCTGATGCAAAGCAGACTGACATGCAGTTCACAAATGGTAAAAACCTAGCTAGGAAATGCATTCTATTGATAGGGAATGACATCCCTACTTTACAAATGGTAAAAACCTAGCTAGGAAATGCATTCTCTATGAAGGACTTAGGCAGAGGATCCTATATCTTAGAAATCAATATCTATAGATATAGATGTAGAATGGTTCTTGGTCTAAGTTAGAGCACATACATTGAAAAAGTGTTGAGGAGGTTCAACAAGGAGAACTCAAACATAGGAAACTTACCCATGTCTCATGGTGTCAGCATCTCAAGAGCTCAATCTCCTAGTTCTTATGAATAAAGGGAGCGTGTGAGTAAGATTCCATTTGCATATGTAATTGAACCTATCATGTACACAATGTTATGTACTTGTCCATATGTCTCGTATGCCTTGAGTATGGCAAGATGATATCAGTCAAATCCCGATCAAAGTGACTAGATTTTCATGAAGAACATCCTTAAGTACTTGAGAAGAACTAAGGATCAGTTCCTTGTCTACAATGGCAAGGAAGAGTTTGTGGTAAAGGGTTACACTGATGCAAGCTACCAAACTAACAAAGATTATTATGATTGCAATCAAGATTTGTGTTTTGCCTCAACAACGGAGTTGTGAGTTGGAAGAGTTCCAAGAAAGAGATAGTTATGGATTCTACAATAGAGGCATAGTATATTGCTGCATCCAATGTAGGAAAAGAGGTTGTTTGGGTCATGAAGTTAATCTCAGAACTTGGGATGGTCCCAAGCATCAACGATGCAATTGATATATATTGTGACAACAGTGGGGCTATTTCACAAGCTAAGGAACCTAGATCACATTAGCATTCCAAGAATATATAGTGGAGCAGACTTCTGGTTTTATTCAGTTTTAATCTGTAATACAACAACTTCCTCGATCGACAAATTGGTCGACCGAGATAGATGTCGGTCGAACTTTTGTCGACCGAATGAAGTTCTGAATCAAAATTTTTTATTCAGTCTGTAATTAAATGTTCCTAACCATATCAGACCATCACATGGGTACCAAAACCTACATTTTAATGCAAGATTGGGTGTTCGACAGTGGATGTTCCAAACACATGACTGGAAATAAGGATGCGTTTCAAACTTTTGAAGAAAAGAAGAGTGGAACGGTCACCTTTGGAGATAATGGTAAAGGTAAAATCGTTGGAATAGGTAACAATGGTACAAACCTCGAAATAAAAAATGTTTTACTCGTTGATGGTTTGCACCATAATTTAATAAGTGTTAGTCAATTATGTGACAGTGGATATGATGTCTTATTCAACAAAAATGGCTGCAAGTTACTAATAGAAAATACTTCAAATGTTGTTTATGAAGGAAAACGAGTTGGAAATCTCTATATTCTTAGACCTAATTCTATGAAATCCGTAGTTGGAAAATGCTTACTTGCAAATGAAAATTCTTTACAACTATGGCATAAAAAGTTGGGTCATGCTAGTTCCCATGTTATCAAAACGTTAGTTAAATATGATCTTGTTCGTGGTTTGCCTAATTTATCTTTTGATCAAGTTGAAAATTGTGAACCATGTACTTTGGGTAAGAGAACACAAACCTCTTTTAAACCCAAACATGTACTTAGCACCTGTAGATCCCTAGAACTGATTCATATGGATTTATTTGGACCTATGCGGATACAATCTATTGGTGGCAAAAGATATTGTTTTGTTATTGTTGATGATTATAGTAGATACACATGGGTAAATTTTCTTACAAACAAAGATGATACTATTCATGTCTTTATAAAATTTTGTTCCAAGATTGAAAATCTATTAAAAAATAAAATATGTACCATTAGAAGTGATCATGGTGGAGAATTTGAGAATCATTTATTTGAAGAATTTTGCACATCACAAGGATACACTCACAACTTTTCTGCTCCACGCACTCCACAACAAAATGGTATAGTTGAAAGGAAAAATCGATCACTACAAGAAATGGCTAGGAATATGATGATTGAACATAACACACCTAAAACCTTTTGGGCTGAAGGAGTAAACACAACATGCTATGTGTTAAATAGAGTAACTGTTCATTCCTATTTGAAGAAAACACCATATGAAATACTATATACTAAGAAACCTAGAGTTGACTATTTTCATACCTTTGGATCCACTTGCTATATCTTAAACACTAAAGAGGATAGAGATAAGTTTGACTCTAAATCACATAAAGCATTCTTTTTGGGATATTCTACCTCTAGCAAAGCATTTAGAGTCTACAACACTATTTCTAGAAAAGTTGAGGAATCCATTCATATTTCTTTTCATGAAGAGCCAAAATAAGAAAATCTTGAAATAGTTGATCTCACTCATCAATTCGAAAATTTATCCATACCAAATGAGAGTGATAAAAATACTACAAGTAATGACCAAGCTGGGACACAATCTATTCCTAGACTTATTAAGGATCATCCTCAAGAATTAATTATTGGAAATCCTAATGATAAAGTCAAAACTCGTTCTTCTTTTAAAGACGTTGCAAACATGGCCTTTGTTTCTATTATTGAACCTAAGAACGTGTCTGAAGCTCTTAAAGATGACTATTGGATAATAGAAATGCAAGAAGAATTAAACCAATTTACTAAAAATGATGTATGGGATTTAGTTCCTAAACCACAAGATAAAACCATTATTGGAACTAAATGGGTTTTTAGGAATAAGCTAAATGAGGCAGGGGAAGTAATAAGAAATAAAGCTAGGTTAGTAGCACAAGGATATATCAACAAGAAGGAATAGACTTTGATGAAACTTATGCACCGGTAGCAAGACTTGAAGCTATTAGAATGCTACGAGCTATAGCTATACACAAAAACATCAAACTCTATCAAATGTATGTAAAAAGTGCATTTCTAAATGGAATCATTCAAGAAGAAGTGTATGTTGCCCAACCACCTGGTTTTGAAATACCAGAAAAAGGTGACTATGTTTACAAAATTAAGAAAGCACTTTATTGATTAAAACAAGCACCTAGGAACTGGTATGAAAGGCTCAAGACATATCTTTTTGATAATGATTTTACTATTGGAAATTCTGATTCTACTTTATTTTTCAAAACATATACATCTGATTTTCTAGTTGTTCAAATATATGTTGATGACATTATTTTTGGAGCTTCAAATGAATCATTGTGCACACAATTCAGTGACATTATGCAAAAAGAATTTGAAATGAGCCTCATGGGTGAACTAACTTTCTTTCTTGGTTTTCAAATTAAACAAACGCCTGCCGAGATTTTTATAAGCCAAGAAAAGTATACTAAAGAACTCTTAAAACGTTTTGGAGTGGATTAGTGCAAATATGCTACTACTCCTATGGCTACCTCTATTAAAATTGATAAGGATGAAGATGGGGAACCTATTGATGATTCCTTATATAGAGCCATGATTGGTAGTTTGCTTTACTTAACCGCTTCTAGACCGGACATCATGTTTTCAGTTGGTCTTTGTGCTCGATTTCAATCACAACCCATGCATTCTCATTTTCAAGCAGTTAAACGGATTCTTCGATACTTAGCCGACACCACATGTTTTGGTCTTTGGTATCCAAAAGGCCAATCCTTGGATTTTAAAGCTTATACTGATGCCGATTATGCTGGTTGTTGACTTGCGTAAGAGCACTAGTGGCGGTTGTTTCTTGTTAGGAAGAGCTTTAGTATCTTGGTTTAGCAAGAAATAAAATACGGTTGCCCTCTCTACAACTGAAGCTGAATATATGGCAGTCAGATCTTGTTGTGCTCAAGTACTTTATATGCAACAAGTGTTAAACGATTATGGTTTTATTCTTTCATCTACGCCTATCTTTTGTGACAACACAAGCGCTATAAACTTAGCACACAATCCTATTTACACAGCCGAGCTAAACATATTGAAATCCATCATCACTTTTTACGGGATCATATCTCTAAGAATCATGTATCCCTTCATCATGTTGATATGGAAGATCAATTGGCTGACATTTTTACAAAACCGCTTCCACTAGACCAATTTAACAAAATAAGGAAGCAACTGCTTATCACTCCCTTAGAAGATGTTTTCTTTGATATTTGTGCTTCTTAAAAATATTCTTAACCGTATCATTTTTGGCTTTTAAATGGACATTTTTTTCGTAGGATTTGATGGCTATTCTTTTATAGGGGATATCAAATTAAGGGAGAGTCTATATGTTTTAATGGATATCTTTTTGAAATGACAAAGGGGGGGAAATAAAATAAATCTCAACATAGTAATTGTGCAAAACTCAATCAATGGGTTTCATAATCTCTTGGCTTTACATTGAAAGTTGTTATATTCTCTAAAGAATTAGATTTCATGTTCCATACTTCATGGGGAATAATAAGCACACATTTTATAAACAAGAGAAGAAATTCACAAAGTAAATTTCAGGTATGAAACTCAACTCATCTTAAAAGACTAGTTGATTTATATTTTGGAAATGTTTGTCATCTTCAAAAAGGGGGAGATTGTTGGATAAATGGACATCAGTTAATCCCTTTGATTTGATAATGACAAACATTTCATTCTTGTCGATCTAACGTGCTACTTGAGTGTTGCAGGAATAAAGTGGATGAAAAATATTATGGAAGATGTATATGCTAAATTGTTGTTATTTTATGATTGTAATCAATTGTAAAACTTGTACAAGTATATAATGTACAAGTACTTAGATATCATGTAAATCAAGCGTTAGATCTTCCATAGCCAATCACTACACTTAGATAGGTCATCCCCTTCAATAGTGTTACATATCCACACTCATAAACACACTTAGCACTTTAAATTGAAACATTGAAACATGGTCAAACTCGGTCGACAAAATCCTCGACTGAGACACTCTCGGTCGACAAACTTCTCGACTGAGAAAGACCCAAGTAGCCGTTAGACACAGCTGAAAAGGTAGTTGGCAGTTGGAGATGAACGTTGCATACACTTGCTCCAGAGAGTCTGTCGTTCGAAAAACCCTCGACCGAGTAGGACTCTCGGTCGACAATTCCTCGACCGAGATGAGTTCTGACAGCAACTTTCAGAATTAATTAACTAGTCGTTGCTAAAGCAACTAAAGTGTACCTAACGGCTAGTTAAGCACTTAGAACCCCCTAGAAAGTGTCTAGAACGTCCTTAAGCACTTGTAGGTCATTCATATAAGTAGGACATTCCTTAGGACACCAAAATTCACCATTCTACACTTGAGCAATCCTTGAGCATACACTTGCATTAGCAATCTGTTTTGAGCAATTGAGCAATACTTGCAATTGGGTGTTCTTCTCCTTACTCTAAATTCATGTCCTATAGGCTAGTATCTCCTATCCACCAAACCAATACTTCAATATCCATTGGTTAGGAGATCTATACGCTTGATATAGGCAAATCAAGCCTTGTGCTTCAAAGGGTAATTGTAATTTCCTTTTTCCTTTCTTGCTCACTCTTATTGCTTGTACTCTCCTTGCTACTCCTAGGGTTGGAGGCTGCGGATTGGAGAGGGCCTTGATCTTCTTGGAGAAGAAGGAGACTTTGGACTACTTCTAGAAGGCTGGTGTAACGGGAGACTACTTCAAAGAGGAAGGCTACTTCAAGGGGGAGCTTGAAGTTACTTCAAGAAGGCTGTCTCAAGTTGGTGCATCTACTTCAAAGTGAAGGCTGTTCAAAGGGGTGTAGAAAGTATTGTATTTTATGTAAATTCCTTGTGAGGTAATAAAATTAATACTTTCAAAATCCCGGTTGGGTAAGCAACCGGGTAGTGGATTGACTGCCTTAGTATTTGCTAAGGTTGGAACCACTCTAAAAACCTTGTCTCCTTCTTGCTATTTCAATTGTGGTTGTTTGATTTAAATAATTATTGAAATAATTATAAAACCCTATTCACCCCCTCTCTAGTGGTTTTTCATGGATATCTGTTGAACTTTAGTAAGAGTTACTAGAGTACCATGAAGGACATCTTTATGTACTTGTGGAGTACTAAAATGATTAGTTCTTTAGTTACGGTAATAAGGAAGAGTTGGGTGTAACAAGTTACATCAATGCAAGCTTATGAAATGAAAAAAATTATTTTTTTACCTTGGAATAAGAATCATTAGTTGGAAATGTTCCAACATAAGACAATTGATTAATTCTACAATAAGAAGTCGAGTATAATAGTGTTATGAACATTGTGAAGGATACTGTATGGATCTAGAAGTTCATATGGATGAACTTGTGGGAGGTTCCGACCATTGATGACTCATTAGTAATACTATAACAACAATGGAGCTAATGGTTAGGCAAAGGAATCTCAGATAGCTTACTATGACACTTCCATCTCATAGGAGTTGTCGTACAGTGGGTGGGATGTGAAATATGCAATATACCAACTTGAAGCAAATGTTGCTTACCCGCTATAAAAGCACTTGTGCAACAGAAACATGATGGACATGTTAGATCACTTAGAGTATGATTTGTGGGTGATTGGCCCGAAGTGCAAGTGGGAGTCTGTTGGTATAGTATGCCCAGAGAGCCAATCATATGATGATTGTGATGAGGCATTAGATACCTGATTTGATAATGATAAAGGTAATTCCGTCAGTTATGTTTGTCTCACTCATGAGATGATGACACATACATAATAGATGTCTAAAGAATGATGTGACTCAATGACATATGTCTTCAGTTTGAGGACCTGAACAATGAGACCATATGTATGATAAGAGTACATACATTCTTGATAAGTCGCTAGTTGGATATTACTGTGGAAGCAAAATAGACAACAATAATACATAAGATTAGAGTGTGTGTTGACTGATGACAAAGTATCATTAGTCATGATATATGATATCAAGTCAAGAACACAAATATATGTTAGAGAATAGTATATCAGACAGACCCACCGTGAGAGTGATACATGGATACCATGGAATGGTAGCCGCAATCGTCTCTTATAATGATGGTGGTGATTGTAGTTCTTAGACCTGAAATCACTTCACTCATCACATGTGATTGGGTACACTTTGACATCATCAAACACAGTCCTGAACAAATGGGTTGTTATAACGGTGATGATTGGGTGACTTTAACACATGGGGACTTGACTGTGAGTGATACATATGTGATTTGTCCCTCCTACAAGGAGTATGACATCTAGGGCCCCTTGATAAGTGAGATTGAGAATTTTATGGCCATACTCATGTGATTCAATATATGATATGTGAATTCACATGCATCTCAGACAGTCTACTCTAGGTCAAGGGACATGGATTGAATGTTCAAGAGGATGATATTTCATGCCTCAAGTTCAATCTGGATGTCGGTGACAACGGAACTATACAACCACTATAACACTAATCACATATTGTAGGTTGAAGTTGTTCTCCAAGTTCTGAGTTACTTCGGTAGGAATGATGAGTTACTAGATTCCACTCATTGCTTGTGATGTCATAAGTTGTTATGAACATTCACTTCCAACATAAATTGGAACTTGTAGTGTCTCACACATAGGATACCCCTAGAATAGGAGATTGCCCATGAATGATATTTAGATTGAGACTAAAGTTTTTGAGGTACTCAATTAAACATATAATTGACTGACTGGACTCAGAACTATCAAGTTCAAGTTTTGAACTAGCTGGTTAGAGTGTCAGGTCGATTGGAGACTGCATTGGCAATGTCAGGACTGCCAACAGACTGGTTCATCCTTGTGAGCCGATCAGATGGTGTGAGCCAACTGACTGGTTCACATGGTGAACTGGGTGGCTCACAATCCTTCCAACTGAGGAAATTGAGATTTTCCTAGTTGGAGGAAAACATTCATGTTTCACTTATTTAATTCAATTGGAATAAGGATTAATCTTTGAATTAATTGGAAATTATTAAGGAAAGCCAATTGCAGGCAAGTCTGGGAAGTGAAATGACAGGTTCACTTAGTGTACCGACCGGTTCACACTCCCAACCGACTGGTTCACTAGTGAACCGATCGACTCACCTTACCAAATGACTGTTTCAGTTATGAAATGACCGGTTCGCCTGCCGCAGTACAAACTATTCATAGAATTTCTAGATCCTTCTACTCTAGAACATATTGGGAACCCTGACCCTGCCCTCTACTATAAATAGAGGGGTACTGGGGGCTTCTCAGAAGACACAACTAAGAACATCAGTTTCTCTGCAAAGTTGTTGTCCTTTCTGGTTTTGGTAACCGCGAGAGCTCAAGCAAGTGCTACCTGACTAGGGAGGCACAATGAGGGAAAGACAACTGCAGAAAAGTAGTCTAAGTTTGGGAGAGTAGGTTGGTGCTAGTACATCAACAGGAGGGTCGTCTACTTCCTGCTAGTTCTTCTAGAACGATAGGAGTTCCAAGTGGTCAGTGTGGACTATCTACAGAGGCAGAAGATATCTGTCGCTCAGGAGGACACGTCAGCTGCAGTCCGTGGTGGAGGCCAGAGTCCATGGCGAAGACCAGGAGATGCACATACACCATCCAAGACATGGCATCAAAGACTGCACATGGATGCAAGGTATTGTCACTTGGAAAACCCCTGGACTAGGTATATCTCACTAAAATCATCCTTGCCATTACATAGCCATTGATGCGATCTCCTGTTATGGGTTAATGGCCAGTAAAATTTTTATTTCCGCTGCCTACTCTGTGGCCATAAAACCCAACATAACTGCACGTTGCAAATGGAGCAAGAGTTGATACCATTAAAGTTGGAACCTTTAATTTATCTCTGCCCAAATGTTTTGTTATAGAGTTAAAGAACTGCTATTATGTACCTTCCATAAATAGAAACATTGTTTCTATATCTTGTATGGACAAGGATGGATATGAATTTCAAATTAAGAATGGTCAATGTTCTATTTCAAAAGATGGGATCTTTTATGGTAGTGCCCCAACGTCTTATGGTCTTTATTTGTTGGTACTGAATAGAAATGTTTATAATGTTAATATGAAAAGATTAAAACTTGATAACTCAAACAAAACATATCTTTAGCATTGCCTTCTAGGGCACATAAATGAGAATCACATATCTAGACTCCATAATGATGGTTATGTAGACTCTTTTAATTTTGAATCAATAGAGACATGTGAATCTTGTTTATTGGGCAAGATGAACAACACTCCCTTCACTGATAATAGTGAGAGGGCTGGTGATCTATTAGGAATCATACATACTTATGTTTGTGGCCTTTTAGAACAAATGCTAGAGGTGATTATCTGTACTACATTACCTTTATTAATGATTTCAGTAGGTATGGTTATGTTTACTTGATGAACATAAGTTATAAACTCTTGTGAAGTTCAAGGATTTCATGAATAAATTACATATGCAACTTAAAAAAAAGTATTAAGGTAGTCCCTTCTGATCGGGGTGGAGAATACTTAAAACCAATAGTTTGAGGACTGTGGTATTATATTACAATGGACTCCACATGGAAAACCACAACACAATACCATATCAAAAAGAAGGAATCACACATTTCTAGATATGGTGCGTTTAATGATGAGTTTTGTTGATCTTACGAATTCCTTTTGGGGTTATGCTCTAGAATTTGAAACATTTACACTAAACCTCATACCATCTAAATCGGTTCAAAAGACACCATATGAGATACTCATTGGGAAGCATCCCAAAATGTCTTTTATAAGGATTTTGGAGTGTGAAGCTTATGTCAAGAAAATGTTTCTTGAAAAGCTTGGCCCTCGATTAGATAAATGTTGTTTTGTTAGATATATCAAATAAACTAAGGGATGCTACTTTTATAACCCATCTAATAACAAAGTGTTTGTTGCCAAATATGTTGCATTCCTAGAAAAGGAATTCATTTCCAAAGGAATCAGTGGGAGGAAAATAGAACTCAAAGAGGTTCAAGACCAACAAAAGAACCATGAACCTATAGAGGTATGAGGGGAACATAAAGAGTTAGAAAACATTGTAAAATAAAAAATTCCTCATGTGACATAGGAACATCATAGATCTAGTAGGGCACGCCTTGATCCAGATAGATTTAGTTATCTTGTGACTTAAGAAGGCAATGAATTAGTCATTGATGATGAGAAAACAACCTACCTAGAATTTGTTAAGGGACTAGAATCTGAGAAATGGCTTGAGGCCATGATATATGAGATGGAATCCATGTACACCAACAAGGTATGGATCTTGGTGGATCAACCTGAAGGGGTGAAACCCATAGGATGCAAGTGGGTCTTCAAGAAGAAGATTGAAATGGACAGTAATGTACAAACTTACAAAGGTTGATTGGTTAAAAAGGGTTTCAGATAAGTTTAAGGTGTTGACTATGACAAAACCTTTTCACCAGTTGCCATGGTTAAATCCATCAGGATCATGCTTTCCATTGTAGCTTATTATGACTATGAGATTTGGCATATGGATGTTAAAACTACATTTCTTAATGAGAATATTTTGGAGGATGTGTACATGACATAAATAGAGGCTTTCATAAATCTAAAGGTTGTAAATAAAGTTTTTAAGCTACAACTGTCAATCTATGGATTGAAACAATCATCTCGGAGTTGGAATCTTTGATTTGACAAAATAGTCAAAGAGTCTTGCTTTAATCAAAATGAAGATGAACCATTTGTTTACAAGAAGATTAGTGGGAGTATGATTGTATTCCTCATATTGTATGTGGATGCCATACTATTGATAGGGAATGACATCCCTACTTTACAAATGGTAAAAACCTGGCTAGGAAATGCATTCTCTATGAAGGACTTAGGCAGATGATCCTATATCTTAGGAATCAAGATCTATAGATATATATGCAGAAAGGTTCTTGGTCTAAGTTAGAGCACATACACTGAAAAAGTGTTGAGGAGGTTTAGAAAGGAGAACTCAAACACAGGAAACTTACCCATGTCTCATGGTGTCAACATCTCAAGAGCTCAATCTCCTAGTTCTTATGAAGAAAGCGAGCGTGTGAGTAAGATTTCATATGCATATGTAATTAAACCTATCATGTACGTAATGTTATGTACTTGTCCAGATGTCTCGTATGCCTTGAGTATGACAAGATGATATCAGTCAAATCCCGATCAAAGTGACTAGATTGTCATGAAGAACTTCCTTAAGTACTTGAGAAGAACTAAGGATCAGTTCCTTGTCTACAATGGCAAGGACGAGTTGGTGGTAAAAGGTTACACTGATGCAAGCTTCCAAACTGACACAGATTATTATGATTGCAATCAAGATTTGTATTTTACCTCAACAATGGAGTTGTGAGTTGGAAGAGTTCCAATAAAGAGATAGTTATGGATTCTACAATAGGGGCATAGTATATTGCTGCATCCAATGCAACAAAGGAGGTTGTTTGGGTCATGAAGTTAATCTCAAAACTTGGGATGGTTCCAAGCATCAACGATGCAATTGATCTATATTGTGACAACAGTGGGGATATTTCACAAGCTAAGGAACCTAGATCACATTAGCATTCCATGCATATACAAAGGTGGTTCCATCTCATATGAGAAAGTGTACAACAAGGATTTTAGACCTATCAAATAGGTGGGTGGGTTGGGTTTGGGTTGGGTCATTGCAGGTTTGGTTCTCGTGGGTGTGGGTCAAAAAGACCCATGGGTGGCTCACAGTCCTGCCAACTGAGGAAATTGGACATGTTGAATGGATATCTGTCGAACTCCAGTAAGAGTTACTGGAGTATCATGGAGGACATCTTTGTGTACTTGTGAAATACTAAACAGATTAGTTCTTTAGTTATGGTAATAAGGAAGAGTTGGGTGTAACAAGTTACATCGATGCAAGCTTCTAAAATGAAAAAAATGTGTTTTGACCTTGGAATAAGAATCGTTAGTTGGAAATGTTCCAACATAAGACAATTGATTAATTCTACAATAAGAAGTCGAGTACCATAGTGTTACGAACATTGTGAAGGATATTGTATGGATCTAGAATTTCTTATGGATGAACTTGTGGGAGGTTCCGACCATTGATGACTCGGTAGTAAAAATGTAACAACAATGGAGCTAATGGTTAGGCAAAGGAAACTCAAATAGCATACTACAACACTTCCATCTCATAGGAGTTTGCGTACAATGGGGGGATGTAAAATATGCAATATACCAACTTGAAGCAAATGTTGCTTACCCGCTATAAAAGCACTTGTGCAATAGAAACATGATGGACATGTTAGATCACTTGGTGTATGATTCGTGGGTGATTGGTTGTAAGTGCAAGTGGGAGTCTATTGGTATAGCATGCCCAAAGAGCCAATCATATGATGATTGTGATGAGGCATTAGATACCTGATTTGATAATGATTAAGGTAATTCCGTCAGTTATGTTTGTGTCACTCATGAGATGATGACACATACGTAATAGATGTCTAAAGAATGATGTGACTCGATGACATATGTCTTCAGGTTGAGGACCTGAACAATGAGACCATATGTATGATAAGAGTACATACATTCTTGATAAGTCGCTAGTCGGATATTACTGTGGAAGAAAAATAGACAACAATAATATATAAGACTAGAGTGTGTGTTGACTGATGACAAAGTCTCATTAGTCATGATATATGATATCTAGTCAAGCATATAGATATATGCTATAGAATAGTATAACAGACAGACTGACCGTGAGAGTGATACATGGATATAATGGAATGGTAGTTGCAATCATCTCTTATAGTGATGGTGGTGATTGTGGTTCTTAGACCTAAAATCACTACACTCATCACATGTGATTGGGTACACTTTGACATCATCAAATGCAGTCCTAAACAAATCAGTTTTTATAATGGTGATGATTGGGTAACTTTAACACATGGGGACTTGACTGTGAGTGATAGATATGAGATTTGTCCCTCCTACAAGGAGTATGATATCCAGGGCCCCTTGATAAGCGAGATTGAGAATTTTATGGCCATACTCATGTGATTTAATATATGATATGTGAATTCACATGCATCTCAGACAGTCCGCTCTAGGTCAAGGAACATGGATTGAATGTGGAAGAGGATGATGCTTCATGCCTCAAGTTCAATCCGGATGTTGGTGACAAAGGAACTATATGATCACTATAACACTAATCACATATTGTAGGTTAAAGTTGTTCTCCAAGTTCTAAGTTACTTGGGTAGCAATGATAAACTACTATATTCCAGTCATTGCTTGTGATGTCATAAGTTGTTATGAACATTCACTACCAACGTAAATTAGAACATGTAGGGTCACACACATAGGATAGCTCTAGAATAGGAGATTATCCATGAATGATGTTTAGATTGAGATTGAAGGTGTTTAGGTAACTGGACTCCAAACTATCAAGTTCAAGTGTTGAACTAGCTGGTTAGAGTGTCAGGTCGATTGGAGACTGCATTGGCAATGTCAGGACTGCCAACCGACTGGTTCACCCTTGTGAGATGATCAGCTGGTGTGAGCCAACTGACCGGTTTACATGGTGAACTGGGTGGCTCATAGTCCTACCAACCGAGGAAATTGGAATTTTCCTGGTTGGAGGAAAACATTCACGTTTCACTTGTTCAATTCGATTGGAATAAGGATTAATCTTTGAATTAATTGGAAACGATTAAGGAAAGTCAATTGCAGGCAAGTATGGAAAGTGAAATGAGCGGTTCACTTAGTGTACCGACTAGTTCACACTCCCAACTAACTGGTTCACTAGTGAACCGATTGGCTCACCTTACCAAATGACCGTTTCAGTTATGAAACGACTGGTTCACCTGACGCAGTACAAACTATTCATAGAATTTCTGGATCCTTCTACTCCCGAACAGGTTGGGAACCCTGACCCTGCCCTCTACTATAAATAGAGGGGTACTGGGGGCATCTCAGAACACACAACTTAGAACATCATTTGCTTTGCAAAGTTGTTTTCCTTTATGGTTTTGGTAACTGAGAGAGCCCAAGCAAGTGCTATCCAACTAGGGAGGCACAATAAGGGAAAGACAACTGCAGAAAAGTAGTCTAAGTTTAGGAGAGTAGGTTGGTGCTAGCCACCAACTGAGGAGTCGTCTCCTTCCTTCCAGTTCTTCTAGAATGACAGGAGTTCCAAGTGGTTCGTGTGGACAATCTACAGAGGCAAAAGATGTCTGCCGCTCAGGAGGACACGTCAGCTGCAGTCCGTGGTGGAGGCCAGAGTCCATGGCAAAGACCAGGAGATGCACAGACACCGTCCAAGACATGGCGTCAAAGACTGCACATGGATGCGAGGTATTGTCACTGGGAAAACCCCTGGACTAGGTATATCTCACTAAAATCATCCTTCCCATTACACAGTCATTGATGCGATCTCCTATTATGGGTTAATGGCCAGTAAAATTTTTATTTTCTCTGCCTACTCTGCAGCCATAAAACCCAATTGAACTGCACGTTGCAAATGGAGCAAGAGTTGATACCATTGTAGTTGGAACCTTTAACTTATCTCTACCCACATGTTTTGTTATAGAGTTAAAGAACTACTATTATGTACCTGCCACAAATAGAAACATTATTTCTATATCTTGTATGGACAAGGATGGATATGAATTTCATATTAAGAATGGTCAATGTTCTATTTCAAAAGATGAGATCTTTTATGGCAATGCCCTAATGTCTTATGGTCTTTATTTGTTAGTACTAAAGACAAATGTTTATAATGTTAATATGAAAAGATTAAAACTTGATAACTCAAACAAAACATATCTTTAGCATTTCCGTCTAGGGCACATAAATGGGAATCACATATCTAGACTCCATAATGATGGTTATGTAGACTCTTTTAATTTTGAATGAATAGAGACATGTGAATCTTGTTTATTGGGCAAGATGAACAACACTCTCTTCATTGGTAATAGTGAGAGGGCTAGTGATCTATTAGGACTCATACATACTTATGTTTGTGGCCTTTTAGAACAAACACTAGAGGTGATTATCTGTACTGCATTACCTTTATTGATGATTTCAGTAGGTATGGATATGTTTACTTGATGAACATAAGTTAGAAACTCTTGAGAAGTTCAATGATTTCATGAATAAAGTACATATGAAACTTAAAAAAAAAGTATCAAGGTAGTCCCTTCTGATCAGGGTGGAGAATTCTTAAAACCAAGAGTTTGAGGACATTCTGTGAGACTGTGGTATTATATCACAATAGACTCCACTTGGAAAACCACAACACAATACTATATCAGAAAGAAGGAATCACACATTTCTATATATGGTGCATTTAATGATGAGTTTTGTTGATCTTACGACTTCCTTTAGGGGTTATGCTCTAGAAATTGAAACATTTACACTAATCCTCATACCATCTAAATAGGTTCAAAAGACACCATATGAGATACTGATTGGGAAGCGTCCCAAAATGTCTTTTATAAGGATTTGGGGTTGTGAAGCTTATGTTAAGAAAATGTTTCTTGAAAAGCTTGGCCCTCGATTAGATAAATGTTGTTTTGTTAGATATACTAAAGAAACTAAGGGATTCTACTTTTATAACCCATCTGATAACAAAGTGTTTGTTGCCAAATATGTTGCATTCCTAGAAAAGGAATTCATTTTCAAAGGAATCAGTGGGAGGAAAATAGAACTCAAAGAGGTTCGAGACCAACAAAAGAACATTGAACCTATAGAGGTATGAGGGGAACATAAAGAGTCAGAAAACATTGTAAAATTAAAAATTCCTCATGTGACATAGGAACATAATAGATCTAGTAGGGCACGCCTTGATCCAGATAGATTTGGTTATCTTGTGACTCAAGAAGGCAATGGCTTAGTCATTGATGATGAGACAACAACCTACCTAGAATTTGTTAAGGGACTAGAGTCTAAGAAATGGCTTGAGGTCATGAGATCTGAGAGTGAATCCATGTACACCAACAAGGTATGGACCTTGGTGGATCAACCTGAAGGGGTTACACCCATAGGATGCAAGTGGGTCTTCAAGAAGAAGATTGAAATGGACAGTAATGTACAAACTTACAAAGGTTGATTGGTTGAAAAGGGTTTCAGATAAGTTTAAGGTGTTGGCTATGACAAAACATTTTCACCAATTTCCATAGTTAAGTCCATCAGGATCATGCTTTCTATTGTAGCTTATTATGAGTATGAGATTTAGCATATGGATGTTAAAACTATATTTCTTAATGAGAATATTCTAGAGGATGTGTACATGACACGACATGAGTCTTTCATAAATCTAAAGGCTGCAAATAAAGTTTTTAAGCTACAAAGGTCAATCTATGGATTGAAGAAAGCATCTCGGAGTTGGAATCTTTGATTTGACAAAATAGTCAAAGAGTCTAGCTTTAATCAAAATGAAGATGAACCATGTGTTTACAAGAATATTAGTGGGAGCATGATTATATTCCTCATATTGTATGTGGATGACATACTATTGACAGGGAATGACATCCCTACTTTATAAATGGTAAAAACCTGGCTAGGAAATGCATTCTCTATGGACTTAGGCAGAGGATCCTATATCTTAGGAATCAAGATCTATAGATATAGATGTAGAAAGGTTCTTGGTCTAAGTCAGAGAACATACATTGAAAAAGTGTTGAGGATGTTCAGCGAGGAGAACTCAAACATAGGAAACTTACCCATGTCTCATGGTGTCAGCGTCTCAAGAGATCAATATTCTAGTTCTTATGAGGAAAGGGAGAGTGTGAGTAAGATTCCATATGCATATGTAATTGAACCTATCATGTACATAATGTTATGTACTTGTCTAGACATCTCATATGCCTTGAGTATGACAAGTTGATATCAGTCAAATCCCGATCAAAGTGACTAGATTGTCATGAAGAACATCTTTAAGTACTTGAGAAGAACTAAGGATCAGTTCCTTGTCTACAATGGCAAGGAAGAGTTGGTGGTAAAGGGTTACACTGATGTAAGCTTCCAAGCTAACAGAGATTATTATGATTGCAATCAAGATTTGTATTTTGCCTCAACAATGAAGTTGTGAGTTGGAAGAGTTCTAAGAAAGAGATAGTTATGGATTCTACAATAGAGGCGTAGTATATTGCTACATCTAATGCAACAAAGGAGGTTATTTGGGTCATGTAGTTAATCTCAGAACTTGGGATGGTTCCAAACGTCAACGATGCAATTGATCTATATTGTGACAACAGTGGGGCTATTTCACAAGCTAAGGAACCTAGATCACATTAGCATTCCAAATATATACAAAGGTGGTTCCATCTCATATGAGAAAGTATACAACAAGGAGATTAGAACTATCAAACAGGTGGGTGGGTTGGGTTTGGGTTCGGTCATTGCGGGTTTGGTTCTCGCGGGTGTGGGTCAAAAAGACCTAGCTCTAAATGGGTGGACAAAAGACACACCCAAACCTGACCTGGCGGGTCGCGAGTCGACCTGAGGGTGCCCACATAAATTTAAGAAGAGGGAAAGAGGGCTCGATGTTGGAGTATGATAAATTTTTTTATAGCAGCAAATAGAGAGATGGACACCTTTGGTACCTGGCTGAGAGTTACGAATAAGAAATTTCATTCTTTCCTAACTATGTTCAGTAGCAACTGCAAGTGAAGATGAAAAAGCAGATGGGAATATGCTTCTTGGTGACGGCAGAGCTAAGACTCCAAGGAGAGGGAAGGTTGCGTCCAGGGACTCAAAGGGATCTTGAGAAACACTATAGTTTTCCGTGGTGGGCTCTCGTCATGACATTAGATATCTGTGTCCATACTAGCTGATTTCATCTTCTCCGCGTCAGCCATCTCTATCTGTCGTCACCAGAATTTGGCAAGGGAGTAGATGATGCTTGGTCTTTTGGTCACTCAGCACGCTACACCACAAACAGAAGGAAATGGGGCAACTGTGCTTTCAATTGATTTGGGAAAACTTTTGACTATTAGCAGCCAAGTAGCCAACCAAGCAACATGGACGTGAGAAGAGATTGGGCCATGATTAGATGGACCACATGCCACAAGGCGCAAGACCTTTCCTTCTTCTTCTTTTCTATTTTTCTATATGAGTATATAAGTAAGACAAATCATTATAATTATATTTATTTAACCTAATCAGCAGGTCACTCGCGGGCGGCCCATGAAACCCACTAAATAAATGGGTACGTATGGGTTTGGGTGATTTTAAGCGGGTGGTAAAATTCTTAGCCCAAATCTAACTTAAACGGGTCGACCTATGGGCACTCGCAGATTTTGACCCAGTTTGACAAGTCTAAAGGAGATGTGAAGATTTCCAGAGTTCCAACCGAGAGAAATGTGGTTGACCCCTTGACAAAATCACTTTCACTACAGAAGCTTGAACATCATGTTAGATCCCTTAGGATTAAGTTCATGGTTGATTGGCTCAAAGTGCAAGTGGGAGTCTGCTGGTATGTATGCCCAAAGAGCCAATCATATGATGATTGTAATTGCATATCTTATAAATAATTTGAATATAATAAAGACAATCTTCCAATTTATTCTATTTTATTCAGTTATTAGATAATGATGTAACATAATAAATATCTAAAGAATGATATTACTCGATGACCTGAATAATGAGATCATATAAATGTTAAGATTATATACATTCTTGTTGTGTCACTAGTCAGATATTATTGTGGAAGGCTGATAGACATCGATAACACTTAATACTAGAGTGTGTGTTGGTTGATGGTATAATCTTATTGGTCATGATATGTGATATCAAACAAAACACATAGATACTTGTTAGAAAATAGTATATCAGATAGACCCACCTGTAGAATGATACATGGAGATCATAGAATGGTAGTCAGAATCAACTCTCATAGTGATGGTGGTGATTGTGGTTCTTGGACCTGAAGTTACTACGCTGATCACATGTAATTCAGTGTACTTTGACATCATCCACCATGACCATGAATAAGGGTTTCTATAAAGGTGGTGCTCGGGTGCATTGTGACAAACAAAAATGATTGTGAGTGATCTAAATGGGATTTTCCCCTCCTACATGAGTTTGATATCATGGACACTTGATTAGAGAGATTGAGAAATGCATGGATATGCTCGTGTGAGTTAATATGTGATATTGAGTATACATATATCTCAAACAGTCTGCTCTAGTTCAAGGAACATGATTGAATGTTCAAGAGGAAGACAATCACATGCCTCGAGGTCACTTTGGATATCAGAGATAAAGGAACTATACAATCACTATAACACTGATCACAAGTTGTAGGTTGAAGTTGTTCTCCAACTTTCTAAATTACTTTGGTAGCAAAGATGTTTTGCTAGATACCGTTCATTGCTTTTGATGTCATAAATTGGTTATAGACTTTCATTTCCAACCTAACTTGAGACCTGTAGGTTACACACATATGATACACTTCAAATAGGAGTTTATTGATGAATGTAGTTTAAACTTGATTACAAAACTATTAAGTATTCTGTGTAAACAAGATTGGAAATCAAGACAGTGTCTGAACCGACCAGTTCAGGTTGTGAACCGACTGCTTGGTTGATCAATATGATTGGATAAAGGATTGATGTTGGCATCATGTTGTGATTGAGAAACATAGTGAAATGACTGATTCAAGTGCTGAACCAAACAACTCACATGTGAACCAACCAATTAAGTAGTGAACTGACCGGTTTAATGTTCGCAAGTTCCAAAAAATTCTTGAAATTTCATCTCTCCGACTCCCAGATGAATTGGAAACTCTGACCCTAGACCTCCTATAAATAGAGGGGTACTGGGGGCCTTTTAGAGACACAACAATAAGCTGTGACAATTGTTGTCCTCTCTGGTTGTAATAATTGAGAGAGCCCGAAAAAGTCCTATCCGTCAAAGGGAGAGATATGTTGGGAGAGACAACTTGGAGAGAAAGTCAACGCTAACACGTTGACTAGAAGAGACAACTCTTTCTTGTGCACTCAAATTGAACAACAAGAGTCCACATTGGTCCATGTGCACTACTATAGAGGAGAGGAGGCTATTGCCACCCACCATCAGGACACAAACAACCACTGTCTATGGTATTCAACTAGGAAGTTATTATTGTTGTCATCCAAGTGTAACTTAAAGGAAGTCACACACTGCAACAAGAGATTGTCACTGGACTTGTTCCAGGACCATGTATAAACTAACTTTGCAACCCTCTTTCCCATCATATAGTTGTTGACGCGATTTGCTGTCAAGGAAAATATGACAGTTAACTTTATTTTTCCACTGCCTTATCTAATGCCATATTTCCCAATAGTTTAAACTATTTACCATTTTAAACACCAGGAGTCTTTGTCCTATAAATCATTTAAAATTGTTGGACTCTTTTTCCATCTTTTCTGGTTACTTGTGATTGGTTTCTATCGCAATTCCCATCTCTATTTTATATAGTTCGTTCTAATTCTTTCTGCCAATTGCTAGGTTTTCTCCAGCTTTGATTCTCGACGATCTGGCTGGGGCGCATGACTGACTACAAGGTCCTCCAGGATACCCAGTGTGCCATGATCGCCTGGACTCATCGCAGCATGCTACCTTATTTTAGTGTGCCATGATCGCCTGGACTCATCACAGTCTGCTACCTTATTATCGTGAAAGCGTCTGTGAGGACCGAGCTAGGACTCTGTCGCCGCAAAGTGGGTTGTCGAACTCATTGTATCCGTAGCGCCCCGGGGTCAATGTTATGGCACCCTTCTGCCATCCGCATCAAGATCTTCCACAGATGATACCTCGGCACCTCCAATGTGTCGTTCCTCCTCTCCTGGCATGACAGTGTAAATTAAAACACAGCCACCAATCAGTTTCCTACTTCCATTCTTGGAGATCTTGCCGCTTAGGATAAATTAGAACGACAGCTGCTTGGATGTGCCCCAAAACCATGATTAACTTTGACTACGTACAAATAATCAAGTATACGGAAGTCACAACTCGTGATCATGTCTATCATGATGGTTTGCTAGTCGCTGGAGGTATCACTGATATATAGGCTGATGTCAACCGAAAAGCCACTTGCTTAAACCCTATAGGTACAAGTTTTTCACTGTTAGATTTAGGTCGATGCTGATTTAGTTCCTTGTATGTTAATCGTATGTTTGATGCTAATTGATTTTTCACCACTCATATAGGCATGCTCTTACGAAAAATTGAGAAGATAGGCGCTAAAGGTAAAAGAAACACCTTCAATTGACGGCTACAATTGTGTGTACAAGGTACTTTTCTTTTGCGTCAGATTACCGTGAGTGTCATTGGGATTTACATGTGGTGGACTGATAGAAAAAACTTCTTTGTTTCCATCAAATAAGAGTCATGTTTATGATTGTGCCAATTAACTATTATCATAAATGATTCACATCACCAAAATTATCTTTCAATTCCAGCAAAGTGGTAGTACCAATAAAAAGAGACCGAATCATCTGTCCTCAAATTGGTGTCTGACTCTATCCCAATTAATCTGAATCATACACTACGCCGATAGTGATGCATTCATCATGCAACCATATGAGAGTATATAGATGAAATGTAATGGGACAGAGGTTGGGATATAAGAAGGGTGATAGAAGATGTGGTGCATAATAAAATTGAATAGGCTCCACAATAAAAGGGCTCGAGCTAGATTATTAGAACTCTTGGTGTGCATCTAGAAACAAAGATGATCCCTCTACGTAGGCCACCCCGGCTTTATGAGTTTTTACATCTCCCCAATGTGCGGATGGCTAATTGGAAGGATGTTTACCTTGCCGAAATAATGAAGCTAAGTAGTTCTTCCTGAGAAGTGATTCTATTGTTATACGAAAAAAATGATCTATATTTTTTGATTGTGTGAACTAAAATATTAAATTGGACATAGTTCCCAAGAAGTTATCTCCTGTAATTCTTATGATGTTTGCATATTTTCTAATTAATTATGTTTTTTTATCTTACAAATCTTGATTTTTTCTTTTCCTATTTCTACGTATAATTGAGAAAAATATTATAACTATGGTATGTAGCTCATCTTATAGACATTAGTGCATCGATTATTACATTTTTTTCTTTTGAAACCCAATAAAGTAAAAGCAAATTGATTTAATAAAATACTAAATTTGAAAACTTTGACAGAGAAACCTCTATCACACCTCTAGTAAAATACTTCCCAATGTAGCAATATTCGTAACGCTAAGTGACACTTTTTAGTTTATGGTTTTTAATTTTAGATATATAACTAATGAATGTGGAGGCCGTAAGTAACACAACACTAAAATACCACTTACAGACCTAAGTGTACAACACTAGAAATACTTTTCTCGAGGAACTATATAGAATATCACTTTGTACAAAGTGTTCTCCGGCCCATAACGTAGCAATTGTGTTATCACACTACCTTCTTCACATCCTTAAAGATTTTAGGGAAAATTGTGCTAACATGATTTGACAATAAAAAATCAAATACAACAACCACATATACAAGTATCAACAGGAGCACTTTGTCTTTTAAAAATTATAAATTTGACTACATCTTTCTGCTCTCGGATTAAAATCACTATATACGTTTGAAGTTTTACAAAGATCACTTAAGATATAAAAAGGACTCCATGCAGTGAGTGGACCTTTTTTCTCATTTCAACCTTATACATGTTATAATGGTTTATAATTTTAAGAATAGAAAGGAAAAATATCACATGAAGTGGTGGTTCTCAATTTCTTAGAATGTAAAATTAAGAAATTATGTTAAACATGAAATTATCAGGTTAGGTGGTTATTTAAGGTCAAAAGTGATAAAGACACTATAGACTAGGTGTTTCTATGAAGGTTTGTTAACGAATGGAATATTTCTCAAGAATTCTATATTGGGTAGATTCCTACAAAAAATGACATTTTGTCTTTCTTAATGGATTGCATTAAGTATCTATGTGTCTATATGTATGTGGGTGCATGCGTGATGTTGGGTATACACAAGAATTAGAGCTTTGAGTTCTAGGCCTTGCAAGCCCTTCCATAACCCAACTTTACTTCATTGGTCTATTTTTTAATTTCTCCAAGTCATCTTAGCTCCTCTACAACTTTCTCCTTTTCCCTAATGGACCCGTTTGGTGGGTTGCGTCAGGGAATACGATTTTTGGATGGTCCACTTATCTGCATCTAGCCCCTTAGGTGTGTATTTAGGGGTTCTTCCTTTAAATACATGTTAAATGGAAAGTGTAGTTACGATATCTAAAGAAATGGTGAGGGCCATTTTTTCTTCTAATGGCCCCCAAACTAGATATCTTAAATGATTTTTTAGCTCTATTTGAGATATCATTGGAAAAGACATCTGAAAAATAACGGGATGGATTTTTTATAACTAGGAGAATGTTCAAAACTATGAATCACTATATTGTTTGACTTATTCCAAAACAATTCCAAGCAATTACAGAATGGTCGTAAAGTCATTATTGATAGCTACTCTATTCTATACAAGATTGTAGTTGTACCCATTAGGCAAACATCATAAAAAATTCCCTCATGACATTATCTTGGATATCTAATGTTCCTTGATCAAAGGGAGAAGTATATAAATTAATGCACTTCTTGATTTTAAATTCCTCTTTGACATTAAGTTTATAATTTCTCCAGTAGGACCTTAAATCTATTGCTTTTAGTGTTCATGGACACAATTTTTATAGTATAAAATTTCCCTTTAGGTGTACAAACAAAATTTCCTTGCCCTATCGTTTATGTATCTCAAAGTATGATATTGGGCATGAAGGGAGGTATAATTTATGAAGCATCGTAGGGCATAACTACTAAGAGTTATACAAAGGGAAGATTTAACAATAAGCGTGTCTACAATATCAACAAAGTGGATACAAGATAAAGCATTGGAGTTGGCTTCATATGGAGGCATTCCTCAAAAGTTACCAACCCATGATAGGAAGGTCGTATGGTGGTCTAACATTACCCTAAAAGGCCATGTGACGATGATATGGAAATGCATAACCATCTCTTAGTGGATTTGTATGTCTTAAATTTCATTAAAACGAGTGATGTATCTTAATAGTATCTGAGGCCCACATCCTTTCTTCATCCTGATATATCACATAGAGTTCATGAGTAATTTCCATGATAGAAACCTACGTTGGTGTATGAGACTTACTCTAAGTACCATGAGATAAATGTATGCCTATGCAATAGGGGCACCAAAAATGAAACAAAATGTTTTGAAATAATATTTATAGGGTTATAAACGGTATCATATCAAACTAGAATAGGGTTAGGCTACCTAATGTATATCTTAATTATGGATATTTGGTAATCTAACTCCAGATATGTATAGTAGAAATTTGTATAACTACATATTTTCCATTTGTATATGGCCTACATCTCTATAACTTTTTTTGTATATATCATATAGATATTATATTTTTTCCCATTGCAAGTACTTTACTCTAAATATAAAATAATGTTGAGAAATGTTATGCACCTTGATAATAACTTTAGTGCTTATTTCTCAGTATTTCAAACATAGATGTCACAACATATAGAAAAGTCATAGGTTCTATAGAATGAAATATACATTATGGCATCAAATACATAATAAGTATGTAATTCATCAATGATCAAACAAAATTTCCATATTATAAGCCAACCTTCTTTGAATATATTCAAAAATTCATTCCATTAAAGAATTTGTAAGGGCCCTATTCATGTAGTTCATTTGAAAGAAACTAAACAAGTAGTTTCTTCATATATATATATATATATATATTATCTTATGTTTGTATATGCTTTACATGGCATTCCCTTTTTGATGCATGAGTATTATAGAATGAAAAAGATATTATGATATTCTTCAATATTTTAGGACAACTATTGCATTCCGCATGAATTAAATATGTAAAGAATGTGAAATGCATAATTAATTATATCATTTTTGAACATTATTAACATAAAATTAATGTTTATTGTACTTGTGATAGGTTAATTTGTAATCACAGAAAATATTTTTCACACCACTTTCCTTCACTTTTTGTGTTTTGTGCCATCAACTTGAAGTTAGTCACAAAAGAGGAAATCTACCAATTAATTACAATGGCATAGAGTTTCTTTTTTATAATTCATGATTGCATTAATAGATAAACTAGAATCTAACAACATACCCATAAAACTACAAAGTTTGTACCAAACAACCTAATCAATTGGATTGGAGCACAAGAAGTGCCTAGATCCAATATTGGATTATGTAGAGTTCTAAATTAGATAACACATTGTATCTAAAGAAGGGGGAGGCACCACGACAGTAGGCCTCAAAATAAAAATAGATAGATATTGACATTAGTCTAGTTTCCCATTACAAATATGTTCCATAGTGTAGGTCTTGTGTCGATGGTCAAATCCTCAAGGCAGGCCTATTTGATACTATTGGCATCCCTCATGGTGGCCTCTATACCCATATCATATGAATCGAGAGAACGTATCATATGTGTCATGTATGTTTACTATAACTTTTTGTATGTAGAGACTTCAACTATTGAACATTCTATGTTTTTTCTATTAATATAGCTCATCAAATGGTCACAATCTATGTTTTGACTACTTATGAACTGGATTCTATAGGTTTGGTGTTGTCCATAATGTGTGTCACATACATGTGGCATTCTATAATAGTGCTTGTGTATGACAGATAGTGTTTCCATAGTTTAATGCCAGAGGGCAAGACAAGAATAGATGCAATGTGGTTTTCTCCTATATTAAACGTAACAAATAGTTAGAGGAGCCAAGTATACCATTCTTTTGTATATTGAGGTCTCTAAGTATTTTATCATGCCATATGAGACTTGTAAGGATGTGGATCTTAAGTGGATGAATGATTTCCCACATTCATTTGAGGCTAAGATATCCTTCATATGTGAGAAATAAAATCTATATATACTATTATGTACT
Source organism: Alisma plantago-aquatica (assembly GCA_963693085.1). Taxonomy (NCBI): domain Eukaryota; kingdom Viridiplantae; phylum Streptophyta; class Magnoliopsida; order Alismatales; family Alismataceae; genus Alisma; species Alisma plantago-aquatica. The sequence goes on from OY856410.1 coordinate 471,754,393, forward strand.
ATAATGTAAAATCACTGCATATTATCCAAACTAGGAACAATTATTGAAGCCTAAAGAGAAAGTCACTGCATAGGAGACTAAAGTCTAATAGAAGTGCAATAAGTGACATCAGTTAAGAAAGAATAATAAGAAACTCATAGATAGAGATGATACTGTTGAGAACTATTTGTGCAAGTAGGTGACAATAGGTCACAACTTACATACTTTTGTGGCATTCAAGGTGCGATAATTGAAAATATAGAAGGTTTCACGACTTTAACATGTTTCTTTGTATTTATATTAAAATATAACTATTAAATACAATTAATTGAGATCATTGATTATGAAAACTAAATTTCATTTTTGTGACACATTTCTTTCCTTTTATATGAGTTATGGGATACTTTGTAAACCCACAATTTAGTTTGATGAAGTGGTAAAAATGTTGATTATCTCAATAATTGACTATGTGAAGTGCATACATTCTTCTCATGACTTTATGCTAAGTGTCTTGATTCTTCTCCTAATAAATATGAAAAGAAATCAAAAGTATAAAAGTTTTGCATCATTTATATAAGTTTGATATAGAGTGTAAAAGTGTTTAAAACAAACACAAAAAAAACACTGTAGAAATCTCTTAGATCTTGTTCTCTTTGCTAATTGAAAAAACATGGACTTTTATCTATGTATAAATACAAATCTATGTACAAATGCAATAAAGAATCTAAAATTAAATTATAAATTATGTATTACAATTTTGACTATGAATCTCAACTATTCCTCTCTTGCACCCTAGCCTATAGGTACATGAGAAAACATATAAATCATATAATAGTAAATACATCATGTTCCTATTTCACATGCCAAAAAGATGAGTTGCCACTGTCGATAAAGGAAAGTTATCATGTAGAAGAAATTAGGGAGGACATTTCTCAGAAAATTAACATGTTTCAATTTAGCTAAATGTGTGAAGGCATAGGAAATTATTCATCTTTACCAATTACCATAACATGTCAGTCAAAACAAAGTCAAAACAAAAAACAAAAACTAGTGATACCTAGACAATCAAATATTTTTAAGTGTAAAATGGATTATAAAGTGCATAACGCCATTTCAATTTAAATAAATAAGGAACTTGAACCACAACAACTAAAGTTGAAGCCTGTCCATTTGAAGATAAATTTGTCTCAAATCATAAATTTTGAAGCTATATTTAATATATGACCCATGGACATTTGTGCCTATGAAAATAAGGAGGGATTCTAAATGTTTTATAGAGATGTACCTCAGAACAATACTTGTTATTTGAGTAAGAAAATTGTCTTAAATTGGAAGTACAATGGATGTCCATATCTAATAAATATCAAACAAATTACATGATTATAATTTATGTTTCACAACAATGAATGTACTATATTTTTTACCTTAGAACACTTGAGTTTTGAAAGGCTGGATATAGAATATTCTAAAATATGAAATCAAATGTTCAATATTTTCTACAGATTACCTATGAATATGTAAGAATTTTCTACTCTTCTTGATATTATATTTATCATATAAAACAAATGATAGTCAACCTATATATGTATCTTGCATAATCTTTTAACATTCTTTTGGACACACAGAGAGGAAAATAGACAATATATCTATAATATGCTGTTATGATATATTAACAATCTATTACTACAGGACAACCACTTATACATAAATTATTTATAAGTAAACTAGGTTATAATTGAATTCAGTTATTAATTATTTTCTCCAATGGTGATACTTATCTTATTGATTTTGGGTAGTGGCATATGATATCATTTTAAGAAGAGAAGTTACAATAAAATGATAGAATGGAAATTTAATAAAAACAAGCACGTAGAATATTACAATGTACTAAAACTCTTAAGAAATATATCATTATAAATCTAAGATTTTATGTATTTTATACTAACAATTACAAGTAAACACTCACCATTATTGATTCTTCATATAAATTGAAAAGGCTTTCAAGAAAAGCTTATCATATATGCTTCTACTTGTATACCAACATTAACACATATTTCATTCACTTTAACATTCTAACTATTACATGTATATTCCACAAGTGTTCTATGAATTGTGATGTTTCCAAGATGAGAAAAGGTTGCAAGAATCATATTGAGGAAAAAAATTCCTTGGTCAAGTTTGATTGTGATTTTATAGAAAATACTATTATACACCATTATTGTAAAAACTTACATGTGCATATATTTCTATTATGCATAAACAAAATTCTACTTATTGAACAATAATAAATATAATATAAAAGAATGATCATTAGACTTAATGGAACCTTACACATTGATTTGTTTTAATTTAGCTATATAAAACGAAATGAATGTCAATACAAAAAAATATTTTTTTCAAAATAGTCAATAATTTAATAGTTAATGATGTAGTTTATTTTTCAATGTGCATATTGTCTATAACAAACAATTTATGTTGTTCTTGTGACATTTTTAGCTAATATATTTGATCTTTTAATGATTAGTTGAAATAAATTATTTGTATATATGTATGATGTGCAAAGCACGTGCATACACTAGTCCTAAACTTATGCCCTAATCCCATGCTCAATGGTTATCATGATATGTGGGTGTGATACCCATGTTGCAATGATTTCTAAAACTCAATATCCTATCTCTTTGGAAGAGAAAACACGCATGAGTAAGATTCCATATGGCTCATAAACTAGACCTATCATGTATGTAGTGATATGTGTGCACCCTAGTTTCTTGTATTCTTTGAGCGTGACGAGTAGGTACCACTAGATCCCAGTGGTGGTCATTCGATAGTGGAAAACAACCTCCTTAAGTACTTAAAATGAACAAAGGACCAATTCCTAATTTATAGTGGTGAGGAAGTTTGTAAAAGGTTATAGTGATGCAAACTCCCAGACTGACAAGACATTTACTAATCATAGTCAATATTTGTATTTTTCTTAAACTATGGAGTTGTAAGTTGGAAGAGTTACAAGCAATAGACAATGGCTTATTTTACAATAGAGGATGACTATATAGCCACATAAAATGAAACAAAGGAAGTAGTTTGAACCGAGAAGTTCATTAGTGAACTTAATGTGGTTCCTAATATTAAAGACGTTGTAGAACTATATGGCGATAACAGTTGAGCCATTTTACATGCTAAGGAACTAAGATCTCATCAGAATTCCAAGAATATATTCACATGTTACCTACTCATACAAGAGGTCCTTCAACAAGGAGATGTTAATATTTGCAAAGTACCAACTGAAAGCAATGTTTTTGGTCCTTTGATGAAAGAAGTTTCACAAAAAAATCATGATATCCATGTTAGATCACTTGAAATTAGATTCACAAGTGGTTGGCTCTAGTACAAGTGGGAGATAGTTAGTATTATGACCTGAGATCCATCATGTGATGATTGGGGAGAGTTTATACTTGATTTGATAATTAATAAAAGGCAATTTTATTTATTTTGTTTTTTTCAATATCAAGATAATGACTAAACTAATAATGTCCCAAGAATGTTTTTGACTTGATGACATATGCTTTTAGTTGAGGACCTAAACATGATATTACATGTATACTTAGAGTACTCATTCTTGTTATGTCACTATTTGGTTATTATTGTGGATACTAAATGATAACAATTGTATGCAAGACTAGCATTTATTTTGAGTGATGAGTATGTTTCTTTAGTCATGATACTGGATATCAACTCAGACACATGGATACTTGTTAGAGAACAAGTTGTACTGGATAAAACACTTGAGAATCACACATGGAAGTCATGTAATGACATGTTAGAGTCACAACTCAATGTGAAAGTGATGAATGTGATCCTTAGACCTAAATTCACTACTTAAACCACTTGTTTTTTGACACGATTTTACCGTGCGTGGAACGCAAGTGCACGCATCAGAGTAATATAGGCCTTTGTGAGGCTCGAGTCGAACTCAGGGAAACGTAATTATTGGTAGACTACTACTAACTACTTTTAATCAGCAAGACCGATTAAATTGATTTGAGAGTTGATTGAAAAAGAAAAGAAAAATGAAAGAAAACAAAACAATCGATTAAATGTTTGGTTTAATCAATTCAAATGGGAATATTTAGGATTACGGTTTCACCATAGGTTCTCATTGTATTAATTTCTACATAGTTAACCTAATCCGTCTCTCATTCCGGATAGTGGTCTGTATTCAGAATTGCTCACTTTCGTGATACAATTCACTACCTAAATCTAGGTCGGTTCCACGATAGTAGTAACCTATACCCTAAACTAGATGCATGAAGACCATACTCTGGGTTTCCACCATTAACCGTACATCGCCTTGTTCAAAGGATTTTTTAGTTAATGTGAATTTCGTCTCTTTTCAACAATTAATTCTTCTTTCAAAGTAATTAAAGGCATTAGAGTATCATTAGGGTGATCAATCATAATGATATAATGGACAAAATGAAATCATACCACGGATTTAAGAGACAAATTATGACATACTATGGTAAAAATGTCATACAACCATCACTTGGGCTACTCCCGATCCTAAAGATAAAGGGGATTAGCCCCGCATGTTTATCTCAATGAAAGACATGACAAGAGAAAGGGAAAACATGGAGAAAATGTGAATGAAAGTGATGTAAACCCCTGAACGGAGGAGATTTGGGCGTTCCTTGACGTAGAATGCGTGATCTACAGCCTTTTGGTGGTGGAAAACATCTTCTGCGGCTCTCAGAACGATCGGGGCGTGGTTCTGGGCTCCGTTCTTCTCTCCTGCTCTCCTTGAGACTTGTGCAATGACTAATGACGTGATACCCTCCTTAGGGCCGCCGAAATTAGGTATATGCACCACTTTAGATCTCCAAAAGATCACCACCGTCTGATTGGAATCGATCTGAATCAAAACTTGTCCTGACGGCGTCGATACCATCGACGCGGGTCGATGGTATCGACCCGTGAGAATATCGACAAGTGTTCTTTTTCTGATGTTCCGCCTGATGCAGACTCGATACCATCGACTGTAGTATCGACGGTATCAACTCCTTTATGCGTCGCTTTTGTCACCAATCCGACACTGAAGCTGGGCAAGGTCGATAGTATCGACTTTGCGTCGATAGTATCGACCAGTTGACTGCTGGCTCGCTGTAGGTATCTCACTACCATTGACTTTAGTGTCAATGGTATCAACACATCTTGGTTCCTTGTGGCTGTCTCACTGTGACCGAGTTGATACTATCGACATCTGTCGATGGTATCGACAACTGCATATATTTGTTTTTCCTGAAATTTCAAGATAATTTTGAATCAGCCTTGCTACAACACATCAATATGATCATTTATAACCAAAAAGATGAAACATAGTAGATTTGATGCAAACTGATATTATAGACTAAAGCGAGTGAATCATGCGATATTAACCACAAATGTGACTAATAAACACATAAAACACATGTAAAACCAGTCTATAAAAGCGACTCAAAATCCTCGCATCAAGTTCTTCATGATTTGAACATTATCCCAACATGCTCTGGATATGATTTTCCAAAATGGTAGTGATAAGTTGCACCTTCTGAGTGATGTACATGAAATTTCTCACTCCTTTAGAGTGATATCCCAACCACATGATAAGTGAGACTATGAAATGCATGCCCATGCTCATGTGAGTCAATATATGACATTGAGCTCAAAATATCTTGTATAGTTTTCTTTAGTTCAAGGAACACAGATTGAATGATAAGAGGTTGACAATTCCATTCCTTAGTTTCAATTTAAAAATGTGTGACAAAGGGATTGTATGGTCATGGTACCATTGATCTCTTTATAGGTTGAAGTTGTTATCCAACTCATTCCTATTACTTGGGTAGCAATGATGTGTCTTGATGTTAATCTTAGCTTGTGAGGCTTTGAACATCACTACCAACATAATTATCAACCTACCAAGTCACATACATAAGGATGCATAGGGGAATTGAAATATATATTCAAATATATCATTCTAATGGTTCTTGTTATGACCCCATCTGAGCTTAATTGGTAAACTAGGGTTACCAAGATGATTACATGATTTATTGGACTGATCACTCTTGAAAACTAATTAATGACGATAACACAATTAGGATGTTTTAACTATGATAAGAAGTTTAAGTGTTCGTTTGCCTTGAGAATTAGGGTTTGAGAAGTATAGACCCTAATCGGCCCAAAATAGGGTTTTAATGACATATGAATACATAATTTGATAAGTAGAATGTCTCACTAAATGATTTTTAGTATTTTATTTGTAACTCTGATTTACTTCAAATTTGGATATGATTTGGATATATAAAATGTGAACAACACTGAAAAATATCAGAATTTATGAAGAATGTTCAGGCATGTTTGTCGGTCGAGTTTGCAACTCGACCGAATCTGCTGCAGACTGCATATAGCAGTGCACTGTTTGATTTTTTATTATTTATTGGTAACTAAAAATGATCTCAAATTTTTACTGGAGGTCTGAAACTTCATTAGGTATAACATATAAAATTTTCAGAATTTTTGGAGCTTCTGTTAGCTATTCAGTAGGCAAATTACAGAAACTATTGTGAAACTGAATATTCAGCCAATATAATTAAAGTTGAGTGTTGGGTCAATATGCAATTGACCCAAGCAGCTCAAATTGACTTATATGAGAAACCACACACACAAGTAGCTCTCATTCTTCGTCATTCACTCCAGAGAAACGAAATTCTAGAGAGAGAGGGAGAGTTAGGGCTTGAGTGGAGAAAGAGGTGGAATTGCTGAATTAGGGTTTTGCGGTCTGAGGAATGGTGAAATCAAGTAAGTTTGGATTCTTTGCATAGACTTTTATGGTGAATCTTCTCTCTCATATCAAGATTCCGTCCATGCTCTGATTGGATCCAAGATGATGTCGAAATTCCCTCTTGTCTCACCCTTACTTCATAATCCCTCATTTTCAAGGTTTCCGAGTTGAATGGAAGAAGAATTGGGAGATTTGCTAGGGATTTGATATGAGTTCGAGATTCCCTGAGTGGAGATGCAGTTTTGAGGTGTTTTCACACCTTAGGGTGAGTGGGTTCTTCCTTCAAACAGTGTAATGCACGAAATTTGATTATAGCATCCAAATCCCTAAATGCTTAGTATGCGATTCTAAACCCTGAAATGTCCGTTTGATTTAAGTTGTTGCAAATTGATATGATATGGATTCCTTCTCTGTTTGAATGACTCTTTGATGGTAGATTCACATCAGAAATGTATACAACACATCCTAGTAAGAATGCTTTTCAGATTTATACCATATGATGTAATTAGGGCTTAACCTAATTGAGATATCACTAGAGTTTCGACCTTATTGAAAAGAACTAGTAATCTTATAAGTATTTAGGATGTACCTCATGGGTTATCTTAATTGAATTTTATTCTTGATACATGATATCTCAGTGTATGGTACGGAAAACCTAAATTTAGTTAAATTTCCATGGTTTCATATCTATATTGATTGTATATGATTTATTGAAAACAATCTTTATTTAGTGAATGCTTATATCCTATGAAATCCTTATGAGAGACATGTGACAAGTGAATGAGGCAAATGAAAAGGTGAATGAGGTGAATGAAACCCTAAGAGTAGGGTGTTGGCATATGATGAATGAATAAGGCAAATGAAACCCTAAGGATAGGGTGTTCAATGAATCATGTTATGGTGATATGAAAGGTCTCGATATGAGATGTGGTGATGCTTAATTATTGAATTGTATGTTTCTAGTGCATTTAACTTTATATGCTTGTTCTCTCTGAGTTGATATCTACATACTGCAGGGCTTCTTATTTTCAATACATATCTCGTAAATTGCAGGTGATGAGATATGACATGCCCTAGAAAGGGATGTTACTAAGTCATGTTTAAAGATGACAAATGATGTATATGTGTTTTCTAGTGATGTTCAGAATGTGAAATAAGTATGAAATGTGATATTCCTGTTTAAGTGTTTATATGTAGATCAGTTAATAGACTCAGGTTCCCCAACACCGTAGAACCCCATTGCACGGTCTGTACCTTTGGGGTGAAACGGTCAGCCCTGGGGATACGCCCAGGCATCAGACACTTGTGTCCAACAAATATCGAATGTCTCGGTGACATGAAGTCTGAGAGGTAGAATTCCGGTCAGCCCTGGGGATACGCCCAGGCATCAGAGAAAGTCCCGGTCAGCTCTGGGGATACGCCCAGGCATCGGAGACTTAGAGACCCTCCGACTGTGCACTACAGGTTGCGGAGGAGTCCAGAGCACTCAGAGTTAGTGCAGTGAGGCCTTGTGAGCCTGAGAGTCCTGTGCAGACCAGGACGAGAAGTCAGACTTAGCATTTCCCGGGTGTGTCACTAAGTCTTGTACGGTGGGCTCGTAGTGCACTGCGAGTTTCATATGCAGAGTGCACTGCATATGTTTGGGGCATAATCTAAAATATGATCATATAGGTTCACAGAGTTCCTTATAAATGAAAGAGTTAAGGAAGACTAGAGCATATTCTTCTAGTAGTTATTCTTTGGATGCAATATTTACATTCTTTGTTATTTCAATTATATTGTTTAGAACTGCTCAGTGTAGTAGTTATTATTGTTAAATTTCATATCGTTTACTCAAAATTATATCTGTAATCACATTAGTGCATTAGTCTGTTTCCTTGAAGTACTCATTCACTGAGCGAGTAGGCTCACCCCTCTACTCAAACATTTTAGGGTTATCCGCGTGGACTTGAAGATGGTCGGAGCATCAGTGTAGATCTGCTACAAGAGTTAAGTACAAGATTAGTTGAGTCAGTCGGTCCTTGTCACTCTAGGTCCTCAATAAGAGATAAGAGAGAGAGTTGTAATTACGATGTGTAATATTGTTCCTCTTTTGATATATATGCTAATTAGCAAGTTTTATGTGTATAAAGTGTGAGAGACATCATGAATGTTTATACATGTATCTTTACTATTGAAGTCTGATTAGTAAAAGAAATGTTCAGATTCCCTTGTTAAGATGATTTATGTGGTTCAATGCGGGAAACAAGAGTTTTAAAGAAAAGAAAAAAAAATTAAGGGTGTTCTTTGTGTTACATATAAATCCTATCTTATGCCCTAATCTCATGATTTGAGGAAATTGTGAGATCGGGGTGTAACAGCTTGGTATCAGAGCTTAGGGTGAGTTGTCAAGGACCATTAAGTTAGTAAGTTAGAGTCCTAAGTGTGGCAGATAGGAGATGTTTGATGTTAGCTTTGGGGATTTGAGTATTTGGATATCCTGGCCCGATATCTGAGTACTTGGATCAACCAGTACAAGATACTCTGTCTATTCTCTCACGTATACCCTGGCTAGGTATACAGTGGAAGAATGGGCTAGAGAGGAACCCTAGAAATGTTAGGGTTAGAAAACGAGAAAAGAAACAAGAATTAAGAGCATAAATGTAAAAGGAGATAGAACTTACATTTCATAATGTTGTTTTTGTTGGAAATGTATAGAAATGCTCTTATATGTTTGAATTGAAATATTCAATACTTTGAAATATGGGTCTTTAATATCTGTTGTACACTATGCAGTTGTAGCATTTATTGATTTCATTCTTTGTAACATGTAGATTAGAAATCATATTTGAATGATCTTTCCTTAGTGGATAAGTTTTATTCCATACTTTTGAGATGAATAGAAGTTGAGTAATCCTTTGTAGTTCTTGGCTTCAGGACTTCAGGTTTGGCCTGGTCCGGTTGGTAGGATGCGTTACTAGGATCTAATGAATCCTATCAATAGTATAATAAGAATAGAATTTGAATAATTAGACCCACATCAGAGTAAGAATGTACATACAGTAAGATGTTGAAACATATGAGCAAGATCAGAACAACTAAGAATCAGTTGAAACTGGTATCTGAGGTTCAACTTTGGGGTCTCAAATGTGAAACCCTTAATTGGGAATAATAGAACATAATATGAAGTTCATAATCAGTTTATTGATTAATATTATATGAACTATACATATGAAATATAGACAAGATATGTGAAATGTATGTATGGTTCAGGATAGCAAGAATCGGTCATAAAGAATAGATCATATAATTGAGTATAATGCTTTTATGAACTCTAAAGCAAAGGCTAAGTAGAATAATAGAGTTGAGCATTCAATAGGTCCATAGAAGTGAAGAGTCTTCAAAAGAGTAAAAGTAAAGAGAATCGTATGAACATGTAATTCATAAGACTAGAACAACAAACTAGTTCCTAAGTGAAGAACATAGGTGTAGTTTAACGAATGAATAAGTCATACAAAGGTAGACTGTATTCAGGAGAGAAAAACTTGATTGAAAGAGAAACTATGTTTGACCCATGCATGATCCACTTGATTTAAAAATGAAGAATATGTAATGTATTCAACATGAGGAAAAACTAATAGAAGGACTATTAATTTAGAACGTTAACTTCACAATAGTATAAAGATAAAGGAGGAAATATGTGCAACATGGTATACATGACCATACATATTAATAAGCAACATGGTCATAAGAGAAAAATTTAGAATTAAAGATGACGGGTTAAAGAGTAGTATATGGTAAGAGGACTATGAAACGTAAGATAGGGTTTGAAATATGATGGAGAAGTTATAAAATAAAGAGGTTGTGAGATTCAAGCAAGTGCTAATTAATCAAATATCTCTGTTGATAACTAAGTAAATCTACATACGAGAATGTATTAAGGGAATGTTTGAATACAAGTATTGCAAGTTTTAAAATCATCTTCTCTCTCATATATTCCTTAACAATAGCAAGGTGGGAATGAAATGATAAGAAAATGAATCATATATGATGCATAACTACCTTGGTAGGGTCATCTAATGAATGTAATAGTGACATACAATATGATGAAGTGCGATAAGAAATAAATTCTTGTGTGATAGCAAGAATGATGAATAATCTATTCCTATCTTAAATGCTTCAATGTTAATGATGTTTATTGTATATAATCATATGAAAAGGATAGGTAGCAAAAAGTAAAGAAGTAATGAATGAGCAGAGAGATATGGGAAAACACTAGCTTTGTGTAATATGTGAATTTGTTTTTACATGTATGATTTGTTGAAGGCATATTAAGGTATGAAAGTTGGTTCTACATATGATTTCAGTGTATTTGTGCAAGCTATATGTTAAATTAAAGGCGTATGATAGTTGTAGTAATTCATACCTAATATGCATCTTACTATTGTGTATTTGTGATATGGTGATACGGTTTGGATGATGTCAGAACACATGGAGAGATTCCCTGAACAAGGTAGTCATACTTATTCACTCATATTAATAGAAAGGGATGATAATCAGATTGTCTGGACAAGTAACCCTAATGAGGTGTAGCTTGTTATACCTAGCTCTAATATAACTGAGTGATGGTAATTGAGTATGATTAATGCTTGAATGACTGATACAATTGTGGATTACCTTATTACTATTGTTGAAACCCTAAAATGATATAATACGATGGTTACACTTTGAATTGTGTGTGGGCCCATAACCCACAGGTCCCAGGATCGAAATAGGATAGTATGGAATGAGGTGGTAATGCTTCACCTCATGCATCCATGACCCAATGGGGATGCCAAGAGTAGTATTGTGCAATTGATTGTTGAATCTAGTCTTTTAATTCAAGACTGTTTTGTTATTTGAATAGCACTTTATTAAAGTTTAAAACAGCATGGTGAACTCACTTTTGTCACTTAAAGGTGATACAGAACAATAGAACTTTCTGAGCCACATAAGTTGAGATAGTTGTATCAGAGTATCAGAGTTGCGCAGCGAAAGCATGGTGGTTTATCTTTGCATTCTATGTTTGACTGTGGCATAAAGAATTTGCTTGATATCATTGAGAACTATTTGAAATATGTTGTGATTTAGTAAAGAATTAAAAGATCTAATGTTGAAAACTACTTTCAGGTATGAAATACAAGAATATAATGACATGGAAGGCTTTAGAAGCTTATAATAACCTTGAATGTATCTTTCTTGTAGGTTTATGTTTCGAGGACGAAACATTCTAAGGGGGGGGGAGAGTTGTTACGACCCCATCTGAGCTTAATTGGTAAATTAGGGTTACCAAGATGATTACATGATTTATTGGACTGATCACTCTTGAAAACTAATTAATTACGATAACACAATTAGGATGTTTTAACTATGATAAGAAGTTTAAGTGTTCGTTTGCCTTGAGAATTAGGGTTTGAGAAGTATAGACCCTAATCGGCCCAAAATAGGGTTTTAATGACATATGAATACAGAATTTGATAAGTAGAATGTATCACTAAATGATTTTTAGTATTTTATGTGTAACTCGGATTTACTTCAAATTTGGATATGATTTGGATATATAAAATGTGAACAACACTGAAAAATATCAGAATTTATGAAGAATGTTCAGACCTGTTTGTCGGTCGAGTTTGCAACTCGACCGAATCTGCTGCAGACTGCATATAGCAGTGCACTGTTTGATTTTTTATTATTTATTGGTAACTAGAAATGATCTCAAAGTTTTACTGGAGGTCTGCAACTTCATTAGGTATAACATATAAAATGTCCGGAATTTTTGGAGCTTCCTTTAGCTATTTAGTAGGCGAATTACAGAAACTATTGTGAAACTGAATATTCAGCCAATATAATTAAAGTTGAGTGTTGGGTCAATATGCAATTGACCCAAGCAGCTCAAATTGACTTATATGAGAAACCACACACACAAGTATCTCTCATTCTTCGTCATTCACTCCAGAGAAACGAAAATCTAGAGAGAGAGGGAGAGTTAGGGCTTGAGTGGAGAAAGAGGTGGAATTGCTGAATTAGGGTTTTGCGGTCCGAGGAATGGTGAAATCAAGTAAGTTTGGATTCTTTGCATAGAATTTTATGGTGAATCTTCTCTCTCATGTCAAGATTCCATCCATGCTCTGATTGGATCCAAGATGATGTCGAAATTCCCTCTTTTCTCACCCTTTCTTCATAATCCCTCATTTTCAAGGTTTCCGAGTTGAATGGAAGAAGAATTGGGAGATTTGCTAGGGATTTGATATGAGTTCGAGATTCCCTGAGTGGAGCTGCAGTTTTGAGGTGTTTTCACACCTTAGGGTGAGTGGGTTCTTCCTTCAAACAGTGTAATGCACGAAATTTGATTATAGCATCCAAATCCCTAAATGCTTAGTATGCGATTCTAAACCCTGAAATGTCCGTTTGATTTAAGTTGTTGCAAATTGATATGATATGGATTCCTTCTCTGTTTGAATGACTCTTTGATGGTAGATTCACATCAGAAACGTATACAACACATCCTAGTAAGAATGCTTTTCAGATTTATACCATATGATGTAATTAGGGTTTAACCTAATTGAGATATCACTAGAGTTTCGAACTTATTGAAAAGAACTAGTAATCTTATAAGTATTTAGGATGTACCTCATGGGTTATCTTAATTGAATTTTATTCTTGATACATGATATCTCAGTGAATGGTACGGAAAACCTAAATTTAGTTAAATTTCCATGGTTTCATATCTATATTGATTGTATATGATTTATTGAAAACAATCTTTATTTAGTGAATGCTTATATCCTATGAAATCCTTATGAGAGCCATGTGACAAGTGAATGAGGCAAATGAAAAGGTGAATGAGGCGAATGAAACCCTAAGAGTAGGGTGTTGGCATATGATGAATGAATAAGGCAAATGAAACCCTAAGGATAGGGTGTTCAATGAATCATGTTATGGTGATATGAAAGGTCTCGATATGAGATGTGGTGATGCTTAATTATTGGATTGTATGTTTCTAGTGCATTTAACTTTATATGCTTGTTCTCTCTGAGTTGATATCTACATACTGCAGGGCTTCTTATTTTCAATACATATCTCGTAAATTGCAGGTGATGAGATATGACATGCCCTAGAAAGGGATGTTACTAAGTCATGTTTAAAGATGACAAATGATGTATATGTGTTTTCTAGTGATGTTCAGAATGTGAAATAAGTATGAAATGTGATATTCCTGTTTAAGTGTTTATATGTAAATCAGTTAATAGACTCAGGTGCCCCAACACCGTAGAACCCCATTGCGCGGTCTGTACCTTTGGGGTGAAACGGTCAGCCCTGGGGATACGCCCAGGCATCGGAGACTCGTGTCCAACAAATACCGAATGTCTCGGTGACATGAAGTCTGAGAGGTAGAATTCCGGTCAGCCCTGGGGATACGCCCAGGCATCGGAGAAAGTCCCGGTCAGCCCAGGGGATACGCCCAGGCATCGGAGACTTAGAGACCCTCCGACTGTGCACTACAGGTTGCGGAGGAGTCCAGAGCACTCAGAGTTAGTGCAGTGAGGCCTTGTGAGCCTGAGAGTCCTGTACAGACCAGGACGAGAAGTCAGACTTAGCATTTCCCGGGTGTGTCGCTAAGTCTTGTACGGTGGGCTCGTAGTGCACTGCGAGTTTCATATGCAGAGTGCACTGCATATGTTTGGGGCATAATCTAAAATATGATCATATAGGTTCACAGAGTTCCTTATAAATGAAAGAGTTAAGGAAGACTAGAGCATAGTCTTCTAGTAGTTATTCTTTGGATGCAATATTTACATTCTTTGTTATTTCAATTATATTGTTTAGAACTGCTCAGTGTAGTATTTATTATTGTTAAATTTCATATCGTTTACTCAAAATTATATCTGTAATCACATTAGTGCATTAGTCTGTTTCCTTGAAGTACTCATTCACTGAGCGAGTAGGCTCACCCCTCTACTCAAACATTTTAGGGTTATCCGCGTGGACTTGAAGATGGTCGGAGCATCAGTGTAGATCTGCTACAAGAGTTAAGTACAAGATTAGTTGAGTCAGTCGGTCCTTGTCACTCTAGGTCCTCAGTAAGAGATAAGAGAGAGAGTTGTAATTACGATGTGTAATATTGTTCCTCTTTTGATATATATGCTAATTAGCAAGTTTTATGTGTATAAAGTGTGAGAGACATCATGAATGTTTATACATGTATTTTTACTATTGAAGTCTGATTAGTAAAAGAAATGTTCAGATTCCCTTGTTAAGATGATTTATGTGGTTCAATGCGGGGAAACAAGAGTTTTAAAGAAAAGAAAAAAAAAATTAAGGGTGTTCTTTGTGTTACATATAAATCCTATCTTATGCCCTAATCTCATGATTTGAGGAAATTGTGAGATCGGGGTGTAACAGTTCTGGACCATGAATAGGATGATTTCCAACTTAGTCAGTCGACTGGAATGTCTAGTCCAACTAGATTGGTAGGGTCAACGGATTAATTGAATGTCAATTGGTCGACTAATTTTCACTTCAGATAGTTACCAATCATGTGAATCACTTACTGAGTTGGGAAGCCAAAATCCTATAGGGAAATATTAAATTTTAGAAATTATTTTAGATTAAGATTTGGACTGACCTAGTCAGCCGATTGGGAATCCCATTTGGCTGATTGGAATGGCATTCTGAGTTTCAACATCATGATTATTTTGATATTGTAATTTGTAAAGAGATCGGAACTAGGGTTTTCCAAGCCCATGACTCTCCTATATAAAGAGGGTATGTCTTAAAGGGTATGACACAGATGAAACACAAATTGTGAGATGATTTGGTCATCATATTTCTATCTTATAGAGAGAAATTTCCCTAAGCTTGGGTTCTCAAGATAGGAGAAGAAAGAGAGTTCTAGGATGAGTAGCACAGTGAAAACTCCTATTTAGCTGCAACTTGGTGGCCAGGGTGGTGCACCACGTTCTTCCTCATCCACATCAATAAAGTAAAGGACAAGACACACATGTGAAGGCTTGGAGAAGCTTATCTACAAGATGACAAAAAGGTGTTGCGAAGAACACAATCATGCAACATCTTGGTGGCCAATCTAGATTTCTTGGTAGATAATCTAGATTTCTTGGTTCTTGATTCAGGTCTAGATCCAAAAGTTCAAGTTCTTCACCAACAAAGATGTGTTGAGAATTCAAACAATTGCTATGTGCAAAATTAGAATCTTTATCCTTTCTACATGTTTTGTTCCTTGGCATTTCATGGTTACTCTTTATATGTCGGATAGGGTAGAACAAGAAGGGAAAAAATATTACATTGTGCTCCTTTCCAGAAAACCCTACAAATATGACCTAAATTTTCAATAGTGTCATCTTTTTCAAGGATTGATGCATTGAGGGAACCACTCTTGCATGGAACACAATAGGTAACATAGTAGGCAAGGTATGGGGTGTTGTCCATCATCTGTCAAGGTAGATGATAATGTTTCTTTTATCTTGAAATGTTTTAATGATGATCACTTGTGATGAGGAGTGTATTATCAATTTATTTTTAAGATTTCAATAGGCCAGTGATGTCAAATATAAAATTCTATCAACTTTATGATCTGTGCTAGATGTGCATGAGTAATGATGAATATTCCTCTAAGTATCCTAAGTGAGACAATGATGATTTACAAAGTTCATAAGTGTGTCTAGTTTCTGACTTAGAAACATGTCAAAATATTGAAACCATCATTTTGTGTCTTGGATCATAAAGGGTGGTATGTAATGTAGTTCAAAGTAAAAGGATAGAAAAGGGAATAAATGTCCCATAACCATAGTTTTTATGGGAATAAATGTCCCATAACCATAGTTTTTATGTCATGATCGCATATATCTAGACTAGGAATGTTGTATTTATGCTTGTATTGATTCACAATTTTGGTAGTAATCCAAGTCCACATTTATATGAAGTTACAGATGACTAAAATAACTTTATTTAGTTCATATTTGGAATTCAATATTAATGCGTGCTTGAATTTTTAACCTTTTGTTGTGTCACTACATTACACTAAGGAGTGTTGTTTAGAGTCAATGGATGATATGGTTAGGAAGGACTTTAAGAAGGACTTCTTGGTGGTAATGACTTGGTAGGAGAAACATCTGGGTGATCATTGATGAAGCTGTTTGGGGGACCATAAAGTCTCCTTCTCATTGAAGAATTAGATTAGTATATTCTTAGTACTTGTAGGAGTAGTGTCCAATGAGCATACCTCATACACAACCAAAATATCATCAACTATAGAAGCATCAATACTACTAAAACTATTCCTATATTATCCAATAGGAAGAGGACTTAGGTATGACGATTGACCATTTTTATGTGCACCCACTTGGCCCTAAAATTTGAGGTTGTGACAACAACATCATATGGGAAGGGGGAATCACTTTCAAAGGTATACTAAACAATGTAGTGAAAATGCAATTATCATGGTTCATGTTAATACAATTAGGGTTGTTTGTAGTAGTGTTGTGGAGTTTTTATATATAATTGGTGATGTGTGCAGAGCATGATCATTGTGATCATTTGTAGAGGGGGCATGGAAATATCTTGATGGATATATGAAGTTTTAAGGATAATAAATATCCTCTAGATAAACCATACTGATATTCATTTTTATTTTAGTTGAATGCATAGAATGATGAATGTCGCATGAAGTACTTATAGAAATTGTGGTGTTTGTTGGTTTTATTTTGTAAAATGTCACTTTCCATCATCATAACATTAGATAACAGAAGAAAGATGAAATAATGGTAGAGCGAGTATGTGGGAAAAGTATAGACGGGGGGAAGATATAATACTAAGTGGTTCTTTGCTGTGAAGGTGACATGACAAGCCATAACTCTAAATGTGGGACTGTACACTAAGATTAGTGTACAATCACACCTTTAGGCCAAGCAGACATGCAAAGATGTAAAAACAAATCAGTCCTAAAATAATTCATCAAAGATACATTCAAAGAATGATCATAACTTCAATATTTTCAACTAGATCCTTGCAACTAAATACATCAAGGTCCTAAAATTATGGATTCAGCAAGTAATTGTACATTGTTTAAACGTGGTCCAAGTCACAACATGTTATAGAAGAGATGGTACCACATATTGAACATACCAATATCTCCTATTTGGACTCTAGAAACCCCTAATACCATGAATAATTTTAGAATAGGCTTGAAGATTTAGAATTAGACAAAAAAGGTTACATATATACTCTAATACACTTGCATGTACCCTAACGAACATATAATATACATATAACAAGTGACTAAATTGTAAACTCTAATTATGGATACATATGATCTTGAAATCATTAGGACCAATAAACCCTAATGTGATGATGAGTTAGATACATGAATCCTAATTGTATACGTGGACATGTTGTTGATATATATGATATGAATGGCATGCATGTTGACATAAAGCCTAAGTTGTCACTGACTAACCCTAACCTATACATGCTTGGTACCACATATGATACATTATCAACACTAGTTGTAATTAATATATGAATTATATTTGTAAACTATAAAATACTTGAGTAGCCTAAATATGACTTAATATGTGATTTTGAGTTCACTAAACATGTAATATATGTCAAAGTGATTAATTATATGCACATAATGACCTAAATGAGATGAATAAGTAATTGGTTGTAAATATACACACAGATATAATTAATGTAGATTAAAAAGTGCTTCAACATATACAAGAATAATAAAATGATGTTGTATATAAGTGGTGATATGTAATGTGTCGTCATTTAAGTTATTATTGAACTAATGGACTAAATGGGTTCATCAAGTAAAATATGGATTTTGTGCAATATAATATGACATAAACCTTTATCATGATAATTGGACTTAAAGTTCTAGATGTTTATAATTTTATGTGATCTCTAATAACAAATATTATAATAATATGATAGGTCAAATAATTTATCGTAAGTTCTACTCACATGATGATTTTAGGGTTCAGCGTCGTCTGCAAGCAATCGAGCAACTGAGGGGTAGCTTGTGAAAAAATGTTACACAAAATGAGATTACTCAAAAGACTAAACACAACCAATCACTAATTAAACACATACCCAGAAAATAGGGTAAATTAAAATCAATTTCAAGATCAACACATGCTCGAGTACATTTGCATAAGAGTCCAACATCTTTTTTGATTTTTATACTATGCCAAGAATTTGATACAATTTGTTTTATGGCCGTATCCACAACATGTATACATAGGAGAACATTATTTGTATATGTCACATAAACAAGCATTAACATGCTAACAAAAGCCTGATTCATTTGAGACACCATATACAAACTTTTCCAGCCCAAACCTGAGAGTACATGGATGACTCCAAGATACACTAGACAACTAAACTACCATCTCTAGGGTCAATCACCTTAGATACTCCTAGCTACAATAGTTTGCTGTTGTTGTTGCTGATATCTAAAAAGATGTGGTGACCCACGAGGTGAGACCCAGTCCCAGCGAGAGATATATATCTCTCTAATAGATATTGATTATGAATTATTATACAATATATAAAATGAGTAGTTGGAGTATTTAATAAATAATTGAGTATATTGAACAGTTCAAGCATGCTAAATAAGTTGAGAAAATAAGCTTAGAAATAAGTATAATGATCAATGTATATACAGGTAATAGATAAATCCATTTATTTTATCATATATCTACTTAGGTTTCATAGTACTACATTTAATAACAATCATATTCATTAGTCTGACTATCATCATACGCCTTGCTAACAAAACAAGTAATCTAGTATCATAAGCATCTCAACATCATGAATATGTCTAGCAGCATAACATGACTATCAATACTGGCATGTTTAATAAAATAAAAAAATCTACATCATGAATAGAGCTAACATCATAAGCACAACTAAATACATAAGCATGATTAGTAGTTTGAGCATTTCTTGTTACAGAGGCATGGGTAGCAGTATTAAACATAGCTGCCATCATAATCTTAATTATCAGTGTCAGTATATCTAACAACATAACCATGTTTACAACATGAACATCACTACTACATAAGCATATCTATCATCTCCTATAATACCATGCACCATTTCTATGGAAGGAAAGAAAATAAGGATTATCATCCAATGTGAAGCATTGTGTATAATTCTAAATAGATATGCTATATGGTTGTATTACATCTTTTATTATTCCCTGGGGAGTTTGAATCGTATCAACCAAAGTCCAACCGACCCCTATGAAGGGCTATTCAATTCCGTATAAGATGTAGGAGTGTCAATATCCTACGATATCTCCTCTAACTGGTCAGTACGGGCCAAAAAGGTAGTGACATATCAGTCAAAGCTGCCACAACACGACATATAGTCAAGATCCTAACAACTAGTCTGCCCTTGGTATTGGTCACGAAACTAGAGAATAGGCTCATGCATGGCCATTCTATAAGAGGCATCTTGCAGTTATATTTCTATCTTTCACACATCACAATATCAAAATATCTAAAGCATGACTGTAGCCATCCTCAATTGCTTTATATTAGGGTACCAAGTTGTCCCCGCATGCTCAACATGTTATGTATGCACTCTGAGTTTCCCTTAGGAGTACTCCTTTCACCACCAGCAAGTTCTGACATTGAAATGGTTCTAAGGAACATGGCACTACATGATTAGAGTTTCACTTGATTAGTTATTGCCAATTGGGTGAATTAAGGTTGCATCAAATAAGTGGACATATAAAACCTAATTAATCCTAGTAGGCATTAACATATAACAACTTCAAAAGATATAAAACATATGAAACTTATTGTTCCCCATCTCATAATCACATGGTACTATTTAGTTTCCATTCATGAGACTACACTTGTCATCATACATCACACTATATAAATCCTTATCACAATATCATAGGATATCAACCCTTGTTAATATAAGAGGATTTCACCTCGTTCAAGGCTCAACCGTGACCAAAGGTCATTAAGACCATCACATCATTTCCTACAAGTTCATCATTATCTTTCTATGCCTTATAACAAGGCTCAACAAACATCACCACACATGTGATACACATGCTCATCATAATTTTCATTAAAGAGCTAAAATATGTTCACATGATAACATTGCATGATTATCTTAGCAACTAAGATCATTCCTTTATTATATCAACATATAAGCAAGCTAGATATGATTGACCATCATCACACTTATAATGTACAAGTTTAGCATAAGAAAGCATAGATCATGAAGCTATAATGATTACCAGTTAACACATTAGAGTTTCAATCAATCATTAGGAAGGAAATTCCATCATTATATTAATCATTCACGAAAGAATAAAATGCTTAACCACCATTCTCTACTTGTATCAGGGTTAGGTTTAGTAGGTAGGTTACATTGAAGTTATAGTTCAACATTCATTCAGAAACCCTCACCCATAGCATCCCCATATAGTTTTATATGCATAAGACAACATCCCCATCATATTACATACCATTCTCAAGTATGAATCCATGCATAACTCAGGATATTACCATCAGATTATAGTGTACTAGTGCTCCACAAAAATAAATGAGTACTCCATTGTTTTATTATTCCACTAAGGAAGGTTGATCATAATCAATCACCATCACTTGGTTACATTAGGATTAAATGTAACAAGACATATCCCATTAGGGTTACATATGAACACAATATGGTCATTATACATTCTATTCATATGAGGGAAGAGGTAAGAATACCTTATTAAAGGCAAACCTCTATTGGTTCGAACATTGTGAAACCATACCTACATACCACAAAAACCAACTTAGAATCATTGGATTGTTGAGAATGTAAAACCATTAGTTACTTAGATAAGTAAACACATAGAACAAACCACATCTAAAGTAATTAAGTTGTGACTAGAAAGAGTCATCATATAACTATATACCTCCCTTAATTAATAACATAAAGGGTACCATTAATTGTAGGGATAAAACCCATCATTGAATGTGAGGGTAAAGCCCTCCACCGGTTGCATGTTTAAAGAAAACCATCAATGGTCAACAAACAACTCCTTAAATTGATCACATGGGGAAAAGCATGAAATTTAGATTATTCGACCTCACATATAATACTATGGGATTAATTCTAATCCATTGGAGGGTGAAGCATCCATTCACAAATGTTGGATCAGGTTTAATATTATAAAATTATCAGTTTATATGTAGGTTTAACCATTGGATCATATAACCAAAAAAACCATCGATTTAATGCTTGATTGAAGCAACTCATGATACCTAGTTACAACATCATGTGGTAACCTAAACCAACATCAGTTGTGAAACATTATGCCATCATCAATTGATGAGGTCAATACTACCATCAATGAACACCATCAGATGTTCAACTAAAATTGCCATTGGATCATATCATCTTTGCGGCACTAAACCATCAATCATTGAGCTACCAAAAGAGTCTAGAACTGAAATAAGGTCTGAAAAATGGTTAAAATTATCAGCTATCAGCATGGGTTATCACCATCAGTTGCCCCAAAGGAATCTCCATCGGTTCTAATATAAGGTCATTCATCGGTTCATGTATAAAATTGAAAATCAGCCTAAAACACTAAGTATATGCCATCATTTGATAGGTGCTTAGCACCATTGGATGGTATGTAAAAAAGGACAAAGACTTCATGTACATTAGGAAGGTCGTGCACATGATTTTAGGTTCATATAGAACTAGAAACTAATTAAGGAACACATAAAATTTGAAATCCTAGGCAAGAATAGTTTTTATATGCATAGATCTTCATTTTAGAGCAAGAACATGAGTAATCAAGTTTGTAGTAAGCAAAAAAAGTGAAGACAATTATGAAAATCATCTCTAGGCAGAAGATCAGAGTCCAAGAAATAAGAAAATTCGAGCAAAGAAGGTGAAGAACCCAATCTTTAGGTTAAATTTGGCCAAGTATCACCTGTCTCCACAAAAGGAGCAAACCTTAGGTAGAAGAAGCAAGAAAGATAAGTTCCTTGAGCTTTAGAGCAAACATTACCATGGAACAAAAAGGTTTCATCTAGGAATAAGGTAGGAGGAATAGGAATAGAAAAAGAAACGAAGGAGGGAAGGATATACTTACTAGTTTAGGTTAAGATCACCAAAAGGAAGCACGGTGAACCCTAGATAAGGGTAGATTTGAATCCTAGATGCTCCAACAAGAGGGTTGGCTATCTTCTTCTACCTTGGGAACTCTATTTTCCCCCAAGCAGATGAAATACGAAGTTTTGGAGAGGAGGAAAAGATAAGAGTCTAAATGTTTCATTTTTGTGCTAAAGGATAAGTATATGAGGCTTATGGATAAAGAAAGAGAAAAGCTTGAGGTGTCCTTAATAACTCTCCATGTGTCCATGACCTTAAACTATTATGGATATACAAGAAGCCACACAAGAATCTGCCCCACCATTCATGGAGACCTTCTTAGACATAGTTTGTTGGTTTTCCAAGCCAATCAAATAAACCATTGGTTGATAGCTCGTAAAGGTAGCTCATCCACAAAGGGGTAAACCCTAAAATACCCTTGAAGAAAACACCTCCAAAACAAGGTTCAACTAGGTGCCCCATGGCCCAAAAAGTTCAAGAATGACAAGGAAATAAATAAGGATTATAATGCATGTGACAAATTGCAAGTAAAACCTCAGATTTAAGTAAATTGCATAAAAGTCCAAAATGTGCATAAAATTGTGTAACTTGCACAAACAATGTCCAAATTGGACCACATTTAAAATATAAGATTGTCACATGATAGCAAAACATATAAAAAGGTTAGATTAAGTTTATAGCACTAAATTATGGCAATTGAGCATGTTCAACACTTTAAGCAAGCTTAGGGGTCTCACATAGCTGATGTGTTTCTCAAACACAGTCAAGAAAGTTGGAAAAAGACGATGCTTAATGGGATAGATCACATCACAATTACTAGGGTGCTATGGCACTTTCTATCCCGAACAATGGGTCCAAAATAATACTACGGGAATGAAAGCGGCATAGCTCCATAGTAGTTGTTTTGTGACTCTCCCTAGTAGTTCTAGCATCATTGTCATGGAATGGAAAACACACCAAGCATTCTTTCTTTTCTCCCGTACATCTAAGGGATGGTCCAAGTACCTTATTAAAATGCAAAGAGTTTCCATAAGTGCATTTTATAGAAAACCATTTATTGGGGGAAATAGCTTGCAATATAACATGTCAAGATGTGATTAAAATGTAAGAAGATAAGATGGAGTCCAACACTAGGGCTGCATCGATACCCCATGGAGGAAGGCCACCAGAGTTGAAGAAGATACTAAACCCCCAGGTAGGGGTGGTCATGACGGTTTCAAGATTAGTGGAAGGTGCGACCATGACTGATCTATATGACAAAGTAAGGACATCAAATTGAAAGGAAATCCTCAAAAACTTGGGCCTTAATCTAAACTATAGTACACATCGAAGAAGCCCATCAGTTGAGTGGGAATCATTTCATGATGCATCCATGGATGTGGAATCCCCACCACCATGGATGTGGCCTTAATCTAAATTATTCCCAGTACTACAGAACAAGACCTTCACCCAAGGTCAAAATAATAACGTAGGTCAAGATACCAATCAAGGTAATAACTTTCCAAGATCACAGATGAACACCCCTAGCCCCCAAGTGTCCTATAAGGATGTTTTGTAAAATGCACACAACTATGATTTTTTAAAGCTCTGGACATGGGAACAATTTTGAAGCCTGAGGATATGTTATTGAAGGATTATGAGTTGTGATAACATTTGAGATCATGTAAGAGACAACTAAAAAGCTCCTAAATCCTTGGAAGTTTGGGTGGTGGTTAAACCATTTTTATGTGAAATAGGCTATCTCACATGGAAAGACAAGATCAGACTGTCGTGGAAACCAAGTGGAGTGTTCAATTTGATCGACCTTGATAATGACTACTTTTTAGTTCAATTGCAACTGGAGGAAGATTTCCTGAGCCTTAACAGGAGGGCCCTAGAAGCTCTTTGGCTTTGGTCAATACCTCTCTATATAGAGATGGCATCCCCTCTTCTCTATGTACAACACCAACCCAGAGAACATGACCATATGGATCCACATACCTACTCTACCAATAGAGAAGACCATCAAAATAGACATCAATACCATGATGCAGAGAAGGGAGCAATTTTCTAGATTTGTTGTAGATATTGTGATGGGGAAACCCTTCGTACCCATGATTCTTATATCAGGAAAAATTTACAACGTGCAATATGAAAATATCCCTTGTATATACCTATAGTGTGGAAAAGTAGGGCACACCAACAGAGAGTGTCCTACTAGAAATTGGAATGATAATGTAGAAATACCAACGTTCAAGTACCAAATAACCAGATGCCAAGACACTGTTGCAAATCAAGAACATCAAGACCCAACATTGACTAGAGGGAGAGGAAAAAGAATGTGAGAAATAGTGCAAACAACAAGGAGAAGAGCCAACATACCGAATCAAATAAAAACCAAAAATAGAAGGAGACTGCATAAAAAGTTACAACAAGGCTTGGACTAGGTGGGAACAAAGATAATTCAAACCATAGTTTAATAATATCTCTAGGGACAATATAATTAAAGTGATCAACTTTGACACTAATCCCTTTTAGAACATCAGATTCATCGGCGATGAATCTAAAAAACTGAGAGTTTCCAACAAAAGCAGTAACACTCATGTTGGAATTCATTTGTGAAATAGAAAGAAGGTTGTCCCTCTTAGAATGATTAGGCCAAACACTAGAAAATGAGGGAAATGGTCCCACCAAGAAGATTTGGAAAAGGAATTGTGTAAGGGAGGAGAGGAGATACCACCCAAAAACCTTGATTAACAATCATTATGTGTTTGAATATATAGGGCATACTTGATAAGGATACCAAAACCAAGGTCAAACAACTTGTCAATAAGTATCATGTTTAAGTATTGGAAATCATTGGACCTCTTATTACTGGAGATTCAACAACTCAAATCATTAAGACACTAGGATTTACATGATCACTTCACATTGAAGCTAAGGTTTTTCAAGGGAAATCTGGTTTCTATGGAAGGACAACATCATCTCCATCAATATCTTACAGTCACACAAGAAATTTAGACATTACAAGATCGATGGAATTGTATAAGTCACATTTGTTTATGGAACCACCCTCCAAACTAGAAAAAGGGTACTATAGGATAGGCTTAGAACCATCCTTGCAGTATGCACTAATGCATGGGTTGTGTGTGGAGATTTCAATGCCCATATTTTTTCAAACAAGAAAATTGGAAGCAAAACTCTAGACTTGGCAAGATATAGGAGTTTTTCAAAGCTTTAGGCAATTGTGGTCTAGTAGACATGTAAGAAAATATCCCCCTTGTGAGCTTTAAGAGGGGTCTGTTACAAATTCCACTGGATAGGGAAGTTGATAATCATTTGTAGTTGGGAAAATTCAATAGCTCAACTATGGATGTCATTGAACACATTAAATTGGACCACACTCCAATCCTTATAAACACCCCCTTTGGAAAAACTGAGTAGAACCTATGCTAACTGGAAAGAGCACTCTGATTTTGAAAGGGGCCTTAATAATCATTGGGATAATGAAAAAGGATTTTATGGAGAACTCATGATATTTTAAGGAGGAAGCAATGAAATGGGACTAGATGGTGAGTAATGAGAAGTGAAGAAATAAGAAATCTTTGCAAACAAGACTCTTATAGCTCAACAACATTTAGAGGACCACTATGGTGTTGAAGTTGAGAATGCAATCATAGACATGCAAGCTCAAATTCTAGAGGAGATGGAGTGGAGGCAGAACTCTCACAGTGAATGGTTAAAGTTGGGGGATAGAAATAATAACTACTTCAACAAATCTATCAAGAAATGTCATCTGAAGAACAAAATCATTAGATCACATAACAATGAGAAAGAATGGGTAAATGATAAAAGTGCCCTTTCTATGATGGTCTCTTACCATATTTTTTACATGTTAACGGGCCCTTGCCATGGGTCCCATACTATCACCGCCTTTTGAATGTACCCATTCTTTCCCTAAAATAAGCCAGGAACAAACACAAGCAATGGGTAAAGTACCAACTGTGGAGGAGATTAATGAAATCCTCTTCTTAATGTCACTGCTAAAAGATCCAGGCCATGAAGGTATTGTTGTAGGCTTCCTCCAACAAAATTGGATTGTCACAAGAGAAAGTATTAGGTCTTTTAATGATAAGCCTTTTGGTAGCGGTCTACTGGAGAAAAAGGTTTCTAATTCAACCATTGTGCTAATTCCCAAAGCTTGTTCTCCAATCTCCCATAGTAACCTCCACCCTATATCCTTGAATAATATATGTATCAAGATCCTCTCAAAATTATTGTAAATATGGTTAAACCTTTCAGTGATGGTTAGATATCCCCTATACAAATGATATTCATCCAATGAAGGAGCATAAATTATCCACACCATGGAAAAGTACAAAACCAAACGCCCTTCAATGGCTATCAAAGTTGATATTTCAAAGGCATATGATAAGTCGATCTGGGATTTCATCTTGGATACCTTTCCAGGGACTTTGATTCATATAAATGTTATTAACATTATCATTTAGACCCTCACATTCATAAAATCTTCCATTCTTTGGAATGGGAGACTCTCATGCTTTTCTGACCAAAAATAGGAGTGAAACAAGGAGACCCTTTTCCCCTTATATATTTATTCTTTGCATGGACATGTTTAGACAGGATCCCAAAATGAATTAATGTAAGGGCATTGGAATCCCACTATTTTCACAAACAACAAAGTTGAACTCTCAAAGCTATGCTTCATTGATGATCTCATGCTCTTTGGAGAAGCTTCAATTGTGTAGACCAATTGTATCCAAAAATGTCTGCACAAATTTGAGAAAGCTTCGAGACAAAAAAATTTCCCAATGGAAGTCCTTTGTCTTTTATTACAATTGTACACTTGTCTCCACTAGAAGAGCAATTAGTAGAAAATTGAATATGTTGTAGGTCCAACACTTTGGAAAGCACATGGAAATTCTCATTGTACACAAAAGAAACACCAAGGCCCTCTACTTAGAGTTGGTAAACACCTTTAAGACAAATGTTAATTGTTGGTCAAACAAAAAGCTATCTTTTATTGGTCATGTTACTCTTTCCAAGACAACCTTGGACCTCATAGCAACACATATAATGTCGTCTTCTAGTCTGCCAATTTCCATTCGTGACATGCTAGACCAGATTACAATGAACTTCATTTGGAGTGGCCAAATAGAGAGAAAATCAACACACCTCATAGTTTGGAGAAAGTTGTTGGCATCACCCCAGGAGGGGTTCTTAGGTCTAGAAGCCATAATGGAATTCAATGAAACTTTAATTATGAAAATAGTGGTCAAATTTCTAAGGAAAACAAACATCAATTTGGAAACCACTCTTTGTGGCAAAGTACAAGAGAAAGGGATCATAGAGAGGAGTAGGATCAATGACTTGGTGTGGGATCCCAGAACTTCTAGGACAAGCTCAAGATATTAGTGCAATTTCAATCACAGATGGCCATGACACATCAGTTTGGGATGATAAATGGATTAGGAGTGCTCGAGCTCCTAATATGAAATTAGGGGTAGTGATTCCAATAAAACTTAAAGACATGAGGGTTTCTAGTCTCGTAATCCGGGATGGCCAATGGGTTGAGGATCTCTTATGATATTATTTTAAGGGGGACATTGTGAAGGACATTTTACCACAACCTACTCTAAGGGATGTCTAGGAAGAGGATTATATCAACTATAATAACCACCCTCATGGATAGTTCTTAGTGAAGGAAAGGTATGAAACTTATGTTAAGGATAAGGTAACTAAATCAATAAAGGACTGAAATATTATCTGGAGACAAAAGTTAGAAAATGCATCAAGTTGTTCATCTGGCTATTATACCATGACAGACTCTTCACAAATGCACTTAGAATGAATAAAAAGATGATCAATAATGGGAACCATGAACAATGCAGAGTCTTTGAGGAAACATGTCTTCAGGCTATCCGAGACTTCCACTGATACAACCTCTATGGAATCATATTGAACCGTGACTGAGTATGGATCTTTATACCATTGATAGCATCCCGGATTGGATAAAAAATGGCACACTCAGGCATTGTTACTTGCTGGAACACATTGAAGCCTAGGAATGTTTTCACTTTTAGTAATTAGATGTTGTCTGCATGGGAGCTAGATATGGATGTACAAGAATATGTTTAAATCATTTAGGGTACAAAAAGGATAATATTTATAGGAATCAAATCCCACAACCACCTAAGTGCATGCCTATTCAGAAGGGATGGATCCAAGTTTCAATGGACACCACTATACATAGCCCATCCAATACACTAAGCCCAAGGTTTGTTTCTGGGGATGATTAAGGTCAATGGGTAGATGAAGGAGGTCATAAACACTGCTTCTACAATCCATTAGAAGGAGACATACTTGTTATTCTTAAAGGAATGAGTGAAATGTCCGACTTAATAGGGACAAGTGTGAAGTCATTATTGTTTCAAAACTAGGTTTAGACTTTCTGGTGTAAAGTTGACAAATCCCTCCCATGTATCAACCTCTTATGCAAAAAATTAACTTCTAAAGGAATTGCTTCCATATCCTGAACATCATGAAGACAAATAGAGGGGCAAAAGGACTAGAAGACAAACATGTAAAATGGTTCCTAAAGTTCCGAGGAGCTATCTACACAACGATGAAATGTCAAGATATACTCAAGGAGTTGATTTCTAAAGACAAAGAGGAAGTACAATCACAAGAGTAATGAATCTATGATTACCAAAAAAAATGTTAAACAATATAGTTAAACCATGTTTGAATTGTAAGTTATAAAGACAATCCCATATGGTACATCTAACCTCAAAAATGTAACCCTCGTGTTTGAAATCACTAGGATACCTAGTTTCATCTTGATCGGGTTTCATTGCTAGACTAATTATTTTTAAATAAAAAATCTCTATAATAATTCTAAAATCAATTCTATAATCATCTTGATCAGGTGTCATTATTTCCCTACTTTCTAGTTTTGGGGCTTGGTTTTTGTTTTAACGACCCTAATGTACTTCCTTGCTAATGTGCTACATCTAACTGGTTATAGATCTTATCCTACCTTAGATAGGAGTTCTCACTTTATGTAAATAGTGTTGAGGGTCTTCCTTCCTCTCTTTCCCTCTGTTATCTCCTTTTCATGAGTTAAAAACATATCCATTAGTTTCCAAGAATGATTCAGTGGAGATAGATCATAAATTCAGACACTTCTAAATTCTATCTACGAAATTCCCTAATCCATCTCTTAGTTTTGAGTTGGGAAGTTCCTACATAGAGGATTTTATATAAACCCATCTATTCTACAAACTTTTTTTATATATTAAGACCTTTCTTTTGATATACAATTTAGAGAAGAGAAGATGTTCGGTTTAATCTCAGGACGGTCTTCAACCTTTGGATTATTCTTTGGGGGTAATCTCTTGAAACCACCGCATGTCAATTCCTCAATTGTAAATTATTTTTGCATCCTCCCAAACTTGTTCGAATTTGTATATCCCTATGTTCTTAAAAAAATTTCTTACCCCAACCCTAGATTCTTGTTGTTGCGGGAGAAGACTCAAGGGTGATCTATGACCCTAAATGTGTATTTGAAAAGTCTTTGCTAATTTTCTAACAATGTTTTTAATGCTTTTGATCAAGGTATGCCTCATTATTTCTATGTTTCAAGTTTTATCGATTACCCTAGAACCTATGATCCATTTAATCGAGTAGCTTGGCACCACTTCATTATCTTGATAGTTCTGTTCTCTGATCAACTCCCACAAACTGGAGGAATGCTTCATGATGATGGTGTCATGCTTCTAGTCAAGTTTTGGTTCCCACCTTATAGGAGGAAAGAAGAAGAAGCTTCTTCTTCTTTACAAATTCTCTGGGATGGATTCATCTCAAAACAAAATCATGTGGTGTTTTTCTGATTTTAGCATTGTTGGGGATTAATTGTGTCATTGTTACTATGGGTATATTAGTCTTTTCAGTGACCTAATTTTATATTATCACATAAGTTTGATATATGTTTAGTGACAAATATGGCATGTCAAGCGTATGGTTTAAGACCTTTATGTGAGAGAAAAATCATCCATAAAGGATTTGACTTGTAAAATTCATAGTAATTAATTCAAAGTCAACAAACACAAAAAATGTGTTTGGAATAAAAAATCAATCTTGTAATCAAGTTTTTATAATCTAATTCAATTGTAATAAATATTTAATATTTTAGGGATAATAATGTACACATTATATATTTTTTGTACATGAAATAATACAATACATGAAGGATACCATGCTTGTATCTTGATTTTTATTGTGAATATTGATACTCAAAATTAAGGTATGTTGCATGCTCTTAGTTAAATGTTGGACAACTCATCTATTTTCTCACTCTAGATATACATCAAATATCTTATGGGTCATACTAGACATTTGTTTATTTTATCCGTCTCCTAATCTAATAACAACACATTCCATTGAATATCACTATTTAATATCCATATGACACAAGGAGATCCAATCTCTTGACATTATTTTAATGTAATATTTGAATTGCAAATAGAAATTTTTTGTTGTATCTTGTTTATATATTTATTTTGCACCATAGTTATTTTTTTACTATATTGTTTCATTTTATGATGAAACCTTAAATTTGTTCTTTGATGAAAGGTTTACATGTATTAACATTAATGCATGTTTTTATTCTCTAGTTCTAAAACATTATAATATAATATATTTTACCGCTTTCATATATTTTTGAGATGGAGGTTATGTGCCCCATATTTGGGTTATGTGACATCAAATTTAGATGTTTATCATCAGGCATTATGATCTTCTATGTGGGGAGTTTGGCTATCCTCCTTTCTCTATCAAGTTGTAGGCTATGAACCCTTAATTCCATATGTTACCAATTTTTTCACTAGCATTGTGATGGTCTCAATGCATGTTGATTGGTAATTTATTATTATAATGAGTCATGTGCCTAATTGGATTGGTTATGGTCATGTGGAATATTTTTTATTTTTCTATGGAAAGTACTTGGATACAATCTTCATTGATTCTTCATATAATTGTGACTCCAATTACATGAATTACTTTTGACTTCCATATGTATATATCAACATCCCTTATAGTTTGGGAACTATTAGTACTTTATATGTGATGTTTTTCTTTGATGTATTATACAATCCCAATTAATACACATACTAAGTTCCCGCATATAAACTCCCACTCTTCTTCTTATGTGGGGTATTAGCAACCCCTTAAGAAGCAAGGACTTTGTCTAGTTGATACAGATCAACAACTTACACAAGAGTACTTGGAGCGTGGAGACAAATTTGAGTAGATATGTTGCCTTATATGGTACCAAGAGATACCCTAATGAGCTTTCTTATACCCTAATGAATACATAATAGACATACACCAAGTAACTCAAATGTAAACCCTAAAAATAGATACATATGGCACAGATCATGTTCTGGACCAATAAACCTTAATGTGATAAGTTAGATATATGAAACCTAACCCTATACTTCATATATTGTGATGACATATGTGATGAATGGTAAGCATGTTGACCTAAACCCTTAAAATTGGATAACCCTAACCTAAACATGGCTCATAGTTAATGGTGATACATTATTGACACTAGTTGTTATAAACACAAAACATATATTAATACATTAAAATAGACATGAATAATCTAAATGTGTCTTAATATATTATTCAAGTTCACTAAACTTGAAATAAATGTCAAATTGATCATTACTATGAACATAATGTTGTAAACGGGACCAATAAGTAATTTATTATATATATATATATACACATCAATGATAAATGTGGAATAAAAATGTTTTAATCATATACGTCAATGATAATAGGATGTTTCACACATGTAAGGATAAGTAATGTGCCATCATCTAAGTTTTTTCTGAATTAAAGGACTTAATGGGTTAAACAAGTAAAATATGTAATTTCATGCAATATAATATACCAAAAAGCACTTGATACTACAATTATGATAATTGGAGTTTGAATTCTAAATGTTGATAATCAATGGTGATAGACAATAATGAATGTAGAGATAAAGAAGTTAAACCCTTGTTGAATTGAAAGACGTATAAGATAATTCAAAAAGGTAAATCTAACCTCAAAATTGTAATCTACATGTTTAACTTATGTAGGATACATAGTTTCATATTAATTGGAATTCAGATTCTAGCCTAATTCATTGATAGAAGAAAACATATTAATACAAATCCTAATATCAATCATATTAGGATTTAGTGATTTCATTTCTATACGGATATGGCATGTGTGCCCTGCTTTCTTATTTTTCATCTTAGATTTTATTTTTTACTACCCTAATGTTTTGCCTTGTCGATACACTATACCCAATGTCTTATAGACCTTCTCCTACCTAGGGAAGGAGTCCTCACCTACTGTAAATATTTTCTAGGTATTCCACACTCCCTTTCCATATGTAATATCCTCATTGTGAGTTTGAAACATGTCCATTCATTCCCAGACATGATTCTACATGTATTTGTCCTAAAATCTTGTTGTATCATTAGGAAATCCCCAAATCCAACTCTCCTAGTTGAGTTGGTAAATAATATTAATAAACCCAACTATCCACACATTATCATTGTATCCCAATACCATCATCTTGACATGCAATTCTTAGAAGAGAATAACAATCATCATTTAGAAATTTAATTTTGTGAGGAAAAACTAATTCAACTGCTAAGAGGTGATGGATACACAACAAACCCTCCCATAAACCCTAAACCTAGTGCGGAGAATGATAATTGGCAGCAAAGAGGTACCCAATGTTATAGGAAAATGGGAGAGAAGAAGAAGCAACACACGGAGCAGTGCCCTGGAGGAGGCAAAAATGCAGTGACTACACCCTTTATAAATGACAACACAACAGTGGTTGATGCTTGTCACCCAACATGTTACCCCTTCAATCTATTCAAGTTCGAGAAGATATATGTAAGTTAGATCCCCCTCCCACACTCCACCTTGTATCGGGGTATGATAAGGGAGGCGATGGTATAAATTATCCAGAAGTGGTTTTCAATGCCACTCAAACAAGCCCTAACTGGGTTAGGAAGAAATGGGAAGTTAACTCTACACGAGGAAAAAGAATATATGTCATCCAAGAAAGTGAAAAGTTCAAATAGAATAATAATTTCATGTAAGAAACTAGAAAAGGCAAAATCACAATATCATTAGGGTTGTGCGCCACCATGACCTGAATGCTAACCCTGCCTGTAAGACCTCTAAACTTACTTAATGAGTTGAATTAGCTTAATTATCATAACTGAATTCTTAAAACTCTAATATAACCTTATGATATGCTTTGAAATCATAATGCAAGATTAATTTTCAAATTTGGTCCAATTTGGACACTGTTGGAGCAAGTTATGCAATTTTATGCACATTTGGGATTTTTCTACAATTTACCCATTTGAGAGGTTTTCTTTGCAATTTATCACTTGCATTATGTTCCTTGGATATTATCTCATCATGCTTGAGCTTTTTGAGCCATGAGGTTCCCATTGAAACCTTGGTTTGAAGGTGTTTTCTCCAAGGGTATATTAGGGTTTACCCCTTCATGGATGAGCTACCTTTAGTAGCTATCAACTAGTGAGTTATTTGTTTTTCTTGGAAATTCAAGAAACGATGGATAAGAATGTCTCTATGGATGGTGGGGGATCTGGTTGTGTGTGTACTTGTATATTCTTAATAGTTTAAGTCCATGGACACTTGGAAAGATACTAGAACTTCAACTTTTTCTTTTTCCTTTTTTTATCTTAAAGTTTCATATACTTATCCCTAAGCACAAAAACGAGCCATTTTCTCTCCACCACTTCCATCCTTCTACAAACATCGTCCTCCCTCTGTTCTTGTATGAATTTCCTATCCAAGGAAGAAGAAAGAGGGGAGCTTCTTGGAAAAAGAATCTAGGGTTGCAATTGACTTCCAT
This sequence comes from Alisma plantago-aquatica, assembly GCA_963693085.1. NCBI lineage: Eukaryota > Viridiplantae > Streptophyta > Magnoliopsida > Alismatales > Alismataceae > Alisma > Alisma plantago-aquatica. Next base: position 471,789,330 of record OY856410.1, read on the forward strand.
TTTGGGTTTAAAAAGCTTCCTTCTAGTGATCTTGACCTAAAAGAGTAAGAGTCCTCTTCTTTCCTCCATTTATTTATTTTTTATCCTTACTCCTACCTTTCTCTATGTTGTAACCTTGCTGTTACATGGTATAAATTTCTCTAAAGATCTAAAACCCTACCTTTCTTGCTCCTTATGCTTAGGGTTTGCTCATTTGATGAAGAGAGGTGCTAGATGGACGAGTTCACAGTTTATGATTGGATTTTCTACCCTACCTGATCGTGTTTTCTTATGTGTGGGAGTTTATCTTGTCATTAGAGGCAAGTTTTATAACTTTCTCCACGTTTATTGATTACCATAAGCTTTCTAGCTAATGTCCTTGCTTGAAAATGATGATCCATGCACTAAAAAGCTATGCTTGACTTAGATTTCGATTTTTATAATGTTCCCTTTTCTAATGTCAGTTATATATGAACCTCTTATCATGTGTACATTATTCCTAAGGTAAAATATGACTTGGATCAGGTTGGTTTGGCAACTTATGGTGCTAAGCACCTATCAACCAATGGTCAATTTTAGGGTTTTAAGCTGATTTCTTCTATAAACCCATGACCCGATGATGGTACCATTGCAACAACCCTATGGTGTTGTATTCATGATAAATGATGGTCAAGATCAAAGGTGTCAGATGATGGTGACAACTTATGGTCACCCCCTTAGGTCAGGTTTTGGATCAATTAGAAGTTTAATGATCAACCATTAAGTACCCTGCTGATGTTATCAATCAATGATGACATTAGCTTAATATTTGATGCTTATTAATGAATATAGTGTTGATCTAACAACCTATGGTGATTTAATGGTCATTAATGATGGTGGATCAGGTCTCTACAACCTATTTTGAGTTAAGCATTGTATTTGTAGCATCAATTAAGCCTTAGACCAATGGTTTCTTGGGTCATTTGATGCAATGGTCGACCTATATTGTAATTGATGGCTTTAACATATGAACTTGACCCAATGGTCAAGATCTAAGTTTATTTCTCCAATAAATATGAATGATGGCTAATGTAATATGTTGGTCCTAATAATTTGATTTCTATGGTTTCCTTTATATGATCAACTTAAGCAGCTTACTTGTTGACAATGGATGGCTTGTTTTAAATGAACAATCGATTATGAGTTTTACCCTACTCTCAATAGAAATCTTATTGTTGTTAACCAAAGGATGTATAGGGTTAAATGGTGACATTTATAGATCACAACTCAATAACATCATATATGATTCATTCAAGGTGTTTACTTATGTAAACAACCAATGGTCTTACCTTTTAAACATCCAATGGTTCTGGGTGACATTATGGTATGGTGATATGGGTTGAATGATGATGGAACAATTGGAGGGTTACCCTTAATAAGGTAGTCTTACATATTCACTCATATGAATAGAAGGGATGATAACCATATTGTGTTGATATGCAACCCTAATGAGGTATATCTTGTTATACATAGATTTAATATAACTAAATGATGGTAATCTGGTATGAATAGTCCTTAAATGACTAAAACAATCATGGAGTACTCTGTTACTATTGTTAAAACCCTAGTATGCTATAACCCGATGGTTACACTTTGATTTATGTGTGGGTTCATACTTGAGAATGGTATGGAATGTGATGGTGACACTTCACCTTATGCATCCATGATCCACTGGGGATGTCGTGACTTAGGGTTTGTGTATGAGTGCTGATTAGTAACATTAATATAATTTATCTTGTGAACCTAACTCTAATAAAAATATATAAAGATGTGTATTCATATTTAACATTCTTATATGATGGAATGATGGTGGAATAACCTCCTTAATATGATCATAACCTTGATATTTTATTTGGTGGTTATCATGACCACATGGTTGATACTTTCTAATGCTAAACATGTGCATTATGAATATGATGAGGGTTAATCATATCTAGATTCCCTGCATTATTGATGTAATAAAGGAATGTTCTTAATGTTAATATAACCCTGTTATGATTGTTTATGAATATCTCCTAGCTCATTAATGTAATATTGTGTTGATCTAGTGTATTATATGTAAGTGATGTTGTTGAGCCTTGTTATAAGGAATGCAAAGATAATGATGATATTGTAGGGAATAGTATGATGGTCTTAATGACCTTTGGGCATGGTTGAGCCCTAAATGAGGTGTAATCCTCTTGTGTTGATAAGGGTTGATGCCCTGTGATATTGTGAAAAGGATTATATATCCTATGATAGTATGATGGTCTTAGTGACCTTTGGGCAAGGTTGATCCCTAAATGAGGTGTAATCCTCTTATGTTGATAAGGGTTGATAACCTGTGATATTGTGAAAAGAAATTATATCTTGTGATAGTATGATGACTATTGTAGCCTCATGAATGGTAAGTGAATAGTATCATGTGATGATGGGATGAGAAATTATGTTTCACACATTTTATATCTTTTGAAGTTGTGATATTTATATGCTTGCAAGAAGTGAATTAGGGTTTGTATGTCCACTTGTTTGATGCAGCCTTAATTCACCCAATTGGCATAACTAATCAAGTGAAACTCTAATCATGTAGTGCCATATGCCATAGATCCATATGAGTGTCAGAACTTGCCAGATGGTCATATGAGTATTCCTAAGGGAAACTCAGATCACATACTGATGAGTATGTGGGGTGCTTGTCATCCTGAATTCAAGTGTTTAGGGAGGATGACTGCGGTCATACCTAGCCCTTAGTTTGAGAATGGTTGCGGTCGTGTCTCAGTGATTATATATGTGACGAGATTGGAGGACAACTGTGGTTGTACCTCGGATGGTAGGGTATGTGTACCCACCTTCTTTCACTAGTGTCGTGACCTATACCAAGGACAGACTAGATTGTTAGCAGCTTGACCTTATGTGCCACTGTGGCGGACCCGTACTGATCGGGGGTGGAGAAGATCTTAGGAGTTAGGCTCTTTTTAGATCTTGTATGGCACTGATTTTGACTTAGTAGTGGTCAGTTGGAATTTGAGTGGTATCCTCAAATTCCTTACGACATAATAAAAGATGTAAGACAACCGTGTAGCATATTTATTTTGGGTTATACACAACGCTTCATATTGGATGATAACCCTTGTTTTCTTTCTTTTCACTAAGATCGTGCATAGTACAATAAGAGATAATAGATATGCTTATGTTGTACTTATGCTCATGTTGTAAACATGCTTATGTTGTCAAATATACTGACACTGATGGTTAAGATGTTGCTGCTAGCTATGTTTAATATTGCTAGCCATGCCTATGTAATTAGTAAGGCTTAAACTGCTAATCATGCTTATGTAGTTAATTGTGCTATGATGTTAGTTCTACGTATGATATATATATGTTCCCTTTATTTGAGATGCAAATATTGATATCCATGTTATGTTACTAGACATATTCATGATGTCAGGGTTGCTTATGCTACTAGATTGCTTGTGTTGTTAGCAAGGAATATGATGATAGTCAGACTAATGATAATGATTATTATTAGATGCAATTTGATGATATTTGAGTAGATATTTGTCCAAATAAATGGATTTATTTGTTATCTATATATGCATTGATAATCATACTTGTTGCTAAGATTAATTACTTAATCTGTTTAGCATACTTAAACTATTCAATCTGTTAAATTTATTATTAAATACTCCAACTGCTTAGTTATATACTATTTAAAATGTTGTAATCAATAAGAATTGTTGGAGGTTATATCTCTTGCTGGGACATGGGTCTCACCCTTGAGGTTCGTCATATTTTTTTAGGTAATCAGAAGTGAGGAAAACAAACATGTGGCAGCAAAGTGGAGCTATAATAATGAATCTTTGAGAAAGTTGGTTAGATGTCTAGTGTGTCCTAGAGTCATCCCTATGCTCTCAGGTCTGTGTAGGAAAATTTTGTATATGGTGTTTCAAACAAATCAAACTTTTGTTAGCATGTTAATGCTTATTTGTGTGGCATATATGAATATTGTTCTCCTGTGTATATATGTTGTCGCTAAGGAGATATAACAATTTATATCAAATTCTTTTTCAAACATTTCTGAGTAGTTGTTGATGTTGAAATTGGTTTTAATTTACCCATATTTTTGGGTATGTGATTAATTAGTGGTTGATTGTGTTTTATGTTTTGAGTAATATCGTTTAGTGTAACGAGTTCTGACAAGTTGGTATTAACGCTTTAGGTTCACTGAGTCTATAGGGACACTAGGAGTTAGGACTAGGATGATGTCAAAATTAGAAATATGACATAAAAATATGGTGCATACTGCTTAATCTCAGTACTTGGATGCCATGGCCAGGTATTCAATTATTGAACAAAAGGTAAGTATGGAACTCTTAGATTGTTATCTTTCTGATTACTCACATCAAGAAATCATTTTGAGACAATCTAAAGAGCATAATGAATAAGAAATCATGGTGTGAATATCTCAATCCTACCTTAAAGAATATGAGAATTGCATCATTATCTATCAAAACTTGAATGTTTGGTAACTATAAGAGAAAGATACAACACTATGAAATCTAATTTTGAATACAAATAAGGGAAAAAGGAGTTCTTTAAGATGTGATTCAAGAAGATAATAGAGTAAAAGACAGATAAGTCTATGCTTATAAAGTGATTCAAGGTATGAAATCCACATAAGATGGAGAAAACTCCAATGATAAGTATAAAATGAGAAGATAAATGAGAACAATGACAAAGGAATAAGGTGGAACCTGAGTTAATCTCAGACCAACCTATGCGTGTAAGAAAATGTTAATGTAAAATTAGCATGGAATTTGAAAGAAATTAAGTCAGGTGATCCATGTTTAATGAAGAAAATGTGGAATATGATGATTTTCCTGTTGATAAGTGGTTGAAAAATATAATAAATTAAGAGAACATGACCAAGTGTGATAAATTGTCATCAAGGAAGGAGTAATGAGATATGTTGATCATGATGATTCCTATGATAATGGCAAGTAACCCAAAATGAAAAGGGTAAAATGATACATAAGAAGATGTAACTTGCATAATGAAAATAGAATTGGTTACCTTTTTACTATTGACCCTTGAACAATGCTGCGATGATGTGGGAAATGTGTTTCCCTTTGTGTCTTTCCTTTCTAGGGCACATATTTCAAGTGGAGCATTTCCACTTTGTATGTGTGGATTTGTTGTAAACATGAGGCTGGATAGCTTATTATAGCATAAGGTTGTTTGGACTATGGTTCCAAGATCATAAATTTTGTGATGATTTTGCTTTTGAGCCTTCCAATAATTAGGAAGACTCCTCTTATATGTCTTGAGATTTGATTATGTTGGTAAAAGTAGATGAGATAAATATGGGAGTTCCTTATAGCACATGAGGTGGATACCAAGGTAATGAATCCTAGTATCCAAGATGTATCAACAATATGGGAAGTATGTCAAGGTTGGAAATGTTTACTAAATGAACATTCCTAGTGTTCCTCTCCCTTAGGGAGAGAGAGAGAGAGAGTTGATGATGACCCTCTAAATGTTGTTTGGAAGGAAAAAAAAAGTGATTCTATAATGTTGTGTATGGTTCAGTGATAGTTGGGCAAGACCACTATCAAGGATAGATAGTTTGTTGATTAGTATACATGTGCTATCATGTTTCTATAAAATAAAATATCCTTTAGGCATAAGAGTTAGAATGGATGACATAAGTTACATTACCATGATGAGTTTAGAGTTAAGTCCTTTAGACTAACCAATGTACAAATAGAATTTATGAATAGGAGGAACAGAATGTTCTGATCATGTCATACAAGTTATATCAAGCTTTGAATGATGACATGTCAAATTATTTCAAATATGGTCAAAAATATGACCAATATTTCTTCAAAAACCTTAGGGTTGCCGAAGCAACAATAGCTATGAGACAAGTTGAACAAGAGTGAGATGGGGTTGATTAAATGTCTTTATGGGATCATGATATGTATTCTAAGTAGGTTGTGTAAATCCTAGTAAGGTGAAGATAGTGTGGTTGTTTCACCCCTAACAAGGTTAACTAGGAATGATGTTTCCTTGTATGGAATGACAGGTGTCAGCGTCATCATTTCTTTTGATGCTGAAAAAGAACGGACAAGTGTTTCGGTGTCAGTGTATCTAGAAAAAAAGAGGGATGGATACATTGCCTTTTTTTATGCTTCAAGGAATGGTATGGGACACATGACATGATTGGTAAAAAGCTAGCAAGTATGACTTCTGAGTAATGTGTTGATACAATAGATATAATTTTAGGATGATAGCTAGAATTTAAAGTAGAACATTATGACTAGAGTTGTACAGATGACACAACAAGTTTCTATGTTCCATATTTGCAAATGTCTTCTTATATGGGGGTTTTTTGCTGACCCAAGATGATATATGTATGAATGATGTGAAATCACCATGATATGCAAGTAACCATGTGAATGTAACAGGATGAGGTGGAAAGGAAGTACCCATCTTTGTTTACCTTGGATTTCAAGGGCAAAATCCCTGTTAGGGGTTCATAGTTGTAAGGCCCCTACACTTGCTTAATGAGTTGAATAAGCTTAATTGTCATAGTTTAATTCTTAAAACTCTACTATAACCTTTTGATATGCTTTGAAATCATAATACGAGATTAATTTTCAAATTTGGTCCAATTTGGACACTGTTTAAGGAAGTTTTGCAATTTTATGCACATTTTGAACTTTTCTACAATTTATCCAATTGAGAGGTTTTCTTTGCAATTTATCACTTGCATTATATTCCTTGGATATTCTCTCATCATTCTTGAGAATTTTGTTCCATGCGGTTCCCATTTAAACCTTGGTTTGAAGGTGTTTTCTCCAATGGTATTTTAGGGTTTACCCCTTCATGGATGAGCTACCTTTAGTAGCTATCAACTAGCGAGTTATTTGTTTAGCTTGGCAATTAAATAAAAGAGGGATAAGTACGTTGCTATGGATGTTGGGGGATCTTCTTGTGTGTGTGCTTGTATATTATTAATAGTTTAAGGCCATGGACACTTGGAAAGAAACTTAAACTTAAACTTTTTCTTTTTCTTTATCTTAAAGTTTCATATACTTATCCCTAAACACCAAAATGAGACATTTTATCTCCACCACTTCCCTCCTTCTAAAAAACTCGTCCTCCTTCTATTCTTCTTCAAATTTCCTGTCCAAGGAATAACAAAGATGGGAGCTTCTTGGAAAAAGAATCTAGGGTTGCAATTGACTTCCTTTTGGGGTTTAAAAAGCTTCCTTCTAGTGATCTTGACCAAAAAGAGTAAGAATCCCCTTATTTCCTCCATTTATTTCTTTTTCATCCTTCCTCCTACCTTCCAAAAGGTTGTAACCTTGATGTTCCATGGTAAAAATTTCTCTAAAGCTCTAAAACCCTACCGTTCTTGCTCCTTATGCTTAGGGTTTGCTCATTTGATGAAGACTAGATGGACGAGTTCACAGCTTATGATTGGATTTTCTACCCTACCTACTCGTGTTTTATTATGTGTGGTAGTTTATCTTCTCATTATAGGCAAGTTTTATAACTTTCTCCACATTTATTTCTTACCATAAGTTTTCTAAATCATGTTCTTGCTTGAAAATGATGATCCATGCACTAAAAAGCTATGGTTGACTTGGATTTTGATTTTTATAATGTTCCCTATTCTGATTTCAGTTCGATATCAACCTGTGATCATGTGTACTTTATTAATAAGGTATAATATGACTTGTATCAGGTTGGTTTGGCAACTTATGGTGCTAAGCACCTATCAACCAATGGTCAATTTTAGGGTTTTGAGTTGATTTCTTCTATAAACCCATGGCCCAATGATGGTACCATTGCAACAACCCTATGGCATTGTCTTCATGATAATTTATGGTCGAGTTCAAAGGTGTCAGATGATGGTGACAACCTATGGTCACCCCCTTAGGTCAGGTTTTGGATTAATTAGAAGTTTAATGATCAACCATTAAGTACCCTACTGATGTTATCAATCAATGATGACATTAGCTTAATATTTGATGTTGATTAATGAATATAGTGTTAATCTAAAAACCTATGGTGATTTAATGGTCACTAATTATGGTGGATCAGGAGTCTACAACCTATGTTGAGTTATGCATTGTAGTTGTAGCATTAATTAAGCCTTAGACCAATGGTTTCTTGGGTCACTTGATGCAGTGCTCGGACTTATTATGTAGTTGATGGTTTTAACATATGAACTTGACCCAATGGTCAAGATATAATGTTTATTACTCCAGTAATGTGGAATGATGGCTAATGTAATATGTTGGTCCTAATAATGTGATTCATATGGTTTCCTTTATATGATCAACTTAAGGAGCTTACTTGTTGACAATGGATAACTTGTTTTAAATGACCAGTCGATTGTGGGTTTTACCCTACTCTCAACAGAACTCTTATTATTATTAACCAAAGGATTTCTAGGGTTAAATGGTGACATTTATATATCACAACTTAATACCATCATATATGATTCATTCAAGGTGTTTGTTTTTTAACAACCAATGGTCTTACCTTTTAAACATCCAATGGTTCTGGGTGACATTGTGGTATGGTGATATGGGTTGAATGATGATGGAACAAATGGAAGGTTACCCTTAATAAGGTAGTCTTACCTATTCACTCATATGAATAGAAGGGATGATAACCATATTGTGTTGAAATGTAACCCTAATGAGGTATAGCTTGTAGCTTTAATATAACTAAATGATGGTAATCAGGTATGAATAGTCCTTGAATGACTAATACAATCATGGAGTACTCTATTACTATTGTTGAAACCCTAATATGCTATAACCTGATGGTTACATCTTAATTTATGTGTGGGTTCATACTTGATAGTGGTATGGAGTGTGATTGTGATGCTTCACCTTATGCATCCATGATCTAATGGGGATGCCATGAGTTAGGGTTTGTGTATGAGTGTTGATTAGTAACATTAATATAATTTATCTTGTGAACCTAACTCTAATGCAAATAGATAAAGATGAGTATTCATGTTTAACATTCTTATGTGATGGAATGATGGTGGAATAACCTCCTTAATATGATCATAACCTTGATATGTTAATTGGTGGTTATCATAGCCACATGGTTGATACTTTCTTATGCTAAACATGTGCATAATGAATATGATGAGGGTTAATCATATCTAGATTCCTTGCATTTTGATGTAATAAAGGAATGTTCTTAATGTTAATATAACCCTACTATGATTGTTTATGAATATCTCCTAGCTCATTAATGCAATATTTTGTTGAACTGGTGTATTATATGTAAGTGATGTTGTTGAGCCTTGTTATAAGGCATGAAAAGATAATGTTGATCTTATAGGGAATAGTATGATTGTCTTAATGACCTTTGGGCGTGGTTGAGCCCTAAATGAGGTGTAATCCTCTTGTGTTGATACCCTGTGATATTGTGTTACAACCCCAATTTTTGGGTTTATTTGCTGAGAAATTTAATTTTTCATATTAATGATAATTGGACAAATAAAGATATAATTTGTTTTGAATAAATGGATTTCATTTACAATAGCCTTGATGTTTCAATTGTGGGCTTTATTGGCTATCGGACCCAAATAATAAGAAAATTCAATTAGTAAATGAATAATTGAATATTTGAGAAAAGAAAAATGTGGAAACCTCTAGAAGGCAAATCCAAAGAGGGATTTCGTGCCTCTTGGGTTCCAAGGAGTCCAAAGTTGCAAAGAAAAGGCAATAAGAAAAGAAAAGATTAATTAAGTATTTCTTTCAAAACAATGGTAAAATGTGGAAAACAAGTGAAAAGATGTATAATTGAGTTATCCTTGCTGGAATTTCGTATCCCAAGGATTCTTAATATTAAAAGGAATACCAATGAGGAAAATAAAAGAGAAATAAAGATAAATCCTCAAAAAGAGATATTTTAATGAGAAATGAACAAGATAATGTGAAATAATGCATATTGATGCATTTAGAAGGATAATGAGTATTCCTTAAAAAGGAATTTCGAGTTATTTGAGTTTCTTGGGATCCAATGAGTCCCAATGAAGAAAAGAAAGAGAAAAATATCAATAATAGAACATAAGAGGATAATATGATGCATGATTAATGAATTTCATGGTTTTGTTAAAGAAGTGGTATTTTCTACTTAAGGAAATATAAAATCCGTGGCCAACGAATTAAAAAGGGCAAGTACAAAGAAACAAAAGAGGAATTTCGAATTTCCTAATATCCAAATAATAGAGAATATCCAAAGGATAAAAAGAAAGAGAGAGAATATACTTCTCATTGAAGGAATTGATTTCCTACTTGGAAAGGGACTCTTTGCTTTGTGAATAGCTGACCTAGGGATTCTTTCCTCACCCCTATTTAAAGAGTGGAACCCTGGTTCGAGTTTCAAAAGAAATCCCACATGACTCTCTCCTTCTCTTCTTCATCTTCTTTGGCAAAACCCTCACTACAAAAAAATTGGCTTTTTTTGAAGAACATTTGTGAGGAACCAAAAATCGTGAATAATGATGTCCATTTGTGAGGGCTCATCCTTCAAATATGGGACCAAATCCCTCAACCGTGTTCTTGACATCGTTAGGCATTTTATGTGAACATTGGTCCCTCACAAATACATTTCTTACGAATCACCCCCTCAAAAACTCCATGCCAAATGTTCCCTCCATCTCATAATCCTTCCCTCCATTCTCAAACACTGAATCGTCTATCAAAATTAATGAAAAAATCACCCAGTCCCGGCGGGCGCTCCTTTCCCCCTCATTTCCTCCGCACTCCTCCACTGAACCCTCCCCCTCCCGATTCTCTCATCGGTTCCTCCGCATTGGGTCATCCTTGACGCCAATCGCCCTACTCGGTTGTTGCCGTTCATCCTTCGCATTGGGCTCATCCTTCATAACTCCTTGCCGCCATTGACGGTCGTTGCCCTCCGCCGTTGACGGTTGCTGCCCTCCGCCGTTGACGATTGCCGCTGATCGCCCTGCTCGGCCATTGGTCATTTCTACTACGCAACTTGCTTTTTCGGCCACTGGAATCCTCTCTAGGTTCGTAACTTTTTCTGTTTTTCTCATTTGGGAGAGCACTAGCCCCCACTTCGACCCCTGATAGCCAAGATTGGTTCTTCCTCCAATGGGCTTCCAGTTCATGCCTCATGTGTCCGCCTCATCTCCCCCCAATGTGATCTGTATAGGATTAGCTAGGTTTACTTAGTAAAAATACTAACCATCTAGTATTCATATGAGTTATCTCCCCCTCCCCTAAGGGTTAACGTTCTCACGTATAAGAAACATATCACAATGTTGAAAAACTTTGACTATCCTCAGTTGCATGGAGATGGTCATACAGCAGTAATAGAGAGTAGTCAGGGGTGTGTTCAATATTTGGAAGTGAGGAAATAGCTCCTTGGGAGTAGCTACCATAACTAAATGGAAGGGAATCAAAGTTGTGATGTACATAAATTCCTAGTCTATGCATCTATAGTATAGCATCCTCATAATGATTTTCTATCATACAACTTTGTGTTTTGTCAATAAGAAAAGAATAATTTACTGATGTGATTGAGTAGATATAGTATTTGATTGAATATTGTCTTTCTCAAATATGTACAATATCTATTAATTGTACAAACTCGAATTTATGTATAATACCTACCATGTAATCCAAGTCATACTTGATCAAATATTACTCATATATAATTGTTGAGGCTCAAGCTTGGTTCAAAGCAATACACATGTGTGCATGCATGTTTAATTTTGCTACTCTGTTCTATTCTATATGAACAAGTGTTCTCATGACACACATATATATGGGTCAGAGCCAAAGTAGTTGATAATGAATGTATTAATAATATTCCTAGTTTCTTTGAAGACAGTATGAAGGAAATAAGCAATACCTCCTTTAAATCTATTATATGTATCCTTTACTATATCTGGTGGTATAGAAATAAGGTGGTTTTTGAGGAATGGTTAGTCAATGTGAGTATGCTATAGTCTATTATCCATAATGAGATAAAAGTGCTTCTTTACTAAACGAGCCCTGTGTTCTTTTTTCTGGAATTGCTATGCTTGTGCTTATTTTCTAAAGATGAAGAAGGGTTCCATCTGATGTTACTGGTTTATTGATGTAGTGGTGATCAAGATGCTTGTAAACTGTTGTGCTGAAATGATCTTTCTTTTGAAGAGCAGTTCTAGAGGTGACCAAAGCATCATTCTGATTAAAAACCCTTACATTTAAACCCATTCCTATAAACACATTTCTTATTGGGTGAAAATTGTAGATTGCTTTGGTGGCTGCATTAAATTGCTTCTCAAGTGAGGCAAAGCTTGGGGAGTTACATTCTTCTCTTCTAACTCAACATTGTTGGCTTTTCTTTTCCCATAGTCAATTTTCTTAGGAAAGATCTTGTCAAACATGTATGATGGAATCACCAACATGGGATTATATTTTTATCTTCCTCCATGCCAACATGGTTTAGATAGTTGACTCTCATGGAAATAATATTGTCATGGGGGGTCACTTGTACGAGTGTTGTTCTGTTTTCTCACTGCGTTGTTTTTGAATGTTTTGTTTTTGGTTGTAAGTATAATATAGCCTGGTGTTTTTGCATTTTGCAGAGGTACACTAAGTCATTGTCAACATCTCAGAGGTCTTCTCTGGTTGATAAGTCTAGGCAGAAGCCTCAAGAACGAATGGGTGTTCTTAGTAATGTGGGTTCCTCCTAAAACAACAATTGGATATATTATATGTCTTTTTTCCTTTACCCCCTCCATCTAAAATAATACCCTTTCTGTAACATGTGGTTGTGATGTATGACCTAAAAGCCAATAACTATGGTAATGATCCTCGGCTAAGTACAGCTCTGTACTTAGAGATTAATTAAAGGCCGACTGCCCAGGGCTCCCATGTGACACATCCATTCCTAATATAATAGTTGACACTTTGGAGATCTTTGGCATGGATGGAGGATGCTCAGCTGTGGTGAACTTCTCTGCATCTTCCATCCATGCCAAAGATCTCCTAAGAGCCAACTATTATATTAGGAATGGATGTGTCCCATGGGAGCCCTGGGCAGTCGACCTTTAATTAATCTCTAAGTACAGAGCTGCACTTAGCAGAGGATCATTACCATAGTTATTGGCTTTTAGGTCATACATCACAACCACATGTTACAGAAAGGGTATTATTTTAGATGGAGGGGGAAAACAAAAAAAGACAAATATACAAATGTTGTTTTAACAACAAAGGGATCAAGGAGGAACCCACATTACGAAGAACACCCATTCGTTCTTGAGGCTTCTGACTAGACTTCTCAACCAGAGCAGACCTTTTGTTGAATGCATGTCTGAAGCTTTCCATGGTCATGACAGGCATTCTATTGATGCTAACTGTGCACAAAGATGGTATGCTACAAACTTATAATGATACATATCATACAAGTGAACCAGAAGTTACATTCATTTTACGCCCATGCTTTAGTGCTTCTATGCCCATCATTTGATTTTTAAAGATACCAAACTTATTTACATATCATTTCAGTTTCCATTGGAGACTAGAACTTTGTAATTCTACTATGTCCACCAATCAAAAATTCTGGTCCTCTTCCTTTTCACTTCCTACTTCTATCTGTGATGAAGTGGAAATAATTATTATAAATTTCTTGTGGGGATAGTGTGAAGGCAAGAATGATATCCATCTTCTTAAGTGGGATGATGTACCCATCTTCTTAAGGTAGTCTATGGATCAAATTGATCCATGAGAAATACCTTCTTAAGGATTCTATCTAAAATATTGATATATATGGTCAACTTTCTTGGTATTTAATTCAGATGATCATACATCTGAATTTATAATCCTATTACGAAAGATTGCTAGAAACAACATCTCAGTGATGAACAACCTAAAAAAAGAGGGTTTTTCTATACTTCTATATGTTTTCTGTGTAGACGTTCTAATGAATTTATCATACATTTATTCTTTAATTGCCATGTAGCTGATTTCATCGGGGTAAGGCTGTTGAGTGTAAACTCATTGATAGGATTCCCCTATATATTTACAAAGTTAATCAAAAGTATATACATTTTTAAATGTGTTTATTATACTCCCAGGTTGGAGGCTATTGCTACTCATCTCTGTATCCAAATTGCCATTTTTCGGAAGTGGGTATTTTCCTCTTTTGATATCTAGCAGCTATCAATGAAAGTAATCTTTTTAGATGAGATAGACACTTCTACAATGTTTCTTTTGGGAGGAAACTTCTTTTCTTCTGTAGTGGTTGGTATATATGAACTGTTTTCTTCTTCTAGTCTATTGTTCTACTGGTTTACAGTCTCCTACTATCATAATTTGAGTGTTGTGTTATTAACAAGATACCAAACAATGAAATTGTCCCTGTTGTCCTGGTCTGCATGTCATATGTTCTATCTTGGTTGGTGTTAAGTCTTATGCAGCTGACTTATTTTAAGTATTTCAGTTCTTAATTTTATGAGATGTTATACATGATATCATATACTTATATGTTTAAGTATTTCAGCTGACTTATAGGGACAGTTAGGTATTTGTCTCATAATGCTTGTTATAAGTAATAACAATATGTTGATATCAGATCTAAGAAGAAATAGACTGTCAGTGCCTTTATGCATAGAGATCTGCTACAATATTGAGATTCTATGGGATATGTTGGACATAACCCATAGCATCAGGACCACACACAACTTTGAATCTCCTTTGGTAGAGTCTAAATAGCCATGCGTTAAAATACTCCTTTGTAGTAGAGAGATTGCCTAGTTTGAGAAGAGAAGCTGTGTAGCTAGTCTGACAGTATAAGTAGCCCCTGTAATCGAGTATATGTTGAGACATGTGAGCAAAAGTTAATGGATGGATCTGTGAACTATTATTGATTAGGTGGGTACCTATGCTATTGCAGTTCTTGAAGGATTTTTCTTGAAGGATGTTTCTTCTGCCTCTTTTTTTGCTTCTTGTATATTGATAGACTTCATGTATGTCTTCTCCCTTCCCTCCCCTTTTCTCTTTTTCCTTTTTCATGTTGTATATTCGACACCCTTTTGCTGCAATTGTTGCAAAAAAATTAGTCCTTTTATACTACTGTTTCTTTGATTTTTTTCTATTTCCTCTTGTGTCTCCTATTCTAGCTTCTTTTCTTTTCTTTTCTTTTCTTGCAATTTCTCCTTCATTTCATGTTCCTGCTATTGCATCTAAATTTTTGTTACTTCTATGTCCCCTCTTATTGCTTTTTCCTTGTTACTCATATCAGAAATTCAGATTCTTACTTGCATCTCCTGCTCGCACGTCTACTAGACTACTAGTATCACTTCTATTTGCAAGTTTTCTTCTACTTTTTCTTACTTATTCTTGCTCCTACATGACTACATCTCCTACATGACTACATCTCAAACAGCTGTTCCTCTACTTATTATATATTTTCCTTCATGTAGATGGATTTTCTAATAGATCGGAGTTGGATGTATATTGGGAACAGAGTGCGAAGTGATGTATTCAAGGCAGGGTTACGAAAGTTCATTGAGTTTGCTCTTATCCATCACAGACCAACTAGACAGGGGAAATTAATATGTCCTTGCAAGGTATGTTTGAACAGATACCTTAAAACAGAGGAGGAGGTATTCTCACATGTATTACAAAAAGGATTTGTGCATAGCTATGATGTTTGGACGTTTCATGGGGAGGTGATTGGTAGGAGCAATCCTGTTGTGGCACCAAACATGCCTAGCACCGACAATATGCATCAGATGTTGGAGGATTTGTTTGGTATGGGTGACACAACAAATGACCACTCTACTGAAGCTACAGAGGAACCTGCAAATGTAGATGCACAAAGATTTTACAAGATACTAAAAGAGGCAGATCAACCACTCTATAGAGGTTTCACAAGTCATTCTAAGCTATCATATTTGGTTTCCTTGCTATTTCTGAAGGAGGAATCTGGATGGTCCAACGATTCTTTCACAAAGTTGTTACAGTTGATTGTTTCAGGATTTTCGGAAGAAAATTGTCTATTCCCGGAGACGTACTATGAAGCAAATGCGATCGTGAAGGATTTACGACTTGATCATTCTACTATAGACGTATGTACAAATAATTGCATGCTTTTTCGCAAAGATGCAGCTTCAAAAGAAAATTGTGATACTTGTGGTGCTTCAAGATGGAATGAAAAGCAATACAAAACAAAGGGAAAGAAGGTAGCTGCTAAGTTCATGTATCACTTCCCTTTGATACCTCAGTTAGAGAGGCTCTATATGTCTTCATCTATTGCTAAAGACGTGATTTGGCCATCAGAAGTAAAAGGCAAGGATGGACGTATTCATCATCCTTCAGACACACCAGAATGGTTGTCTATTGATGCCAGGTATCCAGACTTTGCTGTTGAACCACGCAATGTTACATTGGCATTAGCAACAGATGGATTTAATGCATTTGGAAATATGAGTGCATCACATAGCATATGGCCTGTGTTGGTGACACCTCTCAATCTTCCGCCTTGGCTTCTTATGAAAGAACAATTTATTATGATGTCCCTATTAATCCCAGGTCCACATATGGTTGGCAATGACCTTGATGTATACTTGGAGCCATTAATTGAGGAGTTGCAACTACTTTGGGAGCTTGGAGTCAAAGTTTATGATGCATATAGAAAAAGGAACTTCACTATGCGGGCAATGATTTTATGGACCATTAATGTTTTCCCAGCATATGGTGACTTATCTGGTTGGAGCACTAAAGGTAAGAAAGATTTGGGATGTCCTTGTTGTAATGTGGAGACTGTATCAAAATGGTTACAGTATGGGAAAAAGAAATGCTATGGTTTCCATCGACGTTTTCTTCCAATGAATCATCTGTATAGACTTGATAGGAAAAATTTTGATGGTGAAAAAGATTTTCGACTTCCACCTAAGCCACTATCTAGAGAAGATATACTGAGGTAATTTGATGGGTATGAAAATATCACATTTGGAAAAATGAATAAGCGCAAGAGGCTTGGAGATCAAATTCAACCATTACCTCCTGGTTGGAATAAGATAAGCATCTTTTTTCAGCTACCTTATTGGAAGTATTTATCTTTTAGACACAATCTGGATGTGATGCACATAGAAAAGAATGTGTGCGAGAATATTTTAAACATATTATTGGGTGATTCTAAGAAAAGTAAAGACAACTTACAAGCTCGTCAAGATTTGAAGAAAATGTGCATTCGAAGAGATTTATGGCCAGTAGATGCAGGTGACCGCTATTACTTGCCTCCAGCATCTTACACCATGACTAATGCGCAGAAAGATAAGTTCCTATCTGTGTTAGAAAAGTTGAAAGTTCCTGATGGCTATTCTTCTAACATATCTAGGTGTGTTAGCAAATCTGATAGAAAACTTGTTGGGCTGAAAAGTCATGATTGTCATGTTCTTATGCATCAACTTCTACCTGTTGCCTTGAGACATTGCATAAGCTTAGATGTGTACAAGCCTATTGCTAATTTGTGCTCATTTTTCAACAAGCTTTGCTCTAACATTATTGATGTGGAGGAATTCAAAGAATTGGAACAAGAAATTGCTGTCACTCTTTGCCAGTTGGAGAGAATCTTCCCTCCTTCTTTCTTCACCATCATGATGCATTTGCCCATTCATTTAGCTTATGAAGCTAGGCAAGCCGGATCTGTCCGAACAAGGTGGATGTACCCAATAGAGAGATACTTGAAGAAATTGAAGAAGTATGTAAGAAACAAAGCTAAACTGGCTGGTTGTATTACTAGTTGCTATTTCGCTGAAGAAAGTTTGACATTTTGTGGTAGGTACTTGCATAATTTTGAGACAAAACTGATCCGCACTCCTCATAATGTTGATGGATCTCCAATTAGAGTTGGAGTGTCAAGAAATTTTGACATCCACACTTTGGAACAAGCCCATCGTTATGTCCTTTTCAATAAAGAGGAATTGGATGTTTACAGAAGGTAAGATTTAATTACGTCCTAAAATTATTGCTGATATTTGTATATATGTTGTACATTAATTTAGACACTTCTTATAAAACAGTGAACACATGTGTATTCTTCAAGATATGGAACCCAACATTGCCCCACGGACCCTAGAAACAAAACATGCAAAGGAGTTCTCTAAGTGGTTGAAAGAGCATGTAAGTCTCAAACATAAATATTGTTGTCACTCTTAATGTTCAAGTTAGTGTAGATTACATTAATGTTTTACTTTTTTATGAAGGTAATGCAAATGCGAGAGATTAGGCCGAACAGTATTAGCGATGATTTGAGATGGTTATCCCAAGGCCCTTGTGTTGAGGGAATGTCTTATGAAGGATTTTTGGTCAATGGATATCGTTTCCGTTCAAAGCCCATTGAAAGTACATGTACTACACAAAATAGTGGAGTGTATTTGTGTGCTGACACTTCAAGTTATTCAAGTGGTAGAGATCGAAATCCTATAAATGCTGAAGTCACGTACTATGGCTACTTAGAGGAGGTTATTGAGCTAACTTATGGTCCAGGAAATAAAGTTCCGTTATTCAGATGTTCTTGGTATGATGAAAGCACTTCTAACGGGTTGTGAATTGATGAGTATGGGTTCACACAAATCAACACTTCAAGGATAAAAAAAAAGGAGGAACCATTTATCCTGGCTTCTCAAGCATTGCAATGCTTTTATGTCAAGGATCCTAATGATGATGATTGGTGCACAGTGCTAAAGCATCCTCCTAAAGATTATTCTGAAGTACCTCTTATTGAGAATTGTTTGACTGGTTTACAATCTGATGGTGGTGTAACTAGTGATGTGTCTTGGACGAGGAGTGACACCGGGGGATCTTTTGTTGATAGAACTAAAAAAAAGAATGATGGGGCTAATGTTTAGTTCATTAATCTGTCTGTTTTGTTTGCAAGTCTAGAATAATTTACTTGGGGAATATGTTGCATTGTATTTTTTTGGCAAACTGTTACTATATGGCATATTCTTTGCAATTTATTTAGTCTTGTTTCATATACCAGCAAGTAGGACATCATTATTCTTTTTTGGGATATGAAACCAAGGTGCTCTACAAGTTATATATTTTTCAAATGCCGAATATTCATATGTCGGTGTCTCATATTCTCCGCAATTTATTTGTTTTTCAAATGTAGCTACTACTTTTGTTACTGACATTTCTGCACTAATAATCTAATTTTTTTTCCTTGTCAATTGAAGGATGGCAGGAAGAAGATTCACTAGATCTAGTTGTAACAACACACCCAGTCAACCTATTGTTGTCCCTCCATCCACAATTGAAGAAAATTGTGAGGATGAACCTACTCTACTGTCCAACAATATTGAAAATGATGTAATAGTTGAAGAAAATGTTGAGGATGAACAGGAGAATAGGAAGTATGGATGTGGGCCTGCAAGTGAGCAAAGCCTACTTCCTAAGCAAGGGCAGCCACGTCACAAGGTCCAATGGGATGATGAAGGAAATGCTATTGGGGAGAATGGTGCCAAATTGAATCGTTATTGTCATATGCTAGCAAGGAAACCACACATATGGCATCTAGACTTGAAGTGGAACGAACAACCAGAACAAGCTTTTGCAGATAGAAAATCATTTATTGAGGTAATCTTTTTCATAAAAAGACCAACAAATTGTATGATTGTTATATCTAAAGTAATATTTTCTATGTTTTTGTAGAAATACTTTGATTTAGGCAGTCACCCTAATGCATGGAATCACATTGATGAACACATTAGCAAAGGGATATCAGTGTGGAGGGCACGTGTAAAGAAAGATTACTATGAAAAGTACAAGATTGAACCAGAATTGATGATGAAGAAAGTTGAGAAAAATGCTTCCATAGATATGAACCAGTTTAAAAATCTTGTTAAAGAATGGGGAACCGAGAAGTCTAAGGTACAATGGTTTCATATAACTTTTTTTTTATCAATAAGCGCGTTTCTCTTTCATTACTCACAAAATTTACAAAGGGGAGCAAAGCTCAATACATCTATAAAGATAGATATCAAAAGTCAAAAAGAAGGATGCAATTTATCTATGCAAACTTCTATAATCAGTATTTATGCAATGCCACACACTGTTTGGTTTGCTCCTACTGTCTTCAAAAACACATCTGTTTCTATGTATCCATATGTGATAAATGATAAGAGTAGCAAGAAGAGCTTCATTTCTATTCTTTAGCAGGTGTACTTCATTTCTGTTCCAGCAGCAGGTGTACTTCAACGCTGCTGCAGATTTTTTGATTCTGCTCATTGGACATTAGAGAGATATCTATCTCTTATATTGAGGATGTTCTTCCACATCCAGCTATTGGCTTGCTTATATTGAGGATGGTTTCATATAACTTGCATGTATACCTATCTACTTTTTCTAATTATATGTTTCTTATGGTTTAGAAAATTTCCGAGATCAACAAGGCAAACAGAACAAAAAAAGTGATGGATCATACCACAAGATCAAAGCCATGGAGTTGTTATCGGGCAGAAATGGTATTAATAATGGACACTTGTCTTTCTTAGTAGGAGTTGAACATATAACATGGACAATTATTATGTTATCTATCATGTGTAGGTCAGTGAAGATCAACCCGTTGTGCCTCTTAACAAATTTTTGGAAAAAGTTTACGACAAAAGCCCACAAGTGGTTAGAAAATGGATATTTGCTTTCCTACGATGTCTACAAAGCTACATATGCTTAGATATCTCAATTTAAGCTTTCCATTTATGATGCTTTCTAATTACAGCTTGAAATCTCTGATATCGTGGAAAACCAAGTAGCAAACCAAGAAGAAATAGATCCTAGAAGTGTTGATAATCTAACACGTGCTGCTTATTTGCAAGTTTTAAATCCTTCCAAAAAGGCTAGGATCCGAGGTGTTGAAATTGGGCACAAAGAGATAGGACATAGGGGAAAAGCTGCCCGTATAAGATATGAAATGCTTCTTGAGGAAAGCAATGCAAAGGATGTATGTTGGAGAGAATCTAAACTTGAACTATTAGTTACAACTAGTCTATTAGATTGATGTTTGTAATTTGTTTTCTATTTCAGGATAAACTTAAGGAACTTGAAGAAACAGTAAATGGATTGAAGAACTCTGTCTCCCAATTAATGACTTGGTATAATCAATCACAGGTAACTCAGATTCAGTTGTCTATGTCAATGTAATATATAATTTTTTTTGACATTGTTGATGTATTTGTTATAGGATGGCGGTATTAATGTTGATTGTGCAGCTGAATACCCCAATCAGAATACTACAGGTGTCTTACACATGCAAAGTGGCACAAATAGGTCGGATGTGGGTTCTTTTCACATACAAGACAATACAAGTAATGGTGCAGATGTAGGCATGTTTCCCAGCCAAAATAATTCAAGCGGGGATGGCTTAGGAAGACTTTCTAGACCAAGCAATTCAAGGGAGACTGGAGTAGGCAGACTTTCCATACAAGCCAATTCAAGGGAGAATGGAGTAGGCAGGCTTTCCATACAAGGCAATGGACATCCACGGATCTTTGCGCCACAGGTAACTCATTACAGCTATAGATTATTTTCAATATTCATACACATAAGAATATTAACATGTACACTTTATTAAAGGCTGCAGTTGAAAGTTGGTCCCCTTCTTCTGGTAATAATCGACAAAGTTATCCTCAAATGCAGAACACACCAACCACATCTTCATCAGTGTCTTTCACACCAAGAAATCAGCGTTTAAATCCTGTAAGTAATTCATTTCAGCTTATCTACATGAAGTGGGCGTTTAAGGCATTTTAGGCCCAAATTATGCAATTTAAAGGCTAAACTAGCATGAATCGAGTCTAGATTTGGTCAAATTAGATCACCTCCAGTCATTGCATGGTTGATATAGGTCTGATTTAGGAAAATCAGGTCTGATTTGGGGAAATGAGGATTGATTTGGGCCAAATTGGTATGTCCTCATAGCGCTGTTTGTTAAGTTTTTTCTACTTTTTCATATTTTTATTGTTCTTACTTCTTTCTCTTTTCTTTTTTTATCCATTCTCCTGCATCTTATTCCTACGTCCTACTGCTATGTTTTTTCTGAGTTATTTATCCTATATTCCCTCCTACTACTATGCAAGCATGTGCATATTTTCTTTTTCAAATTTGTCCTATACATCCTGCTACGAAATCTACTACTACTATTTACATATCTAATTTTCTTTTTCTGATTTCTTCCTCCTAAATCTCCTCTTTTAGCCACTATTGTTTGCATGTTTCCATTTATTTTCACTGACCTATTCCTTCCTCTATATTTTCTAATTCAGCACCTGCTACTGCTGTTTTTTATTTTGTTTTGTTGATTCTTCCTCTTTCAATCTCCTTTTACTGCCCTTGGTTTGTCTTATTCTGACTTCTTCCTACAGAACTTCTACCATTTGCATGCTCTTTTTATCCCATTTTCTCTCACCAATTCGTACTTGTCTTCCTCTTACTGTTGTTTCATTTTCTTCATGTTAATTCTGTTGTCCCTGATTCTCCTATAGTTATCAATTCAAATTAAAGATGGCAGTAATTGTGATGATGGTCCCATATGGAAGCTACATACCAGGATAGCTAAATGCTACATTTGCTACAAAACTCCCTTTTAGTTCTAAGAGGCATAGATCTTCAGAAATATATCCTCAAATTTTTAGTACATTTGTTGCTTGGCTATAGATAAGGTGTGGAAGTGGCACTGCATTTGAGTCTATGACAAAAGGGTGGGTGTAAGAGATGATGAGAGGCTGGTTGATGGTGTTCTCTAAAGGGTGGGGTGGGGTCAAATTTCTCAAGAAACTCTCTCAGGAAACCTAGTCAGTTTCTTCATATACTTCATGTTGCTAATATCTCTAATATATGTAAGCACACTGATGATACAAGTTCGTTAGGTCTCAACTCTTCTAGGTATGTTATGTTGTCCTCGTGGTTGTGCAATTCCTACTACATATTATTAATCTTCATATCTTATCCTCATAGCTCGTGGTTGTGAAATTCCTTTAACTTCTCAATTAACATCTCAATTGAGGATAAAGCTGCAGCCTCCCTTTGGTTTCCAAAAACCCTTAGGATTGATGGTGGTGGATGTTGGATGGTGGTGGTGGTGGATGTTGGATGGTGGTGGTGGTGTTGGCTGGTGGGTGGGAGTGTTGATGTGTAGGTGTTGGTGGTGGCTGATGATGCAGGCTGTTGGTGGTGGCTGATGGTGTGGGATGGTGGTGGCGTGCAGTAGCATGCTGCTAGGAGATGATGATGTTATGATGGAAGATTGGGTGGTCTATAGATTTGTAGGTGGTTTCTAGGAGATGGGAGGAAGTACTAGCATGTTGCTGATGTGGAGGTGGTTTCTTGGGGTGGTTGTTGGCTGATGTGGAAGCATCAGCTTGCTGCTATGCTAAAGATGGTTCAAGAGTAGAATGTGTAGGTGTTAAGAGGTTGTGGAGGGAGAGATGGGGTGGTTGCTAGAGTGGAAGCAGCAACTTGCTGCAGTAATTGAGGTTCTAATGTTAAATTGTCTACTGGAGTCTGTTCTAATGTTTAAACTCTACGATCCAACTGCATGGAAGTTGGAATGAGATATAGGCTTGTGTATAGATAGAGTTTTATTCATGCTCGTCAATAATGTGAAGTTTTTCTGCAAAATAATGTTCATGTGGTTAATCATGAGAGGATCGTCCTCTTTTTGTATGTGTAGATGCATCTCACTTATGAAAGAAACTAAGTGCAGTCAACAGAGATATAGGCATGTACTATTTAACTAACCCACTGAGTTTTTTTAATTATGTATTAGTTACTGAGCTCAACCATAATTTTAGTTTACGGGTGCATGTTGCTGCTATGTTGGTTCACTTACATTTTTCTCTACTTCGCACTCGCTCTAATTCCTTTTTGTATTTATATTGATAGGGTAGAATTGCTTTTAATGATGCATTTCGACCGACAATGCGCCTTGGAGTAGACCAAAACCGAAATATAAGGGTAAGTTATTTGTTGTACTATGATTTATGTATTAACTTTAAATTCTATGAATATAATGATTTGTCATTTTTAGGAGAAGAATATTCAAGTACCTAACCGTATGAGGCCTGGCATTGATGAAGAGCACCACACCATTTGAAGGAATATGGAGACATTATAGATCTTAAGAGTTTCTAGCATGATATGTTCATTGTCATCAATCTCAAATTTTAAAACCATATGTACTCTTTATTTATATCAACGTTGAGCACACAATGTATGGATAATATTTTGCTTCAATATCAAAAATTGGTTTGAGGTGATTTAACATTTTTATGTGTCATTTTGGTGTTGAATCTTATTATGATGTCATGTGAATTAGTATAAAAATATTGCTTGAGGTTATGTATACAAAGTTTTCATTTAAAATTTGATATTCACTATAGTAACAATTAATTAACATTTAATAAATCATTCAAAAATCAATAACCAAATCATTTACAGTAGTCCCTCATAAATATATTGATGAAGGTCCAGATTGACCATCAAAATTGCATTCATGACTACCACATAGCCCCTCAAAAATATATTCTCCAGGACCATCAAGTCCCTCAAAAATGTATTCATGAAGGCTAAATAGTCCCTCAAAAATGTATTTATGAAGGCTAAATAGTCCCTCAAAAATGTATTTATGAAGGCTAAATAGTCCCTCACAATTGTATTCGTGAGGGCCACTGGTATTTGTCACGTGAGTTCTCTTCACGGACCATTTGTGAGGGCCAGACCCTCAACCGTCCCTATTTTTGAGGGCCTGTAGAGAGGGGTTTGTGACATGACTCTCCCGTGAATAATGGCCCAGTTTTTTGTAGTGCCTATTCAAGGGGGTAGTCCCACCCCTGCGACAACGAGGAGACACGGACCGGAGTTTGAAGGAACCAAGATGCTCCCATGATGCAACATAGGAGCACGGTCATTTCCCCGCGTTCTGAAACTCGCACAACATCCATTGCTTGGTTGCAGGTCAGGCAGGTAGTGCGGGCTTGGCACGATGAATCAACCCTCTTTGGCAACGATCCAATGGCACCCTCGCGTGCGCAGAGGCACGATGAAGGCGGGCGGGCCATCCCTGATGGCTGTCGGGGTCTAGGAAGGAGAGGTGGGGCTGCGTTCAGCCCTGACCTAGCGGCAGTATGTGGCAGCAACCGCAAGCTATTTGTGCTCGAGAACGGCCATGTCGGTCACGTCTTGGGGGCGCCTTGCATGTGCCAAGGAGCAGCGACACTGGGGCGGCCATGGGCGGCGACCCTCGAGCCGTAGGAGAGGAGCAGGAGCGGCGCCGATGGCGTCTAGGGCGGCCGCTGGGCGCCATCGTGAGGTTGAAGGTGACCAAAGCACGTTGGACAGATATGCCCCTCCGTGGGCTGAAGAACAGCTAACACAACCAGGGTGAAAGTCATCTTTTCGTTATAACTAAAGTTGGGCGCGCGCGAGGTACATGCATGGGAGTTCATTGCCCACGTGGCACCTCCCTTGTAAAGAGTCAAAATCAATCAACCTCTCTACTAATAACAATGGTAAACAAAACTCAATTTGGATAGAAGCGGAAGATAAAATTTTGACTATATTCAATTTCAAATAAAGTGTACATAAAAATTCTCCCAATATGGGTGTACATGCTTTATACAAAAAGAGAGGATCTAAGTAGAGGGAAATCTAACTACTCCACTTTTGTCTCCAAGCAACATATCCATCATCTAAGTCCAAGCCAAAGCCAAGATCTTCAAGTCCTATTCAACCACCTTGCTTCACACCTGGGTAGTTTGGAAGACACCCAGCAAGAGGGAAAAACAAAGGAAGTATGTGTTACAAGAACATTCTAACAATGTCAAAGAAAGTTGTAACAAGTAAATTAGGCTAGATATTTGGTGTGAAAAGAGATATCAAAGAGTATGAGGTTTTTATAAGGAAAGTTGCCATTAACAAAATAAATAAGGAAATTTTTGCATGTAAATTAATATGTCTACCTAACTAAGTAGGGTTGAGGCACCTACCGGACCTCTAACCTTAGGTGAGGGAAGAATACAAACATTTCCAATCACCTACAATTTTTAATGGGGAGAATTATAAACATTCCCCTAGGGCGATTTTATACATGCCCTCTATGGGTGGTTGTACATAAGTACCACTACTTAAAAATTAAATAGATCATTTAATTACATGCTAACAAAAGAGTTATGGCAAGGTTAAGCAAAAGAATATGTAACATGGCAGTGGGGTATGAATACCCAATCAAGATAATACTACATCTACTTTTGAGGCAATAAGCAAATTAGGTTTCAAGAATCAAGGATTTAGATCAAGTTAAACCTCATAGAGAAATTTAGGTAATGGATTAAGGATTTCCCAACTGACAGGTACATACACAATCAAAACACATACTAAATACATACCTTATTCTTTAGAATCCTAGAATTTCTTTTCATAACTTTTACACGATATCATATCCACTTTCCCTAATATGATCATCATTACATCCATGTATTAGATCTAAGTATATTCATTAAAGGCTTAAAACCTCAAAACCATCGACCTTTTCCACAAACGATCGATTTAGACACTGAAAACCTCACTACTGTCTTAGTTAGGATTTTCGGATCAAAATAACATATAGGTTTGTATATTTTCGAGATATTAACTTTTTAGGCTATTTTCCATATTTATTAGTTAATTAAATTAACTCGAAAAATAAATATTCGAAAAAAGCTCAGAATCAAACTACGAAAGTATTTTTGTTAGATAGATCTCATTCTCCCGATTCCAAAACATATTTTAGTTTTAAATTTGGATAATCGAGTAAAAAGATATGATTTTTCAAAAACAGATCAATGATAACTTGCCACGTAGGCACAAGCGTTTGAAACAAAAGCAAACCAAAAGACCGGAGTACCCCCGCATGAGCACAGCAAGAGAAGAGAGGAGGTGCGGGGGTAGAAACGTAAAAAACCACGGGTTGTCTTCCCCAACCCAGCCCACACCATGGCGAGCAAGCAGTAGCTTGCTTGAGGAAAGATTGGGCGTTTGCGCTATACTCATCCAAATTCGAAGTTCAAGTATGCGATGGAAAGCTCAAAGCAAGACGAACTCGATGGTACCTTTGATTGTTCTGATAATGGAGAGAGCAAGGAGGGACGAGCGCCGCAAGGTCAGCATCCTCGGTGGCTCGAAGCAGGGTCAAACGTCCACGAAACGCAAAATTGAAAGTACGGGTGAGATGCTAAGATGATTTCCGTCCTAGGGGCATAGGTATATATAGGCAAGGGGCTCCGAGTTAGGGTTTAGGTAGGAGCAAAGAGAGGAGGTCGGCGGCCACTTTAGGCGTTTCTCGAAAACTCGTCTAATTCCAAAACTTTTGGGATAAACCAGTGCGGAATTGAAAGAGGAATCCAACAAGCCAAAAATCTCGTGATTTGGTTAAGATATGAGAGAGTATGACATCCGAAAAAATCACAAAAACTCGGAATTACTGTTCATGCGCGACCAAGGTAGAAGATGAAATGACATCATTTAATACAACTTGCTAACTTTGCTCATTTGGTGCATTTAATCCAAAAACCTTTCTCTAATTATTTAAAGGTGCAAATAAAGACCAAATAAACTCAAATTTGGTAGGTTTACTGATTTTGGGGTGAGGAATCTGAATATAAAATTAGATTTGACTTTTGACAAATTTTATTATGTCAAATAAATTAATTACTATTTTCTCTTTCCTCCTTTACTAATGATGTTAGGATTATCCAAAAATTATAAAACTTGACCCAAAAGTCACATTTACTATTTTGGATACTAATTTAGTATTATTGCTATTTTTTGATATCGTTTATTATTTTAATTAATGATTTTAATATTTTACACACTTTCTCTCTCCTAAATTCACCTTCTTATAAAATATTTTCCAAATTGAATCAAAATTCATACAAAGATATATTTATACGTGTAGAACACGAATTTGGCATTAATATATTTTTTTGAAGACTTTTATTATTTCATTTAATTCATTTAAATTTCATCACTTATTTAACCTTTTAATTTATTAGAGGCATCTAGAAACCTTCTAAAAATATAAAACTTGGTATACAAGTAATAATAAACGTCAGGAACACATTTTTGAGATTAATTAATTTTTATCAACATATATTTAATATTTTTGGTCTTAAATCATTTTCTCTCTCCAGAATAAAATAAAATACTAAATATTGACCAAATTAAATGCAAATTTGCCCAAAGGCTTTTTTTTATGTTTATATTACGAATTTGGAGTTATTTTTCTGATCTGAGAACATTTAGTATTTTATTTCACTTTATTGGCATATTTCCTATTTTCTTATATTAAAGGCATTATATATTTATTTATTATCCAAATTAGATGATACTTGGCCATTAAGCAACTTTTAAGTCAAGAAAACAAAATTGATATCCAAATTATCTTCTTAGGTTTCCAATTATAATATTTTGTACAATATCTTCCTCATTATCTTCTTTACCCATTAATTCCCATATTACCTTTAATTATTGCATTTATCTTCTTCTTTATTTCAAATTCGGATTTTCTCTTATTTTTCTTATTCTAGGAAGTGCTAGAAAGTTCTAGGATGAAATATTTTATTCTTTTTATTGCTTAGTGTACAATTCACACTTTAGGTCCATTATCTAAAGTCTTACTGAGGTATTTGTGCATAAACCCAAATATTGAGAGAAAAGGTGAACAAATATTTATTAAACCATCATATTGTCCACAAATTAAATATAAAGGACAAAGAGGATAGAAATGAAAGGAAAAGATGGAAAAGAGGACCAAAAAGGCAAAATGCCCAGATTTCGGTATGTTACAGCACTCCACCCCTTAAAGAGGATTTCGTCCCCGAAATCACTAGCAATTAGGGAAGGGTGAGTGTGCAACCTCACATCACCAAAACTTCAGGTTGTTCCTCCAACCATACAACTTTCACCAAAACATACACTTCAACTACCCCTAAGGGTTTAGAAACTTCACATAAGCTCAACATAGGTTGGGTTCTCAAGGATCACCTAGGGTCCATTATTAAGATATTCTTTTTAAGAGATTTAACTTTATTTACATTTTTGACTTATTAACATTATATTCATTATGATAACACATTGTCATCATTATTTTAATTATGTCATGTCACATTCACCTAGTTGCCAAAAAGAATTATGTTTCATTATTATGTACAATTAGAGGTTACTCAATTATCTCAACATTCATTATTATATTTGATCATTGTCCTTAATAATTCGGATTTATACTTTCTTATCCTTATATATCACTTTATTAATTATAACAAATTATTTTACATGAATATAAGACATTCTATCCAATTTTTCATTAAGCATACAATTATTTCAATTAATGTCACATTAGTTA
Source organism: Alisma plantago-aquatica (assembly GCA_963693085.1). Taxonomy (NCBI): domain Eukaryota; kingdom Viridiplantae; phylum Streptophyta; class Magnoliopsida; order Alismatales; family Alismataceae; genus Alisma; species Alisma plantago-aquatica. Next base: position 471,818,766 of record OY856410.1, read on the forward strand.
CTTATATTCATATTAACGTTGTCACAATGTCACATTATCTTTATTGCTCACATTCATGTCATCATTAATAATTATTCATATTTATTCATTTATTTATTGATTTTGCACATTTATGTGAATTCCAATCATCTCATTTTCATATTGAATCATTATATGTATTTTAATGATCAAGGTGAGACATATTACTTATCAAAGAATTGATTCACATTAAGTGACTAAACATGTGCGTATTAGATAACAAGGTAACTTGCATTTTATATTGATGACTTGATTAATATGTGTTTAGATGATCATATATATCATTTATGTGTATCAAAGTATGTTAACTGATTATGGCACTTAACATCATTAATGTATCATGAAAGGTATTAAGGATGTATTGTTTAGGATTAGATTATTACAACTTATGCTTTAGGTCAACATGACCATTATATTTCACTTATTCATCCTTAGCATGCATTAATTACACATTATAACCTTACTCATCATATCATTAGGGTTCATTGGTTCATGACATTATTAACATCTTGCTTATTGACAATTAGCATTGATATTCATATTATGTGCATTGGATATTTATTAGGGTTCAAGAATATGATTTATTCCTTAGATGATAATTATGTGTTCATTAATATATAAACAAGCATGTTAGGGTTACGATTATTACTTGTTTGGTCAAGACCAAGGATCCAAGCATACTAACCTCCTATCTATGGAGTTAGGGTTTCTAAAGATAGATCAAGATGTTATAGGGTTCCATCCCCCTAAAGAGGATTTCATCCTCGAAATCTAACCACTCAAACATCATCAACTAACCATAATCCACCCCTTAAAGGGTTTGACCTACTACACTAGGGTTAAAGGATAAGTCTAACTAAACCACTATCAAGATCCATCATGCTTCCACTATGCACTCTGATATCTTCCCAAACACCCAAACTCCAAGGTCTAGGTTCTACGGATAACTATTCAAGCATATAGTCCTAAGGGACATAAGGAACTATATAGGGTATATATCCTCAAAAAAGTCAACTTAGGGTTCCCAAAGATAAACAACATAGAAGCTAAGGTTACTATTGCCTAAAAGCAAACTATTTCAGACAATTCGTATCAGCGCAGGCCAGGCCGGTATCATATGGGCACGGGAATCCTCGTATACCAAGCTAGTGGTGCGGAGGAAAATTTTTCCAGCCCCCGAAACCTTGATCCTTTCTAGACACCCTTTCTTCAACTGCATGCCCTAATAGTTGCCTAAAGGCAAACCTAAACAACATTAAGTTATGCATATTTTAATTATGAGTATATAAGAGTTTTATTCATCAAAACTCTAAGGTGAAACTATAGGGTCCTAAATCAACCTATCTTCTACATAGATCAAATCTAGGGCAAACTATGTATCCTAAGGGAAACTATGCAAATCTAGGGTTCTAACTAGGGAGACAAATTGAAATAGTCAAAGATCCGACTACCATTGGCTCTGATACCATGCTGTAAAGAGTCGAAATCAATCAACCTCTCTACTAATAACAATGGTAAACAAAACTCAATTTGGATAGCAGCGGAAGATAAAATTTTGACTATATTCAATTTCAAATAAAGTGTACATAAAAATTCTCCCAATATGGGTGTACATGCTTTATACAAAAAGAGAGGATATAAGTAGAGGGAAATCTAACTACTCCACTTTTTTCTCCAAGCAACATATCCATCATCTAAGTCCAAGCCAAAGCCAAGATCTTCAAGTCCTATTCAACCACCTTGCTTCACACCTGGGTGGTTGGGAAGACACCCAGCAAGAGGGAAAAACAAAGGAAGTATGTGTTACAAGAACATTCTAACAATGTCAAAGAAAGTTGTAACAAGTAAATTAGGATAGATATTTGGTGTAAAAAGAGATATCAAAGAGTATGAGGTTTTTATAAGGAAACTTGCCATTAACAAAATAAATAAGGAAATTTTTGCATGTAAATTAATATGTCTAAGTAGGGTTGAGGCACCTACCGGACCTCTAACCTTAGGTGAGGGAAGAATAAAAACATTTCCAATCACCTACAATTTTTAATGGGGAGAATTATAAACATTCCCCTAGGGCGATTTTATACATGCCCTCTATGGGTGGTTGTACATAAGTACCACTACTTAAAAATTAAATAGATCATTTAATTACATGCTAACAAAAGAGTTATGGCAAGGTTAAGCAAAAGAATATGTAACATGGCAGTGGGGTATGAATACCCAATCAAGATAATACTACATCTACTTTTCAGGCAATAAGCAAATTAGGTTTCAAGAATCAAGGATTTAGATCAAGTTAAACCTCATAGAGAAATTTAGGTAATGGATTAAGGATTTCCCAACTGACAGGTACATGCACAATCAAAACACATACTAAACACATACCTTATTCTTTAGAATCCTAGAATTGCTTTTCATAACTTTTACACGATATCAGATCCACTTTCCCTAATATGATCATCATTACATCCATGTATTAGATCTAAGTATATTCATTAAAGGCTTAAAACCTCAAAACCATTGACTTTTTCCACAAACGATCAATTTAGACACTAAAAACCTCACTACTATCTTAGTTAGGATTTTCTGATCAAAATAACATATAAGTTTGTATATTTTCGAGATATTAACTTTTTAGGCTATTTTCCATATTTATTAGTTAATTAAATTAACTCGAAAAATACATATTCGAAAAAAACTCAGAATCAAACCACGAAAGTATTTTTGTTAGATAGATCTCATTCTCCCGATTCCAAAACATATTTTAGTTTTAAATTTGGATAATCGAGTAAAAAGATATGATTTTTCAAAAACAGACCAATGATAACTTGCCACGTAGGCACAAGCGTTTGAAACAAAAGTAAACCAAAAGACCGGAGTGCCCCCGCACGAGCACAGCAAGAGAAGAGAGGAGGTGCGGGGGTAGAAATGTAAAAAACCACGGGTTGTCTTCCCCAACCCAGCCCACGCCATGGCTGCGAGCAAGCAGTAGCTTGCTTGGGGAAAGATTGGGCGTTTGCGCTATACTCATCCAAATTCGAAGTTCAAGTATGCGATGGAAAGCTCAAAGCAAGACGAACTCGATGGTACCTTTGATTGTGCCGATAATGGAGAGAGCAAGGAGGGATGAGCGCCGCAAGGTCAGCGTCCTCGGTGGCTCGAAGCAGGGTCAAACGTCCACGAAACGCAAAATTGAAAATACGGGTGAGATGCTAAGATGATTTCCGTCCTAGAGGCATAGGTATATATAGGTAAGAGGCTCCGAGTTAGGGTTTAGGTAGGAGCAAAGAGAGGAGGTCGGCGGCCACTTTAGGCGTTTCTCGAAAACTCGTCTAATTCCAAAACTTTTGGGATAAACCAGTGCGGAATTGAAAGAGGAATCCAACAAGACAAAAATCTCGTGATTTGGTTAAGAGATGAGAGAGTTATGACATCTGAAAAAATCACAAAAACTCGGAATTACTGTTCATGCGTGACCATGGTAGAAGATGAAATGACATCATTTAATACAACTTGCTAACTTTGTTCATTTGGTGTATTTAATGCATAAACCTTTCTCTAATTATTTAAAGGTGCAAATAAAGACCAAATAAACTCAAATTTGGTAGGTTTACTGATTTTGGGGTGAGGAATCCGAATATAAAAATAGATTTGAATTTTGACAAATTTTATTATGTCAAATAAATTAATTACTATTTTCTCTTTCCTCCTTTACTAATGATGTTAGGATTATCCAAAAATTATAAAACTTGACCCAAAAGTCACATTTAATATTTTGGATATAATTTAGTATTATTGCTATTTGTTGATATCGTTTATTATTTTAATTAATGATTTTAATATTTTACACACTTTCTCTCTCCTAAATTCACCTTCTTATAAAATATTTTCCAAATTGAATCAAAATTCATACAAAGATATATTTATACGTGTAGAACACGAATTTGGCATTAATATTTTTTTTTGAAGACTTTTATTATTTTATTTAATTCATTTAAATTTCATCACTTATTTAACCTTTTAATTTATTAGAGGCATCTAGAAACCTTCTAAAAATATAAAACTTGGTATACAAGTAATAATAAACGTCAGGAACACATTTTGGAGATTAATTAATTTTATCAACATATATTTAATATTTTTGGTCTTTAAATCATTTTCTCTCTCCAGAATAAAATAAAATACTAAACATTGATCTAATAAAATGAAAATTTGCCCAAAGGCTTATTTTTATGTTTAGATTACGAATTTTGAGTTATTTTTCTGATTTGAGAACATTTAGTATTTTATTTCACTTTATTGGCATATTTCCTATTTTCTTATATTAAAGGCATTATATATTTATTTATTATCCAAATTAGATGATACTTGGCCATTAAGCAACTTTTAAGTTAAGAAAACGAAATTGATATCCAAATTATCTTCTTAGGTTTCCAATTATAATATTTTGTACAATATCTTCCTCATTATCTTCTTTACCCATTAATTCCCATATTACCTTTAATTATTGCATTTATCTTCTTCTTTATTTCAAATTCGGATTTTCTCTTATTTTTCTTATTCTAGGAAGTGCTAGAAAGTTCTAGGATGAAATATTTTATTCTTTTTATTGCTTAGTGTACAATTCACACTTTAGGTCCATTATCTAAAGTCTTACTGAGGTATTTGTGCATAAACCCAAATATTGAGAGAAAAGGTGAACAAATATTTATTAAACCATCATATTGTAGACAAATTAAGTATAAAGGACAAAGAGGATAGAAATGAAAGGAAAAGATGGAAAAGAGGACCAAAAAGGCAAAATGCCCAGATTTCGGTATGTTACATCCCTATTGGTTAATTTATGTTTTATTTGCTAAAATCATAACTAATTCTAGGAAACTCGGATCAAAACAAGTCATATATGAAAATTTATCCTCAGAATGAGAGGAACACAAAGAAATTATGTTTGAAGCCTAATTCTGCTTGAAACTCAAAAAGTATAGTATTTACATCTTTTGATGCATTAATTGATAGAAAAACCCTAGAATGATATAAAAATGAACATGATGAATCTTTTATATGTTTTTGATCAATATTAACCTATTAAGAGTAAGAGGAATGGTAAAATCATAAAAGGATGATTAATATGTTGATTTTAGGGTTTTATGATCATGAACATGGTTTAATGGACTAAAAACTCTGATTTGAGTAAATATGACTTTTAGTGGTCATAACACGATATTGCAAGAATACAACTGTAATATAATGATTCTTGAACATAGTTTGGATTAGAGAATTCTTAATGAAGATAATTGATATGGTTAGGGTTTTGTAAGAAACCTTAGAAACCCCATTTGAGTAAAATGGATGAATCTTTGAGGTTGAATAGGTTAATTTGAGAAGTATTAACTTGTTGAATATTAAAAATGAGTTTCAATCTATTTCCCATGAAAAGTTGGCTAATTTAGGGTAAAAGAATAGATGATCATATTTAATTCAAAAATATGGAAAGATGTTGTTAAACGATGATCCTAATCCTATTAGGAGAAATAGGATGAAAAACTAATGGTTATATGTAGTTTTGTCTAATTAGGGTTTATGATACTAAAAGTAAAGGCAAAACCCTAATTGCAATGGAAACCCTAAAATGGATACGGAAACCTTAGGAAGCAATTTCAAGTTGAATAGAAAGAATCTTGATAAAGTGTGTAGTAAATAGAGTACATGTGCTTTTCAGGATTCTGATTGTGTGGTTGAACTACTTGCTTGGATGGCTTTCTTAATTGGAATTGATATTAGCTTGAGAAATCTACTGAACAGGTATGTGGTTACGCTTATGAATAATCTCTTTAGTTTCACGGCGATTTCCAAACGTGTTTGTTGGTTGCTTGAAAATAACTATTGGATGCCTTTTATTTCATGAAACTATAAAGTGACTATGATTATCACTATGAATATATATATATATATATATATATATATATATATATATATATATATATATATATATATATATAACTGGCTAGATCTGAATCCACCTCTGCAGCTTGTAAAGGCTAAAAAGGGATAACCTAGAGTAAGGTCTTGGTTATCGTGGGTTAGAAACTGGGCTACCAAGTGTAGTGCCATGAGACCCTTTAGCATGCCATGAGTTAAGGAGTGGGCTACTTACGGGTAGTGCCATGTGACTCAACCCTAGAAACTGGTTCACCTATGGGTGGGACCATGAGGGGTTTAATGGGGATCTACTATAAGGAAAGTAGCATCCATGTCCACTGTAGAGACAACGCAGAGGATAGGGAATGCATGGATCACGCAGTTATACTTAAAATGTAAAATTGTTTGTTAAATGGTAATTGGCTGCAATACATTTTAATGAATAGTTGCATGATTATTGTTTCCCCTACATACCAGCTTCGGCTGACCGACGTTTTGTTTTTCGGCATTTTAGGTACAAGATAAAAGGACAAATAGTAAATCGTCATATTGCAAAATACATGAAGTAAAATACAAGGAGGATTAGTTAGAGAAGAATTCATACATGGATAGAAGTTTAGAAATCCAATCTTTCAAAAAGGTATGCAAAAGTTTATTTTCTTACAGCTTTTCAGTTTAGTATGTTAAAATTTAATAATTGTTCTTGGTTAATTGTCAAACCTTTGATCCGGAAATTATGGGTGCAGCTTCGACCTCTCGGTCTCCCTTAATTGGGGGTTACCGGAAGGTGGGGTCGTAACATTGGGTATCAGAGTGTAGGTTCCTCACTTAACCATTAATAATTATTAAATTTTACAAACTCCATAGAACCCAAGGGAGTTATTAGAGGATTATCCGAAAGACGGAGGTGTCTAGAAAAGGATCACGACCGGGGGGTTGGAAATATTTTCCTCCGCACCGCTAGTCGGAATACGAGGACTCCCGGATCCGTGTGACTGCCTAGCCAAAGTCTTAGGGTATGAATCTAAATAAGATACCTTTAGGACTTTCTCATCTTATTCATCGATTCTCATCATAAATTCTACTAAGGACCTTAAGGACTAGGGTTTTCTCTCTTCTCCTCACCCTCTTGAGGTATGGGTAAGGTTAATAAAGTCTAAGGAATCCTCCACCGAATTAATGAAAAGCATGTAAATAAGATGTCATGGACTTAAGCTTAATAGAGTAAGCATAAACTAAAGAATAGATACATGCTTAAGTCATAAGACATGAGTTGTCTTTTCCCTCAGTAGAGACCTGAGGCTAGACCTTCTTGTCAGGAGGATAAATAAAGAGAGTTAGTCTTGGAGATAGAGATCTCCATTTCAAGTAGAGACCTGGCACATCCTTTGAGGATGATGTAAACCCTAACCCTAAGTGAAGGTTAGAGAGAGATGGTATGATGAGTTAGACCAGGTGTTTGGATGGACATACCTTGGATGGCGTATGAGCCATGAGAGGTTGGATGACCTAGTACCTTTGGCGACCCAACCCTAGGAAGGGACATGCATGCTAGAGTGAAGGATAGCTCCTTCATTGAGGAGGTTAGAGAAGAGCCTATGGAAACCCCATGAACTTATATGAGCATGGCTTAATAGGCACCCATATGGTATCAGTAGTGTGAGAAGTAGGTTGAAACCCTGGCCAGGAGAGTTTGATGGATAGCTTATGTGATAAGCATAAGGGGCTGTGGATAACCTTGAGCAAACCTAAGTTGAACATAGGCTTCATATAGGTAGGGGCATGCTTCTGAGGTTGATCATTCATGAAGAGAGGACCTCTAATGGTGAGGTTGGTTGTAGGGTTAGCTCTAGAGAGAGAGCAGGAAACCAAGCAAGAAGGGTGGAAACCTAAAACCTCGAGATATGAGGAACAGTGGGGAGTCGCGGGTGATGCAACCTAAGTGGACGTTTGTAGTTGCCGCATGCATGCTCCCTAGAGACTGATGATATCTTGGTGGCCTTGGAGGAACTAAACCCTAGAGAGAGGATGAGTCTGCTAATACCTCTGTACCTATGGTATAGACGAGAAGAAGAGTTCCTTAAACCATGTAGAGGTTTAGTAATAGGTTGAAAGGCCTTGTACCTTGTTGTTTGTCCTTAAGGAGGAACTGACTCTGAAGTATTGCTCGAGTAGAATGATGACAGGAAGTGTGTGTCATGCCTTATACATGCCTGATTCGTGGATAATAGATTGAGCATGTAGTTGGTCATAAAAAAAAAGTGAACCTATGGTTCCTAGGCCTAAGAGGGGAAGTGGGGTACCTAATGCTCATGATAAGAGTTGAGTTTCTATAGAAGCGAGCATGGTAGTTCTTATGTTAAGAGGAAGGAAAACCCCTTAAGATTAAAGGTATGTGTGATGAACCCCTAATAGCTAAGTTGATAACATGGGAGGGTATGATCTTGATCCAATATGGAGGATGAGAACAAGTATGACTTAGCATGGTTTAGTAGGTGGTCAGCTTGTTCCTTAGTAAGCTTGCTAGTGTTAAGCATGCTCATGTGGATTTAAACTCGAGGCATAAGGACGTTTGTGACCTTTGTTATCAAGGTGAAGTTTTCCTCCCATCCTGGGAGAGGAACCCTTTGGTGGGGTGTTTATCAGTTTTGTTGGTTTAAGGTAACCTAAAGAGGTCTCATAGGATCCAGAGAAGCTAAGTGAAAAGTACATGGTATGACTATGAACCTGTAGACCCATAGATATCCATCTCTAAGTGCATGTGGATGTGTTACCATGGAGGTAACCGGTATGGGGCTTGACCAAGGAAGGAAGGTAACCATGACCTCTATGAAAGAATGAAAGTCAGCCCATGAATGCAGAGAGAGATGATGAAGGCTTGGGTAAGGTTCTAAGTTGGAAGTGTACTATAAGAGAATCCTAAGTCTATCCTAGGGTCAGGTAGGGATAAGACTAATGGAAGTAGGAGCTGCCTAATTCCCAGGTTTCACATGACCATAGGGTCGAGAGGTAACAACTATCATTGTCTGAGGGCCATGGGTTAGGAGATTGATCACCTTCATGAACTCATGGGTCCCAAAGGGTAGATGAGTAGGGCACTCTCTGGATGCATAAAGGAAGAGGGATGACCCTAAAATTTCTGACACTTTATAGACCTAGAGGAGATGACCAAGGATTGTGTGGTGACCCAAGTAGGTTCCAGATCAGTTTTCCATGGAAGTAACTTTGATATCAAGATGGTTGTGATGTTGAGACATAAGATGCATGTTTCAACTTAAAGGTGTACTGGCAAGGTGGGATGTACCATCTCTACTCTTAGAATAGGAAGAAATCTATATTTGGATGGCCGCCAAATGCTTATTTCCTCTTGTTATGGGAGTGAGAGATAGGACAGTACGCATGCCATAAACCAAGGATAAAGATGATGTAGGTTGGAACGTTGCCACGAGATATGGGGACCGAGAAGATAACATACCCTGGTAAAGTGAATGATACATGGATGGTTTGCAAACACTAAGAGGAATGAGGTAGTCACCTTATGAGGATGTTTTTATCATGAGATATTAGTCATACAAGGTTGAGTTTGATCACCAAGAAGATGAGCTCAAAGTGTTCTCAATGAAAATAGACTTAGAGTTTGAGTTTGAGATGATAAGTGAAATACATGGAAGTATATGTTTTCAATGTTACCTAATACATAAGAAGGTGAAGTGGTAATGGATGCCCTGGTTGAGATATATTTGCCTAGTTTGGCTAGAAGAGGTTGTCAGACTAAACCTAAGTTTGGAAAAGACGATATGTTTGGCTAACACTCTGATGTAACAAGATCAGTTAATGGTTGTTTGGTTAGCCAGTCTAGTCCTTGATGCAATGAAAGGATGGTGGTAGAACCTTAGATGCACTTCCTTGGAAAAGAAGGTGATGAAACCCCGACTAGAAGGGTTTAGGGATTTTTGAGGTATTGATCTTGAGGAATAATGACATACAAGAGATCGTGATTTAGATGCCTAAGATAAAGTTGCATATAGCCATGCAAGCCGAGGGAGAAAGATGAATACCAGTAACCCAGTGCATTGATATAAGGGATAAAGAGTCTCCGAAAGAGAAAGGGAGTTCATCACTATGGATGTTGTAACTCTCCCCTGGACCAAGGAAGGTCGAGATGCAATATGGGTTATGGTAGATCACCTTACCTAGATGACATGAGAAAGAAAGAGTTTTGTCGAGGGACAGATCTGGTTGAACTACCCATGAGAATGATGGTTCAACTACACCATGATGCAAGTTCAAAGGTTCTTGAGTTTGACCTAAAGGTTCCCTTCCAAAAGGTGGAAGTAGGTACATGAAGAACTCGATGTTAGTACAGTTTATCACCCCTAACTAATGGTTAGTATAATCCAGACTAAAGGGGTCTGATGAGAGCATGTGTTCTCATTCATGGTGATATCTAGAGACAATTCTTGTCCCATGAAAGATGTGATGATAACCACCATAGCCAGTATCGGGATTTAAAGAAGCTCTATAAGGGAGGTTGTGTCGATCACCACTTCAATAAGGTGATGTTGGTGAAAAGACCATGTGATGGTTAGAAAAGGACCACAGTGTGTGTATATGAAGTCTCTTTGATCGTGCAATGGCGGAAAGGATCCTAGAGATGATGGGAGTCGTGATCAGATGCAAAGTAGACTGACATGCAGTTCACTGTGGGAGAATATGTGACATGAAAATCCGACCCCACTAAGTTATAGCTAAGAGAGCTGAGTCCCCAATACATGGGTCCATTTGAGATGGATTGGTGGAGAAGGTTATGGTTAACCTTACCCCTCGGGATAAAGAAATGTGTGATGAGTTCCAAGTGTCCAATTTAGAGCACTATGTGAGGCACCCTGACCATGTGTTGAGTAATAAACCTAGTGAGCCCCAAGGGAGGCTGAAATGGCTTGAGTCACCTGTGCAGTTTATAGACGCCAGGATGAAAGAACTCAGAGAAAAGAATATGTGATGATAAAGGTTCTTTGGAAGTTCCATGGGTAAGGTAAAGCCACATAGGGGCCAATGATGGACATGGAAAAGTCTTATCCTGAATTGTTTGTTTGCTTGATAGAATTTTGAGGACAAAATTCCTATAAGAGGGGAAGGATGTCACCACCCCAATTTTTGGGTTTATTTGCCGAGAAATGTAATTTCTCATATTAATGATAATTGGACAAATAAAGATATAATTTGTTTTGAATAAATGGATTTCGTTTACAATAGCCTTGATGTTTGTGTTGTGGGCTTTATTGGCTATTGGGCCCAAATAACAAGAAAATTCAATTAGTAAATGAATAATTGAATATTTGAGAAAAGAAAAATGTGGAAACCTCTAGAAGGAAAATCCAAAGAGGGATTTCTTGCCTCTTGGGTTACTTGGGTTCCAAGGAGTCCAAAGTTGCAAAGAAAAGGCAATAAGAAAAGAAAAGATTAATTAAGTATTTCTTTGAAAATAATGGTAAAATGTGGAAAACAAGTGAAAAGATGTATAATTGAGTTATCCTTGGTGGAATTTCGTATCCCAAGGATTCCTAATATTTAAAGGAATACCAATGAGGAAAATAAAGGAGAAATAAAGATAAATCCTCAAAAAGAGATATTTTAATGAGAAATAAATAAGATAATGTGAAATAATGCATATTGATGCATTTAGAAGGATAATGAGTAATCCTTAAAAAGGAATTTCGACTTATTTGAGTTTCTTGGGATCCAATGAGTCCCAATGAAGAAAAGAAAGAGAAAAATATCAATAATAGAACATAAGAGGATAATATGATGCATGATTAATGAATTTCATGGTTTTGTTAAAGAAGTGGTATTTTCTACTTAAGGAAATATAAAATCCATGGCCAATGAATTAAAAAGGGCAAGTACAAAGAAAGTAAAAGAGGAATTTCGAATTTCCTAATATCCAAATAATAGAGAATATCCAAAGGATAAAAAGAAAGAGAGAGAATATACTTATCATTGAAGGAATTGATTTCCTACTTGGAATGGGACTCTTTGCTTTGTGAATAGCCGACCTAGGGCTTCTTTCCTCACCCCTATTTAAAGAGTGGAACCTTGGTTCGAGTTTCAAAAGAAATCCCACATGACTCTCTCCTTCTCTTCTTCATCTTCTTTGGCAAAACCCTATTCAAGGGGGTAGTCCCACCCCTGGGACAACGAGGAGCCACATACCGGAGTTTGAAGGAACCAAGATGCTCCCACGACGCCACATAGGAGCATGGCCGTTTCCCCACGCTCTAAAACTCATGTAGTAGCCATTGCTTGGCTGTAGGTTGGGTAGGTAGTGCGGGCTTGGCACAATGAATCAACCCTCTTTGGCAACGATCCAATGGCACCCTCGCGTGCGCAGAGGCACGACGAAGGTGGGCGGGCCATCCCTGATGGCTGTCAGGGTCCAGGAAGGAGAGGTCGGGTTGCGTTCAGCCCTAACCTAACGGCAGCATGCAGCAGCAACCGCAGACTATTTGGGGTCGAGAACGGCCATGTCGGTCACGTCTTGGGGGCGCCTTGCGTGTGCCAAGGAGCAATGACACTAGGGCGGCCATGGGCGGTGACCCTCGAGCCGTAGGAGAGGAGCAGGAGTGGCACCGATGGCATCTAGGGTGGCCGTTGGGCGCCATCATGAGGTTGAAGGTGACCAAAGCGCATTGGACAGATATGCCTCTCCGCGGGCTGAAGAACAACTAACTTAACCAGGGTCAAAGTCATCTTTTCATTACAACTGAAGCTGGGCGCGCGCGAGGTACATGCATGGGAGTTCATTGCCCACGTGGCACCTCCCTATTGGTTAATATGTTTTATTTGCTAAAATCGTAACTAATTCTAGGAAACTCGGATTAAAACAAGTCATATATGAAAATTTATCCTCAGAATGGGAGGAACACAAAGAAATTATGTTTGAAGCCTAATTCTACTTGAAACTCAAAAAGTATAGGGTTTTACATCGTTTGATGCATTAATTGATAGAAAAACCCTAGAATGATATAAAAACGAACAAGATGAATCTTCTATATGTTTTTGATCAATCATAACCTGTTAAGAGTAAAAGGAATGGTAAAATCATAAAAGGATGATTAGTATGTTGATTTTAGGGTTTTATGATCATGAACATGGTTTAATGGACTAAAAACTCTGATTTGAGTAAATATGACTTTTAGTGGTCATAACATGATATTGCAAGAATACAACTGTAATATAATGATTCTTGAACATAGTTTGGATTAGAGAATTCTTAATGAAGATAATTGAGATGGTTAGGGTTTTGTAAGAAACCTTAGAAACCCCATTTGAGTATAATGGATGAATCTTTGAGGTTGAATAGGTTAATTTGAGAAGTATTAACTTGTTGAATATTAAATTTGAGTTTCAATCTATTTCCCATGAAAAGTTGGCTAATTTAGGGTAAAGGAAGAGATGATCATATTTAATTCAAAAATATGGAAATATGTTGTTAAACGATGATCCTAATCCTATTAGGAGAAATAGGATGAAAAACTAATGGTTATATGTAGTTTTGTCTAATTAGGGTTTATGATACTAAAAGTAAAGGAAAAACCCTAATTGCAATGGAAACCCTAAAATGGATAAAGAAAACTTAGGAAGCAATTTCAAGTTGAATAGAAAGAATCTTGGTAAAGTGTGTAGTAAATAGAGTACATGTGTTTTTCAGGATTCTGATTGTGTGGTTGAACTACTTGCTTGGATGGTTTTCTTAATTGGAATTTATATTAGCTTGAGAAATCTACTGAACATGTATGTGGTTACACTTATGAATAATCGCTTTAGTTTCACGGTGATTTATCAGTTTCTTGAAAATAATTGTTGGATGCCTTTTATTTCATGCAACTATAAAGTGACTATGATTATCACTATAAATATATATATAACTCGCTAGATCTGAATCCACCTCTGCGGCTTGTAAAGGCTAAAAAGGGATAACCTAGAGTAAGGTCTAGGTTATCGTGGGTTAGAAACTGGGCTACCAAGTGTAGTGCCATGAGACCCTTTAGCATGCCATGAGTTAAGGTGTAACGCCCGGGCCCACTGCCCAAGGCTCTAGTAGGGTTTCAGGAATGACGACTGGCCCCACACACCACTACTAGCCTTAACTGCGCACTTTGTCCACACTGACGCGCAAGCCAGGATCAACTTCCCGACTGGTCACCCATCCTAGTACTACTCCAAGTTGAGCACGCTTAACTATGGAGTTCTTTAGTGATGGGCTCCCGGAAAAGGAGGTGCACCTTGGTGATATGGGTAGTCCAATCATTCCTTTTAAGATCATGTTATCCGAGGCCTCAAATCCTGGAATGTTACAATCTCCCCCACTTAGACTCTTGATGTCCTCGTCAAGGCTCAACTATAAGGCCTCATAATCTCTTCCCCATTTCAGTGGAAACTCACAATGGCCCATGGAAACCCAGCTCCCGATCACGGAATACCAATGTAAGGGTGGCTACGTCAACCATGGGCAACCCTTTCCTACATGCCTGGACCACACGACTCAAGACTGGCATGCCATGTCCATGTGGGCCCACCTACTGGAGGGGAATTGGCTCTGATACCATTTGTAATGCCCGGGCCCACTGCTCAAGGCTCTAGTAGGGTTTCAGGAATGACGACTGGCCCCACACACCACCACTAGCCTTAACTGCGTACTTTGTCCACACTGACGCGCAATCCAGGATCAACTTCCCGACTGGTCACCCATCCTAGTACTACTCCAAGCCGAGCACGCTTAACTATGGAGTTCTTTAGTGATGGCTCCCAGAAAAGGAGGTGCATCTTGGTGATATGGGTAGTCCAATCATTCCTTTTAAGATCATGTTATCCGAGGCCTCAAATAATGGGATGTTACATAAGGAGTGGGCTACTAATGGGTAGTGTCATGTGACTCAACCCTAGAAACTGGTGCACCTATGGGTGGGACTATGAGGGGTTTAATGGGGATCTACTATAAGGAAAGTAGCATCTAGGTCCACTACAGAGACAGCGCAGAGGATAGGGAATGCATGGATCGCGCGGTTATACTTAAAACGTAAAATTGTTTGTTAAATGGTAGTTGGCTGCAATACATTTTTATGAATAGTTGCACGATTATTGTTTCCCCCACATACCAGCTTTAGCTGACCGACGTTTTGTTTGTCGGCATTTTAGGTACAAGCCAAAAGGACAAACAATAAATCGTCATATTGCAAAATACATGAAGTAAAATACAAGGAGGATTAGTTAGAGTAGAATTCATACATGGATAGAAGTTTAGAAATCCAATCTTTCAAAAAGGTATGCAAAAGTTTATTTTCTTACAACTTTTCAATTTAGTCTGTTAAAATTTAATAATTGTTCTTGGTTAATTACCGAACCTTTGATCCGGAAATTATGGGTGCGGCTTCAACCTCTCGGTCTCCCTTAATTGGGGGTTATCGAAAGGTGGGGTCGTAACATATTGTGAAAATGATTTTATATCCTGTGATAGTATGATGGTATTAATGACCTTTGGGCATGGTTGAGCCCTGAATGAGGTGTAATCCTCTTGTGTTGATAAGGGTTGATACCCTATGATATTGTGAAAAGGATTTATATCTTGTGATAGTATGATGACTAGTGTAGCCTCATGAATGGTAAGTGAATAGTACCATGTGATGATGAGATGAGAAATTATGTTTCACATGTTTTATATCTTCTGAAGTTGTGATATTTATATGCTTTCTAGAAGTGAATTAGGGTTTGTATGCCCACTTATTTGATGTAGCCTTAATTCACCCAATTGGTATAACTAATCAAGTGAAACTCTAATCATGTAGTGCCCTATATGTTAGATCCATCTGAGTGTCAGAACTTTCCAGATGGTGAAATGAGTATTCCTAAGGGAAACTCAAAGCGCATACTGATGAGTATGCAGGGTGCTTGTCAATCTAAATTCAAGTGTTTAGGGAGAATGATTGTAGTCATACCTAGCCCTTAGTTTGAGAACGGTTGTGGTTGTGTCTCGATCATTATATATGTGTCGATATTGGAGGACAATTGTGGTTGTACCTCAGATGGTAGGGTCTGCGTACCCACCTCCTTTCACTAGTGTCGTGACCTATACCAACGATGGACTAGGCTGTTAGCAGCTTGACCTTATGTGCCACTGTGGTGGACCCGTACTAACTAGAGGTGGAGAAGATCTTAGGAGTCCGGATCTTCCTAGATCTTGTATGGAACTGATTTTGATTTAGCAGTGGTCAGTTGGATTTTGAGTGGTATCCTCAAATTCCTCAGGGCATAATAAAAGATGTAAGACAACCGTGTAGCATATCTATTTAGGGTTATACACAATGCTTCATATTGGATGATAAACCTTGTTTGCTTTCTTTTCACTAAGATCATGTATAGTACAATAATAGATAATAGATGTGCTTATGTTTTAGTTGTGCTCATGTTGTAAGCATGCTTATGTTGTCAAATATACTGACACTGATGGTTACCATGTTGTTGCTAGCTATGTTTAATATTGCTAGCCATGCCTATGTAATTAAAAATGCTTATACTACTAATCATGCTTATGCAATTAATTGTGTTATGATGTTATTTCTATGTATGATATATATTTGTTCCCTTTATTTGAGATGCCAATATTGATAGCCATGTTATGTTACTAGACATATTCATGATGTCAGGGTTGCTTATGCTACTAGATTGCTTGTGCTGTTAGAAAGGAATATGATGGTAGTCAGATTAATGATAATGATTGTTATTAGATGCAATTTGATGATATTTGCATAGATA
This sequence comes from Alisma plantago-aquatica, assembly GCA_963693085.1. Classification (NCBI taxonomy): domain Eukaryota; kingdom Viridiplantae; phylum Streptophyta; class Magnoliopsida; order Alismatales; family Alismataceae; genus Alisma; species Alisma plantago-aquatica. The sequence continues at coordinate 471,835,512 of OY856410.1, forward strand.
TTTATCCAAAGAAATGGATTTATTTGTTATCTATATATGCATTGATAATCATACTTGTTGCTAAGATTAATTGCTTAATTTGTTTAGCATACTTGAACTACTCAACCTGTTCAATTCATTATTAATTAATACAACTGCTTAGTTATCTACTATTTAAAATGTTGTAATCAATAAGTGTTGTTGGAGGTTATATCTCTTTTTGGGACATGGGTCTCACCCTTGTGGTTCGCCGCATTTTTTCAGTAATCAGAAGTGACAAAAACAAACATGTGGCAGCAAAGAGGAGCTATAGTAATGAATCTTTGAGAAAGTTGATTAGATGTCTAGTGTGTCCTAGAGTTATCCTTGTACTCTCATCTTCGGGTAGGAAAAGTTTGTATATGGTGTTTCAAACAAATTGAACTTTTGTTAGCATGTTAATGCTTGTTTGTGTGGCATAGATGAATATTGTTCTCCTGTGTATATATCTTCTGGCTAAGGAGATAGAACAATTTGTATCAAATTCTTGTCATAGTATGGATACAAGAAATATGTTGGTATCTTATTCAAACATTCTTGAGAGGGCGTTGATGTTGAAATCGATTTTAATTTACCCATATTTTTGGGTAGGTGATTAATTAATGATTGATTGTGTTTTATGTTTTGAGTAATCTCGTTTAGTGTAACGGGTTCTCACACTACCCTATCCACCCAGGTGTCACCTAATGAATTACATTTTTTGGAATGTCTATGGAACATATTTAGATGAAAATATTCACATTATGAAGGAACCCAAATAATACTACTATCTATATCTTTTCTTCATCATTGAGATAAGGTGTAGTGGTGTCACTGGTGAAAACATCATCTGTAAGATTGCTTCCTCTCTTTATACTACTTGGAGGCCAATGGTTTCTCTTGGTAGGTTTGATTTCTTTGGGATGAATCTTTTTTCAATTTGCATTAAAATCCACTGTTGTTGCACCATAAATCACATGCTAGTCGACCGAATGGACAATATAGTTGATCTAACTAGTTGCATGCAGCCAAAGGCCAATAGGACAATTGTTAGTATGGATAGTGTAATCGACTGGCTGGTTGTACACAACCATTGTCTAGTCAAGAGACCTTTCATCTCTTGAGTTTTTGGAAACCCAAGCCCTACCACTCACATATAAAGGGGTGATTGCCAACGCTTACTATACACCTCTTCTCATGTTGTGGTATTGTGTTAGCCTAGCCATATTACCTGAGAAAATGAAATATAGCAGGGAGAAAAAGTTGACACTAGCACGTCAACAAATGAAAAGGTTGTCCTTCCCACCAACTCAAGATGTGCAACGTGGAGTTCCTGGTGGTTCATGTGGATTACGTAGAGACATGAAAGCTTCATTGACGTAGTAGGAAAACACAGTCGGCCACTGTCCCTATGCCGCTCAAGAAGGAGACACATATGTGTAAGGATGGTCGTTGGACTTGCTACGTGACAATGTATATCTTGCACCCTCTTTCCTATACATCATTGTTGGTGCGATATGCAAGTTAGGAAATATGGGATTAATTTTTTTTGCTATCATTTTACCGGTCAATATTTCTTGCCAGATAGGGGTAATGAAGCGCATTAGTTGGCCTTGTCTCTCTAGAGGATTGTCTTGGTAAGCTTAGTCATAAATGGAGGAGTGGAATAGATCGTTGCATTCTTTTATCCTTCCTCGATCTCAACATCTGAAGCAACAATTCTTCTACATCACAAGAAAATAAGATTCCTTTTAAGATCATCAAGTATGTATTTATAGGCATAGTGAAGGATCAAGTCACCTCCAATTACTTTATCTAGAAGTACTTTTTGTGCACCCCAAGTGTCAAAGCATGTACCTCGAGGAATCTATAATATTAGGGTTGGTGTCTATCTTGAAGCAAGGGCTCAATGATCTTATTAGTGAAGCAAGGGGTTGAGTTGGTTGATGTATAATGCTCTATGAGAAGATTATGTGGGGCATCATATGCTTTAGTGTGTCAAAGGATGTTGGGTGTCATACAATAGTCTTCATCGTGCAATGGTCCTTCTGGGGTGATGATGCCCATCAAGAAATGAGACTTGTCAGGAAATAATTCTCAAAAGTTGAAGCATTGCAATTGATTCTTATGCATAAGTCACTATAAGCACATTGGTCGATGTGTGTCTCCTTGTGATGTGATCTTCTAGGTGATGTGTTGTCAAAGGAAATGTTACATATAAATTTCTTTCTTCTTTCCTTCTACTGGTCAATTCCCCCATAAATTGACCCATGGATTTGATCAATGTGAACCATATCAAATGCCTAGGCTTTCAACAGGGGTTGTAGGGCTATGATGTGGGTAATTAGGTGATGGCTTGTGATTAATTTAATAGGTGGTTCCCTATGATTGTATGATTTATGATATTATTGTTAGGAGTGGTAGATGTAAATATCTTACATCATAAAGATAAATATGATGCAATCCTAGATTATGAGAGGAGAAAAATGGTTAATAACACACAAAACATCCAAAAAATGGATGTCATCAAGTTCTATAGTTCATGGGAAACCTACATGATTAGGGTTTTTGCTATTAATCAGATTATTTACTCATATTTCACTAAAAGGAACTAAAACTTGCAAGTGTCCTACTAAGGGAAGCCATGATCAATGTACATTGTGGCTAATGCCTTATCTTTCAATAGGGGTCGTAGGTCTATGATGTGGGTAACTGGGTGATGGCTTGCGATTAATTCACTAAGTGGGCCCCAATAATTGTATGATAATGATCTTCTTGTTAGGAGTGGTAGATGTAAATATCATACATCATAAATATAAATATGATGCAAGCCTAGATTATGAGAGAAGAAAAAGGGTTAATAACACACTAAACACCCAGAAAATGGATGTCATCATGTTATATAGTTCATAGGAAAGTTGCATGATTATGGTTTTTCCTATTAATTAGATTATTTACTCATATTTTACTAAAAGGAACTAAAATTTGCAAGTGTCCTACTAAGGTTTAAAATGTTAAAGCATTAAGGGTTAAAACACCCAAATTTGTTTCATCATGCACATTCATATCTACAACTTCTATCTTTCATCCATACATAACAAATATCTTTACTTAGGCCCAACCTTCATCAAAAACTACTGAATGATCATTATGTAACATAAAGAAACATTTTTGAAAACTTTCCTAAAACATTTCACAGCATGAACACAAAATTCTAGAAGTTGTGAAAACTAGTAAAATTGAAAATTTTATGCTAATTTCACATGAATATCATAATTTTTAGTATATAGAAGAGAAAATTCAGAATTTCCATATTGGAACAGAAACTATTTTAATGAGAAAGAATTTGGAAATTCTAAGTATCTCACCCAGTAATAATCCTAGAACCCCATTTCTAGGTCATATGCTATGAAAATAGTGAGATCATATGATTATAGGTAGAGATTGATTCAGAAAAATCAGTAAACATAAGCAAAATCGCTTCCCTTATGGTAAACAAGGTTTCTATAGCTGGAATCATTGAAACTGTATACCAAAATCTCCACAAACTAGTCTTCAAAAGTCCAGATGTGCATGCCTATCTCCAATTTGGCTAAGGAGAAAAGAGATGAATCACAGAGAAGAACCAATATGTAATTCATAATTTATACAAAACTTCAGACAAGAAAATATAAAAGAGATTGAAGGAGTGAAAAGATGAGAAGGAAAGAAGAAAGCTACTAGTTAGGGTCTCTTTTAGGGTAGATGTTGAATCCTCGCTTTCATCTTCACACACCAAAAAAAATCGCCAACATGCAATAAGACTTTAAAAAATGACATCTTCTCTAGATTAAGCAGAAACTAATATAAGGTTTTTAGTCACTATGGTCACAAATATAGTGTTAGCTCGAGATAAAAGTACAAAAATGAACTTATTCTAATATTAAAGTAACACCAAATATATTCATATGAGTTACCACAAGTTGGACCACCTTCCAAACCACAAAAATTGGGCTTCACTTGGTTTCTGGGCACTCTAATGACACGACCTCATTATGGTGACCCAATTAGTCAGATGGACTTGTCAGCTAGTTGGGCCACTATTAGTTGCACCAAAAACATCTCATGGTAGCATTCAACAAAATCTATAGTCCCTCTCTAGTCTAGATGACTAGAATATTTTCTCTAACTACATCAATAGTCAATATACTAGGGGTTTAACTCTAGCTCCAACTAGAGAATTTTTTTTGGTATTTAATATTATAAAAGACTAAAGTATTACTAAAATCTTCAAAATTTAGAAGTATAGTTATGAACAACAAAAACCCAATCCAATCATAAATAAAACACGTAAATTAGGTTTGTGAAACATTACATAATAGTATCATACTTTAAACTAAATCAAAAAACCTGTGTAATTAACTAAATGGAACATGATTAGAGATAAAATCATAAACAACTTCTCAAATCAAAGCTCTGATGATGTCTCACCATAGCTTTGGCATTTTTTTTAAAGCCAGGGGTTAGGTTTTATTCATCCCACACCCCTCGTTGTGGGTCGGATCTCCATAAAATACAAATCCCGCTTTTATAACTCGAGTATCCTCCCAACAAAACATAAATCATCACCCAAAAACAAAAAACCTAAAAAAACAATCAATCCACCTATATGTATGGGATCTGGAGACGCTCCATGCTCAACATAGCTCTAATCTTCCTAGGTAGATTTTCCGTAATAGAACAAATGAAGATGTATTCCATCTGCCTGCCCCAAGACCCCAACTCTCTCGGGATGGAATTTATACTTTCCTGACCAGTGAGCCTCTAATAGCCTCTTATGCTATCATCCTCCTCATCTCCCTGGCCATAGGAGTTGCCTTCCAAGGCTCATCTATTTCCCCCAGAGGATATCATAAGTGTGTTGGTCATCCACCTCCATTGTAGCCACTCTGATGTACGGATCATCCATAATCTTGAGGCCTATAATGCACGACTGAATATATGCCAGGATGTAGTCGTCTACCTGTAGCCATGTTCTAAAGGTAGTCCGGGCATGTCCTTGCCTATTTCTAGATACTCCCACCGCCCAATAGCGAAGGTTTCCATTAGGATCTTTGGATCTACCCGTAGTGACATTCAACTTCATATTATAGAGGTCTAGCGGGTTGAATCTAATCAGTTGTATCTTCCTGATCTTCCATTGTTGCGAGTCCAGCCTGTATTCAGATAGGGCCTGGTAAAATTCTACATTCTCTCTATGTCCAAACTCCTTCTTGCTCATCATCTTGTTGAGTCTGATCGTGATATATCCCCATTCAAGATCGAGATTCCTTCTATTGTTGTCATACCTAGCATTACACCTGACCCTCCAAATGCTCTCAACTATAAGCATCACCATCCTGCTTCCTAACCATTTCCTGGGTGATCTCGTATGAATGTGTTGGAAACAAGTCAGTATTAAATGAAAATTTTGTGGGGCTTATTCTTGTGAGATTTCCGTATATCTCTTCCAGAAGAAAGTCACAATTTGACTCTCAAATATATGATGAGATATATCCTCCCTCCTGGGTTCTTCACAGCACAAACAGATGGATGCTAGTGCTATTCTGCAACGCTTGACATTGTTGTTCGTTGGAATGGCCCTGTTAATCATTTTCCATATAATGGAGCTGGCTCGGGGGGTGTCCAGCTTCCATATCCCTACCATGTCCCTCATTCTTTCCAAATCTAGGCTGTAGAGGAGCTTCTTTGCCGATTTGATGCTGAAATTATCATCTTCAGAGAGTGTCCATATCATTCTGTCCTTGTCTCCAGAAATGAAGTGTCCAGCCCTCTTGATCATAGCTAACCCTTCCTCATCAATGATCATGCTCAAAGCTTTCTAGTCCCACCCATTATCTTATATCCAGAAGTCGCTAACCATGAAATCCAAGTTTTCGTCGCTTCTGTTCAGTGCAAACTCTGCCAACCTGCTTTCACACCAATATGAATCCCAAAAAGGCAGATCACCGGTGCCCAGAATCCATCTACATCTAGGGTAAACAGTGGCGAACATGGCCCATATCTTCTTCCAGCTTGGTGAAGTTGTGACTCCTTTCTTCAAGAGGGGAGGGTATAAATCCGATGCATTCTTCTGATGTGTGGAGTATTTATGTCTACAGAATTCATCCCAAATAGATGTCCCAGATATAATCTCCCAACATGCCTTAGCTATGAAGGACTGGTTAGTCAGGTGGAAGGAATGAATGCACAGACCTCCTTATTCCCCCGGTACCGACACCCGATACCAAGCCACCCATGTTCTTCTAGTTTGTTTCTGCCTATCTGTCCATAGGAATCTAGACAGAATCTTCGACTTGTTACAAATAGTCGCCATAATACCAGCTCCCATCGTCGCATGGATCATTATGCTAGAAAGAACATGTTTGATCAGAAGCCGTCTGCCAGCAAAAGAAAGCAATCTCGCCTTCCACGAGGATACTTTCTCTTGAATTCTAGATACCAGAAAATCAAAATCAGCCACCTTCACTCTGCCAAAGGCAATCGGCACACCCAAATAAGTCATCAAATCAGCTATCTGCTCAATACCAATCTCATTCGCGATCCTATCCTTCACTATCTCGTCAGTGCAACCCAGAACATAGGAGGATTTTGATCTATTGATCCTTTGGCCAGTAGCTCGCTCATAAGAAAGGAAGAATTCTCTAACCAGTTGTATAGAGCCATTAGACGTTGCCAAGAATAACACGATATCATTGGCATACATCAGTAAAGGAGGAGCCTTTCCCAGGCCCCAAGTAAAGAATCTATCTACAACTGCCTCATCATACATGTGCTTGAGTCTTCTGCTAAGCATTTCCTCAAACAAGATGAAGAGGGAGGGTGATATGGTGTTTCCTTGTTTTAGCCCCTTCTTTAGGGGAAAGAAACCCCGGTAAAGTCCCCAATAGATATTGATGTCCATGATTCCTTGAAGAACCGGAGGCAAATGTCAATCGTTCCCTTTAAGAAACCAAAACCCTCCATCACCTTCTCCATCACTACCCAAGATACTCTATCATAGGCCCTTGACATATCAAGCTTCACTATCATATTCTGCTGATATGGACCCTATTTGATGTCATAAGCCATCTCCTGTAGTAACCTTATATGGTGAGATATGTCACAGTTTTTTATGAAGGCACCCTGGTACGGCAATATTATATCAGGTAGAAAGGCGGCCATCTTGTTTTTTAGGATCCGAGCTAGTATCCTCAAGACCACGTTTTCAATGGAGATCGGCCTAAAGTCTTTATTCAGATCCATCAGATTCTCCTTCTTTGGAATAAGCACTATTCTGCAGCAGAACAAGCTTCTATGACATGTCTGTCCACAGAAGAAGTCTCGGGCCAAGGAAATAATATCATCTTTGATGCATTCCCACGTATGCAAGAAGAAATGCCCCAGGGCAGTGTGTCTATCCATACATTTCATAATGTCTAAAATCTCCTTCTCCTCTGGAACCACCGTTAACATGAAATTTACCTCCACTGAGATGGTCTCCAGTATCCCCTATAAAAAAAGTTCCAGCTCATCGAGATTAATAAAGGAATCCTCTTCATGGAACTGACGAATTTGGGAGGCTGACTCCTTTGCTATCTCTGTTGGATCATCTATAATAGACCCGTCCGGGCAAGCTATTCTGATAACCTTCCTTCTTCTACGTCTATGTCTCACCACAGAGTGATAGAACCTGGTGTTTCTTTCTCCATCCTTGAGCCATGATATCCTGGATTTTTCTTTCCATAGAGCTTCTTCTTGATCAAGCACTTCATGTAAATCTTGCTCCACTTGGATGAGGTGCAACTCATTAGTGTGGCTGGGATTTTCATCAAAGGCTTGTTGTGTCGTAAACACTATGTCTTCCAAATCCTTCTTCTTCTTATGTATATTCCTATATATATCCTTGTTCCATCTTTTCAGCACTCTCTGGGTCAGTTTGAGTTTCTCATAAAGTATGAAGGATGAAAGACCAGAAATCTATGTTGCCCAAACTTCCTCAATGAGACTCTGGCACCTTGGATCAGACAACCAAAAAGATTGGAAAGTGAAAGGTGATGGTTGTGAAATCAGCATCGATGAGTTGGCCCAAGACAGAATAGGGAAGTGATCAGATACTCTGAACCTAGTAAGGTGTACAGAGCTGGAGGTCGGGAATGTCAATGTCCAAGCATTATTAAGGAGGACTCTATCTAGCCTCTCCCAGGTAGTGGGAGTGAGGTATTGCTTGTTTAGCCATGTGAATCTACTTCCCTCGAAAGGAGCTTCGTGCAAGCAAGCATCAATAATGAATCCATTGAAATCAGACATGTATGACGACGAGGGAGGTGTGTCACCCCGCTTCTCTTCCACATTTCTCACTACATTGAAATCCCCGACGATCTGCCATCTAGCTTCCCCTAACTCCGTTGCCAAATGAATGAGGGATTCCCATAGCTCCCTCCTCCGATAGGTATCACAACTAGCATAGATGTTTGCGATGAAAATTGTGGTCTCCTGCCAGTTCTGTGAAACAAATTGTGATATGTTGCCGGTGAATAAGGACAATCTCCGGTTGTAGACTACTGCCAACAAACATCCAGATCTTACCCCTCTCCGACTCATTGTCGATAACCCAATCTAACCGCACTATATCAAGGAGTTCCTCCGCCCTCATAGCATGCAAGAAAGGTTCCATCATGCCTATAATCATCGGTTTGTGTCTTCAACACAGGTGTCCAAGGACCTTGCGGGTGGGGTTATTTGCATCTCCCCTAATATTCCATAATAGAGCTTTCCAATCCATAAAGTTTTGTAGTTGCTCCTCCCCTAGACCACCCGGTCTCAGTGACTGTGCCTACCCCTCTCCCTATTGTATTGATCTAAGGAAAAATCTTCTTCTACATCTGCGGACCATCTTCTATCAATTCTCCTGTGTCTGCTCATCTACATATCATGTGGTTCACCACAAAGGTGCCTCTCATGCTCCCTCCTGTAAAAGTCACGTCTCAACCACCCCCTTCTCCTAGCATATCCTTCCCTAGGCTCGAATGAAAGCAAATCATCCAAGCAACCTCGTTCGAGCCTAGGGAAGAATATGTTAGGAGAAGGGGGCAATTGAGACATGCCTTTTACATGCGGGAGAATGAGAGGCACCTTCACCAGTGATAATGTGTAGTGTGAGGCATATAAGCCCCCATACATGTTTAAAAAGGTGTTATAGATATAACAATATCCTAAAAAAGGTTATATATAAACAATTCTTAGATTAAACTAGAACATTTCATTACTATATAAAAACCCATATGGTTCTTTAATGTGTGAGGAGACTTAAACCTTTGGATCTGATATTCCTAAGGTGTCCCCACATATTGATATTTCCTTCTTCTAGGATAATATGTAGGATTTCACCTTACTAGTTGTCCACCCCGACATAATTGAAGAGAACAATTACATATATGAGACTGTTGCAGAGAAGTAGTGGTTCTCTCTAGACCAAGTGGGCTTCCTGGGGATCCATCTAGGAAGACATTCATACCCTTTGTTGCAACCCCCAACATATTGTTCTATTTCACAATTTAATATGCCTAATCTTCCTTCGTAATTGTGTTAAAATGGAAAACATCATCAAGGTTGAATCATCTCTTGTGGAGGATTTTAACATCTCTGTAAGAACCCTGACCTCCATTTTTGGCTTACCCTATTTGATTTGCCTAAACCTTATGTTTAGATGTTTGCTAATCACCTGAGTTGTAATTAAGGTTTGTTTGTGCTTTGTTGAGAGGCTGAGGTGCAACTTGCAAATTACCCAAGTTCTAGGGTCGGTGTGCAAGTTTGTCACCTTGAGAGATACCTTTATCTCTCCTTGCATCCTCTAGGTTTGAGAGGATGGGTTGGGTGCCTTGCTTGAGTTGTTTTGGGCCTCATTTGAGCTTGTTTAAGCTTGGGCTTGTTGTTGGGCTTGCACCCCTTCCTCCTTGCTTGAGTGTGTTGGGCAAGGGAGAGCTTGGTGCCTTGTGTCGGCCATGGTGTGTCAGGCAAGGGAGGTGTATCGGCCAAAGGGTGCTGGTGGGTGTGAAGGGTTGCCATGTTGGGCGACACACACCCCTCCACCTAGCCTCATTTTTGTCACCCTTCTTTGGACAAGTGGTCGTTGCTTTGCTAGTTGGTGGCAAGTCATGAGCAAGTGTTTTGGGGTGCTAGTAAGGGTGCATAGTTTGGACAAGTGGTGGTTTGGGCGACCACATGTGGAGTAATCCCCTACTGGATGCCCGCTTAACCCCCTTGCATATATACCCCCTTCTTTGCTAGCTCGGGATTCCTTTAGCTCCTTAATTGCTTCCCTTCTTTCTTGGTGGCTGATATCTTCCTTTGGTGGAACTTGGTGTCTTAGAGCTTGGAGCTTTCTGGATCTTGGAGCTTTGGAGCTTGAGGCGGGTTACATAACTCCTAACCCTAACTATACTACCTTCTTACCATGATGCATTGTTATATTCTATGTTGTTTGGCCATGCTTATCTTGTTAATAATATCTTTGCTCTAGTATGCACCCTTGACGTTGTGGTATATGATGTCATGGTTTTGTTGTGTAGATGTGTTATTGGATCTTGTTGGCCGAACCGTTGGATTAGGGTTCTCTGGGAAAAACCCCTCTCTTAGTTGTTGAGAGGTGAGCCTACGGTCTCCTAAATCCATGGTGTGTGTGGTGTGTTCTTGTGGTAAGATCCCTTTCTCTCCCTTTGGTTTTGAGAGGTGAGCTTGAGCTCTAGTGGTATAGGCAAAACCCCTCTCTTCCTTAGTCGTTGAGAGGTGAGTCTATGCTCTAGTTTCTTAGGCAATAACCCTCTCTTACCATGGACTTGAGAGGTGAGCCTTGGTTGGTCTTGACCTAGTTGGGGTTGAAAGGTTGTCTAATATGGGATGACCCACCTTGCTGCCCGATATGTGACAGAAGTTGTACAAAACCCCTCTCACTCGGATGTTGAGAGGTGAGCCAACTCTCTTAACCTTTTAGGGTTTTGGTGGCTGTCTTGGGGTTGAAGATGACAAACCCGTCACAACCTTTGGTCCCTTTCCCAATATTCCTTTTCTAGGGTTGAGTTTGAGCGATATGCTTTGGCCGACAGGGATGTGCCTTGGGCGTTAGATGGTCTGTGTTGGGCATCATGGCATGTTGGTGCCTTGCCCGATAGGTCATGTGGTTCTTGGCCAATAGGGATCCTCATCCTAGCTGTTGGGCGATATGTCCTTGACCGATATGGCCCTAGTCTGGACGATAGAGTTGTTCCCTTGGATGATATGGGGTTGTGATAAATGTTGGGAGGTTGTGTCGGGTGTTGGGTGTTGCACTTGGCGGAATGGTCCAGCTGTTGTGCACGACATCCTTTTAGGTAGTGTTTCCCGTATCCCCTGTAGGTGTGTTGCCCGTCACAACGTTTCCCGTCATTGGGCGTTGCACGATGTAGCGTGGTCCGCCCGATATGAGGTTGCACGCTTGGGCATTACAGGTTGGTTCCTAGCTGGTTGCCCGATATGGTGTCTTGAGGAGGTGTTGCCTGATATCTTCTTGTGGTGCTACCTGATACCAAAGTGATGGTGGTTTCCCGACATGGTTGTTAACCCTAGATGGGTGTTGACTGATACAATGTTGGGCGTCACACTCTTTGATGATACATGTCTCACTTTTAGTGAGGTTTATGTCATCTTTGGTGAGGGTTGTCCCTTTCCTGTTGTACCTTTGGTGAGGGTTTCCCCTTACCCGATATATATATAGTGAGGCTTGTACCTTGTGATCGGTTGGAAACCCTAAATGCTTGATCGTAAAGTCATATAAGATAATGACATGCATAGATATGCTCATCCAATTGTGTAATTATATCTCTCTTAGTATATACAATAAGTTTAAGGTGTTCCTTGTATGAGTGCAGTTGTACCTCTATACTTATGCTAACCATGCAGGTACATGTTGTATGATGAGGCCATGGTGATGGCATGACAATGATTTAATATGGAACATCAAGGGGTTATGATGAACCCAATGATATATGATGGGTGTTACCCATGAAATGGCAATGGGTGCCCTGATGATAGGATTGAGTCCCAGTGATGTTGATCCTTGTGATGGATCTAGATGTTTGGAAAGAGACCAAGTGGTAAGATGTGATGATGGATCCTTGTGATGGATCAAGATGATGTTGATGGCATTGAAGGTCTTAGTGACAATGTAAAATAAGATAATGAGTTCTATGTTTTATTATAGTTGCATGTTACATAACCTGGTTGTATCTTGCAATCCACTTAAAATACACTAATTAATTACAGAAGAACCTTTCATGTAGTTTGCCCTGGCCATAGATCCATCATCGTCAGTAGTTGGTGATGGTGAAACAGGTTTATCCGGTGGGATTACCTGGAACGCATATTGTTGAATATGCGGGGTTTCTCCTAGCTGAAAATAGGAGGATTAGAGTGCAACTGCGGATGTGTATAGAGCATGGTGAATAGGCCCATGGCTCAGTGTTTTAGAGGATGGTGAATAGGCCCATGGCTCAGTGTTGTAGAGCATGGTGAATAAGTCCGTGGCTCAAGGTATTCTAGCACCGAGACCTGTACCAAGGCGGGCTAGAGAAATGGGTAGTCTGCGGAGCTGACCATGTGACTGAGGTCACTTAAATAAGAGATTGTAGTCCTGCTTTGGATATCATGCACTGACCATGAGGAGGTGAGGTCATGGGCTCTGGCTCTCCCATTGACCTTATATGGCACCGGTTTTGGGCTTCGCATCCGAATGTTGGATTTGAGCGGTATGACTCACTCCCTCAGGGCATAAAAAATTGTAATCTAGGTGTATAGTATGTATTGCTTAAGGCAAAACACGGAACATTGGTTTAGGCTTTTCTTGTATAGTTGCCCTAGTTATATCTTGTAGTTATTTGTACATTCCTCATATCTTGTGATAAGTTATTATAAAGCTTATCTTATGAATCATGTTCCATAAAGAGATATATGGTTATACGCCTCTCGAATATCTTGGTAAGTTGGTTAACAAAGTTAGTTTTGTTCAGTGTGATGCATATATGAGTTGATTAATAATAGTTATCTTCTTTATCTATCTAGCCTTCTTGAAGTTTTATAGTTTCAATGGGGGTTATGTTTCTCGTTGGGACTGTGTGTCTCACCCCGCTGGTTTTAAAACTTTTTAGGTGATCGTGCTAGACATGGTGGTGGTCGTGAGGTTGTGGCCGAGCAGCAAGAAGAACAATAGGAGGCAAGAGATGGATATGTTGCTGTTTTGGTTGTTTTATAGTGGAGTCCTAGAGTCATCCATGTACTCTCAGGTCCTTGGAGGTGTTTCAATGACGTTTCATGATGTGTAGCTGATGTTGCTTGTTTATCTTGCTTTTGACCTTCTATGGCTTGTTCTGTATATAAACATGTGGTTAACTCTTTGTGCCTATGACACAGCTGGATCCTATGAAGTGTGGACATGTATCAAGGTTCATGTATGTTTATATAACATGTTTCCTTGCAGGGTAAGGATCGGGATGTAATAGTTTCTTTATTATCTGCTTTCCACAATTGGTTTTAATTAACCTGTGTTTTTGGTAATATGTGGTTTATGGAAGTTCTGCACGTTTTCGCATGGCATTTCGTTGTATGTGTGATAGCGATATGTTACAATAAGTTTTGGTATTAGAGCTCTAGGTTCGCTGAGTTTATAGGGATCTAGGACTAGGCTTGTGTTTGTTCTTGTGAGTTTTCCAGCTTTTCTTACAAAAACCTTCTGCCCCCAGCAGAAGATAAGGCTAAAAGATGTCTGGAAGTCACGAATAACATGCTGCCGAGAGCAGCGCTGCTACATCTTTTGATGGAGCACGAGTGCAGGAACATGAAGATTGGGTGCCTGAGGTCCCCTAAATCGACCCAGCCATTCTCGAGAATCCTTTCTACCAGCACCTTATGGAACAGGTAATGGCAATGATGAATCACATGGTGGATAGATTTCCAGTGCCTCCGCCAAGAGCACAGGCTCCCCATGGTGAACCTTTGGGTGTTGGGAAGACCTTCGAGTGGCTTCGCCAAGTTGGAGCTTCATATTATGCTGCAACGGTTGATCCAGCAGATGCAGATCTATGGCTGACAGGTCTTGAGAAGGCCTTCCCGATCCTTGACATCCCCGAAGCAGACAAAGTCAAGTATGTTCTCTACCTTCTGAAAGGTAGTGTTGGCTACTGGTGGGCCATCAAGGAGGAGAAGCGACCTGGTGAGGTGATCTGTTGGGATGTCTTCTGACGCGAGTTTGTGGATCGATACTTCCCAAAGATGTATCTGGATGAGAAGATCAATCAGTTCGAGTGTTTGCACCAAGGATCTCTGAGCATCACTAAATATGAAGCCAAGTTTATGGACCTGCTGAGGTTTTTTCCTCACATGGCGGCAACAGATGATGAGAGGATTAGACATTTTGAGAAAGGTTTGAGTGACAAGCTGTCGACACCTGTTGCTACTTTAGAAAACCGAGAGTAGTTTTCCATGTTTTTGGAGTCTGTCCGAAGGATTGAACGGTCAGTCTAAGATAAGAGAGAAGCTATGATCAAGAAAAGGCCTGCTCAGTTTCAGAAACAGAGGTTTGATAGCCACAAGAAGCTGAGGTTTTCTACACCTTCTGTGAGGCAAGGTTCTAGTGCACCATCGCAGTGGTCACCAAGTCAAGGAAGAGGGTGTGGTTATTTGCCATCCAGAGCTTACATCACAGCTTCAGTAGCAGTGACAGGGCCATTTAGGCTGTAGTTAGAGGATAGGTCATGCTATCATTGTGGACAGAAAGGGCATTTGAAGTCGAATTGCTCAAGGAGAGATGTCGAAGTGACACAACAGCTGAGGTAGAATCAACAAGGTCCAGATAGACAGCAGTTTAGTGGCACCAGAGGGTGAGGATGCGGCCAAGCGTCGCAAGCAGGATCGTCTGCTCAAGGAAGCAAAGGACGTGGACAACAAGCAACAGCTTGATTCTATGCTATGAGTCAGCCGGAGGTGATAGTCAACTCGCGAGTGGTGGTAGGTCAGATGGAGTTATTTCATTCTGATTTGTCTTCTTCTTGCTTTTTATCTGTTTTGGTTGACCCGAGTGCTAAACACTCTTTTATCGCTCGTAATATGCTTGATAGCTATCTTTTACATGTTAGTTGTAAGAAATATAGCTTGTTGTTAGAAACCCCTCTTGATGGTTCCTCGATTCTTTGAGAGGTGTGTCCATCTTGTGTCTTATCCTTTTCAGGACACAACATACAAGTGGATCTTATACCACTTGATATGTATGGATTCGATGAATTCTTGGGAAGGATACCCTAGAGAGGTATAAGGTTGTGCTGGACTGTGGTTCCAAGCAAGCAGTGTTTGCTGACGGTGGTGAGACGTGGATCTTCCAAGGAGATAGGAAGATTCTTCCGACATCTCTGGTGTCAGCAATGGTGGCAGAGAAGTTGCTACAACAAGGATGTAAGGCATTCTTAGCTCATGTTGTAGATACCAAAGCAAAGGATCCTAACCTTGAGGAGGTACCTGTTGTCCAAGAGTTTGCATATGTGTTTCCCGATGAGTTTCCCAGTGTTCCCCCACCTCGAGAGATTGACTTTGAGATCAAACTAGTGCCAGGGACACAACCAGTTGCTCAGATACCGTACAGAATTGCTTGAGATGAGATGGTAGAGCTAAAGAAACAGTTATAGGAGTTGCTGGATAAAAGTTTTATTAGACCGAGTACATCTCCGTGGGGTGCTCCAGTCCTGTTTGTAAATTAAAAGGATGGGTTGATGCATTTGTGCATAGATTACTGGCAGTTGAACAAAGTTACGATCAAGAACAAGTACCCTTTTCCGAGGATAGATGATATGTTTGATCATTTGTGTGGTTCTACAGTGTTCTCAAAGATCGATCTACGGTCTGGATATCATTAGTTGAGGATCAAGGATGAGGACATACCAAAGTCAGCTTTTAGGACAAGGTATGGTCACTTTGAGTTCGTGGTTATGTCGTTCGGGATAACCAATGTGCCTGCTTCTTTTATGGACCTAATGAACAGAGTGTTCCGTCCGTTTCTAGATCAGTTTGTTGTGGTTTTTATAGATGACATCTTGATCTATAGTCAAGACAGTCAAGAGCATGAATGGCATCTTCGACAAGCATTGACTCTCCTTCGCCAACACGAGTTGTATGCCAAGTTCAATAAGTGTGAGTTCTGGCTGAAGGAAGTGACTTTCTTGGGACATGTGATATCTACAGAAGGAGTCAGAGTGGACCCCAAGAAGGTGGAGTCAGTTGCGGAATTGGAGAAACTGAAGATGCCAACTGAAGATTGTAGTTTTCTGGGTTTAGCGGGATACTACCGAAGGTTTATAAAGGACTTTAGTGTGATTGTGTTTCCATTGACAAAGTTGATCAGGAAGGATGTACCTTTTGTTTGGGATGATCGTTGTCAGCAAGCTTTTCAAAGCTTAAAGGAGAAGTTGACTAGTGCTCCAGTGCTGGTGTTGCCAGAGCATGGGAAAGGCTATGTCGTTTTCTGTGATGCTTCCAAGAAGGGCTTAGTATGTGTGTTGATGTAGGAAGATCATGTGGTTTCTTTTGCTTCGCAACAGCTTAAGAAACATGAGGAGAGTTATCTGACACATGATTTGGAGCTGGCAGCGGTGGTCCATGTATTAAAGATTTGGAGACACTATCTTTATGGGGAGGTGTGTCAGATCTTTACGGATCATAAGAACTTGAAGTATAACTTCTTGCAAAGTGAACTGAACATGCGACAACATCGTTGGATGGAGCTGATAAGTGATTATGATTCCACCATCGAGTATCATCCTGGTAAGGTGAATGTAGTAGTTGATGCGCTTAGCAGGAATTCTTCTTATCTTCCTACGAAGAAGGCATAGTTGAGTTCTTTGATATGCCATAGACGGGATATGTTCGTCTCTTTTCGGAAAATGAATGTATAGTTGGAAGTATCCTTGTTGACAAGACTGTTGGTACAGATGCAAGTGAAACCTATGTTGAGACAGCATATCAAAAAGCACACCAGGCATATGCTACAGTTCAGTTGATCAAATCAGAGTATGGCAGCGAGAAGCGTGACGGATTCCATGAGTCCGAGGATGGACTACTCTATTACCATAATAGGATGGTGGTCCCCGATGTTGAAGATCTAAGGAAGTTAGTGCTTGAGGAAGCACACATGTCAATGTATGCTATGCATCCAGGTGTCACCAAGATGTATCATAATCTGAAAGACCTAAATTAGTGGCCTGGCTTGAAGAGAGATGTAGTTGAGTTTGTGGCTAGGTGTGTGGTATGTCAGCAGGTTAAGGCTGAGCATCAGAAGCCGGCAGGTACATTGAAACCCATGTCGATACCGCAGTGGAAATGGGATCATATGACCATGGACTTCGTAGTTGGTCTCCCGAGGATAGATAGGAATCATGATTTCGTCTGGGTGATAGTGGACAGATTGACAAAGTCTGCTCATTTCGTTCTGGTAAAGACAATGTACATAGTAGAGAAGCTTGTTCAGGTGTATGTAGATGAGATAGTGTGTTTGCACAGTGTGCCAGTAACAATAGTCTCTGACAGAGGTCCCCAGTTCACGAGTCATTTTTGGGAACAGTAGCACAGAGCGTTTGAAACGCAGTTGAGGTTTAGTACCGCTTTCCACCCACAGACAGATGGACAGTCTAAAAGGACTATTCAGACTCTGTAGGATCTTCTCCGAGCCTGTGTTTTGCAATTCCTAGGTATTTGGAACATGCATCTCAGTTTGATAGAGTTCTCCTACAACAACAGTTATCAACAGAGTATCGACATGGCACCTTATGAGGCTTTGTATGGTAGAAAGTGCAGATCTCCTCTATGTTGGTATGAGTCCAGTGAGTATCAGCTTCTGGGTCCTAAGTTAGTGCAGCAGACAACAGAGAAGATCAGGGTAATACAACAACAACTGAAAGCAGAACAGGATAGACAGAAGTCGTATGTGGATAATTGTCAACGACCTCTAGAATTCCAGGTGGGAGACAAAGTGTATCTCAAGGTCTCTCCATGGAAATGTGTGCTGAGGTTTGGCCGGAAAGGCAAGTTGGCTCCCAGTTATATGGGGCCATATCCGGTAATATCACGTGTTGGTAAGGTGGCTTACAAGTTAGAACTACCGCCAGAGTTACACAGGTTACATCTAGTGTTCCATGTCAGTATGCTGAAGAAACGTCATCTGGGGTCAGAGACAGTGATACAGCAGGTTGAGGTTGAGCTTGATGAAGACGTGACCTACGAGGAAGGTCCGGTGTTGATCCTTGACCGAAGGGTGAAGAAGCTGAAGAGGAAGGACTTGGTTCTTGTGAAGGTTCTTTGGGATCATCGTGGCATTGAGGAAGCCACGTGGGAGCTTGAGGAAGAGATGAGGAGGAAGTATCCCTCGCTTTTCTCTTTGGATTTCGAGGATGAAATCCTTTTGTAGAGGTTTATGGCTTGTAAGGACCCTGACCTCCATTTTAGGCTTACCCTGTTTGCTTTGCCAAAACCTTGTGCTTAGATGTTTGTTAATCACCTGAGTTGTGATTAGGGTTTGTTTGTGCTTTTTTGAGAGGCTGAGGTGCAACTTGCAAATTACCCAAGTTCTAGGGTTGGTGTGCAAGTTTGTCACCTTAAGAGATACCTTTCTCTCTCCTTGCATCCTCTAGGTTTAAGAGGATGGGTTGGGCACCTTGCTTGAGTTGTTTTGGGCCTCATTTGAGCTTGTTTAAGCTTGGGCTTGTTGTTGGGCTTGCAGCCCTTCCTCCTTGCTTGAGTGTGTCGGGCAAGGGAGAGCTTGGTGCCTTGTGTCGGCCATGATGTGTTGGGAAAGGGAGGTGTATCGGCCAAAGGGTGCTAGTGGGTCTGACGGGTTGCCATGTTGGGCGAAACACACCCCTCCACCTAGCCTCGTTTGTGTCACCCTTCTTTAGACAAGTGGTCGTTGCTTTGCTAGTTGGTGGCAAGTCATGAGCAAGTGGTTTGGGGTGCTAGCAAGGTGGAATAGTTTGGACAAGTGGTTGTTTGGGCAAGCACATGTGGAGTAATCCCCTAGTGGACACCCACTTAACCCCGTTGCATATATACCCCCTTCTTTGCTAGCTTGGGATCCCTTTAGCTCCTTAGTTGCTTCCCTTCTTTCTTGGTGGCCGATATCTTCCCTTGGTGGAGCTTGGTGGCCAATCTCCTTGGTGGACTCTTCTTCTTCCTCTATGTGGTGGTCGAAACCCTAGATGTGCCTTGCTCCTTCTCCTCTTGTGTGTTGGCCGAAGGTGGTGCCTTGGATCTTAAAGCTTGGTGGAGCTTGGAACTTGGAGCTTTGGAGCTTGAGGCAGGTTACATAACTCCTAACCCTAACTATACTACCTTCTTACCATGATGTGTTGTTATATGCTATCTTGTTTGGCCACGCTTATCTTGTTAATAATATCTTTGCTCTAGTATGCACCCTTGATGTTGTGGGATATGATGTCATGGTTTTACTGTGTAGAGGTGTTCTTGGATCTTGTTGGCCAAACCGTTGGTTTAGGGTTCTCTGGGAAAAACCCCTCTCTCTTATTTGTTGAGAGGTGAGACTAGGGTCTCCTAAATCCATGGTGTGTGTGGTGTGTTCTTGTGGCAAGATCCCTTTCTCTCCCTTTGGTTTTGAGAGGTGAGCTTGAGCTCTAGTGGTATAGGCAAAACCCCTCTCTTCCTTAGTCATTGAGAGGTGAGTCTATTCTCTAGTTGCTTGGGTAATACCCCTCTCTTACCATGGACTTGAGAGGTGAGCCTTGGTTGGTCTTGACCTAGTTGGGGTTGGAAGGTTGGTTGATATGGGATGACCCACCTTGATGCCTGATATGTGATAGAGGTTGGGAAAAACCCCTCTCACTCGGATGTTGAGAGGTGAGCCAACTCTCTTGACCGTTTAGGGTTTGGTGGCTGTATTGGGGTTGAAGATCACCAACATGGCATGACCTTTGGTCCCTTTCCCGATATTCCTTTTCTAGGGTTGAATTTGGGCGATATGCTTTGGCTGATAGGGATGTGTCTTGGGCATTAGATGGTCTGTGTTGGGCGTCATGGCATGTTGGTGCCTTGCCCGATAGGTCATGTGGTTCTTGGCCAATAGGGATCCTCACTGTAGTTGTTGGGCGATATGTCCTTGACTGATATGGCCCTAGGCTGGAAGAAAGAGTTGTTCCCTTGAACGATATGGGGTTGTGATAAATGTTGGGAGCTTGTGTCGGGGTTGGGTGCAGCACTTGGCGGAATGGCCCAGCTGCTGTGCATGACATCCTTTTGGGTAGTGTTTCCCGCTACCCATGTAGGTGTGTTTCCCGTCGCTAGGCGTTGCACGATGCAGCATGGCCCGCCTGATATGAGGTTGCACGCTTGGGCATTACAGGTTGGTTCCTAGCTGGTTGCCCGATATGGTGTCTTGAGGAGGTGTTGCCTGATATCTTCTTGTGGTGCTGCCCGATACCAAAGTGATGGTGGGTTCCCGACATGGTTGTTAACCCTAGATGGGTGTTGACCGATACAATGTTGGGCATCACACTCTTTGATGATACGTGTCTCACTTTTAGTGAGGTTTAAGGCACCTTTCGTGAGGGTTGTCCCTTGCCTGTTGTACCTTTGGTGAGGGTTGCCCCTTACCCGATATATCTATAGTGAGGGTTGTACCTTGTGATTGGTTGGAAACCCTAAATTCTTGATCGTAAAGTCATATAAGATAATTTCATGCATAGATATGCGCATCCAATTGTGTAATTATATCTCTCTTGGTATATACAATAAGTTTAAGGTGTTCCTTTTATGAGTGCAGTTGTACCTCTATGCTTATGCTAACCATGTAGGTACTAGTTGTATGATGAGGCCATGGTGATGGCATGACAATGATATAATATGGAACATCAAGGGGTTATGATGATGATGGGTGTTACCCATGGAATGGAAATGGGTGCCCTGATGATGTGATTGAGTCCCAGTGATGTTGATCCTTGTGATGGATCTAGATGTTTGGCAAGAGACCAAGTGGTAACATGTGATGTTGGATCCTTGTGATGGATCAAGATGATGTTGATGGCATTGAAGGTCTTAGTGACAATGTAAATTAAGATAATGAGTTCTATGTTTTGTTATAGTTGCATGTTACATAACCTGGTTGAATCTTACAATCCACTTAAAATACATTAATTAATTACATAAGAACCTTTCATGTAGTTTGCCATGGCCATAGATCCATCATCGTCAGTAGCTGGTGATGGTGAAACAGGTTTATCCTGTGGGATTACCTGGAGCGCATATTGTTGAATATGTGGGGTTTTTCCTAGCCGAAAATAGGAGGATTAGAGTGCAACTACGGATGTGTATAGAGCATGGTGAACAGGCCCATGGCTCAGTGTTTTAGAGCATGGTGAGCAGGCCCATGGCTCATTGTTGTAGAGCATGGTGAATAAGCTTGTGGCTCAAGGTATGCTAGCGATGAGACCTGTACCAAGGAGGGCTAGAGAAAAGAATAGCCTGCAGAGCTGACCCTGTAACTGAGGTCACTTAAGTAAGAGATTGTGGTCATACTTTGGATATTGTGCACTGACCACGAGGAGGTGAGGTCATGGGCTCCGGCTCTCCCATTGACCTTGTACGGATCACTTCCTCAGGGCATAATAAAATTATAATCTAGCCGTATAGTATGTATTGCTTAAGGCAAAACATAGAACAATGGTTGAGGCCTTTCTTGTATAGATGCCCTAGTTATATCTTGTAGTTATTTGTACATTCCTCATATCTTGTGATAAGTTCTTATAAATCTTATTTTGTCAATCATGTTCCACAAAGAGATATATGGTTTTACGCCTCCCAAATATCTTGGTAAGTTGGTTAATAAAGTTAGTTCTGTTCAGTGTGTTGCATATATGAGCTTCTTAATAATAATTATCTTCTTTATCTGTCTAGCTTTCCTGAGGTTTTATAGTTTCGGTGGGGGTTATGTTTCTCGATGGGACTGTGTGTCTCACCCCGCTAGTTTTAAACATTTTTAGGTGATCGTGCTAGACATGGTGGTGGTCGTGAGGTTGCGGCCGAGCAGCGAGAAGAATAGTAGGAGGAAAGAGATTGATATGCTACTGTTTTGGTTGTTTTGTAGTGGAGTCCTAGAGTCATCCCTATACTCTCAGGTCCTTGGAGGTGTTTCGACGATGTTTCACGATGTATAGCTGATGTAGCTTGTTTATCCTGCTTATGGCCTGGTACGACCAATACTGTATATAAACAGGTGGTGAACTCTTTGTGCCTATGACACAGCTGGATCCTATGAACTGTGGACACGTATCAAGGTTCATGTATGTCTATATAACATGTTTCCTTGCAGGGTAAGGATCAGGATGTAATAGATTCTTTATTATCTGCTTTCCGCAATCGGTTTTAATAACTCGTGTTTTTTGTAATATGTGGTTTATGGAAGTTTTGTACGTTTTCATGTGGTATTTTGTTGTTTGTGTGATAGTGGGATGTTACAGTCTCTTTCTAGTGATGCAAACTAGATTCATTGAAGATGGGGGATCACTTGTGGTGTTTTCAGTCCTGAAACCTTATGATTCATTCTGGTGCTTTCCTAAAAGCCATATGCAACTGATTTTGCTGGCATTCTACTCTTTTGTATGGTCTTAGGATGCAAACATTCCACTATCATTGATCCTTTTCATTAGATACAACAACTACATGATCATTATCACTAGGCTTACCCCCTTCCTCTGATATGGATGGGATTTTCCATATGAGTGAGGTGATTTTTCTTTAAGTTCCCATGAAAGGTTTTTAGACCTCACCACTAGTCAGTCTTTTTACACTATGATGGATTTGATCCATCACTGAGCTAGGAAGCATAACACACTCCTTATGAGACTCTCAGTCAACATTTTTTTTGAGTGTACCTAGAGGGTGACAGAGTTTCATCCTTTTCCATGTGGGGGTTTTTGATACAAACTATGTTGGTGGAGTAGGAATCTTTTTAGAAGTCAGTGAGGAAATATGACAATTCAACCTAGATCCTTCCAAAACATGCATTGTCTATCTAGGTCTAAAATGAATATAAATCATAAATGCTTTGTGTTTCATAGATAGAGATAGAGGTGTTCCCTTTAGGGTGCTTATATCTAGGATTTTTTGTTACAAACCCAGATGACCTACCTTCCCTTTGGTTTCAGTCTACACCATGGTCATTTGTTCTCTTTCACACATTTCCCTACAAGACCCTTCTTTAGATATAAATTGACTATCCAAGATATAAAGGATAGGCTATTCCTTTCTTCGAGATCCACCTCAAGACCTCACCCCATTACCATAACTATGAGGATCTTCTTCGAGGTCTATTTGGTGATGATATAGATGCTCTATTATTGAGTTACCAATGTTTACAACTGGGTGATTTCATTGAGTTTGTGATGTTCTTATCCATCCTTATTTAAATGCATTGGATATAATCACACACAATATAAAGCAAGGCCTCATTTAACTAGAAAAACTGCACATAAGGAAATCATTGTTACATGTATGGAACTATTTTTCATGTGTTCAAAAGTGTCATATTGATGTGATAGTCATACCTTTAAATTTATTAAGATTACATACAATAGTTCTCCTGGTCTACTGATAGAAAAGATCACCCCTGAGAAGATGGTTTCTATCATAGTATAGTTTTAGGGTCAAAATACCAAGGGAAGATTAATCAAGAATTATATGGACCACTTATATTAATTTATAACTAATATTTTACACAAAAGTTTGGTTTATTGATGAAACTTATTGTAAGATTGAAATAGCAAGATTACTTTAGTAAATTATCAAAAGGATAAACACCAGGTTAATGAGGTTTCATTGTTTCACCTATGTTCACTCCCTCACTATATCTATACAGATAACATAGTTTAAAATTAAGTCAAAATAATTCATCCTTTCAAAATGAGAATTATAAATAGATATATCACTCTATGTCCAATTGTGTGTTATAATATAGATCATGTATCCATCGCCTCAATTTTTTCTCATCTAAAATTCTCTTTAGGGAATTAACATGAAGAAATTGAATATCTTAGATTATAGCCACGAGGTTCTTCATTCTAAAACTCGATATGCATCCAATACATTTGCCCAAAAATATTAAAAAGAACTAAGTTATTGAATGAAAAGGTAAAATAATTCATGTACATTTAGATACAAGAAAAAGAAACAAACATGAGTAGAAGTATTATTCCCAACACTACGGCAAAATGACTATTGTCTTCTCATGGTGTTAACAGATCTATAAGGGGGAGAAAGAGACATGGTCACTGGAGGGAGAAGAATTGTATTCATGGTCTGAGGCAGAAGATATGCATATCTAGTAACATAAGGAATCCAAAACAACATATGAAGATCACCTTATATTGTTTTATGTAGCTTCTTCTTATCCATCATCCCTCCAATCATTGTAATATGTCTAGAATCATGAGAATATGATAGGATTTGGTTCCCCACTACCATCATGTGTCTTTTTTATTTTATAGAGACACTATTGGCCCATTTGTAAGTGTGATAGATGGTGGAAGTTTTCTTCTACTTCTTCTTGATGACAAAGTGAGTCAATTAGATGGAAGGAGAGTGATTCATCTCACTTATAATTGGTTGTTCTGCTTCATTCCAAGTCAATTAGCTAGTGTCGTTAGCCATTTGTGTAGTTGATCCATTCCTTTAGATGAAGCTTTCTATGATGCTTGAATTGAGGGTGTGAATTAGTTGTCTGGGGGTTGCAGTAAATCAATTGATAACCATGTTGAAAAATATTCTCCTTGTAAAATTTAGATTACAAAATAATGATTCCAATCAATTTGTTGACTTATAATTCTTTACTATAAAATGAAGCTCCCTAGTCAGTCGAGTGGAGTAACCAGCTAACTGGTTGGAGCTTCTAAAGATTATTAATCATGAATCGAGTGTGCAAAGGCCATCACTCATTTTCTTGGAGTAGATCAACATAGGTCTTTATGTCACCTTTGATTGTTTTGTGTGGATAACTAAGAGGTCACTGTTTTCTTTCACCTAAACCACAAACGAAGAACATAAAATTAAACTACGACATGAAAATTAGGAAAAACTAGAAGACTTAATTTAAGCAGAACTAGAACAAAAATGCACAATCTAATATGATAAGATAAGCTCAAAATAAGACTAAAAATAAGATATTTATGCATTCATTACACCACTACAAGATGGTCTCTAATTTAGTTGGTCAACCACCCATAGATATGGTGTCACCAAGATACGGACAATGACTTTATGATTTGTTAGCCTTACATAGTCTCCTCTAACTTTCAACACTTCACCATTTAGACAAATGCCTTACCAAACCCTAAATAGTGTTTTACTTATGTATGAGGTAGCTTGTGTCTAAGAGAAGCACAACCTTCTCAATATGGAAATTTATCAGTTTCAATCTCATTGGTTTGTTAGAGGGGGAGTTATGCTATCTTTAGAGTAAGGAAAATGATGGAAGAACATCACCCCTACAAATCCTCCATGTGAGACTTCATAGAATTTTCATTTGATGTAATAAGAATGATTCCATTTATGTGCATGTTAAATTTCAAAACTATACATGGGTAAAGGAAAAACTATAATACTATACAAATAAATATTAGCTCTAAAGAATTATGTAGAAACCTAAAGGGATCACTAGGAAACAAAGCTTCAAAGAACAACTTTTTATCAATATTGGAGCTAAAATTAGTGTGCTTCATATTCTTCAAGGGATACTACATGCAAGGTATCATAACAATGAGATGTCCAAAATAGCAATAACACACATCTAAAATTGAGAATAAGTCATGGATTGGATGCAGGTATCCAGAGCTCTGGATGTTCCCCTTTTTGAAATCCTTTTCATAGGGGATGATAAGGTAATAGATTATTATATTGTCTAGGAGTGTCTTTATAGGGGTTTTGTGAACCCTGAGAGGATCAATAATTGTCTTGATGCTACCAATAGAATTTGTCTAAAATATTCTATTTTGGTCATTTCCATATTCTCTTTATGTTCTCTGGGGGACCGTTCTGTCTTTCAATTGCAACTTTTAAATTCTATATGTTGTTTTTGTGACACCCAAATGGATATTAATCACAATAATGGAGGGATGTATGTTAATGGTGACTCAAATACTAATCGCTTCTTAAATAGTGAGAGTATACACTTGAATCTATTTGACTACACATAAACAAGCAAATTTTGATCTGTCTACACTTCTATATCTCCTTGATTGTGACAATTCCCCACTCTAAAAGGTCCCTTCAACTAGTGTTTGGT
This sequence comes from Alisma plantago-aquatica, assembly GCA_963693085.1. Classification (NCBI taxonomy): domain Eukaryota; kingdom Viridiplantae; phylum Streptophyta; class Magnoliopsida; order Alismatales; family Alismataceae; genus Alisma; species Alisma plantago-aquatica. Next base: position 471,861,880 of record OY856410.1, read on the forward strand.
TATGTTATTGGCTATTTTTCCTAGGAAGAGGTCTAATGGCATGAAAAATATAGAATGTGGTAGACACAAGAAAGTTATTTTAACATCACTCTCTTCCATTACAACACAAAAAACAATGAATATGCTTTATCAATAAGCTCCTAAAATAGCATGGCTCGATGGCTCATGAACATGGGAGATTATTTATGAAGTATTTTTTTGTACTCTGAGTTCTTACCAAAATATCGTGTGATGTGCTATCTAATTCATCACACCTAGGGATTATCCTCAATGGTGTGGACAAGTCCCTACATATATAGGTTCCCTATAAAGAATAATTTCATGTTTCCTTAATCTCTTTGCATGGTGCCAATGCTCCATGACCCACTACGTCTAGATTTAGTTTTTTATATACATGGGACATCATCATGGTTTATAAGACACTATTTATCTTTAAGATATTACAATAAGGTATCTTATCCACTAAACTTAGAACTATTGTTGAAGGTGATTCACACCCAAATCTATTATAGATCACTGACCCATCAAAATCTCTAATATTGACATGCTTGTGAGAAAAAAAAACCCGTATGAGTATTGATCCACTTTCTCCAATGTAATCTTTATTCTTGAAATCACTTGTAATATAAATATATCCCATGAGATCTTAAATCACATTAAGTATAAAAAATATATAAACTAAAACATCATTACAAACATTAACTTACATATGTTGGAGTCAACTGGGGCTTCTTGTGGATAGTATTTGAGGTTTTGGGAGTCTCTAATGAGTCACTAAAACATTTCCTCCTTGTTAAATTTGGATCATGTTCATGGTTACATAGAATGGAAGCTTGTATGTATTCTTTCTTCATTCATGTGGCATCAAGTAGAGCATTCCCATTTCACCTATCCTATTCATTCTCATGATCAAGCATCTTAATTGTGAGATCTCCCTCTACCAACAAGTAGGGGATCTATTTTGTTTCAAAAAGTGTAGTAATGACATGGGTCCTTTTTGCTTCTGTCTCATTAATGGCTTCATCTTCTTCCTTCAAGATATGTACAATCATCAACAAATTGTGTTCTATCCTGTCAAATGGGAGCATTTCGTTTCATATCATCAACCTAATAATTTTAGTATCCTTTCTCGGTTCAAAGGACCATAGGACAACAATTCAGATTCAAAATATTTTGGTTGTTAGGCAGCATATTGGCAACTCTATCCTACCTTACTATCATACTATCAGTTGGGCACAATTTCATAAATGAGTTTTAAAGCCTCAACAACAATTTCAATCATAAGTTGGATGGTTGGAAATCTAGTATATTGTTAATGATGGTGATATCACCATCATTTATTCATTTCCTCTCTTCTAACTCAATATACTCTCCAGAGGAGCGCATTATTCAAAAATATGTTGTTTATAATTTTGAGGGTTGCATGATTGATTTCTTTAGGGTTCAGTAGACTCTGTGGACATGCATCATTGGGACTTCTATAAAGTTGTTACTAGACCACATAAAAACATTTCTCTCATCATTATTACCTTCTCCATGCCATCCATTATATTTTTCTTAATGTGGTTTGGTAGGAATTAACTAGTGACATCATATGGGCTCTATTTTTTCAAAAAGTGTCATAAAGGATAGACAAATCTAGAAGTTTAACATCTAGTGTGGCTCAAGGTGTCTTTTACCTCCATATTTTGGTTCTATCTATTGATAATGATCTATATGTTGTTGATGCATACTCAATGACAAAGCAAGAAGGGTGACATTATTTTCTAGACAAGAAAATTTGTGGTGAACCTCTACCCCTATATGCTTATCTAGCTATGGATGTGAATCCCGCAACACTAGTTCACGATTTTTATGTTCTCTTAGGTGGTTGGAATTTTCTCTAGTTGATCCAGTTCCTTGATCATGCCTATTTGGACATGATAATGTTGCTTTGCATGTTAACCCAAATTATCTGGTAAGGGAACGTATCGAGGACATCATTTTGGGAACCCACCAAGGACACATATTTCTCATGCTTGTCAGTGGATAATAGTCATTGCCTCCCTTTTAGTGAATTCCCTCTATTCAAGCATATTTGAGATTAAAATCCTCAACACAATGTTATTTTCTTCATATGGAAGGTTCTCCATTGATCCATACAAATGGTTTCTATGATTTAGGGATTCCTTTGGCCTCTCATAATAATTTTTTTTAGAGACCTTCTACATAGTCCATTGGTCACCTACTGGTGAAGAGTGACTTAAATTTACTCATTTGAGATAGAGGGGTAGTTTTTATAGATCTTTAACTTCATTCTAGTGGATCCGTTACAAAGTGACATACTATTTTTGGGAGCTTGATAAGATTCACACCATGACTTATGTGCTTCAAGGTTTCCTTCCAAGGATAATATCTTGGAGTATTTAGATTTCTAGATGTAGAAAATTAAAAAATAATTAGATTGATATCACATACATTTCTAGAATGGTGGTCGGTATAGTGGTTTTTGCCTGTGAGAAGATCATTTTTAATGATAATCAATCACTCCAACATGCCAACATTCTTATAGACATGACTTTTCAATTAAATAGAATGATAATAGTCCATAATGAATACATTAGGTAGAACCCACCTAATTTGGGTTTGCTGAAGATGAAAAAAACACTTTGGAGGAGCATTTAACCATTTACATGTCATTGTAGCAGTCAAAAAAATCTAAGTAACGCAAATGGCAAGTTCATTTTTGGATTTTTGTACCCTTTAATAATGAACAAAGGAATAGTGCTTAGTATACAAGATTTTACTTATTCCTATAACATGTGTGATTCTATTGGGATTTTTCTGAACACCACTGATGGATGACTCGCACCTCCTCACCCTCTTACTAAGATGATCCTATTACCCCAAAGAGGTAGGGGGGACCTTCAAAGTATCAACACCTATCTAGAGTCTTGGCATTGGTCTTTTGCTTACATCAACAATGTTGCCAATACAGTTACTTCTAGTCTTGTGAAACTTGTGACATTGCATGTGAGTTTTTCCTACTGGATTTCATTGCATGCATCTCCTTATAATTTTTGCCACGTTGTTTTTCAGGGTTTATCTCACTGGTAGTGATTGTGTGGATCACAAGCTTTAATCCTTGTTTGTGAAACTATACATTTTAGGAGGGGTGTCTATTTTAGAAGTACCTTTTCTCTTGGAATTTTCTTCCTTACTTTGTGATGGATGATATCATGTATATTCTTATGTACATCAAGGATTCCTTAAGAAAAAATATAAGTGATCTATAAATCCACATGTGCACATTAGAGCATGTAAGTGGAAGACACAAGGTGTTATGTGTCACATATTTTTGCTTATGGAGAGATACATATGAATAATTATCATCATGGTAACAAAAATTTATATGCATGTACATGTAAATTTTACTCTCAAACTTGTTCTTACATAAAAGGGGGAACCATTATCGGTGTTAGGCACCAATTCCCTTGATAATTTTCTGAGACCACATGATTAGGATCTGAGGTAATCAAGGTGGTAAACTCAAATATGTATGAATTTTTTTTATTTTATCTTTGGCATATTAGAATACAAGAATAAGAATAGTATCACATCTACATTCAACTTATATGCAACCCACAAAATTTTTTCTAATTCATCATTTAATATTTACAACATGTTTAACCAGAGTAAAAAATTAACCAGTTATAATAAAAGAAGAGAAATTGCATTTCTTTATCACTTGACTAGTTCAAATCTTTCTTTCCAACAATGAAGGGTCTATACTAGAAAAATACCAAGACTGACTAGTTTTAGTATATAATACTGCTAGAAACCTTGTATTCAAAGACTTTCCTGAATTTGTAGCTATCTTCATAAAAACCATGATGCCTAAAAATTGTACAACAAATCATAATCTATTGGATCAATGAATGGAAATTCACCAAGCATCCAAGATAATCTATACATTATTCTATTTTATAATCTATATATTATTTGTTAAGTATACTACACCATATAAGGCAATTAGTTATCAAATTAAATGAACAAATGTTGTAAATCCACCAATATGGTACAAAATTGAGAATAACTAAAATAATAAATTCTTGAACCCAATAACTTAATCGCGTATTAGTTTCATCAATTCCTAGACCCACATGTAGTTCTACCACAATGTGAGAATGTATTTCAGCAAGATTCTACAATATCAACATACAAGATAATGAGTCGAATCAGGATTGTAAGTCCACTAAACTAGGTCCTCAGTTTGGTAGCTATATCAGTTGGTAGCACATACTGGACTCATCGGTTTGGTAGCTATCTCAGCTAGTAGCATAAATTGGACTCCTCCTTGAAACATGTGTACACATGTAGAGTCTTGGGTTAATCTAGCTTGATTACCTACAATAGTGGTTCTACAAGGGATAACTCACTGAGTAGTAATTGAATTAGAGACTACTAGAGTCTCTGAATAATATTACGTACCTAATTGTGACTGTATTGAAATTGGGTACAATCACAAATCCAGTTATTTTTCGTACTATTGGGTATCAATAGATCTTCATTTTATATTTATAACATGTATTATATTTCAAGAGGTCATTCATGTTGGGATTAACACCATGTGCCCCAATGGCACGTTCCAAATACCACTTTGGACCTCTGCCAATGTGTAAATCATTTCCTACTTTGTAGCACAAACCTTTTCATGAACTCTAAGATTCATGACATCTAAGAGTTGGATTGATTATTTCATTCCACTATACAATTTATATTAATCTTTTCTTAGATTAAGCCTATAACTATATAATTTTTTATTATATAATGTATTTAGTTATTGAAAATCATACTAAAACATATCTAAATATTTCTGATAGAACACATATAACAAAGTTAATGATTTCTACTGTTGCATATCACTTGGACTAAATAACCGGTGTATTTTTAACTATACTAGAAGGATTGTTGTTCTACAATACTATTGAGCTTTCACATGGGATAATGATCATACCACATTATCTAAATATATTGGATAGTCGAACTACTAAATTTCCATTCTGTGTACAATATACACTAAATTTCCTAAAATAACTAAATGTATTCAGAATACTCTTAAATTCTCAATGTAGAACCACAATTAAAATTGAACTATTAATGGATTTATATTTTGTAGCATTCATTCTATGACAATGAATTTAGGAAAACCCATGTTTACCGTTACCTCTAGGTATTGTTTTGGTACAAATTATCATGGAAATATTATACAAGATTATCAATATGAAATCACTTAAAACCCATCATTTACTAACCAATTCATTCAATCATACTTTATAAATCCAAATCTAGGCTTTATTGGGTTCAAAACCATAAAATAGGGAAATCATGTGATACATAACTTCTTTATTTTCCTTATATTCTATAGAATTTTAGTAATTGATAATTTACCACTCACCTCTAACTTTGTTGGAGTTATCAATCTCAAAACTAGGCTGGTCATACCCCATATGGAATTGAAATCCCCCAATTCACCATTTTGGCTCACTTTTGGATCTTCAAGTACACATGCAGCCTATTGTCGATTAAGGGAAAGAGGGGGAATGTTACAGAAAATCTTGAATCTACCCTTAGATCTAATCTATCCATAAAAGAAATGTTAAAAGAATACAAAGAATGTCAATATGGTTTAGCTTAGTTGATTTCAACTCAAGTTTTAGATTTTGGTATGGTCTTTTATATTTGTTCTATTTTACTTACAAATCACCCTCATGGTCCCATCTCTTATATTTTAAGCTTGATAAAAGAGTATAGTATTATCATGAAGACTTGTTTTAAATTTCCTCCAATTGCATTGAGTGAATCTTGAGATATTAACATTTTAGTAATTAGATTTACACACGGAAAGGACCTTCAGGCAAAGCAGTTGCATGGATGATGCACATTTTTAGTTGATTCAGGTGCATTGGGGAAACTAAATGCATGAATCGAACTAGTTTCATTGGTTGACGTGGATGCATAAGTCTAAATGGGTCTACACACGTGTTACTAAAAATATGATATATTACTCATTTGAACTTCAATTTTTTATTTAAACCCCAGGAGTTTTCATTCATCTCGACACTCGTTTATGATAATAATAAAAAAGAGGATTCATGTATATCAGTAATAAAAAAACCCAAGTATACCCCTTTACTATCTATCTATCAAAAACCATATATGTCCAAGAAGGTTTTATATAAGGAAGCACCACTTTGTCGAGGTATAGCGGTCCTCTCATGCTCCTTGGAAGGTTGCCTTGGTCCTTTACCACTAGGATCTTAGTATCTCTCCTTCTCCATCTACCCAACTCCCTAGCAACATCCTTTGCTTCAGGGGGGTATAGCAAGCCAAGACCGATCTATCCTTCATATGTGACTTGATCACCCAAAAGTTTTAGTCAAGACCCCAGTGATGTGGGACCTCCTCTTTAACTCTCAGCACTAAGCATGGATCATCCATCTCCATGGTTGCAAAATTTATAAGCTCATTATCACATATATTTAGGGCCATAATCACAGCTTGGGTGCCCACCTCCTAGTAATCTACTACCGACAACCAGGTATTAAATGCCAGTACCAATCTTCCATCATTGGATGTAACAACACTTGTGCACCACCATTGCCTTTCCTCACCTATGTGGATGTCCTTCCCAAATGCCAAGTTCAACTTTTTATTTTGGAAGTCAAGTGGTGCCATCTAACCAGGTCCATCCGCTTGGTTCTGAGTTTGGGTTCCAACAAACCTTCCTACAGTGCAGAGAACAGAAAACCTTGCTCTCTGAGACTCTTAAAAGATTTGTCCTTGAGTTTTGCATTAATATATTCTATCACTTTCTTCCATAGAGTATTCTCCAGAGTCTTATGTCCATCGTACTTCCTCTGATAATGCTCCATCCAAATGGTCTAGATAATAATACCTGGTATCAAACTAGGTATCCATGCCTTCATATCTTGATTGTTTGAATGCACCCAAAAGAAGTTGAGACATTCCATGATTGTTTGTCGGTATCCTTGGGTTTCATATCACAATAGAACTCTATCTTTGTTCCATAGACCCACAACTAGCTCGCTATGAAGGAAAAGGTGAGTGGTGGATTCTATCTCAGGTGTTGAACAATAGGAGCACCTTGAGGCGAGTTGGATTTTCCATTTAGTGACATTATAATCAGTTGGAAGGGCCTTCTTTAGTAGTATCCAAAGGGTCACATTCGCCCAGGGGATCATGTCCTTATTCCATATAGAGTTGAACTTCAATTGCATCCATTATTTTTACATTATATTCATAATTCAAAATTTGTATGTATTCACTAAATTTAAAAAGTAAATTTTATTAATTAATTAAGTAATTCTTAAATGTCTAGCAAGATTTTCTAAAATGTATGTGTAAACGTTTTCTATATTATGTTTACCTCCTTTAAAGCATAAATCTTAATGTTTGTATAGAACACATTTTATTCTTAGCTCTATAACATTTGAGATTATTAATCAAATAATTATTATGGAAAACTATTGACCAAGATATAAATTGAGGTTATGACCGGCCTAAGTCACACATCCAAAATATAGAGTAATCAGATTTTTAAATTTATATCTCTACACTTAGGCCCCCACAACTATAGTACGGTGTCTGATGTAGTAATTTGGGGTCGATCCACAGAGACAAGGGTGGTATGTACCAATAATGGAGAGCCTTGGCTTAGTTACACCATCCAAAGAGTAAGATAAACTTTGGTGTTCTTTATAGAATGGTCGTTATTCAGCAAATAGGAAAGCAAACAAATAAAAAAAACAATAAGTAAAATAAAAAGTCAAGAAAGCCAAAAGATAAGATATCAAAAATGGATGGGGAAACTTAGATTGGGTTTCACCATCTAAGGCCTCTCACCAACATGCAATACTCACACCCATTATATACCCTTATCAAGTTTACAAGTAATCATCATAAATGTCTATTCCCTCCTCTCTTAAGCTTATGATAGTTCTAGTATCTCTAGATTATGAGGTTGTCTCTCTCATGAAATGACAAACAAACAATCACAATATATCATATGATTATTATCTTAAGCATTCTGACATTCTCATGTGTTCATGCAACTCCATAACATATAGATATGGTTATTTATAATCTTTTGAGGTACTAACAATCAAACAACAGAAGATGGTAGCTAAGAAATCAAGTGAAGCCTTAAGACCAAGAGTATGGAGAAAAACATTGATAAGAGCATATATTCAATGGATATAAGTATTTACATGTTGGAAGAGTATTAGTGGCTACTCCCAACCCAAGATGTATGTTTAGTCACTCATGGTGGTGAGTAGCATAATGGATTTACAAGTATAATGATATATGGGTATGAAGGATGAAAGAGATGAAGGAAGATGAACATATTTTGAGAAGAAGCGGGATACACCAACAATGACCACGGGTTGTCAAGGTTGATAGAAGTCTTCTTCCAATCTGAAGCAAGTGCTAGCATTGAAGGTGGTCACTCCTTCTATCAAAGATGGAGCCCCATAAATTCTTGGTGATGGTGGAGGCTCAATATCCCCTTTATACTCTCATCTTTTGATATCTCAAACTAATTGAGGAATGGGAATTGGTGGAACTGATGGCAAAAGGGTTGTGCGGTGAGGCAGCACTTGTTCCTCCTCACACATCATGACACCCCTCAATGACTAAGATGGTCAGATATTTATAGGTGCAGGCTATGAAGTAGCAATCTCATTGGCAATGAGCTCGTCGGTTGTCAAAGATGTAGAGTCTCATTGGGTGTCAGGTATGCAGGCCCATCAGTCACTGAGGATGTGTGAGTCAGGCATTGAGGATATAAGTTCAACAGTCGTTGAACTTGTAAACCCTTCAGTTGCTAAAATCAAGGGCTCGTCAGGCTCCAAGTATTTCAGACTAGAGGTCAATCAAGATGAAAACTTAGCAGTCACTCAACTTTCTAGGCATATTTGTCACTGATGGTGTAGGCCTGTCGGTCACTAGCCTTTTAGGCTCCACTTTTGTTATTTTTTATGCAACAAGGGAAAGGAAAGGAAGTTAGGAAAGTTACTCTAGAAGTGCCAAAACAAGTGGATTTATTGGACTAAATCATTGTTAAGTCGATAAATGATAACAAAATAGACAATCAAAAATCCACTAAATTATATGTCATCGACCCCCCCCCCAAACTTAGGATCTAGCTTTTCCTCAAGCTAACCATTAGAATTAAGGCATCGAATGACTTTTAAGGGATTTATAAGATTAGTGTTTTTGGAGTGTGAAAAGTGCCTTCATGTCAACCTTGAGTCAAGACATATGTATCATGGTTAGGTTGTTGTTAACCCCTAATTCTCCCTCTCAAACAAGATTTTTATTACTCGCCTTGTCTGTTACAACCTTTTTTTTGTGGAAATATTTCTCTATCGTGATGCACCAAAAGTTCCTTTCCTAGCCATACTTGTGCAAGGTTCTGGTTAGAGGTAGCTTCCACACCCAACTTTTATTTCATGGAGAACTTGCTATTTTGTTGGGGTAGGCTAAGGATGAAGTGTTTCCCTACCTTTCTCAAGGTTGCTCAACTATGAGTATTGTTGTAGCGACAATGTTAACTGATTTGGATCCTAATGTAATCTCAAGAGGTTACATCAAGTCTCCATTGAAAGGTAGGTAGGTGGGAATTTTGGCTTCTGAGCTTGTGACCTCAGCATCTTTTGAATTTTGGGCACAACTCTAATGATTTTATTCCCACTCAACTTTATTCTTTCTCACGGGCTTAGGGGTAATAGGAATCTCAAGGATTTTTTGGTCAGTCAAACCACTTTTGATACTAAAGCGGGATTTAAGCACTTGAAGGGGTAATTTTTCCTCTTTTCCAGGGTTTTACACTTTCCAATCTAACTTGAGTTTCAGGGTGATAAATCAGGAGTGTATCATATAGAGTCCTCCTTACATTGAGGGTTCATCTGGGGGTAACAAGCATCTTTCTGCATTATGCAGTATCTTGGAATAAGTTTTGAGTAAAAACATTAGCACACTGAGTTTTAGATGAATTAGATAGCCCAAATCTTCCATTCTTGAAATAATTATAATAAGAGTTAGCCTAAAGACAAGAAAGTGTAAGGGTGAAGGTTATGACAACATTTAGGAAAATTGGTTCTAAAACATTCCTGTGGAATGATTTCTATTAAAACTAATAAGAAGTTCTAATTTCTATTAAGAAATTTCAAAATTTTGCCAAATTAAATTAATTGGCCTTATGAAGAAGTAAAATTTTAGGCGGTCAAAAAGGTTAATTTGCAAGAATTTGAATAAGTAGAGGGTATGAGAGTAGTACCTTCCTCACCCATTTATATCCCACCAAACTTATCATACACTTTGTCCCAGAGTGTCAAAGATAGAGGTTGGATGTAAATGGGTAGGGTTTACTCATTGTTTGTTGGTCCCTTGATTGCCTAGAGAGAGTGTAACAACATATCAACATAGACTCCTTGGAGTGTATGGTAACACTCATGTTGCAGACTTTCTACCTTAACTTACCTCAAAGCCAAGGTTGTCATCCAATATAAGCAATAAAATCCACAATCATTTGATTGTTGAAGTTGTTGAGGGCTCAATGTAGCTTTTTAATGTCTTTGTTAGGGACTAATTAGTATCCCTTGACATGCTATTGTACATCTTTATGATCTATTCTGTACAAGTCTTTTCTTTTTTTTTCTTTGACACTCTTCGTTGTTGTCATACTTTTGTACTTGTTTAATGTGAAGGTTGCATCTGTGCTATTGTACATGAATGTAGTTTTTTCTTTGATGTTGACCGCCAAGATTGTCCAGTGGTTATCATGCAAGATTGGCAAGAAAATGAAAAATGGGAAAGAATTTATAGGCATTGTATCGGTTGCTCTTTTTCTCTTAAATTCTTCTTGTGGATGATGTCCTCCTGTAGCAGGTAGTATGCCATGTGTGTATTGGTCATGCGCCCCCTAGTAGGGATTGGTAGACTGACATCACACTCACGGTCATGCATCCATCAGTACTTTGGGTGTAGTGGAGGTTGTTCTTTAGGACTCATATTCCATCCCTCTCAAAGACAACTCCCCCAAGTTCATCAGTTGCCTTCAATCGTCGCATTATCATGTGTAACGATTCCAAGAAGAGATTTTCCCATGACCATGTGTGAAAATCTGGGAAGCTAGCTTTGATTGTCCCAGCTGGTCCTTCAGGCCTTGCCTCAAGTAGTTCTTCTTCTTTTGGACATAGATGTGTTTCTTATTCCATTTTCCCCTCCTCAGGTAGATTTGTTGTCCCCTATGGTGTCAAATGTTGGTGGCTTGGTTCCACTTGTTGGAGCATGTGTTGTCCCTTATTCTTCTCAGAATGAGGTGCATGTTCCTCAGTTGTTGTCTTCTCTTAGGGATGATTCTTGTTATCATGTTGTTCTGCAAACGACTGATGCGATGATTTTGAGTCACATTTATAGACTTGTTTTACTTGTGTTTTATGTGTTTATTGGTCACTTTGGTAGTTAATATTGCATAATTCACTTACTTTAGTCTATGATCCTTCTCAGTGTCAAATCTCTCTTATTTTATCGTTTTGAGCATAAATGATTATAATTATAGGTTTTATCTTGGCTGATTTGGTTTTTTTGTGCAATTTCAGGAAAAACACATATCTGCAGCTGTCGATACCATCGACATCAGTCGATACTATCAACACAGCCACAGGCAGGCAGCCGCGAGGAGCAGCGTAGAGTCGATACCATCGACTGGGAAGTCGATGGTAGTGAGTTACCATCAGGTTGCTGGTGACCAGCCAGTCGATACTATCGACACCAAAGTCAATACTACCGACACTTATAGCTTCAGTGACGGAAAAGGGATAAAACCGACGCCTAAGGGTGTCGATACCATCAACCCGCGTCGATGGTATCGAGCCAGCATCAGGCGGGATGACAGAAAAGAAAGAAGTCTTGCCGATATCGCGAGGGATCGATACCATCGACCCGCGTCGATGGTATCGACGTCGTCAGATCAGAGTTTGCTTCAGATCGACCCAAATCTAACGGCTGTGATAATTTGGTGACCTAACTCGGTGATAATACCTAATGACGGCGGCCAGGGGTCATCTATCACGTCATTAGCCACTGCACACATCCCAAGAAGGTGTGGAGAGAAGAACGGAGCCCAGAAACACGCCCCGACTGTTCCGAAAGCCGAAGAAGATGTTTTACACCGCCGAAAGGCTGTAGATCGCGTACTCTATGCCGAGGAACGATTGGATCTTCTCCGTTCAGGGGTTTCATAACTTTATCCACGTTTTTATCCATGTTTCCCCTTTCTTCAATCATGTCTTGCTCTGAGATGAACATGCATGGCTAATCCCCTTTATCTTTAGGACCGGGAGTAGCCCGGGGAAGCATTGTATGACATTTTTATCATAGTAATTCATATTTTGTCTCTTGAATCTGTGGTATGATTTCGTTTTCTCCACTATATCATTATGCTTGATCACCCTAATGATAATCTAATTCCTTTAATTGCTTTGAAAGAAGAATGAACGGTTGAAAAGAGACGAAATTCACATTAACTCATAAATTCCTTGAACAAGGTGATGTATGATTAATGGTGGAAACCCAGAGGTCGATTCTAATGCACCTAGTTTAGGGCATAGGTTACTACGAAGGTGGAACCGACCTAGACTTAGGTAGTAAATTGTATCACGACAGTGAACAATCTTGATTACAGGCCACTACCCGGATTGAGAGATAAATTTGTTTAACTAGGTGGAAATTCATATAATGAAAACCCACGGTGAAACCGCAATCCTAAAGATCTCCATTTGAATTTATTAAAGTAAACATTTAATGAATTGCTCTGTTTTATTTTATTTTATTTTATTTTACAAAAAATCTCATAACCTTTTAATAGGTCTAGCTGATTGCGAGTAGTTAGTAGTAGTCTACTGATAATTTAGTGTCCCTGAGTTCGACTCGGGCCTCACAAGGGCCTATACTACATTGACGTGTGTACTTGCGTTATACGCATGGTAAAATCATGTCAACGACCAACCTTCTTTCCATGATGATGCTCACTCGAGTTCTGATGGATATAGCCATAAGTTCTTCTACTTCTCGGGCCATGATAATTTCTAAGGAAGCAGTAGTCCCATATGAAGATGGTGTGGGACTGTATTAGGAGGCATTGTCAAATCGTTGAAGAAGTGGTGTTCATTATTTACTTCTATGTAGTATACACCTCACAGCCCATATAGGTCTTTAAGGAAGAGGTCTTCAAATGGGATACCCTTATTCACTACTTACATCAAATGTAAGATGATAAATGCACAATCTCGGATCATGGTTCTTCTTGGAGGACTTTTATGTTTATTAAAAAGTTTTTCTAGTTGCTAACATTCTGCTTTCGGAATGGCATGTAGGCTATAAATAGGAAATTTCTTGATGACACATCCTTCTTTATCTCTAAAGAGTAGGGAATCGTAAGGTAGCTCTACAGTATTGCAATTGAACATGGCCATATGTTGTTTATATAGATCGACCACCATCAGTGCCCAATGTTTTATTGTTCAAATGGGAAAGGTGATGAACTATGTTTCTCGTCTTGCCATAGCAACTTGAAGTTCTTTGATTGGAGTTGAGTCGAGCTTGTCCTTGTACAACCTCTTTGCTAAAGTAGATGTATCGTCAAAAAGTGGTTGGACTTTGTCAGAATGCAAGAACTCCTCTAGAGTGGTCGCACAAAGGACTGTGAATAAGTGTCGATGGAACTTTTCCTTCTTCATGAAGATTTCCCAGAAGTGTTCTCTAGTTAGAGTCCTCTCGTATTTGTTATATATGATATCATGTCTGGGTAGACTATCATCTAGGATGTTTGCCAAGATGTGTACATCTCAGTACGAGATCTGAGACACCAATGTCATATCTATCCCTATCAATTTATAGGGGAGGGGAGGAGGCATTGGGCCTCATGACGTCTCCTACATCATTGGAGATAGAGGTTCATTGGGTGGTGCATCTAGAAAGAATGAGGTGAGCCCGCTTTCATCTTCATTAGAAATTTCCTCACCATCAGTGGTTTCCTATACAGTTGGTGTGGATTCTGATACATTTACTTCAGGAGTTTTAGATGGGTGCGGCCAAGGTGCACTAGTTGTAGGAGCTTATGGTGGTGTTGTTTCTAGAATTCATACTCCTACCTCAAGCAATTTCGCATCTATCTTCCCATCATATCTTTAATTTTTGGTCTAGGATCTTTGTGTTGATCATTGAATTGTAAATAAACATCATAAATGTCCATACCTATACCCATGTCATCAAGATATTTTAATGTAATAATTGTGTTTATTGTAAAAAATGGTCATGGTTCTCCTCCCATAGTCTCGAGAGGTCCCCTTCACCAGGATGAACCTTTAGCGGAGGTTCATTATCTGTTGGTGAAGAGTTTAAATAGAAATTCATTATTGGAGCATCAGGGTTGACTATGGATCCCTCTTCATCTCCCTGGTGTTCCTCATGGGGGATTTCCCCCTCTCTAGTGAGGGAACATACTCTATGGATTCTTATTTATGGGGAACAAGGTTGGATGGGCTAGTGGGTGCCTCTGTGGATGAAGGATTGACGATATGTTTGGATCCTTTCCTTGCTCGTCTTTCCTCTTCATGTCACTGTTCCTCTTCCATTAGTTGTAGGAACTTGTAATGACCCCGTCTCCCCGTAACCCCCAATTAAGGGAGACCCGAAGGTCAGAGCCGTTATTCAATTAATAGGATCAAAGGTTCGACAAATAATCAATAATAATTAAATAAACTTTACCAACTAAGGCTAAAACTGGCATAAAATAAAACTTTTCTTACCTTGGAAAAACTGGGATTTCTAAACTTCTATCCATGGAGATGCTACTCTAACTAATCCTCCGGTGCACGTTAATTCTCATTTAATTCCACATATGCCACTTTATTGTTTGTTCTTTTCATTTGTACCTAAAACACCGACAAACAAAACGTCGGTCAGTATATCGAAATATACTGGTATGTGGGGACAACCAAAAGTTTGCACATATGGATAACAATTTAATAGTCACAATCAAATTAATTAACAAGCCAAGTTACACTTTTCAGTATGACATTCTCCACCGCTTTTGCCCTAACCCTGGCATACCCACCTTAGGGTTTCTTTTGCCCATGACTTAAGGCCACCTTCTCAATCCCGAGCTTGGTGCCTGGGGGTCACCACTCATGGTGCCCTCTAGTCATGCAATATCATAGGCCACCTTCTTGGTTCCTGGGGGTCACCACTCATGGTGCCCATTGGTCTACCCATCTGGGCCTGACTCTCTTGGCATCATCCATCAGGGTGGCATGTAGGTGCGAGAATACATACTTCTACTATTAATGTGATAATCATAGTGACTTTATGATTTGCAAGTATGAACATCCAAATAGTTTAGTTGCAGTCAATGCGATTAACCATCTAGCAAACACGCGGGAAACTAGTGCGGTTATTCATAAGCGTAACCACATACCTGTTAATGCAGACTTGAATGCAGAAGTAACTTAATTAATCAGGAAATCAAGCAAGCACACACACAAGCTCCTGAAAAAGGCATTCAATTTCTCTATTATTAATCACGCCATCATGATTCAGTAATTCTAAGGGTTTCCTAGGTTATTTGCCCTTTTTAGGGTTTTGACCATAATTAGGGTTTTATCCACAAATTAACCCTTTTTCTATTCTAGAAATATACTTTTTCAAAAAGAGTTAGGTTCAGGGTCTCAAACCATTTTTATTAAATTCCTCATATTTTTCGAATCACTTTTCATGTATTAACTTTCTTCATATGAGTTTTCTATCTCCATATACGATTTTTCTAAGATTAAGGCTTTTAGGCCCATTATTGCACTTTCTTAGTCATAGCACCCTAATTAAGCAAATCATGGGTTTTTAAACTTAAAACGGATTCATATTATCCACTTTATGTCAAAAGGTTAAAAGTTGGTTCATAATACCAATTTAAGTAATTGAACTCATGCCTAATCAACATCTAGGGTTTTGATTACACTTTAAGCATTAAAGCCACTAACTTTGTGTACTTTTCGAACTAAAAGCAAAAATAGTCTGTAATAGTATTTTTCTTGAATTCCTTGCATTTTTTTTGTGCAACTTTCATGTATAACTTTTTATCATCAGAGTTATAAATAAATAACTACGATTTTAGCAAGGTTATATACCTTCGGCCAATAAGGGCTCGACACGTCAGCGATTATGTAACAACCTGGGCACCCTTAATCTTGCTGGATAAGTGTTTTGTGCCCTCGGGTGCCACACATCCACAGAGGGGCATCTTAGTCATTTTCCACTCCATCTTCAACCTCTGTCCCGCTCCCGTCCGCGACACATACTGTCTGCGCGGGTCAACTCCAGAGTTGACCTCGAGCTTCTTGCTGCGCCGGCCATCGGTGAAGGATGCCGCACCTCCGCCGAGCCCTACTGGATTCAACCACGGCCTCGGTTGGCTTGCTACTGGCCGAGTTTATCGGAATGGAGCAGCTCTCCTCCGGCGAGGAGCATGGCCGACCAAGGTGCAGGTCGAGCACCTCCCTGCGATTTGTTGCGTCGGGCAGTAAGGTTCTTCCTCGTGAACCCACGGGGGGGGTAGAATTGGAGCAATTCTCATGGCTCAAGGCCCTTTGCTTTTATAGAGGAATACACCTGCATTTTCCCCCTGATTTAGGGGAACTCTCCCAGACCACGAGGGTCCCCAAAACATGGGTCGATCAGATGCGAAAAAGGCTCCCGAAGCCAAAGGACTTGTTTCCTACTTTGCACATTAATTGTATGGAGAGGAAATCGAAGGGAAATTTCCCCCAGATCAGTCTGTAACTCCAAGTTCCTTTGGAACTGGATGACGCGCGGCCCTTGTTGGATTTTGATCCAACGGTCATTATTACTCGCACTCAAACAAAAGGAATGTAAATTCCTTTATTCAAGATAATTCCATTTGTTTTAGGATATATTGAGAAAATCATAACTCTTAATCTGTAACTCCTTTTCAACCCAAATTTTAGGGAAACCTCTATTTTGGCTTTATCTTCTTGTACACTAAATTTGAGTTCCAAACTCAAAAGGAAAAGGCATTATCTTCACATGCAAGTTATCTTTCAATAAAGCTTATTTTAAGCATATTTTCTCTTTCTTAATCTTTTGTTTTCTTTGATTTTGATTCCTTTTTCCATTAGAAATCATGTGGACACGAAATCCCATCCAAGATGGATTCATTATCCATATTTCCACATATTTCTTGTAATATCATCATTACCTCACATCTCTTCTAATTAAGGTAATATTTAATTAATCTTTCCTCTTTCTTGTTGCATTATCTTTGCAACCTTGGACTCCTTGGAACCCAAGGAACCTAAGAGGCATGAAATCCTCTTTGGATTTGCCTTCTAGAGGTTTCCACACCTCTCTTATCTCAAATTCTCATTTATTCATTAATTAATTGAATATCCTTGTTATTGGGCCCAATAGTCAATAAAGCCCACAAATCACACAACAAGGCTATTTTCAACGAAAGTCATTTATTCAACACAAATTATATCATCATTTATTTCAATATCTTTAAAATGAGAAATTACATTTCTCTCCTTTTGAACCCAAAATCGGGGTAGTAACATCCTTCCCCTCTTATAAGCATTTTGTCCTCAAAATTCCATCAAGCAAGCAAACAAACAGGATAAGCCTTTCATATGTCCATCATGGCTCCCATGTGGCTTCACCCTTTCCATGGTGCTTCCCAAGAACCTTCATCATCTCATATTCTTCCATCTGAGTTCTTTCTTACCTTGGTATATCGTACCCTCATAGGTGACTCAAGACATTTCAGCCTCTCAAAAGCTGAATAGGTTCAGGGCTCAACACATGGCTGGGGTACCTCACATAGTGCTCTAGATTAGACTCATGGCACTCATTACACATCACATTATCCTGAGGGGCAAGGCTAGACACAATCATCTCCACCATTACATCTCAAATGGACCCATATATCGGAGACTCATCTTTCTCAGTTGTAGCTTAGAGAGGTCGGATTTTCACATCACATATTCTCCCACAGTGAACTGCATGTCAGTCTGCTTTGCATCAGCTCGTGACTCATGTCCACTGGGCTCTTTCTCAGCCATTGCACAATCAAAGCGACTTCATCTGCACACATTGTGGTTCCTTTCTGACCTTTGTGAGGCCTCTTTCACCAACATCATCATAATGAAGTGGTGATCGACACAACCTCCCTATAGAACTTCTTGCATCCCGATAAAGGCCATGGTGGTTAACATCACATCTTAAGAACTATCTCTATGTATCACCCTAAATGAGCACACATGCTCTCATCAGACCCTCTAGTCTGGATCATACTACTCATTAGTTAGGGGTGATAAACGGTACTAAAACGAGTTCTTCATGTACCTACTTCTTCCGCATGGAAGTAAACCTTCTAATCGTGTTCAAGAACTCTTTGAACTCACATCATGGTGTTGTTGAACCATTTCTTTCTCTATTATAAGTAGTTCAACCCGATCTGTCACTTGAAAGTACTCTTCTTTTCCTATCATGTAGGTAAGGTGATCTACCATAACCCTCATTGATCTTCCTTGGTTAAGGGGAGAGTTTCCACATCATCCATAGTGATGAACTCTCATTCCTTTTCAGGGACTCTTTTGTCTTCTATATTGGTACACTGGGTTACTGGTATCTGTCCTTTACCTTTATCATGCATGGCCACAAGCCACATGCATCTTCATCTTAAGCATCCAAAGTGCTACCATCTCAGTAATACCATGGTATATGGTGATCTTAAAATCATGATCTCCAGTGTGTCATGATCCCTCAAGCTTGATACCTCGGAAACCCTAAACCATTCTAAACAGGGTTTCATCACATTCCCTTCCAGAGAAGTGCATCTGAGGCTCTAAACCATCCTTTCATTACGTCAAGGACTAGGCTGGCTAACCAAACAATCATTAACTTGTTCAACCTATCTCATTACATCTGAGTGTTAGCCAAAACACATCTTCTTTCCAAACGTAGGGTTAGCCTAACAACTCCCTTCTAGCCAAACTAGGCAGCTCTATCTCCACCAGAGCATCCATTACCACTTCACATCCTTCGGTATTAGGTAACGTTGAAGACATACTCTTCCATGTATTCTACTTATCATCTCATCTCAAACTCTAAGTTTGTCTACATCAAGAAACTCTAAGCTCATACTCACTGTGATCGAACTCGACCTTGGTTAATCTGCAAATTCCACATAGTTCCTGATAAAACATCCTTACAAGATGATTTCCTTAATACTCTTAATGTTAGTAAACCATCCATGTACCATTAACTTAACAAGGGTATGTTATCATCTATGTCCTCATACCTTGTAGCAATGTTTCAACTCGCATCATCTTTTATCCTTGGTGTATGGCATGCGTACTGTCCTATCTCTCACTCCCATAACAAGAGGAAATAAGCATTTGGCTGCAGTCCAAATACAGAGTTCTTCCTGTTCCAAGAGTAGAGATGGTACAACCCACCTTGCCCATACACTTTCAAATCCAAGTTGAAACGTGCAGCTTATGTCTCTATACCACAAACATCATGATATCCACATAATTCCATGGAAACAGGTCTCAAACTTACTTGGGTCACAATCCTTGGTCATCTCCTCTAGATCTATAGGATGCCGACACTTTTGGGGTCATCCCTCTTCCCTTATGCATCCAAAGAGTGCCCTACTCATCTGCCCTTTAGGTCCCATGAGTTTATGAAGGTGATCAATCTCCTAACCCATGGCCCTCGGACCATGATAGCTGTTACCTCCCGACCCTATGGTCATGTGCAACTAGGGAATTAGGCAACTCCTTCTTCCATCGGTCTTATACCTACCTGACCCTAGGATAGACTTAGGATTTCATTATAGTACATGTTCAACATAGAACCTTACCCAATCCTTCATCATCTCTCTCTCTGCATTCTTGACTGACTTTCATCCCTTGATAGGGGTCATGGCAACCTGCCTACCTTGGTCAGGTCCCATACCGGCTACCTCCATGGTAACACATCCACATGCACCTAGAGATGGTTATCTATGGGTCAACAGGTTCATTCTCATACCATGTACTCTTCACTTGTCTTCTCAAGATCCTATGAGACCTCTTTAGGTCACCTCAAAACCAGCAGAACTGATATACACCCTACTAAAGGGATCCCTCTCCCAGGATGGGAGGAAACTACAACTCGTGATAAACATCCTTATGTTTAGGGTATGCATCCACATGAGCATGCTTAGCCCTGGCAAGCTACTAAGGCACAACCAGACACCTACAAAGCCAAGCTAGGTCACACCTGTCCTCATCCTCAACATCAAAACAACTTATTCGTGAGGGGTTTATCAAACATACCCTTACCTTAAGGGGTTTCCTTTATCTCTACACATTAAGAGTACCATGCTCGAAACTATAGAAACTCAAATCTCGACATGAGCATTGGGTACACCGCTTCCCCTCTTAGGCCTAGGAACCCTAGGTTCGCCTCCGGGTGTCCAACTGCATGCTCATTCTCTTAACTAGGAATCCAGCATGTCCAAGATATGTCATGTACTCCCATGATCTTTCTACTCACGCAACACTTTAGAGTTGATTCCTCTTCCCGGGCAACTACTAGGTATAAAGCCTCACAACTGGTGCCTTAACCTCCTCAGGGTCTAAAGCACTTTCTATCTCATCTAGTAGGTAATCACTTATACCATAGGTACCAGAAGCATCATCCTCTCTCTAGGGTTTGGTTACTCTCAAGCTAACCAAGACATCATCAACCTCCAGGGATCATGCATGAGGCAACCATTTAGGTCGCATCGTTCCCGACTCCCTACTATTCCTCAAGTTTCGGGGTTTTTGGCTTCCAACCTCCTTGTTGGGGTTCTGGTTCCTCTTTCTAGAGCTAAACCCACCTCCAACCATACTAGAGGTCCCTTCTCCCTGAAGGCTCATGCTCACAAGCATACCCCTATGTGGTTGAAGCCTATGCTCAACTCATGTTTGGCTCAAGAGCATCCATACCCCTTTCATAAGCCATCCATCATGATCTCTTAACCAGGATTTCACCAAGCTATACCTTACTTGCCTAAGCCCATAGGGTAACTACAGGTTCTTCTCTAACCTCATCGATGAAGGAGCTATCCTTCACTCTCGTACGCATGACCCTCTCCAGGGTTGGGTCGCCAAAGGTACTAGGTCATCTACCCTCTTATGGCATCCAAAGGCATGTCCAACCAAACACTCGGTCAACCATGACATCTAACCCATCATGTCATCTTCCTCTCTAACCTTCACTTAGGGTTAGGGTTAACATCATCCTCAAAGGATGTGCTAGGTCTCTACTTTTAATGGAGGTCCCTACCTCTAAGGCTAACTCTCTCTACACATCCTCCTGCCAAGGAGGTCTATCCTCAGGCCTCTCCTGAGGGTAAAGACAACTCGTGTCATACGACCTAAGCATGTATCTATTCCTTTACGCTTACTCTATTTAGCTTATGTCCATGACATCTTATTTACATGCTTCTTATTAATTTGATGGAGGATTCCTTAAACCTTATTAACCTTACCCATACTTCAAGAGGGTGAGGAGAAGAAAGGAAACCCTAATCCTTAAGGTCCTTAATAGAATTTGAGTTGATAAAGGATGAACAAGATGAGAGAGTCCTAAAGGTATCTTATTTCGATTCATACCCTAAGACTTTGGCCAGGCAGTCACACAGATCCGGGAGTCCTCGTATTCCGACTAGCGGTGGGGAGGAAAATCTTGTCAGCCCCCGGTCGTGATCCTTTTCTAGACACCTCTGTCTTTCAGATAATCCTCTAATAACTCCCTCGGTTCTATGGAATTTGTAAAATTTAATAATTATTAAAGATTAAATGAGGAACCTATGCTCTGATACCAATTGTAACGACCCCGTCTCCCGGTAACCCCCAATTAAGGGAGACACGAAGGTCAGAGCCGTTATTCAATTAACAGGATCAAAGGTTCGACAAATAATCAATAATAATTAAATAAACTTTACCAACTAAGGCTAAAACTGGTATAAAATAAAACTTTTCTTACCTTGGAAAAACTGGGATTTCTAAACTTCTATCCATGGAGATGCTACTCTAACTAATCCTCCGGTGCACGTTAATTCTCATTTAATTCCACATATGCCACTTTACTGTTTGTTCTTTTCATTTGTACCTAAAACACCGACAAACAAAACGTCGGTCAGTATATCAAAATATACTGGTATGTGGGGACAACCAAAAGTTTGCACATATGGATAACAATTTAATAGTCACAATCAAATTAATTAACAAGCCAAGTTACACTTTTCAGTATGACATTCTCCACCGCTTTTGCCCTAACCCTGGCATACCCACCTTAGGGTTTCTTTTGCCCATGACTTAAGGCCACCTTCTCAATCCCGAGCTTGGTGCCTGGGGGTCACCACTCATGGTGCCCTCTAGTCATGCAATATCATAGGCCACCTTCTTGGTGCCTGGGGGTCACCACTCATGGTGCCCATTGGTCTACCCATCTGGGCCTGACTCTCTTGGCATCATCCATCAGGGTGGCATGTAGGTGCGAGAATACATACTTCTACTATTAATGTGATAATCATAGTGACTTTATGATTTGCAAGTATGAACATCCAAATAGTTTAGTTGCAGTCAATGCGATTAACCATCCGGCAAACACGCGGGAAACTAGTGCGGTTATTCATAAGCGTAACCACATACTTGTTAATGCAGACTTGAATGCAGAAGTAACTTAATCAATCAGGAAATCAAGCAAGCACACACACAAGCTCCTGAAAAAGGCATTCAATTTCTCTATTATTAATCACACCATCATGATTCAGTAATTCTAAGGGTTTCCTAGGTTATTTGCCCTTTTTAGGGTTTTGACCATAATTAGGGTTTTATCCACAAATTAACCCTTTTTCTATTCTAGAAATATACTTTTTCAAAAAGAGTTAGGTTCAGGGTCTCAAACCATTTTTATTAAATTCCTCATATTTTTCGAATCACTTTTCATGTATTAACTTTCTTCATATGAGTTTTCTATCTCCATATACGATTTTTCTAAGATTAAGGCTTTTAGGCCCATTATTGCACTTTCTTAGTCATAGCACCCTAATTAAGCAAATCATGGGTTTTTAAACTTAAAACGGATTCATATTATCCACTTTATGTCAAAAGGTTAAAAGTTGGTTCATAATACCAATTTAAGTAATTGAACTCATGCCTAATCAACATCTAGGGTTTTGATTACACTTTAAGCATTAAAGCCACTAACTTTGTGTACTTTTTGAACTAAAATCAAAAATAGTCTGTAATAGTATTTTTCTTGAATTCCTTGCATTTTTTTGTGCAACTTTCATGTATAACTTTTTATCATCAGAGTTATAAATAAATAACTACGATTTTAGCAAGGTTATATACCTTCGGCCAATAAGGGCTCGACACGTCAGCAATTATGTAACAACCTGGGCACCCTTAATCTTGCTGGATAAGTCTTTTGTGCCCTCGGGTGCCACACATCCATGAAGGGGCATATTAGTCATTTTCCACTCCATCTTCAACCTCTGTCCCGCTCCCGTCCGCGACACATACTGCCAGTGCGGGTCAACTCCAGAGTTGACCTCGAGCTTCTTGCTGCGCCAGCCATCGGTGAAGGATGTCGCACCTCCGTCACGCCCTACCGGATTCAAGCACGGCCTCAGTTGGCTTGCAACTGGCCGGGTTCATCGGGATGGAGCAGCTCTCCTCCGGCAAGGAGCATGGCCGACCAAGGTGCAGGTCGAGCACCTCCCTGCGATTTGTTGCGTCGGGCAGTAAGGTTCTTCCTCGCGAACCCACGGGGGGGGGGGGTAGAATTGGAGCAATTCTCATGGCTCAAGGCCCTTTGCTTTTATAGAGGAATATACCTGCGTTTTCCCCCTGATTTAGGGGAACTCTCCCAGACCACGAGGGTCCCCAAAACATGGGTCGATCAGATGCGAAAAAGGCTCCCGAAGCCAAAGGACTTGTTTCCTACTTTGCACATTAATTGTATGGAGAGGAAATCGAAGGGAAATTTCCCCCAGATCAGTCTGTAACTCCAAGTTCCTTTGGAACTGGATGACGCGTGGCCCTTGTTGGATTTTGATCCAACGGTCATTATTACCCGCACTCAAACAAAAGGAATGTAAATTCCTTTATTCAAGATAATTCCATTTGTTTTAGGATATATTGAGAAAATCATAACTCTTAATCCGTAACTCCTTTTCAACTCAAATTTTAGGGAAACCTCTATTTTGGCTTTATCGTCTTGTACACTAAATTTGAGTTCCAAACTCAAAAGGAAAAGGCATTATCTTCACATGCAAGTTATCTTCCAATAAAGCTTATTTTAAGCATATTTTCTCTTTCTTAATCTTTTGTTTTCTTTGATTTGATTCCTTTTTCCATTAGAAATCATGTGGACACAAAATCCCATCCAAGATGGATTCATTATCCATATTTCCACATATTTCTTGTAATATCATCATTACCTCACATCTCTTCTAATTAAGGTAATATTTAATTAATTTTTCCTCTTTCTTGTTGCATTATCTTTGCAACCTTGGACTCCTTGGAACCCAAGGAACCTAAGAGGCACGAAATCCTCTTTGGATTTTCCTTCTAGAGGTTTCCACACCTCTCTTATCTCAAATTCTCATTTATTCATTAATTAATTGAATATCCTTGTTATTGGGCCCAATAGCCAATAAAGCCCACAAATCACACAACAAGGCTATTTTCAACGAAAGTCATTTATTCAACACAAATTATATCATCATTTATTCCAATATCTTTAAAATGAGAAATTACATTTCTATCCTTTTGAACCCAAAATCGGGGTTGTAACAGAACTCCTCATATTTTTGATCATTTTGTCATGATCTTTGTGCATCTTGTCCCTCTCCTTTTTGAGTTATGCCATTTTTTCTGCCATTGCATTCATCACTTGCATCATCGCTTGCCAACTGGCGAGGACGTCCTTTATGAATTGTGGTAGATTTGCTATTCTTTCATTTAATCTTTCTACATGCATACTTAGTGCTTGCAGGCTAGATGTAATAGTTAATGAAGTAGATGATGAGTGTTGAATTTTCTCACACATGATGTCAAATTGACGTCCTAGTTTTTCTTCTAGGCTTGTCATTTTCTATTGTTTGTGTGATTGCATGGTTACATGCTCCATGTGCATTGTTTGTGGGTTTGTTGCTTTCTCTACTCAGGGTGGAGATGGTGCAGATTGCTCAGGATTCATTAGCTAAAACATGTATGCATCGGTTGTGGTTGTTTGTGCCTTCTCCTTCTCATCCTGTGGTAGCTCCTTTTCCATGACTTTGCATGTAGATTCTAGGTGTATCGTTGACTTGTTCGTGTGTGCTTCTGGATTCTTTGAGTTTATGGAAGGATCAGTGGTGAAGGTCATGACCACTTCAACATTTTGATCCACATCTTTAGCAGGTTATTCTTCTTGTACTTTTGACCTTGTTATCTCGGCCTCTCCTTCTTGTAGAGGGATCAGTCTCAACACTGACTGTAGTGTTTTCAAATAACCTTACAGGCCTTGAGTGTCAATTTCTTTCTTCTAGCCGGTTCCACAACCTTTTCTTGTTCTTATACTGGGTCCTCTACAGGGGTTGCATGTGCATCTCCAGTTCGTGTAATCGTACTTGACATCATCTTGTCAAAATCATCTCTGGAGACGATTATCTTGTGAGCATCATAATGTTTCATCTTTGGCAGAGGAAGTAGAATGTTCGTATTTGTTATCCTATGGAGGTACTTTTTTCCTTTCCGTGTGATCACTCCTGCGGTGATGAGGTATTTAATGTCGATGAACTTGCTTCCTTTAGTTTCCTTAAACTTCTTTAGTACTTTTGGGTAGATATAATAAAATACAATGAAGGTGATCAGACCTCCCATGTAGAATTCTTTGAGGCCTTGGGGACCAGTAGCATAGAGAATTTTGTCAATCAGCAACCATCCAATGTTCACCAGTCTTTTCTCTAGCATGGACCAGATGAGTAAAAGATCTCCTCTAATCATATTTCCATTTTTGTACCTTGAAAAAATGTCATTGGCAATGATCTTTTAGATTATTGTGATAAAATAGGAAGGTACTTGTGTCGCCTTCAAAGATCTAGGCTTATGCTTTGACTCCCCTGTTAGCTTCTCCCATGTCTTGTTGTTGCTGAATCTGATGGCTTCTTTACCATATCTTGTTGTCGTGTTGGCTTTGTGTGATGTCCTCAGATTTTCTAAAACTTAATCTGATGTGTGACGTCCAAATTGAAAGCCTCACCTCAGTGATAATCCCAATTTAAACACCCCACACTAGGCTAAGAAGAAGAAAATCATAGGAAGTCAGAAGGAAAGGACCAGTAGCACATGCACATGAACAACAATAAAATCATACAACACATGTTCACTATTCAACATATAATTACAACATGAATTATTACAAAATTTGATATTACATAGTGAATAGCAAACTTATACATATACATGTACTACATCTAAACATCAGGATCTTAAGACAATAGGTCCACCTATACATCAACTCGCTACTCAACTCTCAACTATCCTGGATCTTCAAGATCATAAGTCACAACCTAAACAAAAGATTACATGTGGTACACGTTAGCACAATATTCAAGAATATTATACTGAGTACGCCTATGTGTCTTTTATATACCTCTCATCATATGTTGGCAATAAGATAAAATTAATACTTGGAAGCTATAAAGAAATATAAGAAAATCATATACTTGCACAAAGATGTTCAATAAAAAAAGAGAACACATATTTTAAGAAAATTTCCATCATATATCTCGTACATCTTCCCCCAAGGGCTTTGGTGTTTTTAGGCCTTATGATCTACCCTCGAGGAGTTTGTCATCATTAAACATGTGATCTACCCCCAAGGAGTTTGTGACCACTTCAATGCACTGTACTACCAAAGAGTTTAGTGCTATCATATGATGTATTAGATATTTTATGTTTTATGTGTTCATAGCTATAGTTATGGGAAAAAATTAAGCAACATATCATACAAGAACAGTCATTTCATCCAATATCATATGCCAAGTATTTTACTACACATATAACACAAGCATATTGTATAATAAGCCAAGTAAGAGGCAATGGCGCACCTTGATCAAGAACAAACCTAATCATCATATCCTCATGTCATCTACATCTTGGTCAAACCCTGGTTAAGATAAGATCATATTTGCCATGCATTAGATTCCCATCATCTTAACTCTATTTATATCCATTTTAGGGTTTGCTTACTCATTAGGATATTCTCATGATTACTTGTATTCTTATCTTAGATTTATCTTAGTGATGTCATATTGCAGATTATAGTTCATTAACTAGGTATACTCATGTGTCACGTTATTATGTGAACATATTTAACATTATGTCACTTTCATTAACCATATTAGGGTTACATCACATGAATTAAGGGTGATCTTCATATAGCATGAAATTCGTGCATAAGACTGATATCAAAGTTACATGTTAACTTCCAGTTACTGATATGAGAGTGTTCTGTGAATTTTATCATTTATTGAGCATGTATGTATTTTTTACATTTTAGTTAGGGTTATTAGCCCTAAATAGCCATATTGAGCAAATTACAATATTTCGTGCATCAACATCATAACTAATGACATCATATGGATTATAAACTTGATTTATGATTTACTGATATTTTATCATAATTTTAGGTCATCGTTTGATATTTATTACCCATGAATGAAGCATTTCACAACTTACATAATATCACTGAGATTAGTGCACCAAAAGACTGATATTATGGTCCCATGTTACTCTACTTATTTTTTTGAACATTTTGGTACCTTATTTGTATTTTTCTGATAAGTAGACAAATTTCTACAATTTATTGAAGAACTGTATATATTCTAGGTTCTTACCTCTTTGTAGCCAATCAAATTGCGCCATGTGTCCTGTGGTCCTACTGGTCAGGCATGGGTGAACCATCTGGTCCAGCGCAGTTCACTTCCTCTGGACCCGGTTTGATCTTGGATCGGTCGGTTCAGGGGATTGGACCTGGTTTCCTTCTTTTCCTCGTCTCGTGCTCATCCAAGTCCCGAGCGGGACTCTGTTCTTCTGCTACGCGAGGGCCGCCGCCACGGCAAGAACCTCCAGAGATCGGTGGCCATGTTCTCCTCTCTTTCTCGTGAATCGCAATCCCAGATCTCGTCTAGCATAGCGCACGTCTGCGTGAGCGCCTGCGAGTGGTCCTGCTCTCTCGTTCAGCATGACGCCTGTCCTCTAAGGTTAGTGTGGATCTGGAACAGAGCGCCGCTACTGGGCCTCTGCCCCGGCGAGCAAGCATTCTCCGCCAGGTCCACCTTATCTGAACCTGTGGTGCCACCACCTTGGGTGGTCTCTCCCGGACCTCCTCGGATACTCTCCTCCCTGGGTTTGGTCGTGGAGCTCCTTCTCCCGTGGGATCGCCGGCGTCAGCCCTGCTGTGGAGGGGCAAAAAAGGCTTCCTGCCTCTGGTCACTCTTGCGCCGATCTACAACTTCAGAAGCTTCACAGGGTCTCCATGGATTCATACACCACCTTCGTTCACGGCGAGAAGCTCTCCCCATAGGCCTTTGACCTCTGTCGTCATCTCCAGGTAACTCAGGTCTGACGACCGGTGTTCTCACCACAGGACGACATGGAAGAACTTGTGTTGGATCCTATCGACTCCGGGACTGCTTTCGAGTTCCTCGAATTTGTCTATTACCTTTCTTACCTCTGATTTCCATCTCCAGCCACCATCTACGAATGGCCATGGAGAGGGGCAAGCGTCAGAGAGTTGGTTCTGGGCCTTCTGGCTCGTTCTACACTACCGCACTGTGAGTAGTGGCTTATAGTATAGTTCGTGATGTGGGAAGGCCAACTATTGGAAGGCCAGCTTCCCTCATCCCACGATCTGGGTGAGTGGTGGTCGAGACGATCGCGGGGTCTTCTGCCCCACTACCTTGCTTTAACCGCAAGGTGGGGGACAACTCAAGGACCCTTGATTTCTAATCCAACGGCCCGATTTCACCATTCACTTGAGCCTAGCCGTGGCTCAAGCTTAAGATCACCTATGACCATGGGATTAGAGATCCAGGGCCAGCAAAGGGCCACGCAGCTGGCTCCAGCAAACTGGCTTGTGACACCAACGTGTATACTCAACTTTGGTCTATCAACCAAAGATGCACATTATTGCCCAAAAACAAACCTTAATAACTCCCTCTATGACGCTCCAACTACCACCAAATTTTAATCATAGCTTCCTCACAACTCAAGCTACTTTGTACACGAATTTGGTATCAAAATTATATTGTTTGATTACTGAATAAAATACCTCAAAAAGGCACGAACATAGGGAATCATCTCATGATATCAATATCATTTGACTTCCAACCTTGGTAAAACTCTCAAAATTGCTCAATCATGAATGACTTCACTTATGCCATTGGACATTTAAGGATTCCAAAAGTCCACTCCATCACACTTTGTCTTGTTCCTCTATTTTCCATATGACATTTAGCTTCCTCTCAATCAGAAAGTAGTCTTTGCTGAACATAAGGACGCTCAATGAATGTTCCCCCTATAGTCTCTTTTTTGCATCTTCTAGAGCTACCTTTGTCAAAGACAACATGAATTTGGCAGTGAGGTTTTTGTAGGAACGTTGAGCGTCTGTGTAGGAAAATATCAAGGTTGGTTCGCTCCCAGAATTATATGACTCGTTCAGTAATTCCCAATTTTTGTAGGACATCCTTGTCTGCATGCCAGGTTGCTTTATAGGCCTTGGTTCTTAAGAAAAGCTTGTACTTGGTATGGTGCTCCTCATCCCTAGGTTGAAAAATATATTATGGCTACTTGTGTCTGTCTTAATATAACACCTCTGTCTGGGTAGTTGTTGTCTTGTTTCCTTCAGCCTCTTCTGGTGTAGTAGATGAGGTGGGCCCTCTAGCTTTCATTTTAGCCTTCTTTGATGCCCTAGTCTTTTTATGCACTGGGCTTTCCAAGGTTGTTCATGTCACTTTCCAGTTCCCCTTTGTCCTGGTTTCTTCCTCTGAAGGCAGGTATTATGAGGTATTTGTGACAGACTCCTATTCTTCATATTCAAACTCGTACAATTCATGTCCTAACAGGAGGAATAGTTGTTCACTTTTCAACTTTAGCTTCAGATATTTATCTTGGGACATGTCAAGGTTTGTTTCAAGAACTCTTGTTATTGCCTTGATTGTTTCCTAAATTCCTATTAGAGATGTGGCTTTGAATATTAAATGAATCATAAGATGATGATGACATCATGTTGACTGAGAGGTTATTTTATCAGTAGTGGGAGATTAGTTGCAATCAACTGATCGAAACATAGTTATGAAAAAGTCAGTAATAAGTATTGAATAGGATGGTGTAGGAGGGAAGTGATCAGAAGATATTTTTCGATGTGAAAGGATCAATCAAACTAACGGTCAAAGGAAAATCTTCTTCTAGAGTTCACCGAGAAATTATCTTAGGTGACCAAAGATTGTAAGTAGACAAGAAAATTGGAAATCGAGGGTCTCTACGAAAATTGAGGTTTTGGCAGTTGACAAAAAACAACAATCTCAAAAGCCAACAGAAGATGGAGAACCGCATGAGACGGACATTCACCTCAACTTTGTATGTGAGGGTGTTAGGCAGAGTAACCAAGATTCGTAGGGGGGGAGAAAAACTAGGTTTGGAAACCCTAATCCTTAGTGACTAAGGAATTTGATAGCATAAGAGAGATGATGGAAAGAAGAAGAAAATATTAGCGGCACTTTCCCTTTGGTGAATGCCTTGTTGGTGAAGTAGCAACACACCCTATCCCCTTCATTTGTGTTCACCTGCCTAGGTCATTGTAGATCAACTCCTTTGATGTCGTGGCATTTGTGGCTCACTGGTTTTGAAGTTGAGTTGGTTTTTCGGCGGTGAACTGACATCTTGGCAGAGTGAATGTGTTGGAGGATCATCGTTGGCGGCAAGTCTCATGTCTAGGGGTAGATTTGTCACTGATCATTAGTGAAACAACTAGATCCATCGCAAGGATTTTGATCTAGACTGTAGGTCTATTGGCTGAAGAATGGGTTCATATACCCTGGGGGGTTCGACAGTCGTCAAGGTTGAGTTAAACACCATTGGTTGCTAAAGTTTTAAAGGAACTAGTTACTAGCAGTCGACGACATTCAAAGATATCACTAGAAGCCCAACGATCGATTGGAAGTGTGGGTTCTCTTACTGGCAAAGAAACCCAACAGTCAGTGGAAGTGTGGATTCTCGGTGACCTACGGGTTTTGTGTAAACTGCTTATTGAATTGGTGATTCTTGAAATTAAGGCACATATTTAAAATTCAGCTCCAACCTTATTCTATATATACTAGCAATTAAGTAAAAAGGTAGAATAAAATATCTATTAAATATAACTTGGGATAGATAATAGAAAAACCTATCTAATGAAAATAAAACAAAATGGAACACAAGAAAACATGTCAAGAAATCCTTGGGTTTCCCCCAAGCAAAGCTAATTTATAGTCTTAAGCTTGATTATCTTTGGTCAATTTTCTCATTCCTCCTCTAGTGGTGTAGGTGGTGGTTCCTTTAATTGAACTTCTTCTCTCTAGGTGAATGCTTCATCTTCGTGATATCTCTTGACCCTTTATCCATTCACCTAGAAAGTCCCAGTATTGTTAGTGCAAATATCCATCATCTCTTCTGGGTATATCTTTGATATAGTAAAGGGGTATGGCCATCTTGACTTTAGTTTTCTAGGAAAGAGTCAAACTTTTGATTTGAAAAGAATAACCTTATCCCCTTCAGACACATCCATTCTCTTTAAGTAGGCATCATGCCATAGCTTGGTCCTTTGTTTATAGATTCTTGCATTTTCATAAGCTTGGAGCCAAGCTCCTCTAGTTTTTGCAATTGTAAAAACCTCTTCTTTCCCGCCAATTCTCGGTCCATATTTAGAAATTTGATTTCCAAGAAAGCCTTGTGACCTAATTCAATTAGAAAATGGTAGGCCTTACCATATATTCATCTGTAGGGGGTGGTCCCTATAGGAGTCTTATAGGCAGTGTGATATGCCCACAAGGCATCATCCAAATTCATGAACCAATCCTCTTTTTTCCTCCCTACCGTCTTTTGTAAGATTTGTTTAATTTTCCTATTGGGAGACCTCCACCTGACCAAATGTCTGTAGGTGACGGGGAGTGGCAACCTTGTGCCTTACTGTGTACCTTTTCAGCAATGTTGTGAATTGTATTTTAGTAAAGTGGGATCCCCCATTACTAATGACAGTGTGCAAGACTCCAAATCTGGGGATGATAATCTTTTCAAACAACCTCATCATAGGTTTTTCATCACAAGACGGGGTAGCTATTGCTTCTACCTATTTTGACACGTAGTCTACAATGACTAAAATGTAGTTTTTTTTTGGGGGGGGGTGGGGAACTAGAGATGTCTATTTATTTATACTGCTCTCTAGTGCAGTCAAAACTTCAGAGATGTTTACAAGAGAAATAAAATCACAGTTAATAGGAATAGAGTGCATAAAGATAAGGTTTTGGCTGGTTGCAAGGCATTGATTTGCAATCCTATCAGCATGCACATTGAAGGTATGACTGATATAGAAGATGGTTTCAGGCGAGACAAGGCTCATCACCTTCATCGTGTAGGGTTTTAGAAGAGGGATAGAGGTAAGTTCGGTAATAGCTTGGACCACAGACAGAGAGTCTGAAAGAATATATGCATTGTCCCAGTGGTGTTGTTTGCATAATTCAGTGGCTCTCACGATGGCTTTGGCTTCTGCATCCATGGCTGAGGTAGCTTTAGTAATGCTGCCCAACCCCAAGATATGTAATCCGTTCGCATCAACAACATGAATGTTGATGGCTGCATAATGTGTGCTAACTTGGAATGAAGCGTCTGTGAAGACATAGATATCTCTGCCTTGGAATTGTCTCTAATTGAGGTCAACTTCAATGACTCTCTCACGGACTTGAGTAGCTATATCTTGGATTGTAAGATGATGCTGCTTGATGAAGAGGGCTTTACTTGCAGCAGGTTTCTCTTGGCACTTGTGGATGAAGTTAGTGCGACACTGCCACAGGTGCCAGTAGGTAATTACCCATAGATTGTGAGACGGGTGTTGAACATTCATACCTTGGTCAATATAGTCCTTCTCATTCAAAGTGAAGCACCCGAGTCCAGGTGACACCAGTTTCCAGACTTCGGCGTTGGGGGGGGGCAGTCCCTCAGAGCATGAAGAAGAGTGTCCCTTTCATCGTTACAAACTAGACATAGTTCAGATACATTAATGTGTCGATGATTCTTTTCCACATTGGTAAGGAGAGCCAGATGTTGTAGAAGTCATAGAAAGGTGATGATACGAGCAGGTAGGGTGGAACGCCATATTTACTTCCAATTGCCTGGAGTGTTAGTTTCCTTTTCTTTGCAGATCCATCTGTAAACTAATTGAGAGGAGAAGCCCCTAGTCTGCTCCAAGGACCATATCTACTCATCCTCCAAGGGGTTGTTAGAGGGCAACGGGGTGTGCTTGATGATGTCTTTTACCTCCGACGGTAGGTAGGAGTTAATAAAGCTCCAGTCCCACCCATCATCTGCAGATGACATGTAGCTAACCGTGAGATCTGAGAGATCTTCAGGGATTGGCCAATCTGGAGAAATGTCTATGATTGATTGTCCTGCGAGCCATTTGTCTCGCTAAACATTTGTACTGGTACCATTATTGATGGATTTGTGGAAGAGAGGCTTGATGAGGTTGAGGATGCATTTGATGAAGCTCCAGGCTGAAGAGAACGGCTTAGAAACAGGTCTACCATTCTTCATATACTTCTCAGTCATCACTTGGACCCATAGCTTTCTTGGGTCAGAGATGAATGACCAAGTGTTCTTGAGCATAAGCACATTGTTCTGGTCATGCGCATCACTGATGCTAAGGCCAAATGTGTCCTTGCTTGAGCTTATGTTCTTCCAAGATACTAGGGAGATTTTTTGTTGAGAAGAGGTTCCAGACCAGATGAACCTTCTGATATGCCTATTGATATCGTCGCAAAGTTGGGGCGACAATTTTACGGTTTGCATTGTGTACGTTGGAATACTTTGGAGTGTGGATTTGGAAAGGGTGATTCTCCCTGTAAGAGAGAGATGGCGTAGTGACCAACTGTTAAGTCTTCTGTGGATAGATGAAATGACGCTACCATGGGTGGCTTTGTTAACTATGTGATGCAAGATTGGTACACCCCAATACTTCCCAAGGTCCATAGTCCATCCAATTCCCAGCCATTTGCTGATGGATCAGATCTCCGACCTGGGTGTATTCAAGATGAAGAAACACTTGGATTTCTACTTTGAGACCATTTGTCCAGATGCTTTAGAGAAGATGCAAAGGATTTTATTGATGGTACTAGCCTGCGCCATAGATGCTTCCCCCAACAGAAGGATGTCATATGTGAAAAGAACGTGAGAGAGCTGGGTACCACCCCGTATAAGGGAGATGGGTTTCCAGTCTCTAGCATGGACAGAATTAGAAATGGCCTGGCTTAGCCGCTCCATACACATAACAAAAACATACGGGCTGATGGGGTCACCCTGTCTAACACCCTGAGAAGCCTTAAACAGCTTTAGGGGTTCTCCTTTCTAGAGGATTGAGGTTGATCCCTGTGTAATAATTTGCATGATGATACTGATGAGCTTTGGAGGCAAATCAGTTCTTGAAAGTGTGTCATGGATGAAATGCCAATTCATTTTATCGAATGCCTTAGCCAGGTCTAGTTTGATACACATGAGCTTTCATTGTATGGATAACTTCGTGTACCAAGAGAATTTTGTCGCTGATGTGATGCCCAGTGATGAAACTAGATTGTGTAGGTGCTATCCAGTTACTCAGTAGGGGTTTCAGACGTTCCACTATGATTTTAGAGATGAGATTGAAGCATCCGTTGTTTAAGGATATGGGTCTAAAGTCACAGTATTTCTGAGAGGAAGCCACCTTCGGAATGAGGACCATATAGGAATTTGCAATGGAATCCTCTATATGTTCAGACTGGAAAGCATTACGGATCTTGGTGATGATGGAATCACCCACAATGTCCCAGTTTTTTGGATGAAATCCGTGTAAATGCCATCTAGACCCGGTGCCTTGAGAGGCGCCATGGAGAAAGGACCCGCTTTATTTCTGAAGCTTGCGAGATCGTTCCCAAGAAGATCCTAGTTTGAGCATCAATACCAGGGAAGACGCCAGGGTAGCGACGAGTGTGGTCAGGAGAATGTGTAGATTTCTGCATCATCAAGTCCTCAAACCAGGCTCGGATGCAGGTTTTGAGTGCCGTAGGATCAGTGATCCAATTGTCACCATTTGAATCATCTTTGAGGCGAGTAATCCTGTTGTAGCGATGTCGAGCCTTAACATATGATTGAAAAAACTTGGTGTTGAGGTCCCCAAGTTTCAACCAATCAATATGTGCTTGTTAACGCCAATCCGCTTCTTCCAAGAGGAGTATGTTTTGGAGCTTCTCCTAGAGGAGGATGGAAGGATCAAGGTTAGGAATGGGCATGAGGTTTTGAGGCCGTACCTGCCACTTGTCGATTCTGTCTAGGAGACGAGCTTTCTCCTTGCGTTGTGACATATTGCTTTAGACTCCCATTTGGTGGCAGCTACCTTGAAGGTCTTGATGGAGTCTTGGAAATAGGAATGAGTAGGGCACTGGCCGAGAAACTCCATCTAGAATCCAGGTTATAGGTTTTAGCTTGTTTTAGTGGGTAGGTTGAAGGCTCTTTGGACTCTATGGCCACAAGACATGAGGAGCGAATTGTGATCGAAGAATGTTCTTGGTAACACAGTGACAGAAGCATTGTTGAATTTGTGGATCCAATCAGAATTAGCTAGCACTCTGTGAAGGAGCTCGAGAAGGTTGAGTTTTTTAAAAGTGAAAAAGTGACCCTGGGTTTTCAGATCCACTAGGCCAGTGTTAACCAATGTTTCTTGAAATCGGGCACTTGCTCGTTTGTCAAAATACTTGCTTCCTCACTTTTCATCGACGTGGAGAAGGGTGTTGAAGTCACCCATAACTGCCCAGGCCTTAGTCATGGATGCACTTATTGTTTTGAGATGGCCCCATAACACATTCCGCCTTGACGTGTTTGGGCTAGCATAGGCAATGGTGAGATACCATGATTTGTTGATACGACAGTGGATGAACTGCCTATGATTAAGAAGAATTTCAACTTCACAAAGGTGATGGTTCCGGGCAAGCCAGATGCCACCAGAGAAGCCACAAGCTTCGACCCTGTGCGATGAGGAGAAACCTAGTTTCTTGATAATATTAGTTGATTTAGTTCCAGAGCAATGAGGTTCTAGAATCGTAACAAATTGGATTTTATGGATTATCTTCAATTCTTTGATTAGTAGGATTTTCTTATCAAGGCATGTCCCTTGAATATTCTAGCATAGAGCATTCATAAAGAAAGAATTATTGGAGGGTTGCACACAGTCCGATAGACTGGTCTTCTTCCTCAGTGTTCATGTTGTCTAAGGTTCCATAGTCTGTAGCGTTAAGGTGTTCCTGGAACTCTAGGGTGTGTTGCACATTTGGATTTGTATGGCTTCCTTCCTGAGTATGCTCATCAGTTCAACCTTTCTTCCGGACTCTGTCTAGACTTTGGACTGTTTGGTAGACGATCTTGTGATTCCTCAACATCACAAACCTAGAGGCATACTTTTTGCTTAGGATGGAACAGGCTGCGATGGAGGGAAGCCTTGTTTGATTGGATGCAAACTGGAAGGTCCCATCCTCAGGAGGCTGATGCGGACGACCAGTAAGGACTTCATT
Organism: Alisma plantago-aquatica; assembly: GCA_963693085.1. Lineage (NCBI taxonomy): Eukaryota > Viridiplantae > Streptophyta > Magnoliopsida > Alismatales > Alismataceae > Alisma > Alisma plantago-aquatica. The sequence continues at coordinate 471,898,904 of OY856410.1, forward strand.
CTCCTTCAGCTGAACAAAAGTGTTCGTCTTAGGAGGGTCATGCTCCACATTCTCTGCATTTAAAAGAGGTAGTTGGCTATTTGCTACCTACTTCCTACGCTGCCTTTGCTTGGCCTTCTTGCTAATTATCATTTTCCAATCCTCCCCATCACCCTCAGTATCGGGCTTATTAGCAGTGTTGGATTGATGTTGTCTCTCCTCTCATTGATCAATGCGCTGCTTGTGCACATCCTACTGGCGAGTAGGTATAGATTTAGTGGATTTCTCCTGCGTTGCCACTTTATGGTGCTCAGGCATCCTAGCATGGAAAGATGACGTGTAGCTGACTGTGGGAATTGGAATAGGGATAGATGTAGAGGCCATGTCTGGTCTCTGAGTCTGCTGCTTACACTCCACCTCAACATGACCCAGACAGGCACAATTAAGGCAGAATTGGGGGGGGGGGTTTCATACTCCAAATGAAAGTATTTTCCATTGATAAAGATTGTCGGCAGGAGGGGCTTGCTTGTATCAACCTCCACCGCGATGCGGGCAAACTTGCCTCTATTACCCATTAATGTGTTGGCATCGATTTTTATAGTTTTTCCAACCGAGTTACCAATTTTTTCCAATAGTTGGTTCTGGTAAAGGAATACGGGAGCTCTACAACTCTCACCCAGATTACTACGGGGGATTGACTCGGAGGGCCAGAAAGATGGTGACCAAGACTGCACTGACAAGTAACTGCCGAAGACGGTCCATGGGCCGCCAGTCATTGCTTTCTCATAGTCATGTTGATTCCCCAATTGGATTATGCAGTATCTGTTGTCGAGGTTGACAATCCGGTATTGCGTTGTAGGGTTCTAGAGGATCATTATCTTGTTGACAAGAGTTTGAAACCCTAGCGTGGTTCCAATCGATTTAACGATAATGACATGCTTCTGGGGTTTGAGCAAGGGTTGGATGGAATCCTGTTTGACAGAGAATGCTGGGAAGATGCCGCTCAGATCTACCTGGATGTTAGAAGCAGTAAGGATATCTGGGGGAGTTGGATTGATGTACGATAGAAGGCCTATGTCCTTCCCAACGTGAGCATCCCTATAGGACTTTTTGGCTTTCACTTCCTTTATCCTGGTACTAGTAGCATCCATGGCGTCTAGTTCAGTAGCTTGATCTGTAGCACCATCTTCCTCATTAGTGTGGGACGCTTGCTCCGCCGTCCTTCCATTGTAACTATTCCTTGGGGAAGAGAGTTGGTCCCGATCGCCTTGGGAAAGGTAGTGAGTTCTTGTAGAGATTGGGAAAGGTCCCATATAATCAATTCCCCAAACATTTAAGATCTCCACCTCGATCCAATCAGACATGGGCATTTCATTCCTTTGAGATATGTTTTTGGTGTGTTGACACTCCTTGCAGGTCCTAATAAATGCATGTGCATCCTTAAATAGATATGGCCACTAAAAATTAGAAGGAATAATTTTCACTATAGTCTTGTCTCCACCTAAATGACCACCGTAAGGTTAAGAGTGACATTCACATAGGATATGAAGTACTTCATCTTATGGGATACATTGGGATATAAATTATTCTCACATCTCTTAAACAAAATAGGATCATCCAAGTAAGAATATTTTTCAAATCAAAAAAGAGTTCCTTCTTCTAATTGTAGGTGATGTCAGGAGCTAGCTGTTGTCATGCTAAGTAATTGCAAATGTCTACAAAATAAGGTAAAGTAGGTTCAACAGATCTTGCCATCATCAAAGCTTCATTGGCATAGTTTTCATTGATAGGAAGTGGTTGTTTTTTAGTAACCATGATTTCTAACAAATGGTCAAAAACAACCTTCTCTATCTCCTTTTAGTTGATAATCTCATGATCAAAATCTTGCAGCAGTAGAGCTCGCCACAGGAATATGGGCTTTATGTCTTTCTTTTGCAATAGGTACTTGATAGCACTATGGTCTGTGTAACATCCCTGACCTGGGTTATGCTTTAACCCTAGGTGTTTTGATTAAGAAATATGATTATATGCTTAATCTTATCTTTTGAAAAGTGATTAGGTCTCAAGAGGAACCTATGTTTCAATTTTGGTCCTGTTTGAACAATGTTGAAGTAATGTTTGCTTATTTTGGACTAAAGTGCAAATTACCCAAGTTGAGGGGTTAACTTGCAAATTTCACATGATAAGATGTTCCTCTGATGTTGAAACATCATAAGAATGAATATGATGTAGTGGTATGGTTTCCACAAGCTTGGACACCAAGATTAAGCTTGTAAAGCAATCCTTGTGCATTAAAACCTAGTTTTGGAGTAAAGTGCAATTTACCCAAAATCCAGGGTTCAATATGCAAATTACCACTTCAATAAGGTCCTTAATGTTTCTTGGCATCATGTAGAGAAAATAAAATGAGAGGGGCATCTCATTTGAATTAAGATGGAGGAGAGAGAATCTTGATATTAAAATAATCAAGATTTAATCCTAATTGAAACCCTAATTCAATTTAGGGCAAAAATGAATAAAAATAATTGAAGGGCTTTCAACCAAAATGTTTTGGGTTGATTTTGAATAATTATGGACGTTCCTTTGCCAAGATAAGGAACGAAAATATCTTAAGTAGGTGAAATTCCACTCACCTTATTATAAAGAAAAGTAATTTCCACTCACATATGGGATATTAATATAATAAGCATTAAGGTGCTTAATTTGCTTTTCTTTAATTTGAGGATAATGAAGGAGAATTAAAGGCAAAGGGATATGCCTCGTATCCATGGAGTTGAAGGGGAAGAGGCGGCCATATTTTTGGATTAATTGGATTTTTATAAGGCATATTCTCTCTCATCAATTTCTTTATAAAAGTGCCATTTCCAAGCCCAAACCAAGGCCTTTTTCGGATTTTCTTCTTCCCCTTGCTTGCAAAACCAACCAAGGAGCTAGGGAGGATCAGGGAGAACGTCCCCAACCTGTGGGTAAGCCCTTGACCTTCGTTCTCCTTGATTTCATGGTGGAAATCAAAAATAAATTATGGATTCCTTCTTATTTCGATCTCCTCTTCAACCCTAGCCAACTTTTTCATCCAAAAGCTTGAGGACGAGCCTAGGGGGAGTTGCAAGAGCTTCATCCACTATTTTTGCGGTGGTATTGGAGCTTTGTAGCTCAATTGGAGGCGGGTTTTATAACTTAAACCCTTAAACATTGCTATTGCATCAACTCTCTATGCTTTGTTGATTGATTTCTTTAATTTGATACACTCTTGTTTCTTGCTGAAATTTCCATCAAGAACGGTTGCTGTTCTTGGTTGTTCGAAGGAAGGGGATGATGAAATCATCCTAGATGCTTATCCAAATAAAATTACCAAGCCAAACGGTTTTGATAGCTACTCCAAATCGTTTTAATTTGATTGGCTATGCGGTTTCAGCAAACCGTTTAAGGGCAAACGGTTTGAAACCGTTTGGGAGAAAACGGTTTTGAAACCGTTTTAGATGGTTGACCAAGCGTTGACCGTTTGAGAATCTTGTTCCTAATTATGTAGTCTGATGACCCTCCAAATTTGAGGGGTTAACTCCAAAGGAATCGTGAGTTGAAGGCCAATCAATTAGGCAAATCGAATTGAATTAAATGTTGAATTTCAACCTGATCAACTTGACCTGCTTGGGAAAACGGTTTCAAAACCGTTTGAGATGGTTGACCAAGCATTGACCGTTTGGGATTCCTGTTCATAATGATGTTGGGTAATGACCCTTCAAATTTGATGGATTAACTCCAAGGGAATAATGAGTTGAAGGCTAATCAATTAGGGAAACCTAATTGGATTAAGTGCTGATTTTTCAATCTGATTTAATTGACCTTTTTGGGAAAACGGTTTCAAAACCGTTTGAGTGCGTTGACAAAGCGTTGACCGTTTGGGATTACTGATCCTAATTATGTTTTCTAATAACTCACCAAATTTGAGGGGTTAATTCCCAAGTAATCGTGAGTTGAAGGCTATTCAATTGGGCAAACCCTAATTGGAATTAGTGCTGAAATTCCAATGAGTTAATTAGAGATTTTGGGTTGATTAGCCCAAACGGTTTCAAGACCGTTTGGGGATCACCCAAACGGTCTCAAGACCATTTGGGAGTCACCCCAAGACCGTTTGGAGGTCTGGGGTCAAGTATAGTTGACCAATTAAAGGTCCAAAGGTACTAATCATATTGCAATGAAGTGCTGATTTGTTGATCAACTCGATAGACCAATCCTTGATGATTTTTCACTAGAATCCAAAGGATGGATGGGCCAAACGGTCTCAAGACCGTTTGGAGCTCATCCAAACGGTCTCAAGACTGTTTGGTGGTCACCCAAGACCGTTTGGAGGTCTAGGGTTGAGTATGGTTAGGTGTTTGAAGGCCTAAAGGTACCAAGTTGATCTGCCATAAATTGCTGAATTGATGAGCACTTCAATGATCCAAACCCTACTTGGATGGCTTGGTTTTGAGTGATTTGATGGGCAAACGGTCTCAAGACCGTTTGGAGGTCATCCAAACGACCTCAAGACCGTTTGGGGTCAGGTCATACCCAATTTGGATGATGGTTCAATGGTTTCAAAGTAACTAATCTTACATTGATTAGTGTTGTTGAATCATCGATTCTAAATCCTAATTCAATTGAATCAAACCCTAATTGATGAACAATTGAGGGTAAATTGAGGGTCAAATCAGTTGAAGGTTGACCTATTAAACTCAATTGAAGTATGAGGGTAGGTCCAATTGATGACTGGTTCCATGAATCCAATGATTGAAGGAATCAACATTGGAAACCCTAATTCAATTGGATGCTTTATGTAATGGAGGTCCAATGTGATTGAATCTCTTGAGAATTAAGATGATGAATGATCCATTGACCCAATGATGATTAGTAATGATAAACAAAGAAGGTACAAAGGTTGAAACCCTAACAGTACCTAAGGGACTAGTACCAATTAAGGAATGAATCCCTAATTGCTTATTGGACCAATGACTTGATACACTACGTTAATCATAGTGGTATGCTCTTGATTGAAGGGTTGATATGACCTAATCAATTTGAGATGATGTTAACATGAATTCATACATGAATATGATTCATGTGGTGATTAAGGGTATGATCCTTAAGAAGAGAGATCATGAAACCCTAATCATGAATATAAACCCTAATTGACAGGGCTTTTGGGTTCTAACCCTAATTGAGGGCAATTCTAAATTTAACCCTAATCCAGGGTGAGGATGTAACCCTAAGTCAGGTTAGTGATGTGTGAAACTCCAATTTAGGGAAATGAGATATAAAACCCTAATTGGGATGAATAGTGAATCTCTAATTATGGACAATTGAATGAAATCCTAATGGAGATGCATAGTAAACCCAAATTGTGGGTGACTATGGTGGAAACCCTAGTGATTCCATGAGAAACCCTAGTTGAGGGTGATTCCATGAGAAACCCTAGTTGAGGGTGATTCCATGAGAAACCCTAATTAAGAGTTAACATCACATGAAGCTCTAATGCTATGTTGTGATGAGAGGCCCTAAGAAGGGTGAAGGTAAGTGAGACTCTAATGTGGAGTCATAATGCATAAAGCTCTAATCTTGGGCAATATGACAATGAATTATAATCCTAATTTTAAATAAGGGTATAAGGAAACCCTAATGATGAGATAGAAGGAATGGCTTTATAAAGGTGAAACATTTCATGTGGTTGATTATAGGCAAGCTTATAGCAAGTAATGCTTTAACTTGAGATGAGTCTATATTATTAAAGATAGTTGGACCATTCTTATGTGTGACCTATGCACTTCATGGTAAGGGTGATAGGTTAATGGATGAAAGGATTAAGATGGGAAGTACCTTAATCCAAGATAAGCTGATAACTTAAGGAAGTTGAAAGTGATGAGGAAAGTGATATATCAATATGTGATAAATATCACTTTTAGCATTACATGATTGATATAGTTCAATACCTGGAATAGTTGCACAGGATTAGCATAGTCTAATACCTGGAATAACATCTGCACAGGATTGGTTAAACTCCAATATCTGGAATAGTGTCATAGGATTGGCTAACTCCCAATACCTGGAATGATAACACAGGATTGGCTAACTCCCAATACCTAGAATGATAACACATGATTGGTTAAATACCAATACCTGGAATAATAACACAGGATTGGCTAACTCCCAATACCTAGAATGCACAGGATTGGCTAACTCCCAATACCTGGAATAATAACACAGGATTGGCTAACTCCCAATACATGGAATGCACAGGATTGACATAGATCAATACCTGGAATAATAACACAGGATTGGCTAACTCCCAATACCTGGAATGCACAGGATTGACATAGATCAATACCTGGAATAATAATACAGGATTGGCTAACTCCCAATACCTGGAATGCACAGGATTGACATAGATCAATACCTGGAATAATAACACAGGATTGGCTAACTCCCAATACCTGGAATGCACAGGATTGGCTAACTCCCAATACCTGGAATAATAACACAGGATTGGCTAACTCCCAATACCTAGAATGCACAGGATTGACATAGATCAATACCTGGAATAATAACACAGGATTGGCTAACTCCCAATACCTAGAATAATAACATAGGATTGGCTAACTCCCAATACATGGAATGCACATGATTGGCTAACTCCCAATACCTGGAATAATAACACAGGATTGACATAGATCAATACCTGGAATAGTTGCACAGGATTGACATAGATCAATACCTGGAATAGTTGCACAGGATTGACATAGATTGATACCTGGAATGGTTGTACATGATTGACATAGATCAATACATGGAATGGATACACATGAATAATATAAATCTAATGCTTGTACTAGTTTCACATGATTGGTGTAATCCAATGCCTGGAATACTTATATAGGATTGGTATAGACCAATGCCTGAATAAGACATGATGATGTACACTCTCATGTCCATTATAACCAAAATTTGTTTAGCAGATTGTCTAAGGCCAATAAGTTGAAACAAGAATGTCTCATGGGTGACATATCAAGATAATGAGTGTCACAAGAGAATGTCTCATGGGTGACATATCAAGATAATGAGTGTCACAAGAGAATGTCTCATGGGTGACATATCAAGATAATGAGTGTCACAAGAGAAGTCTGATATGATGGTATAATATGGAGGATAAATGATATACATGTTCTTCCTATTCCTTATTAAGAGAATGCTTTAAACTGCTTATCATCTGCCTAGTTTTATATCCTTAATTGCAATAATAATGTTTTGGCAGAGAGTTATATCTCTCGCTGGGGCAATTTACAATTGTCTCACCCCCGTGGGATCCAACATTTTTAGGTGGACGTGGACAAAGAGGCAGATACTCTTTTGCAGGAAAAGGATAGCAACAGCTTGGGCAACAGTGAGATCTCAGGTGGAGGCACTGACTATCAAGTCATATAGCTAGAAGTCCTATGTGTCGTCTCTGTACTCTCAGGTCCTCGGAGTTTTCAGTCAGTGTTTTTGATATATCAAACTGAGGTTTTGGCTTGATGCCTCGAGATTCATATGCTGACTGTATATAATGTTCATAAGGTAGCTGATGTTGTAGTCTCTGAAAAGAGATGGTACAGGTTATATACGTTTGAACCAGAATGTAAATGTTATACAATGGTTCTTGTTGTAAAGGATTTCCTATGTGTGGATCTATTTGCAAAAAGTTTTAATTTTTAGTGATTTTCTCTAATCCTCTACTTGATGAACACTTCCGCATTAGTTAATCATGTTTTCGCGAGACGGACGTTTCAGTCTGTGTAAACTTTCACTTTGGATCCTATCAGATAAGACCTAAATTTGTCGAAAGAGAATACTATTGCTAGCATCTCTTTGTCTGTGGTGGTGTAATTAACTAGGGCATCATCTAGTGTTTTGCTAGTATAATAGATCACATGGTATTTTTTATCCTTTCATCACCCAAGTACCACTACAATAGCATAATCACTTGCATCATACATTATCATGAAAGGGAGGTTCCAAATTGGAACTTGGAGGATTGAATATGTCTTTAGGGCATCCTTCAGTGTTTTGAAAGCTTCAAGGCATTCACCCATAAAATTAAATGCATAATATTTGATGAGCAAATTGGATAAAGGTTTTGTGATCTTAGAGATGTCCTTGATGAACCTTCTATAATAACCTGAATGGCCTTGAAAACTTCTTAGCCCAGTTACATATTTAGGAGGTGAAAGCTTAGATACAACTTCTACTTTTCTCAGATCACCCTTCACAATTGCCATACCTCCCTTTTTAGAAACTATGTATTGGACCTACCCAATTGTTTTCTAGTATTGGTCATATAATATTTTCATCCCTAAGCTTTATCACCTCTTTCTTTACCACCTCCCTCAACATCTGATTCAACTTTCTTTGAGGTTGGGCTAAAGGTTTGGCATTCTCTTCTAGATTTATTCTATGCATGCAAATAGATGGGCTTAGGCCTTTGATGTCTTCAAAAAAGTATCCTATGGGTTTTCTTTGGAACTTGAGTTCATTCAACAATTTCTCTTGTTGGTCATATGTCAAGGTAGAGTTAATAATTACTGGATTCCTTTCTTCATTCTCTAGAAATTCATATTTTAACCCTTTGAGAAGTTGCTTCAGCTCCAGATTAGGCTTAGGCACTTCCTTTTCCTTTGGATTGTGCTCTAGAGAGGTGTACTTTATAATGACATGACTTTCATCATTTTCATCAATGAAGTCCTCCTCAGGTTGATTCAGATAATCAAGAATCTCAACTACTTCAGGATCTTCAATATTTGGGTCAGGATTGTTCAAGGCCCTCATGAACGGATCAACTACATTGTTTTCTTCTTGGACCTCTTCAAAAAACTGGTTGTAGTTGTCCATGAAATAGACGGACTCAAAGAGAGATGGTCCTCTCATGGAGTCTTGAACATGAAAATCAATATGATCGTTCCCTACTGTGATGGTAATGATCCTAGATTTAACATCTATCAAAGCTCTCCCAGTGGAGAGGAATGGTCTTCTGGATGTCATTGCACATGAGGGGTCTTCAAATGTGTCAATTATGATGATATCACATGGTATGAAAAATTGTCCCACTCGAATAGGGACATCTTCGACAATCCCTACTGATTTAGTGAAAGAATAGTTAGCTAACTGAATTCACATTCCTATCTTAACCATTTCTGTCTGTCCCAGTCTCTAAAACAATATGAGAGGCATAAGGCTAATGCTTGCTCCAAGATCGGCCAAACCTTACCTCACTTCATTATCTCCCACATTGAATGGGATTGTGAAGGCCCCATGATCTTTTTGCGGTAGGCATCTTTTCCTGAACTAAAGCACTAGACATATTAAAAAGCCTGATAGTTTTATCATGGTCTCCTCACCTTCTCTTGGTAATTAGGTCTTTGAAGAACTTAACATATATCGACATCTCTTCAATGGCATCCAGAAACGAAATATCTATGTGTAATTTCTTCACATCTTACATAAACTTTTTGTATCTCCTTTTCAAGTGAGCCTTCATTATATTATAGGGAAAGGGAACCCTAGTGCATAAGGATCCCTATCTGCAAAGACTTCCTCAGCTGATTTAGATTTCTTTTTTTTCCTTTAAAATTCACTTTCGCCTTGGTCTTCTTGGTAGAAACTTCCAGCTCATGTTTTTCTTCTACTATGGAGAATTCGAGCTGGGGTTTAGTAGTAGGATTACTTTCCTGGATGGTCTTTACTATCTATTGTTTTACCAAAGATCATCCATCTTTTAACTTTCAATGTTAAAAATACCCTTCCTTGTGGGTTATTTATCAATTCAAATAGTTGTTCAAGTTGCTAATCAATTTATTTCTGGTGGGTATGCATGTTGGACATCTGAGTTGTCATGCCTCCCAGTTGAGTATGCATCATATTCAATACACCAGTGTTGGTTATGACACTCTGAGTTAGTTTCTTATTCATAGATGCTTGTCTTTTTGCAAATTCAAAAAGTTTAGATATCATATTTGGTTGATTGGTATTTCTGATCTAACCTTGGTCTTGACTTGTCCAACTTAATTTTTTGGTTTGGTTTTGGCGTTGACATTGATAATTATTCTTGTTTTTCTAGTAAGTCATGTTGTGAGTGAACATAGATGGTCCTCTACCTCTATTGAAACTTGTCAGTCTTTTAGATGGGTTGTTTAGATGATGAACATTTTCACCAGCATCCTTGTTTTTGTAAGAGAACTCAGGATGATAAGGCCTCTTGAATTTAGCATAACAAACATTTTCAGTGCCTTCTTCTTCACTATCTTCTTTGGGTTGGGTATATTTACAGTTGTTTATTCCATGTCCCCCTTCCCCACAGGTAACCAATTTCATCACTTTTTGGCTTTACTCTTGCCCTTGCTTTTAGAATCCTTCAGTTGTTTCACATCTAAAACAATCTTCTAAATTTCAGAAGTTATGGTCTCTAAAGCCTTAGATTCAGCAGGAGTACCTTTAGATGGTACCTTCTTTACTGCTCCCCTACCATAATATAGACCAACATGCAAGGCAAACATGTTATCAATGTTCTTCATGGTCATGTCTGGGTTCTTACCAAGGAATTTGCTTCCTATAAAAACATTCAGTGAAGTCCTTTTAGTTGAAATAAGCTCGTGGTAGAAGGTAGTGACTAGAAATCCCTTATCATAGTTATGGTGCTTCATATAAGTTCTCGTCTATCTTTTGCACAAATGCAGTGATCTTATGCCTATTTGTGAGAGTTTTCTCAATAGGACAGAACTTGGTGATAAAAGTGTCAGCCAAGGGTGTCCATCCATTGATGGTTTGTTAGGTAGAGCAAGGTTCCATGACAAAGCCTTATTCCTCAGACAAAAAATGAATCTTTGCAATAGATTACCTCATGTGGTATCCTATTCATCTTGATGGTATCACATATATTTTTAAAGGCATCCAGGTGATGGTAATGGTCCTTGTCTCAAGAATTTCCCCCAAAGGTTTTGTTTTGGATCATGGCAATGACTGCTAGCTTGAGTTTAAAGTTTGGAGCATTGAACCTAGGAATGGTGACTGTGTATCTTATTTCATTAGCCCTAGTAGCAACCAATTCAAAAAGGAAAGGACCTCTGTCATCATCACCATCATCATCATTGTTGTGATTTTTCTTCTTTATTCTATTTTTATCACAACGTTCTTCATCACGACACTCTTCTTCACACTCTTCCTCATGTTCCTCATCATCACCTACTTCTTCACACTCTTCATCACGTCATTCCCCCCGATCATGATCTTCTTCACATTCTTCTTAACATTCTTCTTCATGATCTTCTTGACAATCGTTTTGAAGGTCTTCCACCCTAGCCTTGTGATGGATTGCCTTACGAGGAACCATGGTGTTTGCAGTTGGTGGTTGTAACAGTCCATTTCACTTTAGGTTACCTGAAACAGTTTGCACAATCTAGTCATGAATTAGACATGTGATATGAAGAATTTGAGATACTTAGAGTTATCATACTTAAAAAAGTGAAGTTAATATGTTACTAGACTTGAGGCACATGTGTATGCTAAGTAGACTCGGGTTCTTAATAGTACTAGTTGCCTTGTCCCCGGTAATAGTGCCAAAAAGTTGACTAGCCTAAATCATACATCTAAAAAGGAATGGATCCAGAGTAATCAAACTTTTAAATTTATATCCCGACACTCATGCCCCACAATTATAATATGGGGTGTTATGATCACATCTCAGCTTAATTGGTAAACTAGGGTTTACCTAGATGATTATATGCTTAATTAGATTGATCATTTCTGAAATCTAATTAATGATAATAATTCAATTATTATGTTTTAAACCTAATAAGAACGTTAAGTGCTCTATTGTTTGAGAAATTAGGGTTTGAGAAATATAAACCCTAGTTGGCTGAAATTAGGGTTTTGATGGTACATGAGTATGGAATTTTATCAGGATAGCAGTGTGGTAAATGATTTTTCATATTTTCTACAACTTTTTTTATTTAATTTAATTTTTGATATGATATGTATAACTCAATCATGCATATTGGAGAAAAATTTCAGAATATTTGAGTGTTCTTTGAATGTGGTTCTCGGTCGAACTATACTTTGACCAAAATGTTGACAGAGTGCTTTTTAGTAGTGTAGTGCTCTATTTTTATTTATTTATTCGTAACTCCAAATGATCTGAAATTTTAAATGGATATATAAAACTCAATCATAAACAATATTTAAAATTTTCATAATTTTTGGAAGCGTTTAGGCCTTATCAGTAGACGAATTACAATAACTAACATTTCGGTAGAATTCTGGATAGAAGTTCACTATTAGATTTTTAATTATTTAATGGAAGCTTGGAATGATCTCAAATTTTAAATGAAGATTTATAACTCAATTATAAACAATATATTAAATTATCATAATTTTTGGAGAAGTTTTGAAATCTGAAATACACGAATTCACAGAAACCTTTTTATGACAGAAAAATCTACTGAAATAAGAAAAAGTTTAGTGAGGGGTCAATGTGCAATTAACCCAAGCAGCTCAATTTCTCTATATGGTCAACCTAACACACAAGGAGATCTCATAATTCATGATTCAATATAGAGAAACGAAATCCTAGAGAGATAGAGAGTTAGGGTTTGAGAGGAGAAATAGATGGAGATGCTGACCTAGGGTTTTGGCGGTCTGAGGAATGATTTAATCATGTAAGTTTAGCTTCTTTGGATATAGTTTCATGGTGAATCTTCTCTCACATGTCAAAATTCCATCCCTCCTATGAAATTTACATGTGCATCACTTATATGAAAAGGGTACAAGTAGAAAGGAACATTGTTCATAATTTTTCTAATATCCTTCGATTGGTTTGCCATGTTCATTAGAGACAAAGGTGGTGGTAAACATTGACAAAAGAGAGGTAGATGTTCCTCCCCATTATCGAGCAGATGAACCAATCTCTGGGACTGAGCAACAAAGAAATAGGTTCCATTTACAACTTGTTATTTTGTCCAAAGGAGGTGAGAGTGGGAGGAGGTCCCTCTTGGGAATAGGGGGTAGTTGGTACTATGAAGAGCCATATATGCCCCTAAGAATTTATGGAGAGAGAAAATAAGATGAAAGGTGAATGGGACACTAGTACACGCTTGCATTTGAATAATTTTCAATGGTGGTGTTATCATAGCATAAATTAGATATCAATGGAAGATGGGAGACGAGGTACATGCCATCTGGGCAATTTGATCTAAAATCAATGACACATAATCATCTATATTGGTAAAGCATACACAATCTATCTATAAAGAATTACGTGTCTAAATTAGCATTTATGGTATCCGTATCAATGAATTTTATTTGCTATATAAAAATAATATGAATTTGACATACATAATTTATATATTTATATGTTATCTTTCTATTTTTTTAAGGAAGTCGGGAAGCTATTTATTCACCTTGCCTTCCCCCTACAAGCAGATTTGAAAAAGGAGTGCAAGCACTAATAACAGAATTAAACCTGGTAGTACTACTACCATTACATAACTGGGCCTCATTATTTATTATACTACTAAGCATAGCAGGAGGATTACTGTAAGTGAAGGTACCCTCGTTGTTTTTGAGATGGTGTTTAGCGAGCAGATCAGGAGCTGCATTGCATTTTCTTCTGACAGAATTGACACAGTAGTCTTTCTCATCCATCAGTTTATTTATTCTTCCAACTTCATTAGCAAAGGATGGAAAGTTCATACCATCTTCTTGGATCATTTTGGTAGCACTAAGGCTCACTACTACAGAACCTACCTTTAGTGTCGGTTATTTAAAGCCTTTAGTGTCGGTTTCTAAGAGACACCTATGTGGGCGACACTAAAAGTCCACCCATTAGGCGTCGGTTCCAAAACCGACGCCCAAACTCTTCGCGCGCCACCGAAAGCGCGCCATCAGGGGACTATAGGCGTCGGTTATTAGATAAGAAACCGACACCCAAACTCTTCACGCGCCATCGAAAATGCGCCATCATGGGACTATAGGCGTCGGTTATTAGTTAAAAACCGACGCCCAAACCCTTCGCGCCACAGAAAGGGCGCCATCTTGGGCACTATCAGTGTCGGTTATAAGTAAAAAACCGACACCATATATCTTCGCCCCACGGCCGTGCTGTCCAGCACGGCCGTGGTGTTAAGGAAATAGACGTCGGTTTATTGTAGGAAAACCGACACTATAGCATTATGTGTCGGTTATTTACAAATAACCGAAGCCTATTGGTTTTTTTTTCTGTTAGTCTGCAGACCTGCTGTGGCTGGTCACAGGATGAGAAACCTGTTCAGTTCAGTTATGAACTGCAGGTTTTATGACATCCATTGATATCAGCCGACAACAGGCCGCAAACCTACAAAATTAACAATAAAAAAGTAGCACATGCATTTAGCAATGCAACTTGCAGTTCCATTTTATTTTCACACATTTATAAACATTCACACATGCTAGCAATCTATAGTTCCATTCATTCACATTCACACATGTAGAAACATTCATATAGCAACCAACACTTTCATTCATTTTCACTCAGACACATGTAGAAACATCCAGACATGTAGAAACATTCACACATATATTATAATTCAGAAATTCATTTACAAAGTATCATTGTTTAGTCATTATTTGCTATCAGGATCCCAATTATATTTTAAAGCCCCCACTAATTGTATGGTTGTTGCCCATTCTTCTCTTACTTCATTTAATTCTCCCATCGTATAGGGAGCATTAACATTTGGTAAGTCCTTTCCTGTAATGGGGTCAGCTTTAAACACCTGTAAAGAGAATGATGTATATATATAATTAATGAGCTATAAATAAGATTGATATATTTCGATCATATTATCTAATGAGACTATATAATACCTGAGCAATACATTCGATATCCAGTACGGCATGTTTGATAATCATGTGCATATATCGTATGACATAGTATCCACATGCCCATCCGTTATAGGGGAGTTTATATCATGTAGAATCTGAATCAGAAGAAACAGTTATAGGGGAGTTTATATCATGTTCCCCTAACCATACTGCCATACCCCTACAGTTAGGACCTAACGGGACAGGTAGGTCCTGTGGAACCCAACTAGGTAATGCAGGAGGTGGAAGTGGAGGCCTAGATGCTGTGGGTGTCTTCTTTTTAACCTGTATATATATATAATTTCAGATCAATTTTCAGCATATACACACACTAACAATTGAACATAATGTAAATTTACCATACCTTATTAGTAAAGAAGACATCCACTTTTAGCCACAATATCACTCCGCCTACTGCCTCACCAAGCGTTTCACAATCTGGGTGGGAATATGGCAGTGGAAGATCCATCCACTGGGGGAATATATGTATTGGGCTCACCCGAATCCAACCAGCTGGTACTGGAGACCCGTGACACGTTTCCCCTGGTAAGGATGGGTAAGCCGACGCCTCTGCCACGACATATTCTTTACTTTTTAGACGACATGGCTTCAACCCCTACAAATTTTTGTGTAAAGAATGTTATATACATATATACATATCATCTTTTTTTGAAACGACTACAATTTCATATATATATATGTATCATCTTGAATTAAAAAACTAGTTACTATGTCATAAAAATACTTACAGTGGATGTGCTAGGTGGTGGTTCTACAGGATTACTCCCAACCTCTGCAGTAGGAGTAGGAGTAGAGTCTGCAGTAGGTATTGTCTGGTAAGTGGCAGTCTGAGATGCCTGTCACTTTTTCATTGCTTCTTCGAGTTTTCTGTCAAATATCTTATCCACCTATACATGGATAAAAGAAACGTCAAATTCTAATTTTTGAATTCTCTTTTACAGTAACATTATAAAGAAAGAATATGTTACCTCTTCTTGTGAAAGTCTCACTTTTGGGACATGTTTGCGCTGGGATGACCCAAAAAAAGATTTGATGCCCACACCAGCGCCTGCAGCCCTAACACATCCAGGATGCTCTGGGTTACCCAGGGCAACTGTCAATTCATCCTTTGTTCCCTCAGGGATGAACTTTCCTTGTTTCCTCAGCTCGTGCAGCTCCCACTAATTGCCAAAACAAAAATTTGTACTTAAGTAAACAACACAAATAATCAATATTCGAATGATTGCTGTAAGAGTTGTATTTTACCATTTTTGTAGCCGCCTCAGAAGTTGCGGCCTTAGTTATTTCTCCCTTATTATTTTGCCTCCCAGCTATCCAGACATCATGGCGAGGCAGAGGTGTGCTACCTATGGTAGAGGACTCCTGAGTAGCAGCAGACTGAGCAGCAGTAGCCTCATCCTGTAGTCTTTGGCAAACGCCTGCATACCCCTTTGGACCCATTGTGTGGTCATGCACATTCAGTGCACGCCTTGATCTTTGTGCCTCACTGAGGGCCTAGTTAGTATGAAAATTAATGATTTGGTTAGTAACACTAAATGTTAATCTTGAATAAGTGAATACAACATATATTAATTAATGAGATTGAGACTGACGCCTAATACCTTGAATTCATCAGTTTGTCTTGAAGCGACAAACGCGTCCCATTTTTCTTTGTCCAGGAAGTTCCATTGTTCAGTGGCTGTCTTCTTCCTCTTGTCGGCTTCTTTTATGTATTCTTTGGTGAGATTTGTCCTATAGTTCCTTAGGACTCTCCCACAACGTTGCATCACGCATTTACGATGCATCTTTTCATCCAATTCAAATATACTCTGCAAAATAGAATTGCTATTAACTAGTATCCAAAAATTTAGTAATCTACAAAATAGAATTGCAAATTAATAATAACTCACGCATAAATCCCTCCATATTAAATCTTTCTTCTCCTTAGAAACTTTATGCCAATAATCTAAGCGACAACCGCAATGGCTACGAGTAACAAACCCAAGATATGAAATAAATGAATTGCGATTCACACCACATGCATTTCCTGCATTATCGAAATCCACAACAAGTTTGGGTCCATTGCCCTTTTGCGCAATTAACTTCTTCATCATAGTGATGCCCCTTCTCTTGTCAACTTTTTGGTGTTGTTGATCAAGTGCCTCAAGTGCTTCAGATGGTACCTGTGCATCATCAACCTAAAATTTGACAAAATAATTCACATTTACAAGATATAACTATAAATGGACATATAGATATAAATATATGATATATTTTTAAAACTTACATTGTGAGGCAGCGCATTGATGTCCTCACCCTCACGGTAGTCATCAGCACGGTCATCAGGAGAATGGTCAGCCATCTGCAAATTCACATTCAAATTGTAAAGTTCACATTGTAAAGTAGTAATTCAAAGTGTAAAGCTCACATTGTAAAGTAATTCAAATTGTAAAGCTCACATTGTAAAGTAATTCAAATTGTAAAGCTCACATTGTAAAGTAATTCAAATTGTAAAGTTCACATTGTAAAGTAATTCAAATTCTAAAGCTCACATTGTAAAGTTCACATTCACATTCAAAACTTTAGGCCAACAAATACATGTGATGTCATTCTTATATATAATAAATGTGTACCACCTATCCCATTCTTGAACACCTAATCTCACTAGTAAGTGTATAATGTGTATTGGGTTTTTGAGAAAATTTCAGCAGCATTTCCCCGCTGTTCTCCAAGTACATATGTACTTAGAGAACAAACGGGGAAATTCTACCGAAATTTTCTTGAAAACCAAATACACATTATACACTTACATCCTAAGTGAGATTAGGTGTTCAAGAACAGTCCCAAACCGGGGACTATCCAAGATTTACTCCTAATGAGTAAATCTTGGACGGGGTTCTAGGCTAATGAGTACATATCCACTACATGTATTTGCTCACTTACATTGCATCACTCACAATTAGAGCATTATTATATAATAAATGAAGAATTCAATAGTTTCAAACATGCAATAATTCCCAATCATGTTTAAATCAAACAAAATATCCTAAGTCAGATTAGGTGTTCAATAACAGTCCCAATACATGTATATTGTCATTCCAATACCTACAATCCAACTTTCATCACAATTGATGTTAGGGTTTCATCACAATTTTAGGTATCATATAGAGTATGTAGATGTTAGGGTTTCATTATGCAACATGGATTCATGTAGATGTTAGGGTTTCATCATGCAACTCGGCCAGATGTTAGGGTTTCATCATGCAATAGGGATTTCATCATATAATTGATTTAATCACAAACTCATAATTGATTTCGTTTTAGTATATATATATATATTCGTGTTCTTCCTTCTCCCTCCTTACCAACAGCAACCACGGTCGTGTGGGCTGGCACGGCCGTGGCTGTGTTGGCCAACCACACGCGGCCGTGCCAGCCCACACAGCCATGGTTGTTGTTGGTAAGGAGACGGAGAAGGAAGAAGAAGAGCAGGAGAAGGAAGAAGAAGAAGAACGGAGGGCCTACTGGAGAAAGAAGAAGGAAGAAGAACGAAGCAGCGTGGAGCCGGAGGAGCAGCGGCGGACGTAGCAGCAGCTAGGGGATGGACGGCCGCAGGTGAGCAGGAGCACGGTAGCAGGAGCACAACCTCTGGTGAGCACGACCGCCGGTGAGCCGGTGAGCAGGAGCACAACAGCAGGAGCACGACCGCCGGTGAGCAGGAGCACGGCAGCAGGAGCACGACAGTGGAGAATGGAGCACTGGAAATCACCGGAGCTAGGGTAATCGGGAATGAAACAGGGAAAGGGGAAGAATCGGTCGGGCTGGTCAGCTATTAAGTTGACAATAAGTGTCGATTATTTAAAATAACCGACAACTAAACCTACAGTGTCGGTTCTTTACCAAAAATCGACACCTATACTATATTATAGTCGTCGGTTTTTAAGTAAAAGACAACCGACAACTATTCCTATTCGGTTTAGTCGTCAGTTATTTAGTTATGACCGACGCCATATGTAAAATTTTGGAGCCAATTTTTTCGCTGGAATTTTGGGTTTGGTGGTTGAGTTTAGGTGTCGGTTGTTTATTAATTAGCCGACACTTAATAAAAGTGGTACCCGTGTCTGGTCGACCTTCATAGATTGGATGTCGGTTTATGTCATCAACCGACACTGTAGACTTTAGGTGTCGGTTTTTGTATAAAACTGACACCTTGAAAAGTGGCTTTATAAGCCATTTCTGTAGTAGTGGTTGTCTGTCTGAAACTCAATATTCCCTAGGAAATTGATGCTGGCGTGTTCCATGGCCTTGAGAATACCGGTAAGTTCTGCATGGAGGACATTAATAGTTGCAACGGTTTCACCATAACCTCCAATCCATTGCCCGAGCTGGTTTCTAACAACACATGCAATTGCAGATTTGGAATTACCTATAGCAGCATCCGTGTTGATTGTAAACTGCCTGGCGCTAGCTGGAACCCAATGCTTATTGTCTGAGGTCCCTATGCTGGTGTGGGCACTTTCAATGGCTAACTCATTCATTTTAAACTGGTGTGTTATACGGTTTATGATCCCTTCCACAGTTCCTTTGGAATTGTTGAAAACTTCATCGTTTCTATTGCGCCATAGTGTATTGCATGTGATAGCATAAAGTCTGGCCTGGTAGTTTCTTTTGTTGATACATTTGAACATCCAACTGCTACCTTGTTCATCATTCCAAAAATCTTCGTTAAAGTTGCTATCCAGAACCTTTCTCCAGATCGATTTGTTCTGTCTGCAGTCCCTAAGAGCATGTAAAATAGTTTCAGTTTCAATATGGCACCTAGGGCAGAGGTTGTCAGTAGTCATGTGTCTCTCCTGTCGTCGTGCATTAGTAAGGATGGCATCATGCGCCATAGTCCATAGCAGCAATTGGATAGAAGGTGAGACATTTAGTTTCCAGATTGAATCCCATTTACCCTGCACTGGCGGGGCTTGGTTGGAGCGACACAAAGCGTAAGCAGAAGCAGTGGTGAATAGGCCATTGTCATTGAGTAACCAAGCGCGAGTATCATGTTGGTGGTGTTGAGCGGCGCTTTTATTTTCAGAATATCTTGGACAATAGTGTTGGGTAACCAGTGTTCAAGGAAGATGCGGTCCCATTCACCATTTAAATTGACTACGCAACCAACCTTCAGATCAGCCATTTCTGTTGGGATCACATTGATCGCTAAGTCCCTTAGGCTGCAATCATGGTTTGTCCATTTGTCCTCCCAGAAATTAATGCTCATTCCATTAACAGGTATCATTCTAGAATTCTTAAGGATGATGTCTTTCATTCTGAAGGCGTCAATAGCCATCCGAGAAGCACTGGTCGTATGCTTATCCTCAAAGTTGTGGTACTGTTTCTGCAAGCCAGTGCACCATTGCGATTTTCTATTATTAGCTAAGTCCCATGTGTTCTTGAGGGTAAGCGCTGTGTTCCATTCTCTCATGGATTTAACCCCTAGACCGCCGACATCCTTGGGGCTAGTAAGTTTCTTCCAACCAACTAGGGAAATAGGATTGCATTTGAGACCGCCTCCCCAAATAAACTTTCTCACGCTTCTATCTATATTATCACATAGCTTGAGCGGCAATCTTGCTGTTTGCATGACATAGGTGGGTAGTGCGGTAAGCGTTGTCTGGGCCAGGCACACCCTTCCAGCCCTGGATAGGCATTTAGATGACCATGCGTTAACATGACTGTTAACCTTTTCGAGTATAGAAGAATAGGTGTTCTTGTTAATTTTATTGTGGATGATGGGAACACCCAGATAAATCCCCAAGTCGGAAGTAACTTGGAACTTGCTGATCCTGCTGATGCTTCTTCTGACCCGGCGGTCAACCGAGGCAGAGAAAAAGATGTGAGTTTTGGCAGACGAAATGGATTGACCAGAGGCAGTGCCGAATTCGTCGAAGCATTTCAGAATAATTTTAATCTGGTCTACTTTGGCTTCAGCAAATAAAATGATATCGTCTGCAAAGCAGACATGAGCGATCCTGTATAAACAACTCTTAAAGAGTAAATGAATAATTAAACAAATGATAACATTTATAAAATGGTCAAATTTATCATGGTAGGTTTGTTTATGTCACTAACATGTTGATTTTGATCTTGGTAACTTCCCTTTTATATAAAAAAAAGTGTGGCCTAAAACCTTCTAAGAAATTATGGTACCATAATATCATAAAGAAAATGTGGAAGTTGTAGAAACATAATTGGAACTATCTTATAATATTGATAAACATAAAATACATTTGTATCTTTCTTTATTACATATAGTACGTACTATGACATTTTTATGGTGAAGCTGGTTCTGTGAATCATAATAATTGATTGATGAATTGATAAAACTTCTAAAATACATTTTAATATGCATGTATTTTTTCCTAAATCATAATGGCCATTTCTATACTCTATGAATTACTATGAATGTATGATAATAATTTAAAAAACTGTGTACAACATGACTTGATACTATATGCATTGATATGATTATAACTAAGTAAATAACGATATAATTATGAGTATTTTTTTTTAAAATTTTTCAAAATTAAAAACCATGATAAGATTAGGGTTTTCTGTGTCTCCCCATGGTAGGAGGGGAGGGGAAGACCTCCACCATACTAGAATCAAACACCACCTCCACAACAACCGTACGACCAACCCCACCACCACCATACCCACCCAGAGTGGTAACAACATCCAAAACTCATCTTCCACATCTACTCGTACTCCCAAGGGCTGATTTGACCCTTACATAGATGTTAGAGCGGGGAGTATCTGGGTTGATACACTTGACAAAAGACCAGTGATCCATAGAACTCAGAGACCCATGGAAGTAGCAACAAACCCTAAAGCTCCATTCTGTAATGAAGATGATCATCATCCTTGGACTAGATTTCCTACACCAATTACAAATGAGATGAAAAACTTCCATATGTTCTCCATTATCAACTAGATTTGAGGGAACATGTCTTTATTTGACCTATCAATGGATGGATGTTGAGGACTTGGTTCCTTAGGTGAGAACTATGGTTGTCTTCCCTACGTGAAGGCATGTTTCTTATCAAGTTTTCTAACAAACTAGATATGAAGTGCTCACTAGAGAAGGGGCCCTAGTTCTTCAACAGTTACTTGGTTCTAAGGAGGAAGTGGAATCCTGAAGATGATATGAGACATGATACCTTGCATACTGCCGTAGTTTGGGTCACCCTACCAATCACTGAGAGGCACTCACATAGAGCTTTGTCCATCATTTCCTATTTCATAGGTATACCCAAAAGATTTTGACAACAAAGTGGTGGGGAATTTGCTAGGGATAGTGAGGATGTGTGTTAATATTTTCGTGGTTAAACCACCAGCTTCTATGGTCATGGATGAGCTACCAAACAGTGAGGACTTGGAGATCCAAGTCGGGTATGAAGCCCTACTAGATCATTATGTTGCTTGTTGTGTCTTTGATACAAAGATGGAGCTTTATCATATAACATGACAGCCCCACAGAGGATCCAACTTTCAGAAAGAAGGTTGAACAACATCATACCTAGAAGGATGAGAAATTCTATGTTGGAGAATGCCTTAAATGCTATGAATGTTGTGGAAACCATGACATAGGTAAGAATGGTAGTGAAGGAACGAGTGATGGATGTAACCATTCCTATTACACCAATACAATTAGCGGACGAGACTATTCCTAGGGCATCAATTAGATGTGTTGTAAGGGTATCCTAGGTTGTTTCTCACCTATTCAAAGAAATGGTGGTGGGATCCCTTGAATCACCAACAACATCAAAAATACAATCGATCTACAAAACTCTTTCCCTTTGATGGATGAATTATACTTTGCAGAACAACATATCAACAACACTAGGGTAACTAAGAGCACCTTAGCTGGGAGGAAAACAAGTGGAGGTATTACACCTGGATGGGGTGGAAGAGAAAAGAACCCTTCCCATGGTGGAGAAGGAACTACCCTTGGGTGGGGTGGACATCATCAAAACTAATCATTAGTATCCTAGCTTGGAGTGTGTGAGGTGAATTACGACCTTGTAAGAAAACTAGACTGATGAGTATTATTTTTGAGAATAAGGCATCGTTGGTCATCTACTTGAAGACTCACATCCACAGAGAATCTATTGATAGAATCGAAGGTCTATTCCAAACTTGAAGGAAGTTAGCCTCTGATTTGACCCAAGTAGAGGTCAACTAATTGCCATTTTGTGGAATCCTAGGATATGGGATGTTTAGGTGATACACACCTTGGATCATATGTTCAGGCAAGTTGTATAAATTGTGGTGGTTTCAACTAGGACCTCTTGATATCTATGGATATAAAGAGGGGAGGAAATGCCATAAATGACGCAGTACTATGGAGATTCAATGAAGCAATAGATGCAACCAACCTTATTGAACTGAACATGACCAAGGGTGCTTTGACATGGAACAACAATAAAACCATATGTAAGCATGCAAGCTATATCATGGCTTAGTAAATGATTCTTGGCTTGAGATCTTCCTAAAAGCCAACATAATGTCGGGAAACCATGCTAATAGTGACCACTTGCAGTTACTTGTTTATATCACTAAGGAAGAGAGGAGATTGAGATTGTTCGGGTTTTTCAAATCGCTAACTTGAATAACCTACTTGTGAGAAGGTTGGAAGAAGCATGAAATGTTGGAGTGGTAGGGAACCCTATGTTCATTATGGAAGAGAAGGAGAAGAGAACTAAGGATATGAAGAAATGGTTCGGGTACATGTTTATCTTAAGAATCTCATCAAGAAAGTGAGATTGGTGATACTTTTAATATAAGGAATGGCCCTTTATCCAACCCTACCATGTGTAGAGAATTGTATGCACCTAAGAAGTTGTTGTAACTTGAGAATAAAGAATAAATGATGTATTAGCAGATAAATTGTATGACATGCATTTGTGATGGGAATCATAATACTGAAAGTTATCATTCTATTCTAAAGAGCAATTATATGAAGGGTGCAATACATGCCCTAGTTAGACTAGATGGATCCATTACTAGAGGTATAAAAAACGTGGGTTAATAGGTAGTGATGTTCTTTGACAAATTATACCACCATTACACATTACCACAAATTGACTTCCAATTGCCTAATAGGAGGGTCAAATTTGTCATTAATAGGGATCTATTTCATGTTGTATCTGATACTGAAATAAAAGAAGATATCATGATCATTAGATCTTTTAATGCTCATGGTCCTAATGGTCAAGAATGACAAATTCTTCCCTAAGATGTGTCATATTGTGGGAAGTGATGTATGCAGAGCAGTGAGGTGGTTCCTAGTCATTGTTAGGATGGTGAAAAGCATTAATCACTCCTTTCTAAGACCGATATCCAAAAAAACGTTTATTGAGAGTATGAATGATCTAATGCCTATTACATACTGCTTGGTGATGTACAAATCATTACCAAAATGTTTGTAAGAAGATTGTAGATGGTACTACCTAATATTATCTCTCTGACTCAATCTTCCTTCATAAAAGGGAGAAAGATAGCTGATGTGCTCTGTTGGCCGTCAAATTTATACTTGATATTAATATCAAAAAATAAACTAGAAAATATATGTGAAGTTCTATCTCACAAAATCCTACGAATATGTTATTTGGGCTGCCCTATGGAGGAATATGGAAAGTATTCATTTCTCCTACATGTGGATCAATCTGATTAGACAATGCATTGAAACCACATTATTCTTATTCTGGTGAATGGATTGCCCAAAGATTTACTTAAAGAATCCAATGGGTTCCAGCAGGGTGACCCACTCCCGTCATTGCACTTCACAATTGTTAAAAAGAGTATTACTAACATGGTGAAAGAGGCTTACATACATAAGAAGATTGATGCTCTTAAAGTGGTGGGGGGGCACCAAGGTCATGACCCACATGATTTTCAAAAATGATATCATGTTCTTTCTTGCTAGTAAGAATAGTGTACTATGAGCCTTTAGGAAGGTGATGAACACTTTGGGAAAATGACTGTCCCCTTAATGATTGACATCAAGTCATGGTATGTCCGTTGATATCTTGTGACTTAAGGAAAGGAAGGTTAAAAAGAAATATTAGTCTATAGGAAGGTACTTTCCCTACATAATACTTTGGTATTCCTTTATCAAGTGGAAGAGGAAGAGGATCAGACTATGTGGCATGGATTGATAATTTGATAGACTAGGTTGGTGGATGGATGGGTATAAACCTAACTCTGGCCATTAGAGATGTCCTAATCAAATTAGTCTTTTCCAATATCATATGTTTCTAGTGCGGTCAAGATGAGATTTTGAATTTCATCATTCACAAGATCAGGTTGATATTGGGAGGTTTTGTATGGTTTAGGAAAACTCATGCTATTGCATACAAAATCTATTGTCATAAATGAAAGACACAACCACCTTTTTAGTAGTAGATACAATTACTACATGTGGTATAGAATTATCATAAAGTTAGGGTGGGGTGGTTACCCTCCTAAATCCATTGACTCCTCCATACAATGGATTTTATTTAAGATCAGCTGTGACAAGTTGAGGTTGTTTGTTTGAACATGCTTCACTATCCTTTGTTATGAAATACAGTTGGAGATGAATGAAATATTCCATGGTATAATCCCTAATTATAGATTAAATATGTTTGATAATATTGTGTACATCCAAGAATGGGTGTTCATGTATTACCCAAGTTAGATTTTGATGTGGATTCTTTGATCCTTATAAAGTAGGATTTTGTAGTTTATCCCACACATAGTATATGGAACTTTGTTTTTACCAACTATACTCTTTTACCTTATAAAAAAGGACATGATAAGATCATTGAAACTAATAGATTTCAGAATGTTAATGTTAAATAACCTATATACATTACATATTTAAGTATATGAATGCAAAAATTTGAGAGCATCACATATTGTGATTATATGTAAAGGACATAATTTAATATTATTTCAATTAAATAATATGACATTAAGAAAATTAGTAACTTCTATCAAATGAACTATAATGATGATATAATGTATATCAAAATGTAACTAGAACCTTAATCTAGACCATAATATGGAACACCAACTAGGCCTAGCTTTAAAATGGGTTTGACCAAAGGTGTGGTGTAGTTTTAATGGGTATCTATGATGCTTGGTAATTTTTTTTATGAATAGGAATTTGATCAAGATCCATGAGGCCTTTACCTATTTCTCTAAACAATTAAGTGGTTCATGAATTTGATCATATGTGTTTGACCTTATGCATGCTATTATATAAGATATGCCTTCTATGATATATATACCAGTCATTTTTCACTTTCTCTACAATAATAAAAGATTATAGGATTAATGATTCTAGTCTATGTTTTATGTATTACATTATGCTAATGTTTAAGAGAGTGATTAAATAATTACCAATTTAAAGATGAAATATAATTAATGGACCTTTTGCGAGATCCTGATCATGGGTTTCCTATCACATAAAGCTATTCATAGTAAAATAATGGACTTCCTATCACACACGGAGATTTAGTGAAAATAAAAGACACAATTTTGTGTAAAGTTTCTATACGTTGACAATTTGGTGCAATTCAAGAGGCACTCTAATAAAAATCTAACGTTTCTCATACAAGAAAGATAAAATTAATGTCAACATTAAACTTTTAATTTAATGACGTTCATTATTTTTTCTTGTGTTAAAGGTTATGTTAACAAATGATATTTTCCTCTTACTAATGCATGATTCAGACATGCTATCCACATTTCAAGAGAAATAGTAATGTTATAGGCATTGTGATTGAAGCTTTAGGTTTTAATATGACTTGTTATGGTGGATTTCTTCCATATAAAGAGTATTATATATGTTTATCTTCCCTAATGCTTGGTGTCATGTTTAAGCAAGTAGTAAGAACCCTATATTAACCCACTCTATCAAAAATGGTATTCCTAGGTTAAGGAAACCTTAACCCGATGACATCCAACTCTATGGATTTTTGAGTGCCTATTTTACCCTCACATTATCGAATTAACGATGCTTGATTCTAATAAATCTAATTATTTTGGAATTTTTGGAGTAATTACCCTATAATCCTTTCCTTTCCCTTATTGAACAAAAAATCACAAGAGTGGAGTCTAGAAGGCTCGGTGACCGATGGGATACACCATCAGAAACTATTGAGCCTAGAAAGTTTAGTGATCGCTAAGCTTGCATCTTCAACACCCGTTGATCTTACATCCTTGGAGCCCGAAGAGCCATCGGTTTCAAAGATTGATGGGTTTAAAAGTTCAACAATTGTTGAGCTTACATCCTCCATGCCCGACTAGCACATACTCAATGACCGCTGGGCCTGCATACCATCACCCGATGAGACTCTACATCATCGACAACTGACAAGTTGGTTCCCAATGGGACTACTATTCCACATCCAACACCTATAAATAGTTGACCAACTCAGTCATTAAGGGGGGTCATGATGTGTGAGGAGGACAAAGTGTTGCCGCACCGCACATCCCCCTTTCCATTAGTTCCATCGATTCCCATTCTACTAGGGGTTCAAGAACTCTAAAGACAAGAGTTTGAAGGGGATATCACGTATCAACAATTACCAAGCACGTCTGGGGATTCATCTTTGAGAGAAGGAGTAGCAACCTTTGACTCTAACACCTAATTCAGATTGGAAGAAGACTTCCATCAACCTTGGCCACCCGTGGTCACTGTTGGTGTATCCCCTTCTTCTCTAAATATGTTCATCATCCTTCATCTATTTCATCCATTTAATCCTCCATCCCCATGTCTCATTATACTTGTAAATCTATAATGCTACTCACCACCATGAGTGGATAAACATATAGCTTGGGTTGGGAGTAGCCATTAAAGCTCTCCCAACACGTAAATACTTATATCCTATGAATATAATGCTCTTAGCCATGCTTATCTCCATACTCTCGGTCTTAATGCTTCAATTGAATGTTTAGCTACCATCTTGTGTTGTTTGATTGTTAGTACCTTGAAATAGTAGTATTAGCCATATTTAAGTGTTATGTAGTTGCATGAATGCATGAAAATGTTGGAATGCTTAAGTTAACAATCATATGGTTTTATTGTGATTGTTTGTTTCCCATATGAGAAGAGAGAAAACTTTATAATATAGATCTATCCTAAGCTTGAGAGAGGAGGGAATATACATTTATGATGATTGATTATAAACTTTTAAGCTATACAATGGGTGTGAGTATTGCATGCTTGTGAGAGGCCTTAGATGGTGAAACCCAATCCAAGTTTCCCTATTCATTTTTTATATCTTATCCTTTGGATTATCTTTTATTTTACTTCTTGGTTTGATTTATTTGTTATCTTTCTTGTTTGTTGAAGAACCGCCATTTCATAAGGAACAACAAAGTTTATCTTACTCTTTGGTTTGTATAACTAAGCCAAGACTCTCCATTCTTAGTGAACACTACCCTTGTCCTTGTGGATCGACCTTAAATTACTACATCAGACCCCATGTTACACCCCGATCTCACAATTTCCACTAATCATGAGATTAGGGCATAAATTGAGGATTTAACGTAATACAAAGATCACCCTTAACTTTTTCTTCTATTTCAAAACTCTTTGTTTTCTCACATTGAGCCACATAAACCAACTTTACAAGGGAATCTAAACATTGATTTCTCTAATCTGATTTCAACAGTAAAAATGCATGTATGAACATTCATTATGTTCCTCATAGTTTTAAGCACATAAGACTTGCTGATTCACACATATTGCTAAAAGAGGAATAATGTTATACATCATCATTTACAACTCTCTCTTATTTTTTTACAAGGACCTAGAGTGACAAAGACCGACTGAACTTAACTATACTCAGACTTAACTCTTGTAGCAGATCTACTCTGATGCAATGATATCTTCTTCAAGTCCATGTGATTTACTTAAAAAATGTGAGTAGAGGGGTGAGCCTATCGCTCAGTGAATGAGTACTTCAAAGAAACAGTCTAAAGCACTGATATAATTATAGATATACTTTTGAGCAATTGATATCAATTATAAATGCAATAAGCTTTAAAGAGTCTAATAATTGACAATCATAAATATGGCATGATACTCTAAGTATCTATAAGAGTGAATCAATATATGAAATGCTTGATTGATCACAAAAAGAACTAATAATTCAGAAACATACAAAGAATAATTGAATAAATGTACACACTTGTTTGACCTATCATTCATTTTATTATGCACTGATCATATGTAGTGTAATCTACATATGAAGACTCATAGTGTACTACGATCACACCGTACAAGACTTAGAGGACACACCCGGGAAATGCTAAGTCTGACTACTCTCCTGGTCTACAATAGGGAAATGGCTCTCTGGCCTAAACTGGACTCCTCCTCTAAACTGAGCACACTGGCAGAGAGTCAAGCCACCTCTTGGATTTTCTGTACTCTAGTTCCACCATGACTTCTGGTTGATGTTGGACACTACAAACTACAATTTAAGGAGACTTCCACTAGGGCTTCATCACCCGTGCCACCTGATAGCACGTTCCGACCCCCATATACTGGATGCTGCCAGGGTTAGGTCATTTTACCCCTAAGGCATAGACCTCACATAGGGGTTCTACGGTGTTCATGGATCCTAAGTCTATTATTTTATTATTCCTAGAAAGCTCTTTTCTACATTGTACCCTTCTCTTACTTATACTTGACTCTGGTATCTCTATGGTGTCACGTCTACTTATTTGAAGTTATAATACAACATGTATATCATTTTAAACTTGGCAGAGCAGTATATTCATAACACTATAATATACTGAGTAATCAACATACTATACATGCATGCATACTAAAATTCTTAAATAAACAGATTACATGTCCACTTGGCACATACACACTAGAATCGTGTAATTTATCATCTTATTACACTGATAAGAGTTAATTACTTGACACATGAGTAATCTCCAATAGCACCTGTAACTTATCTGTAATTTCTCAAAGAATGTGCATATCAACCCAAATCTTGAGTTGTGCATCTCATAACTCAATTAGGAGTTAATTACTTACCATGACAAGAATTATTAATAATAAATGAGAACATTGATATCACAATACTTGATTCATTGAACACCCTACCCTTGGGGTTTCATTTAATCACAACAAATGCTACAAAGAAAGGTGTAATACATCTATCACATACTTTTGAAATCTTTACAACACATGATACCTAGGATCTCAATCCCTTATCAAATTACTGGGAATTCTCATCCCTTCACATCATTATCATAATTATTGGATTTGGGTATTCAAACCCTTAGATCATCACATAGCATTGTTACCTATGTAACAGGTAACCATTACCTATAGGTACTTAGACCAAGGTATTCATTTCACTGGTTGTACAAGTATTCTCATGGCTCACAAGGCCATCACACATCTTGTCACCTCTCACTAGGAAACGACTTATTCCCATGGCTCCCATAAAGATTTCACGCAACATAAACATTCACTGAATAAAGACTACTATCAACAAATCATATAAAATCAATATATGTATGAAACCTTGGAACTGAGCTGAACTTGGGTTTCCATGCCATTCACTGGGATATCATGCATCAATAATAACATTGAATAAATAAAGTCTATCATGTCAAGAAAATCCCTTCAAATGGATTTCACGATATCTATTCGCAAATATCCAACTTTCCTCGCATCTAGGGTTTCACCCTCTTCACTGAGATACCAAACAAACACTACCCACTTTAAACAAAATAAAAGATAGTATCTGACATATATGTACTATGAATTGAGATAAACAATCATTCAAAACCAAGGGGATCTATATAAGCAACTTTCTCTATTTACTTATACAACAAATTTTAGTCATATACAAATTCCCTATATTTCAGTTTACTTTTATAACCTCTACAAATACTTAGGGAATTCTCATTAGAATACATTGTATACATTTCTAATATGATCTAATCATCGGAAATTCATTCAAACAAAGGAAGAATCCATTTCATATCATTTTGCAACAACTTAGAACAAATAGACAATTCAGGGTTTGTAGTCGCATACTAAGCAATTAAAGATTATGGTTGATTTAACCAATTTTCGTGCAATATACTGTTCAAAGGAAGTTCCCACTCACCCTAAGGTGTGAAAACACCTTAAAATGTATCCCATATCTGAAAATCTCAAATCCATATCAAATCCCTAGCAATTCACCCAATTCTTCTTCCTTTCAACCCGGAAACCCTAAAAATGAGGGATTATGAAGAAAGAGTGAGAAAAGGGGAAGTTTTGATACCTTTTGTATAGGGCCATATTGAGGTTTTCTGCAATTTATTTAAAAGAACTTCTATATACATTTCCTTTATTTGACTATCTCCAAAAGTCAACCATAAACTCATCAAAGATAACTCTACTCGCATAGAATTAACAAAAAGCAATTCCTTCTTGAAAACTTTCATAAAATTTCAAACTAACCTATTAGTTCTCACATAAAAGACAACAATTAAAATTCCTTGAATCTCCTCTTTTCCCACTCTCTTCCCATTTTAGTATTTTTATCATTTGATTTATATTAAATTAATTTTCCATTATAGTCCTTCATGGATCCAAAAAATATTGACATGGATGACCATTGTCCTTTTTAGCCAACCACTTTCCCTCTCCTCATTCCTCAAATGCATCTCTCTTTCCAAAATTTCAAAGCCCTTGCACGTGTATATTCTGTTACCTTTTTTAATTCTTCATTAACAAAATCATGGGTAGAAGAACAAATAGAAAGTGGACCTTTTCATATTGCAACATGAGGATGTGATGGTTGATATATGATGGTTATTTATTAGGCTTTAGATGTACAATTGAGTCTTGTTTTGTTGCTTAGTGTAATGACCCGGACCTGGGTTATAAGGTAACCCTATTTGTTTTGGATAAGTAAGTTTCTTAGAACTTGAATATAATCCTCTAAAGTGTTTTTCTATCAAGTAACAAACTTATGTTTCAAATTTGGTCCCGTTTGAATAATGTTTGAGCAATGTTCTCATGTTTTGGACCAAAATGCAATTTACCCAAGATGAGGGATTATATTGCAATTTGTCACATGTTTAATGTTCCCTAAGTGTTTTATCATCATTATAGAAAGAATGATGCAAGGTGGTGGCTTGTGGAAAGCCTAAATTCCAAGTTTGAACTTGTATGAATAAAGTTGGTGACTTGTGTACCAATTTTGGTGCAAGTTGTAATTATCCAAAATGTAGGGTTAATATGCAAATTACCACCTATAGAGTGTCCCTAATCCCTCCTAGAATCATGAAGAGGATATAGAAAGAAGGAGACACCATGTTTGAATCTATTGTGAGTGATGGTGATCTTGGTGGTGAAATGACCAAGAAAAAGGGTTGAATATGAAACCCTAACTTGGGTTGTATCAAGTTAAAAAGCTTATATATGAGTGCCTATCGGCCAAGGATCCAAAGGAGAAGTCTCATATCGTTTTGTGGACTCTTGGAAAAGCTCATGATGTGCAAATCACCTCAAGGAGGTGAAGTGTATCGGTTTACAACTTCCTTAGAATAGTTGTATCGGGTTGTGAATAAAGTGGTGATTTAGTTGATATATTTTATTCAAAGGGATAAGTAATGGACGAAAATTCATCCCTAGATTATCCTCAAGTGTTTTGCATGTCAAGATAAATATTAATGCATGCATGTACACATGTCAACCATGCATGGACATGTGGCACCTAGTAGCTCAAATTGATGACACCTCATTGATTGGTAATAACCCAATGCCTGGTTGTTAATCATAGGATTGGTAATAACCCAATGCCTGGTTATTAATCACAAGATTGGTAATAACCCAATGCCTGGGTGTTAATCACAAGATTGGTAATAACCCAATGCCTGGATGTTAATCACAGGATTGGTAATAACCCAATGCCTGGTTGTTAATCACAGGATTGGTAATAACCCAATGTCTGGCTGTTAATAACAAGATTGGTAATAACGCAATGTCTGGCTATTAATCACAGGATTGGTAATAACCCAATGCATGGCTGTTAATCACAGGATTGGTAATAACCCAATGCCTGGCTGTTAATCACATGATTGGTAATAACCCAATGCCTGGCTGTTAATCACATGATTGGTAATAACCCAATACCTGGCTGTAATATCACAGGATTGGCATAGTCCAATACCTGGAATAGTTGCACAGGATTGGCATAGTCCAATGCCTGGAATAACCTCACAGGATTGGCCAAGCCAATACCTAGACAGATGGTGATGATGTATATTCACATGACTGGTACAATTCAATATCTGATTAGTAGAGTGGTTAAGGCCAACAAATAGAAATGAGAATGATTCATGGATGTCATACCATGATAATGAGTATCACATGATAAGCTTGAGATGTCGATATAGTATGATGGATAAATGATGTACATATTCTTCATATTCCTTATAAAGTGAATAGATGATTTACTGCTCTATCATAGATAGTTGCAACACTTTCAAAGATGAGAATATTCTAAACTGTTTATCCTCTTCTCAGTATAATACTATGTAACTGTGATAATAACATTGTTGGCAGAGAGCTATATCTCTCACTGGGACAATTGTCTCACCCCGTGGGATCCACATTTTTTTAGGTGGACGTGCACGAGGGGGATTGAGATTGTACTGCAGAGAAAGAGCAACAGTAGCAGGGACAGCAGTGACAGCTCAAATTGAATGTATTGTCTGTCGTGTCATGTAGATAGAAGTCCTATGTGTCGTCTCTATACTCTCAGGTCCTTGGAGTTGGTTCGTACTAGTTTCATGAATGATATGATATTTTGGCTTGAATGCCTCTAAGTTTTATGTTGCTCCAGTATGTGTTTTGATAAAGCAACTGTTATATGTTGTCCTTGAGATGAGATGAAGCAATGTTGTACAATGTGAATCATGATATGTATGAGTTTTGGATCTTTCAATAAAAGTTTTCTGGACAAGGATCTCCTCGCAAAAAAATAATTTTAAATTTTAGTGATTTTTGTTAATCCGCTGTTTATGTTTATTCTGCTTAATTAGTAATGATTTGTTTTTCGGTTTGATGACAGTCATTATAAGTTTGGTATCAGAGATTAAGGTTCGCTTAGTTTACAGAGACATAGGACTAAGGTGTTGAGTTTGTGTTAGTGTCCTCCAGTATACCCTATAGTGACTTCCGCTTATACAGAAGAAAGGGTAAAGTTTATAAATGACTGGGGAATACGAGGAACACATTGCTGAGAGAAATGTTGTTGCACCAGGAGAGGGTGCAAGGGATCAGGCATGATAAGAACGACTGCCTAAGAATTCCCATCTTGACCCAATCAGGATAGAGAATCCTTCTTTTTATGCTCTTGGGCAAGTTAGGACAACCGTGATGCATATAATAGACTGGATACTAGCATTACAACCAAGGTTACCAGTCCTCAATATAGAAACTTTGGGTTTTGAAAAGGTTCCTGAATGACATAGTCATGTTGGAATAGTGGAAAATGTGGGAAGGAATGACATATGTCAAGAAAGTAGACTCTTCCTTAAGTATAGAGAGATAGTACATCTGTAATGGCAGTGCCTAAGGAGGGGTACTAAGCTGAGAATGAAGGGAAGGTCTCTACAATTCTAGAGACATTTTCCTAGTTCTAAAAAGCCAAAGTTTTTGGTGCCACTAGTGCAATAAATTCCTAATGCACCAAGGCAGTAGTCATTATGTGAGGGAAAAAGTCCTAACTTTCCACCTATAAGAACTCCTAACTTAGCTTCTACATCGATAATGAGACGGATAAGATTATGGTATGAGGATAAGACATGGATATGTTAAGCATACTAAACCCTTTTATTCAAAAAGAAGGGAGTAAATGACCCAACAACTGAGGCAGACTCGGCAGGGCTTACGAAAGTTACAACCTAATAGTGTAAAAAAGGCAAAAGAAACAACATGAAACAACTAGACTCTATGTTTGAGTCAATCTGAAGTGGTGGATGACTGCGAGGGGTGACACTCAGATAGAGCCTTTTCATTCTGATATGTCTTCTCTTGATTTTATCTGATACTCATAAGAAGGTATTTGTTGTTGAGCTTCCTTTAATTAGTCTTATGAGGACATGAGGAAGAGATAAGAAGGATGAGAACCTATATTTGGTCCAATATTCTCTTATATGCGTTTTGAAACTTCCCTCTTTATGTAGAAAGGGAAGAGATGTAAAAGAAATACCAAAGCAAATCAGAGATATTAAGTAGTAAAACTTAAAGAGATGTTAAAAGTATGAAACATAATATAAAACAAATGCATACTACCTAATTTCAGTTCTTGAATACCCTGGCTAGGTATTCATCTATTGAAGGCAAGGTAAGTATGGAACTCTTAGATTGTTATCTTTCTAATTACTCTAATCAAGTAGTCATTTTGAGACAATCTAAAGAGCTTAATGAGGTAGAAGATGTGGCATGGATATTTCTACCAGATCCTAATTGATATATGGGTGAATCTGAGTTAATCACAGATCAACTTTTAAACAAAAGAATATGTTTAGTATAATGTATACCTTGGTCTGAGGACCTAGAGGTAACAGTTACCCGATGAGAGGTAACAATGTTCAATGATGAACTAAGGATTGGAATACCCAGATCTAGTAATCATGTTGATGATAATACTGAGAGATGGTGACATGTAATCATCTCTATAATTCCTATGCTGAAGGCAAGGAACTTAAGAGGAAATAAAATTGAATGACACATGAACAATTGAAAGTTCATGTAATACTCAAAGAAGGTGATAATCTCTTTCCTTTAATAAACAACCCTGAATAATGGTGGGGTGATAAAAAGGACTATGTTTCCTTGTGATCTTTCCCTTTCGGGACATGACAATCAAGTAAGTCTTATGACACTTGATGTACATGGATTAGAAGAAATCTATAGATGGATACTTTGAAAAGTATCAACTAGTCTTGGATCTTAGTTCCAAGACAAATTATATGTGTTAAGTAATATCCCAAGATTAAATAAAGGTCCTATTATATGTTTAGTTTTAGTAATAATAACAGAGGATGGAAAGGATGATGATGTAATGTGCTTTCGGCGCATATAATGGATACACTACTACATAAATGGCTTATAAAGTCACTTTTTCAGGTGTCGGTTGTATACAAAAACCGACACCTAAATTCTATAGTGTCGGTTGATAACATAAACTGATATCCAATCTATGAAGGTCGACCAGACATGGGTACCGCTTTTATTAAGTGTCGGTTAATTAATAAACAACTGACACCTAAACTCAACCGCCAAACCCAAAATTCCAGCGAAAAAATTGGCTCCAAAATTTTACAAAAGGCGTCGGTTCATAGATAAATAACCAACGACTAAAGGGTGTTTAGTTGTCGGTTTTTAATAACCAACACTTATTGTCAACTTAATAGCTCACCAGCCCGACCGATTCTTCCCCTTTCCCTTTTTCATTCCCGATTTCCTTATTTCCAGCGATTTCTTGCTCCCTGCCGCCACTCCCTGCCGTTCGTGCTCTGCCTCCGTGCTCCGTCGCCGCCGCTCCTTCCTCCGTGCTCGCCGCTCGTCGCCGTCGCCACGAGAAGCAGTCGCCACCCTCCCGCCCGCCAGCCACCCTCTCCACCGTCGCCGGTAGCAGCTAGGTCTCCTAGCCTCGCCGCCCTCTCCGCCGCTCCTCTCCTCGCCACCGGCAGCTGCTAGGACTTGCTCCAGCCGCTGCTCCTCTTCCCTCAAGGTGCCCGCCCTGCCTTCTTCTTCTTCCTCTTCTCCTCTTCCCTCAAGGTGCCCGCCCTGCTGTTGGGCATTTTTTTTTTAAATTTATTTACTTCCTATGAGAATCAGTTTTAATTAGGGCTCATACACATATTGATGTACATAAACCTGTTAGAATAAATGCTAAAAAGGTGTGATTTTAGGGTTTAGGTACTAATTTTGTGCTTCTACTGAGCTGAATCCTCTATTGTCTATACAATACATGTTCTATGATAAGCCTTAGTTAATTTAATATGCATACTTTGTATGTAAGACATAGTAATCGGGTACTGCTGTATATCCAAGTAAATTACATGTAACTAATCATGACATAGATTTTAGAATGCATACTTTGGTTAAATGTACTGCTGTAATTTTTGATCAAGTGATGATATGTAAATGTAGCAATAAGTTAGTAAGGTATCAATGATAAGTCTGTTGTAATGTGATGCAAAATAGTTATTGCATCATGCATATATACTTAATACTTTTTTGTTTTATAGTTGTATAGGGTGTTTTATGTGTGGCAAGTCTATTGTTTAATAGTTTAGCTATAATCATTATTTAATAGTTTAGCTATATTCTTGGTGAGAATCCTAATCACCCTTCTTTTGCTTAATGATGAACTGTAATGCACACATGTGACATGCTTGGAATGTAAATGATGAACTTTTCCCTAAATGGAAACAACTTATATATATTCATATCTTAATAATTCCATGAAGTGCACATTATCTTACTCATGAAAAGTATGTGTATAATGTGGGATTAGTTCCATATAATGGTTCTATTTTAGTAAGCACCTAGAAACCCGTCCAAGATTTACTCATTAGGAGTAAATCTTGGATAGTCCCCGGTTTGGGACTGTTCTTGAACACCTAATCTCACTTAGGATGTAAGTGTATAA
The DNA here is from genome assembly GCA_963693085.1 of Alisma plantago-aquatica. Lineage (NCBI taxonomy): Eukaryota > Viridiplantae > Streptophyta > Magnoliopsida > Alismatales > Alismataceae > Alisma > Alisma plantago-aquatica. Next base: position 471,936,508 of record OY856410.1, read on the forward strand.
TGTGTATTGGGTTTTCGAGAAAATTTTGGTAGCATTTCCTCGTTGTTCTCTAAGTACATATGTAGACTTCTTTTCAAGCTATCATGTCTACCACAATAAAGTTGGTTATGACAAGAAATAAAAGGTTAACTGATGTTATACAACTTTTTCTGAAAATATATAACATCGTTATATGTACTTACACTTTGTTAATACCAATATTATGCAGTCTCTGTCCACCCATAACAGTCACTATGAACTGGGCCTCTATGTCAATGTTAACGTTCCCTATTGAAGAACAATTGGACATCATCCTAGATGATCGTTCCTTAAACCAATTGGTCATACCCAAACATTGGCGTTTTCTAAAAGGAAGACACCACATGCCTAGTAAAGTGACCCTAACTTTTGGCAATTATTCACATGTTATCGAGGTTGAGTATGATTTGGCGGGAAATCTTGTATCAAAATCCGGTCGGCATGATTTGATTGAAGAGCTGCATGTGGTCCGTTGGAATAGGCTTTTTCTCCGTCCAGTTGGCCATAATTCCATCAAAGTTTGGATAACCAACAGCAACTGTGAGACCCCCGATCAACTTCTGCGGTATGAGCGCACTGCGTCGGATATCATCTATGAGGAGTCTGAATCTGAGGCCCCTGTCAGTTCAGATTCATCTAAATATAGTGAGGAGCTTCATGACACAACTTCATCATCAAAAAGAAGTTACTGATGCATGCGGGACCATGTTGGTGTAGTATTTAGTTGTCTATCTATCTAGACTTATCTGTATTAATAGTTTTTTTAATTATGCACATGTTTAGGGGTATACCAACCCCTTTGTTTAGTTACTGTTTAGGGGTACACCCCTGTGTGTGGATGTAAAAAGAGATTAATGAATGGAACTGAAAGTTGCTACATGAATGCTTATAACTGAAGTGTGTGTTCCCATGAATGTTACCAATTGCATGATTACACTACTATTTTCTCATATTGTATAGTCTATTTTAATATGACGTCATACTTACTTATATCTTGCTTAATGATGAACTGTAATGCACACATGTGACATGCTTGGAATGTAAATGATGAACTTTTCCCTAAATTGCCAATCATGCTTTTAAAGACATCAATAATCACCCTAACTTGAAGAACTAGGATTTTAGGTATAAGAATGACAACACATTATTTGTTGGCCTAGAAACCCGTCCAAGATTTACTCATTAGGAGTAAATCATGGATAGTCCCCGGTTTGGGACTATTGTTGAACACCTAATCTCTCTTAGGATGTAAGTGTATAATGTGTATTGGGTTTTCAAGAAAATTTCGGCAACATTTCCCCGTTTGTTCTCTAAGTACATATGTACTTGGAGAACTGCGGGAAAATGCTGCCGAAATTTTCTTGAAAAGCCAATACACATTATACACTTACTAGTGAGATTAGGTGTTCAAGAATGGATAGGTGGTACACATTTATTATATATAATAATGACATCACATGCATTTGTTAACCCTAGACCCTAATCTTGTCCTAATATATACTTGTTTTCTCTTTGATCATAGAATGGATAGATCATGGATGTCAATTCGCAATCGCTGCACCCCAGAGTTTATTTCTAGTCTTGACCAGTTCATTAGATTTTCCGAGGAACATAGGAAACAACCTGGAGATAGGTTCTACTGTCCATGTAGGCATTGCGGTAACAACTTGAAAGTCAACACTGGTGACGAAATCAAAACTCATGTCATGTGCAACGGGATTATACAAGGCTATACAGAATGGCACTGGCATGGAGAGATTTCAAACCTGAAACCAGTGGATGTCGATAGCAGTGCTTGTGTGGAAGAAGAAATTGCCTACGATGACGTAGATGTGAATGAACCAGTTCCAGTAGACATCGTTGATGTGATGCTGGATAGTTGTGGGGTAGAGCACACCGATCCACCTCCCATTTTTAGAAACATTGTGCATGATGCTGAGATGCCGTTATACACAGGTTTTACTAAGTTTACGAAGCTTAACGCTGTGTTGAGATTGTATAAGTTGAAAGCTAACAATAGATGGAGCGACAAAAGCTTCACGTCATTGCTGTCTTTGTTGAAAGAAATGCTTCCTGAAGGAAACGAGCTGCCAATCTCAACATACCAGGTAAAGAAATTGTTGTGCCCAATGGGAATGGATGCCAAGAAGATACATGCATGCCCTAATGATTGTGTATTATTTCAAAAGGACTATGCGGATTTGAAAGATTGTCCAAAATGTGGTGCGTCACGGTATAAATTGACGACTTCAGGGGAGTCCAAAACTGGTTCTCCTGCCAAGGTGATGTGGTATCTACCTATAATATCACGGTTTCAACGCTTGTTTGCCAATCCGATAGATGCGAAGAATTTGAGGTGGCATGCAGATGTTTAGAAAAATAATGATGGGATCCTACGACATGTGTTTGATTCCCCACAGTGGAAGAAGATTGATGTATTGTACCCTGAATTTGGTGAAGAAGTCAGGAATCTAAGACTTGGGCTTTGTACAGACGGGATGAATTCGTACGAGACATTGAGCAGCCAACATAGCACTTGGCCAGTCATGCTTGTTATATACAATCTTCCTCCCTGGCTGTGTATGAAAAATAAGTATGTAATGCTGTTGTTGTTGATATCGGGCCCTAAACAACCTAGAAATGACATCGATGTTTATCTTGACCTCTGATTGATGACTTAAAGAAACTCTGGGGTGAAGGTGTGATGACCTATGATGCTTCACGAAGAGAGACATTTCGTTTGCATGCTATGTTGTTTTGCACTATTAATGACTTTCCAGCATATGGGAATTTGTCTGGATATAGTGTCAAAGGAGCTAAAGTGTTATGACCCACATTTCGTTTTAACAGTAAGTACCTTGGTTAGTGCATAATTGAACTAATTATGTTAAGATAAGTACTTGCTTTTGTTAATAGTGTTTTGAGCTTTGAGCTAGTGTTAATGTATTCTTAGCTTGTTTTCTTATCCTGAGATTGAGGGCAAGTTTGTGCTTAATCTGTTGCCGAAGAAATCATGCGAAACCGACCTACGAGTAAAAAGATATAAGCTTTTTAGTGTGCAGGGACCTATGTGTAATTTCGGAAAGTTTTTGGGAAATTTACATCCGCCCCCCTGGGCGCCCTTCCTTATCCTTTTCTGTACTTTTCCTTTATTAGTTCTGTTAACCGACCTTGGAATGAACGTATCGTTCATTCCTTTGGTTGCCGCCTGAGAAAAACAGAGAGAAGGGTGAGGGAGAGAGCGAGCTAGAGGAGAAGCTAGGCAACCAAGCCCCTCCTTCTCCGTTTTTCTTCGATTCTTCATCTTCTCCAGCCAAATCAACCAGCTGCATCATCTTCTTCTGCTTCACCTTCTTCTTTCTCCTGTAGCCGTGAAGAAGCCGACCATGGAGATGGTCTAGGGAGCGAACGGTGCTTCCCCTCCGTTCTTTCTTCTTGCCAACTGCTTGCTAGGTCATTCCGAAGCTATAGGAGTGATTCGGGTAAGAATCATCCACCGAATCGACCCCAATCTCCTCTTTTACTTCTGCAATTTCCACCTCTGCGCAGGTTGCACGGCGTGCAAATCCGTTTGCACGGCGTGCAACGTTACAGAGAGCTGATATAGGGGATTTCTGTTTCTGCGCAGGTTGCACGGCGTGCAAAGTCAGATTGCACGGCGTGCAAAGTTACAGATAGCAGAATGAGTTTCAGCCCAGGTGCACGGCGTGCAAATCAGTTTGCACGGCGTGCAAATCAGTTTGCACGGCGTGCAAATCAGTTTGCACGGCGTGCAAAGGTGCAGAAAAGTAGAACAGAAGTGCACTGAAGGTGCACGGCGTGCACGCTGCTGTAAAGGGCAGAATTAGGCGTGGTTGTGGACGTTTTTCGGTGTATACGAACACACCGAAGTGGGTGAGTAGTAGTTCATTTAGAAATCATTATTTAACTCAATTTAAATGCTTAATTACTTCTGTATCAGTTAGTATAACTTTTAAACAGTGTAGTACATACAATAAGGTATGTTAGATTCATTGGAACTTGAAATACTTGATACGCTTAATGAAAATGATGAAATTTCTGTATTATAGTTGCAATGTATTTGCTGATTTAAAAGTAGATGTTTAGCATTGAAACTGGATAAATGATACTGAATCATGTTTAAGGATGACAAAGGATATACATGTGTTTCGAGTGAGTATTCAGAATGTGCTATATGCATGAAATGTGATATTCCTGTTTATATGATTATATGTTAATCAGTTAATAGACTTAGGTGCCCTAACACCGTAGAACCCCTAAATGAAGATCTGTTTCTTAGGGGTGAAACTCGTGTCCAACATCAACCGGTTGAGTAATTCTGGTGGCACGAGGGTTGATAGACAGTGTCCAACACCAACCGATTGAGTAATTTCAGTGGCACTGGGGTAAATAATAAGTAAAATAAAGGGTTATCCAACACCAACCGGTTGAGTAATTCTGGTGGTAACCCTGTGTTGACTCCCTGCGCCTGTGTACTCAGGTCAGGAGGAGTCTGGAGCACACGTGGTTGTGCAGCACACGTGGTTGTGCATTGAGGCCGTGGAGCCTGGGGTCCTGTAGCAGAACAGGGCTGGTGTCAGACTTAGCATTTCCCGGGTGTGTCGCTAAGTCTTGTACGGTGGGATCGTAGCATGAACTTGCTGCGGATCTTTATATGCAGAGTACACTGCATATGATTAGGGAATAATAATAATATAAATTGGTACTCATATAGGATCACAGTAAATTAAAGTATTCGAACTTTTGTACTAATTCTCTATATCTGTTTATCTGTTCAAATTTTCCGTTATGGTATGGAAATGTGAATATATCCTGCAATTTGCTATGTCATTAGAACTGCCCTGCTCGTACTATATTTATGTTTGTTTCAATTTTATAAATCTGATGAGTTGTTTAGTGATAGCTAAGTGAAATGCTATTCACTGAGCGAGTAGGCTCATACCTCTACTCAAAACATTTTCAGGCCAACATCAACATCAGGAATCTGAAGGATCGTTTCATCCCAACGCCTAGTCTATAGAAGGTTTGTAGTTAGTCTAGTTAGAGGTCTCTTAGTCCTTTCCCCTCGGTCCTTGGGACATGGCGTGGGTGAGAGAGAGTGTGTATGTGGAATGTGTATAAAGATGTAAACTAACTGTTATGTTTACTTTCTGTTAAACAATGTTACATGTTGTAAACTCTGTTTATGTTCTCTACCCAGTTAATTGAAATGCTTCCGCAATAGTTTGTTATGTTTTAGTTTACAGCAATATCTAGATATCATTACGAGGTTTTAAAAAGGACAAAGTTCTCAGTGATTTGTTTATGTGATAATCCCTCCGTTGTGCCCTAATCTCGTGATTAGTGGTTAGTGCGAGATCGGGGTGTGACATAAAGCGTGTCCTATATGTGAAGAGAACACTGATTCAACAAGACTAAAACATGGAGGTAAGAATGTATATCTCGGTCATCGAAGGTTTCTTCCAAAATTCCATCTGTATCGTAGGAAGCGCAAAGCATTCAATGGATTGAATGAGGAACGCAGTGCACCTAAACCTATACCAGGGGAGGTTGTTTATGAAAGAGTAAAAGACTTTGTCAATGAATTTGGTAAGAGATCACAATGTACTACACGGAGTGACAATTCTTCATTCAAGAAGAAGTCAATATTTTGGGATCTTCCTTATTGGAGTTCTTTGACAGTCAGACATTGTATCGATGTAATGCATGTTGAGAAAAATGTCTGTGATAGCATCATTGGTACTCTGTTAAATATACCAGGTAAGACTAAAGATGGGATAAAATCCAGACTGGACCTACGTGAAATGGGAATAAGGTCAGAATTAACAGAATTACGTGAAATGGGTAATAAAAGAACATACTTACCTCACGCTTGTTACACGTTGTCTAGAAAGGAGAAGAAAGCTATTTGTGAATGCTTGGTAAATGTTAAGGTGCCACATGGTTACTCATCCAACATCTGTAGATTGGTATCAATGAAAGATCTGAAGTTGATAAGTCTTAAATCTCATGATTGTCACACTCTAATGCAACAAATATTGCCCGTGGAAATTCGATCTATATTGCCGAAGCATGTAAGGTTTGCAATCACCAGACTTTGTTTCTTTTTCAACAGTCTCTGCAACAAAGTTATTGACCCTGAGACTCTCGATAATTTGCAAAGAGAAGTGGTTATTACCTTATGTCAGCTTGAGATGTATTTCCCTCCTTCATTCTTTGATATCATGGTACATCTTGTTGTCTACTTGACTAGGGAAGTGAAAATCCTGGGACCGGTTTTCTTGCATTGGATGTATCCCTTTGAACGATACATGAGCATTTTTAAAGGTGATGTTTGAAACCGTTATCAGCCTGAAGGGAGTATTATTGAAGGTTATGTGGCAAGAGAGGTTATGGATTTCTGCAATGACTTTCTCATTGGTAATGACACTCCTGATAATGACAAAAATATTGATGAGCTATTTGGCAAAGGAATTTTGGGATCACGTGTGAAAGTAATCAGCCGTGAGCAAGTGGAACAAGGTCATTTGTATATTTTACACAACATGGACGAAGTGAACGTTTATATCGAGGAACATACCAATTTCATCAAAAGGCAATATCCTCGAGCCAATACAATGTGGCTTGCTAGAGAGCATAACAAGACTTTTATTAAGTGGTTTGAAGATAAAGTCTTACATCAACTATCTCAAACACCAGATGATATTACTGAAACTATCAAATGCCTCGCCTTTAAACCAAAGTTGACTGTTATGTCTTATGAAGGGTATGACATTAATGGATTCACATATTACACAAAGCGCCACGATGATAAGAGTGTCGTCCAAAACAGTGGGGTCACCCTTCAAGCATCGACTATGTTTTTTTCAAGTGCAAAGGATAAGAGTCCACGTGAAGCTAAAATGTCATATTACGGTGTCATTGAAGAGATATGGGAATTTTACTACATAGATTTCAAAATTCCGCTCTTCAAATGTAATTGGGTTGATAACACCAAAGGAGTTATAGTGGATGAATTGGGTTTCACTTTAGTGAACTTTGAAAATATTGGCGAGAAGGCTGAACCATTCATATTGGCATCACAAGCGAAACAAGTATTTTATATCGATGATCCTGCAAATGATAAATGGTCGGTTGTTCTTCATGGTAAAAGACAGTTCATTGAAGATCCTATAGATGAAGAAGAGTACTATGATAAATATGATGACTCCAGTCCATTCTTAGTTGGGTTGCCAACTCCACAAAATATTGAAGAAGCTAATGATGACTTATATGTGCGCGGAGATCACAATGAAGGATTGTTAATTGATAAAAGATCACAATTTTAGAGGCATGCATATTTATATTTTTTTATTGAAGCTAAATGTTTACTTTTTTAATATCAATATCATTTTCTAATTTGATGTTTCATTATCTTCTAGTTAATACAAATGCTAAACAGCAAAAAAAGCCCCAATGAAGAGAAGCAGGATACGAATACAATACATAAAGTGCAGCACACACAAGTGCTTCAGATTCATATAACAACATGACAAACTAACACATATACAGTGCATAACAACAGCAGCGCCGAATTTACATACAACACTAGCTTAATACATATATAGTGGGACTAAGGTGACGATACCACCTGGTAAAACAGGTTACCGACTACATGTTACGACTGGGAGGTCGTGATTCAGCAACCGTATGCATTAGCAGGAGGACAAACATATGGTGATATGTTTGTCCTCCTGCTAATGCATACGGTTGCTGAATCACGACCTCCCAGTCATAACATGTAGTTGTCGGTAACCTGTTTTACCAGGTGGGATCGTCACCTTATAAGTCCCACTATATATGTACTAAGCTAGTGTTGTATGTAAATTCGACACTATTGTTGTTATGTACTATATATGTGTTAGTCTGTCATGTTGTATGGACATCGATTGTATTGCTCAGGTATTATATAGCCTCATTAGATAATATGAAATATATCAATCTTATTTATAGCTCATTAATTATATATATACATCATTCTCTTTACAGGTGTTTAAAGCTGACCCCACTACAGAAACGGACTTACCAGATGTACATGCTCCCTATACGATGGGAGAATTAAATAAAGTAAGAGAAGAATGGGCAACAGCCATACAAATAGTGAGGGATTTAAAATATAATTGGGATCCTGATAGTGAATAATGACTAAACAATGATATTTTGTAAATGAATTTCTGAATTATAATATATGTGTGAATGTTTCTACATGTCTGGATATTTCTACATGTGTCTGAGTCAAAATGAATGAAAGTGTTGGTTGCTATATGAATGTTTCTACATGTGTGAATGTGAATGAATGGAACTACAGATTGCTAGCTACATGAATGTTTCTAAATGTGTGAAAATAAAATGGAACTACAGGTTGCATTGCTAAATGCATGTGTGAATATTTTTGTTGTTAATTTTGTAGGTTTGTGGCCTGTTATCGGCTGATATCAATGGATGTCATAAAACCTGCAGTTCATAATTGAACTGAACATGTTTCTCATCCTGCGACCAGCCACAGCAGGTCTGCAGACTGACAGAAAAAAAAACAATAGGCGTCGGTTATTTATATAAAACCGACGCCAAATAGTTACAGTGTTGATTTTTAATAGAAACCGACGTCTATTTCCTTAACACCACGGCCGTGCTGTCTAGCACGGCCGTGTTGGGAGTTATATGGCGTCGGTTATTAGCTAATAACTGACGCCTATAGTGCCCAAGTTGGTGCCCTCCTGTGGCGCGAAGATATATGTCGTCGGTTATTTGTAAAAAACTGACACTGATAGTGCCCAAGATGGCGCCCTTTCTGTGGCGCGAAGGGTTTGGGCGTCGGTTTCGTATCTAATAACCAACGCCTATAGTGCCATGATGGCACGTTTTCGGTGGCGCGTGAAGAGTTTGGGCGTCGGTTTTGGAACTGACGCCTAATGGGTGAGCTTTTAGTGTCGCCCACATAGGTGTCGCTTAGAAACTGACACTAAAGGCTTTAAATAACCGACACTAAAGGTAGGTTATGTAGTAGTGATACCAAGGTAAAGAATCCTAGTATCTAAGGACTTTCAATGATATGAGAAGATGGGAACATGACTCCCGATAAGATGAATAATGTTTGGTTACCTAGAAGGGCCAACTTTGAAATTTGTCTAGTTACATACTATAGTATGGATACCATATGTCAGGGGTTTATGCCCCGCATAAACATGACATCAACAAAGATGTATGAGTTGAAGGAACAATTGTAGAATTATTTTGGGAAAAGTTGATAAAGCTAAAAATAATTTCTTAGAATATCTCTATCTAGTTTTTTAAAGGCAGCTTATACATAACATCTAGAGATACCTCTGAGATAGTTCTTCTTAATAAGTAGTCTCTCCTTATGAAAAGAAAATAAACAGCTAAAGGGATAATTGATACAAGTCATAAGAAATTTTAGTGTTGTGTCAGCAGATTTGAGTGGCACAACAAATGCATGATAAGACTTGTAGTCCCCAAGTGGGTGACAGAACGTAACTCTGTTCTTTCCTTGAAAGAGAAATGACAAACTAAGTGAGGGGTATAGAAAACTCCCAAGATCAAGGATCTTATTACATAAAGATGTAAGTTGAAAAGGTGACAAATCAGTGAGATTTGACACCTGAGTTAAATAAGGTATGTATAATGATTCTCCGACTAAGAAAAATATTACCCGACACAGAGTTGACTATACAGTCAATAATGAAAAAGAAAATGGAGCATGTGTCCTGTATGACAGATTCTATGATAACCCTGTGTGAAAGAACTTTGGTCAAATTTCTATGGCATCTCCATGACATTAAGATGTTATTTGGAGACTTGATGATATTATGAATGAATAATATTTGTCTCCCTTTACCTGGGATTTTCACGGACGAAATCCTTGTTAGGGGTTTATAATTTGTAATGACCTTGACCTGGGTTATGAGGTAACCCTATTTTTTTTGTATAAGTAAGTTTCTTATAACTTGAATATAATCCTCTAAAGTGTTTTTCTATCAGGTAACAAACTTATGTTTCAAATTTGGTCCCGTTTTAATAATGTTTGAGCAATGTTCTCATGTTTTGGACCAAAATGCAATTTACCCAAGATGAGGGGTTATATTGCAATTTGTCACATGTTGAATGTTCCCTAAGTTTTTTAGAATCATTATAGAAATAATTATGCAAGTTGGGGGCTTGTGGAAAGCCTAAATTCCAAGTTTGAACTTGTATGAATAATGTTGGTGACTTGTGTACCAATTTTGGTGCAAGTTGTAATTTAACCAAAATGTAGGGTTGATATGCAAATTACCACCTCTAGAGTATCCCTACTCCCTCGTAGTATCATGAAGAGGAGAGAGAAATAAAGGGACACCATGTTTGAATCTATTGTGAGTGATGGTGATCTTGGTGGTGAAATGACCAAGAAAAAGGGTTGAATATGAAACCCTAACTTGGGTTGTATCAAGTTGAAAAACTTATATATGAGTGCCTATCGGCCAAGGATCCAAAGGAAGAGTCTCATATCATTTTGTGGACTCTTGGAAAAGCCCATGACGTGCAAAGCACCTCAAGGAGGTGAAGTGTATCGGTTTACAACTTCCTTAGAAAAGTTGTATCGGGTTGTGAATAAAGTGATGATTTAGTTGATATATTTTATTCAAAGGGATAAGTAATGGATGAAAATTCATCCCTAGATTATCCTCAAGTGTTTTGCATGTCAATATAAATGTTAATGCATGCATGTACACGTGTCAACCATGCATGGACACGTGGCACCTAGTAGCTCAAATTGATGACACCTCATTTTCACACTTCTTCATGAACAACAAGTATATATACCCCTTCTTTCACCCCTTTAGTGAACTTTTTCGAATCCTACCACCTCCTTTCTCTTAGATATTGTGCATGGAGCCTTTGTTTCATTCAGGAGTGATGTGGTATCGTGCATAGGCCTTGGGTATCGGCCATAGCAAGTAATATCGGCCATAGCATGTTGATATCGGCCATAGCAAGTCGATAATGGCCAAGTGGAGTGTTTTTGGCCACAAGTGAGGGGGGTATCGGCCACAAGTGATGGCATATCGTGCAAGGGTAGTCAGGTATCGTGCAAGGTGCTAAGGAGCAAAAGGTATCTCAATACTTAACCCTAAGGTGAGGCCATGATCATCTTCAACCTTGGATTGAAGCATGATTTTAGGGTTATGATCTTCCTTTCTTTTCTTCTTCACCAATTTCTTATCCTTGGTGATTCCTTGTATATGAAGGAGTTGTGAACGAGACTTGGACTTTTTATAAGTCATATTAAACCTTAGGAACGTGGATCTTTGGAGCTTGGATCTTTGAAGTTGTTCTTGAGGCAGGTTATATAACTTGAACTCAACCATGTTATTATTCATCACCTAAATTGCTATACTTAATGATCTACTTTTAATTCCAAAATTTTCTGAAATAGTTGATGACATTATGAGTTCTAGTAGTTTCTTAGACCTATTGCCATGAAATTTAACAGTTAGAAAGAAGGTCTAGAGCTTGAAGAAGATGGTATCACCTTATAAAGTGATATCGGGTTCAGGCACACAAGCAAGCACCTCTAACCCGATATGGTGATGCACCTACTTCACTAAAATGATATGGATATGATTTTATACTTTCTTGCACGATATGGTGGTGTAGTATACACCTCTTGCACGATATGAGGTCAAGAAAACACCTCAAAAATGATATTGTGTTAAACACACACCTCTTTGCCCGATATGGTGTGAAGCACACACACACACCTCTTTGCCTGATATGGTGTGAAGCACACACACACCTCTTTGCTCGATATGGTGTGAAGCACACATACACATCTAAAGTGATATGGTGAGCAAGCACACACCTCTTTTCCCGATATGGTGTGAAGCACACACACACCTCTTTTCCCGATATGGCGTGAAGCACACACACACCTCAAAAGTGATATGGAAGCATACATACACCTCAAGGGTGATATGGAAGCACACATACACCTCAAACCCGATATGGAAGCACACATACACCTCAAACTTGATATGGTAAGCACACATACACCTCTAAAGTGATATGGGTAGCAAGCACACACCTCATACCCGATATGGTGGAAGCACCTCAAAACCCATATGAAGGAAAGCACCTTAGATGCAATGTACTTGATGAAGTAACACATGAAGTGTCTTATATCAAGTCATACATTAAGAGGTATGGAGTTTAATGAATATTAATTAAGTAGTCTAATGAACCTTGAAGGAAAGGTTGAGCCAACTTAATAAAGTATGAAGTAATCAACATCCTAGTAAGGATGAGAGAGAAACTCATACTTCTGTGATAATCATGAAATGAGCATACATTGATACTCCTAATATGTGTGGAGACTAAATTAGGGTTTGATTCTTGATAAATGTACTTGAAAACCCTAGATGGTTTTATAAGAGAAACCTTAACCCTAATGAAGGGTAATGATAAGAGTTGAAATTATAATTGGTTAATAAAGGGGAAACCTTAACCATATTGAAAACCATGCTGGTAGCATGAGATAATGAACATATCTAAGTATGAGCTATGATGTTACATATAATACAATTTAATGGGCCTTGTGAGCCATGTGATTAGTTTTTGCCTAGTGAGAGGTGACAAGATGTTTAATGGGCCTTGTGAGCCATGTGATTAGTTGTTGCATAGTGAGAGGTGACAAGATGTTTAATGGGCCTTGTGAGCCATGTGGTTAGTTGTTGCCTAGTGAGAGGTGACAAGATGTTTAATGGGCCTTGTGAGCCATGAGAATAGTTGTTGCCTAGAGAGAGGTAACAAGATGTTTATAAGAGCTTGAGGAATAAATGATAATGTTAAAAATAAACTAGTAAATGGAAACTTAGTAACATAATAATAATAATAAATGGATCCAATAATAATAATGAAATCTTAATCATACATGATTTATGCTTATAGCCAAATAAGGGCTATAGTGTTTTTAATATGCTTAAAAGGAGATAAGAAGAATACTTTTATTATATAAAGGATGTGAATAAGTATGATGTCTTGGCCAAGGTATAATGCCTAGTAAAGGTGATGTGGTATTTAGTGATGAGATGCACATGATTGGCATAGTCCAATGCCTAGAATAGATGCATAGGATTGGCATAGTCCAATGCCTGGAATAGTTTCACAGGATTGGTAATAACCCAATGTCTGGTTCTTAATCACAGGATTGGTAATAACCCAATGTCTGGCTATTAATCATAGGATTGGTAATAATGCAATGTATGGCTATTAATCACAAGATTGGTAATAACCCAATGTCTGGCTGTTAATCATAGGATTGGTAATAACCCAATGCCTGGTTGTTAGTTACATGATTGGTAATAACCCAATGCCTGACTGTTAATCACAAGATTGGTAATAAATCAATGCATGGCTGTTAATCACATGATTGGTAATAACCCAATGTCTGGTTGTTAATCACAGGAATGGTAATAACCCAATGCATGGTTGTTAATCATAGGATTGGTAATAACCCAATGCCTGGCTATTAATCACATGATTGGTAATAACCCAATGTCTGGCTGTTAATCACAGGATTGGTAATAACCCAATACCTGGATGTAATATCACAGGATTGGCATAGTCCAATACCTGGAATAGTTGCACATGATTGGCATAGTCCAATGCCTGGAATAACCTCACAGGATTGGCCAAGCCAATACCTGGACAGATGATGATGATGTATATTCACATGACTAGTACAATTCAATATCTGATTAGTAGATTGGTTGAGGCCAACAGATAGAAATGAGAATGATTCATGGATGTCATACCATGATAATGAGTATCACATGATAAGCTTGAGTTGTTGATATAGTATGATGGGTAAATGATGTACATGTTCTTCATATTCCTTATAAAGTGAATAGATGATTTACTGCTCTATCATAGATGGTTGCAATGCTTTAAAAGATGAGAATATTCTAAACTGCTTATCCTCTGCTCAGTATAATACTATTTAACTGTGATAATAACATTGTTGGCAGAGAGTTATATCTCTCGCTGGGATAATTGTCTCACCCTATGAGATCGACATTTTTTTAGGTGGACGTGCACGAGGGGGACTGAGACCGTACTGTAGAGAAAGAACAACAGTAGCAGGGATAACAGTGACAACTCAGGTTGAGTGTATTGTCTGTCATGTCTTGTAGATAGAAGTCCTATGTGTCGTCTCTGTACTCTCAGGTCCTTAAAGTTGGTTCGTACTGGTTTCATGAATGATATGAGATTTTGGCTTGAATGCCTCGAGGTTTTATGTTGCTCCATTATGTGTTTTGATAGAGAAACTATTATATGTTGTCCTCGAGATGAGATGAAGCAATGTTGTACAATGTGAATCATGATATGTATGAGTTTTGGATCTTTCAGTAAAAAATTTCTGGACAAGGATCTCCTTGCAAAAAATGATTTTAAATTTTAGTGATTTTCGTTAATCCACTATTTATGTTTATTCTGCTTAATTAGTAATGATTTGTTTGTCGATTTGATGAAGGTCGTTACTCTTAGTGTAGTTAGAATAGGTATTTTTGTGTCCGGTTTTATTACTACATAATTAATGGTTGTGTTATTTTAAGGTACACTAAACCATTCAATAATGATCTAAGCTATTCTTTACAACCATTTCTTTTTACAACATGTCAACAGGAGGAAGGTGTGTAGATGGCAGCTGAAACGATTATCCTTACCATACCCTACAGGATATGGGTATTGAGTAACAAGAGTAATACCCTTCCCATTTACAACCCTAACTGGTCTAGATAGTAGAGTAGAATGTGTGATACCACAACCACTACATCTTTGTGTCATTTGTTTTTAGATTTTTATTTATATTTTACCTTTTTTCCATTGCACACTATTCTTTAAGCAATATGTAATGAAATAGTGTGTTTCAATTTGCATAAATCAATTTTTGCTCTATTCACCCACTCTCTATGGAGCTTTTATGCGTCTATTTTCTAATAACCATTATATAAAGACGAACTCTAAAATGTCATTGAAAATTAAAGTCAATACATTTGTATGAGTAAGATTGCATCCAACTATGTCATATAGTTAAGATCAAATTTATTACAATCCAAAATTTTGATGAGTAATTATTTCCTTCAAAATATAACTTATTAAATTTTAGTATAGCATACTCTTCTTGGTTTGTGGCCTAGGGGTGGTTACCTTTTTGAGGTGATCTTAAGGTAGTCTCATTTTATTAAAAAAAAAGATATAATATAAAAATTATAACAATAGAAAAATCTTGGAATAAATATTAATACATTTGTATATAAAGCTGAAAATACAAGTTTATCAGCTATTTAAAAAAAATTATTTCCCTTTAGTTGTCATCAAAATTTAGTGTACATTATTTTGCATGTCCACTACTTTCACAAACTTTAAGACATTGGAGCATCATCGTCAATTTAACAAAGACACACACTCAACTTCATGATTTAATAATATAAAAAATGTTATTACCATTTTACACAAAAGACCGTATTTTCCTTGCCTTCTTTATTTAGCTGAAGATACTTAGTCAAATTTAAACCAAATGTAGTTCTCATGAATATGAACAATAAAAAAAATGCACTATGGCATCGGGAACGGTCTGAAGGTTCAATTTCCTTTTCATTCTTGATAGTTCAAGCAACACAAAATGGATTCAATTTGCATCCATCTCTTAACAAATTCAATTACATATGATGTACCTTATAAATTATCTTTAAATATGCTGCCTCACGGTTTTAATCAGTTTCTTTGGTCGACACGGAAACATGGTGACTTATAATTATTTCCGCAAAATATACTTATTCATTGACACTTCAGGTTTTCTACAACTGTATCACAGCACATCATCGTATTCCACTTCCTTCTCTTAATTTCTATAGAGGGCGTCTCCACCTAAATGACCAACAATCGTTTTGCACAAGCTTTGTGCCCTTTTCCGGCAAAGTGTCATATTCGTATATTGACCTAGAATGCATCACGCATTAATTAGGTCGGTTCACATAAAAAGTATTTAGATGTGTTCCATGCCATTGCCTAATGTTCAGTATTTTGTTATGGTTATCTGTTGCATCATCAAGAACGATCTAGTTAACGCAGTCCACTAATTCTGAAAGTAGAGTTGTAGCAATAGTATTTAATCATTACCCGACCAGTGTAGCTCAGGTGGTTCGGTCCGGCTTGTCCTCCCTGGGGGACCCGGGTTCAAATCCCCCTGGGCGCACTATAATTACCAACTCATTGGGTCATCCTGGCTCTGGCACCTATTTGAGGAGGAGGGGGAGCTGGGCTCCTTAACTCCTTAAGACTCAAAAAAAAAATTAATCATTGAACTTGTGGTGCCGTGTATAACCTTACTTGTTAGATTTACATATTGTTGGCTTGGATATACAACAATATTTCTATTTTTTTATTTTCAAACTAAGGTTTTATGATTTTGATTTTGAACATGAATGGCGGGTAAGTACATTTCCACACAGCATTTGGAAAATCAATATTATGTAAGGATAAAAACTTATGACTTATGTATTATTTGTATGGATAAAATATATATGATATTTAATGGTGTCCTTAATATTTGTAATGTGACCAACTATTCGCTTCCAAATGGTTGATGTAACCGACTTGCTGTTCCGCCCATAAATTTTTAATCATTCATTTATTCAAAAACCCACCCCAAAAGAATACTGCGGTGTGGGTAGGATTGAGAATAATAGGAACACGTTGGACAGCATATTTGAACCCCAACTATTAATCAACCAGGGATGGCACCTCAAGAGAAAATCATCACACCAATTACAGTAAACCTCTAAGTACAAGCATTTAATTCTTGTATCATCTTTGGCGATATGCTTGGTTTTCATCTAAGTGATGCACGTGTAAATTTTTTAGAAAAATTATGAACAATGTTCCTTTCTACTAGTCCCTTTTTCATCTAAGTAGTGCACGTGTAAATTTGTTACGGCCATGTTGAGGTTTTCTGCAATTTACTTAAAAGAACTTCTATAGATATTTCCTTTATTTGACTCACGCCAAACTTCAACCATAAATTCATCAAAGATAACTCTACTTACATAGAATTAACAAAAAAGCAATTCCTTCTTGAAAACATTCATAAAATTTCAAACTAACCTATTTGTTTTCACATAAAAAAGACAATAATTAAAATTCCTTGAATTTCCTCTTTTCCCACTCTCTTCCCATTTTAGTGTTTTATCATTTGATTTATGTTATATTAATTTCCCATTATAGTCCTTCATGGATCCAAACAATATTGACATAGATGACCATTATCCTTTTTAGCCAACCACTTTCCCTCTCCTCATTCCTCAAATGCATCTCTCTTTCCACAATCTCAAAGCCCTTGCACGTACATATTCTGCTACCTTTTTGAATTCTTCATTAACAAAATCATGGGCAGAAGAACAAACGGAAAGTGAACCTTTTCCTATTGCAACATGCGGATATGATGGTTGATATCTGATGATTATTTATTAGGCTTTAGATGTACAATTGAGTCTTGTTTTGTCGCTTAGTGTAGTTAGAATAGGTATTTTTATGTCCGGTTTTATTTCTACATAATTAATGTTTGTGTTGCTTTTAGATACACTAAACCATTCGATAATGATCTAAGCTATTCTTTACAACCATTTCCTTTTACAACATGTCAAAAGGAGGAAGGTGCGTAGATGGAAGCTAAAATGATTATCCTTACAACACCCTACAGGATATGGATGTTGAGTAACTGGAGTAATTCCCTTCCCATTTACAACCCTAACTGATAGGCAACAACTAGATAGTAGAGTAGAATGTGTGATACCAGAACCACTACATCTCTGTGTCATTTGTTTTTAAATTTTGATATTGCTACTTTACTTTTTTCCATCGCACACTATTCTTTAAGCAATATGTAATGAAATAGTGTGTTTCAATTTGCATGAATCAATTTTGGCTCTATTCACCCACTCTCTCTGGAGCTTTTATGTGTCTATTTTCTAATAACCATTATGTAAAGACAAACTCTAAAATGTCATTGAAAATTAAAGTCAATACGTTCGCATGAGCTAAGATTGCATCCAACTATGTCATATAGTTAAGATCAAATTTATTACAATCCAAAATTTTGATGAGTAATTATTTCTTTCAAATTATAACTTATTAAATTTTAGTATAGCATATTATTCTTGATTTGTGGCCTAGGGGTGGTTACCTTTTTGAGGTGATCTTAAGGTAGTCTCTTTTTATTAAAAAAAATATATAATATGAAAATTATAACAATATAAAAATCTTGGAATAAATATTAATACATTTGTATATATAGCTGAAAATACAAGTTTATCAGCTCTTTTCAAAAATAATTTTTATTTCCCTTTAGTTATCATCAAAATTGAGTATACATTACTTTGCATGTCCACTACTTTCACAAAATTTAAGACATTGGACAAAGACACACACCCAACTTCATGATTTAATAATATTAAATATATTATTACCATTTTACACAAAAGACCCTGTTTTCCATGCCTTCTTTATTTAGCTGAAGATACTTAGTCAAATTTAAACCAAATGTAGTTCTCATGAATATGAACCTTAAAAAATGCACTACGGCATCGGGAACGGTCTGAAGGTTCAATTTCCTTTTCATTCTTGATTAGTTCAAACAACACAAAATGGATTCAATTTGCATCCATCTCTTAACAAATTCATTTACATATGACGTACCTTTTAAATTATCATTAATTATGCTGCCTCACAGTTTTAATCAGTTTCTTTGGTCGACACAGAAACATGGTGACTTATAATTATTTTCGCAAAATATACTTATTCATTGACACTTCAGGTTTTCTACAACTGTACCACAACACTTCATCGTATTCCACTTCCTTCTCTTTCTATGGAGGACGTCTCTACCTAAATGGCCAACAATCGTTTTGCACAAGCTTTGTGCCCTTTCCCGGCAAAGTGTCATATTCGTATATTGACCTAGAATGCTTCACGCATTAATTAGGTCGGTTCACATAAAAAGTATTTAGATGTGTTCCATGCCATTGCCTAATGTTCAGTATTTTGTTATGGTTAACTCTTGCATCATCAAGAACGATCTAGTTAACGCAGTCCACTGATTTTGAAAGTAGAGTTGTAGCAATAGTATTTAATCATTGAACTTGTGGTGCACGTGTATAACCTTACTTGTTAGATTTACATATTGTTGGCTTGGATATACAACAATATTTATATTTTCTATTTTCAAACTAAGGTTTTATGATTTTGATTTTGAACATGAATGGCGTGTAAGTGCATTTCCACACAGTATATGGAAAATCAATATTATGTAAGGATACAAATTTATGGCTTATGTATTATTTGTATGGATAAAATATATATGATATTTAATGGTGTCCTTAATATTTGTAATGTGACCAACTATTCGCTTCCAAATGGTCGATGTAACCGACGTGCTGTTCCGCCCAGAATTTTTTTATCATTCATTTATTCAAAAACCCACCCCAAAAGAATACTGCGGGGTGGGTAGGATTGAGAATAATAGGAACACGTTAGGAGGAGGACAGTGCGCCGGGGACAACATTTTTGAACCCCAACTATTAATCAACCAGGGATGGCACCTCAAGAGAAAATCATCACACCAATTACAGTAAACCGCTAAGTACAAGCATTCAATTCTTGTATCATCTTTGGCGATATGCTTGGTTTTCACCATACATAACCATAACTATATTGGTACTCCCTTTAAATATGCGACTGGTTTCACACATGCGAGTCCACATAGCAAACAAATTGCCCTCAAGACCGCCGCGTTGCTGCATGCGGATGGCCTGCGAGTCATGTACGCCTGGCGAGTTCGCATGCTGCGGCAGCCACGTAGTTGGTTACAGGTGCTACAATAGCCCACAGAACTACGATTACCAGGGGCTGCGTAGGTGAATACGTATAGTATATGCAGCGATGTTTCCATCTAAATCGTATTTTCCGCTCGAAGCAGTATATCCATCCATGTTTCCATCCAAATCGTGTTGTCTGAGGGCCAAGGGGACTCCCGCCGCTTGATTTCTTTCCCTCCTCGGCCGGTTTTCCTGTTTCCCGTTGTACACCGCATCAGTACTACTGGACTGTTTACTAGCAATCAGTACTCGATTAGTTTACTAGTATAACTACCAGGCCAGCAACACCATTTCCTGTGCGCCCAGGTGTCACGACCTCCCTCATGTTTGTAGTCGCTAGCTTCTTTTTCTGCACTACAGACACCTGGCGTTGGTCTTTCTCGGTTTCTCCACCCTAGTCACAAAAAACAATAAAATTTTAGCCCGTACGGCTCTTTTTAATTAAAAATT
Organism: Alisma plantago-aquatica; assembly: GCA_963693085.1. NCBI lineage: Eukaryota > Viridiplantae > Streptophyta > Magnoliopsida > Alismatales > Alismataceae > Alisma > Alisma plantago-aquatica. Next base: position 471,956,967 of record OY856410.1, read on the forward strand.
ATCCATTCATTCATTTAATAGTCGGAAAGAGAACTGCTAAGCGGAGTGCGCCGAGGGCGGTTACTTTAAAATTTAGTGGGATGTAATAAAATTTCATTATATTATACAGTAAGTGTTTTTTTTTCTTTATTTTTGAAATTACATAATGGTTCATGTATGTGTACATAACATTTTTGTCTTTAAGTTTTTAGATTATATATTGTAGTAGGAGACTCATCAAAACTATATAAGAAAGCCCATAGTGGGGCTGAATGCAATTGTTTTCTATTATTTTTTTGAAATTACATATTTGTTCCTTTGTGTAAGCACCATTTTGCCAACATTTTTATAAGTTACAAACACATCCTTTATAACTAAGTAAGCCCCAAAAGGGTGTTGGATGCAACTTTCTCCATTATTTTTTTTTAAAATAGCATACTGGCCCCTTTGTGTTTCACCACACTTTTGTCTTTAATTTTTTAATTATATATTATATTAGGAGACTCATACATACTAATATGTGGATGCAATTTCAACGATTATTTTTAAAAATTCCATGATAATCTCTATGTGTGTACATCACACTTTTGACTTTAAATTTTTAAATTGTATATTGTATTAAGAGACTCATCTATGTTATATAAGAAAGCCCGTGGAGGGGGTTGGTTGTAATTTTTCTCTATTATTTTATGAAATCACATACCTGTCCATGTGTGTACGCCACAATTTTGTCTTTAATTTTTTAAATTATATATTATATTAGGAGACTCATCTATATTATATAAGAAACTTTATGGAAGGGGTTGGATGCAATTTTCTCCATTATTTTTTAAAATTACATGTTGCTCCCTCTTTGTGTAGACCACACTTTTGTCTCTAATTTTTTAATTGTATATTATATTAGGAGACTCATCTATACAATGTAAAAAAATATGTGGGGTTGGATGAAATTTTCTCCATTATTTTTTGAAACTACATACTGGTCCATATGTGTGTACATCACATTTTTGTCCTTAATTTTTAAAATTATACATTGTACTAGGAGGCTCATCCATACTATATAAGAAAGCCCATAGTGGGGTTGGATGTAATTTTCTCTATCATTTTTTGAAATTACACATTGGTCCATGTGTGTCAACATCATACTTTTGTCTTTAAGTTTTTAAATTATATATTGTAGTAAGAAGCTCATCTATATTATATAAGAAAGCCCACAGTGGGGGTTGGATGCAATTTTCTCCATTATTTTTGAAATTACATATTGGTCATTGTGTGTCATCATCACACTTTTGTGTTTCATTTTTTTCAATTATATATTGTAGTAAGAGGCTCATCTATACTATTTAAGAAAGATTGGAGGGGGGTGGATGCAATTTTCTCCATTATTTTTTGAAAATACACACTGGTCCCTGTGTGTAAACCACACTTTTGTCTTTAATTTTGTAAATTATATATTGTAGTAGGAGGCTCATCTATACTATATTAGAAAGCCCTAGTGGGGGTCGGATGTAATTTTCTTCATTACTTTTTGAAACTACATACTGGTCCCTGTGCGTACACCAAATTTTTGTCTTTAATTTTTTAAATTATATATTGTAGTACGAGACTCATTTATACTATATAAGAAAGCCCCGAAGGAGGTTGAATGCAATTTTCTCTATTATTTTTTGAAATTACATATTGGTTTCTATGTGTGTACACCACACTTTTGTCTTTAATTTTTTAGATTATATATTACATTAGGAGGCTCATCTATACTATATAACTAGAGGGGTTGGATGCAATTTTCTCCATTATTTTTTAAAATGGCATAATGGTCCTTATGTGTGCACACCACACATTTGTCTTTAATTTTTTAAATTATATATTATATTGGGAGATTCATCTATACAATACAAGAAAGCTTGTAGAGGGGGTTCGATGCAATTTTTTTCCATTATATTTTGAAATTACATACTGGTCCATGTATGTGTACACCACACTTTTGTCTTTAATTTTTCAAATTATGTATTATATTAGGAGACTACTTTATACTATGCAAAAAATTCTACAGAGAGGGTCGGATGCAATTTTCCCCATTATTGTTCAAAACTACATATTGATCCTATGCATGTACATCACACTTCTGTTTTTAATTTTTTAAATTATATACTGTAGTATAAGGCTCATATATACTATATAAGAAAGTCCTAGAGGGGGTTAGATGTGATTTTTGTATTATTTTTTAAAATTACATATTAGTCCCTATATATGTACACCACACTTTTGTCTTCATTTGTTAAAATATATATTTTATTAGGAGGCTCATCTATACTATATAAGAAAGCCCACAGAGGGGGTTGGATTCGATTATTGGTCCATGTGTCTGTACACCACACTCTTGTCTTTAATTTTTAAAATTATATATTACATTAGGAGTTTGATCTATATTATATAAAAAATCCAACAAAGGGGTTGGATGCAATTTTCTCAATTTTTTTGAAATCGCATACTGGTCCTTCTATGTGTACACCACACTTTTGTCTTTAAATTCTTAAATTATACATATTAGGAAACTCATCTATACTATATAAGAAATTTCATAAAGGGCGTTGGATGCAATTTTCTCAATTATTTTTTGAAATTACATATTGATCCCTATGTGTACACCACACTTTTGTCTTTAATTTCATAAATGTAATATAAATTATATTAGGAGACTCATCTATACTATATAAAAAGCCCACAAAGGGGGTTGGATGCAATCTCCCCCAATATTTTTTGAAATTACATATTGGTCTCTATGTGTATGAGAAGACCTATTAAGATATGTATTGCACATATTTATTGCATCTTCTTTTTTTCAAATTTTAACCTAAAAATACTCATTACAGCCTACTAAGGCACTTGTGCATAGCACAATTTTATACCTAATACTATAATACATCCCATACATTTCTCATACCAGAAATAATGAGAAGTTGTATCATTCAAAACATGAAGCGATAGACTTTCGTTTAGAACGTCCAGATTTAGAAGAGACAAAAAAGGTAGACATAGGAGATTCTAGCCTCCTAGGAGAAGTGGTGTCCTTATCTTTTTATTATTGACATTTATAATGTCGTTACAAGCAATAGTATACAATTACAAATTATTTAACATGTTTACATGTCAAGATTAGATCTACATAAGAAACGATAGAACAAATAGAGCTGAAGAGACAAAATACATTGAGTTAGAAAACTCAAATTGGATCACTCTTGTGAAGATGAGAGACGTCCTTTAAAGAAGTCAGCGATGGATACGCGTTCTTCTTCCTTTCGATCAAATCATGAACTTATAGTAGAAGGTTGTCTCGTGAAAATAGACAATACACAATAGCACCACCAATACATCTTAGCAATTGTTAAGTACCACCACCCAACAGATCATGTCAAGGAAGAAGGGATGAAAAAAATGATCTCTCATTTACGAATCCATGATAGAAGCGAACAACGATGTAAGGCAACAAACGACAGGGCAGAAAAACACAAACGTCAAATATATCTACAGTTTAGGATATGTGATCCTTGTTTAACCCTAAGTATAGGACTTTATTTTTATCTCTTTTGTGTGCAATCATATTCCCAATGTGACGCAATCACACAACCACTATTGTACACATAAAAGTAATATGAAAAATCTCAATCCAATTTAGAAGGAATATGAGGAGTCTCTTACCAATTTATAAGGAATATGAGGAGTCATTTTTTAATTTAAAAAGAATTAGTTAAATATTTAATTAATTAATATATGAATAATTACTTAAGTAGTTATACCATTGTGCAAAAAGGAGAAGGGATACGGAAAGTAATTTCTCAATCCATTTTTTTGTTTGTACAAAACATAAAAACTATTTTTCCTCCACATCCCATATGTACTAGCTACACCTACATTGGGATAATCCACGCTAACTACTATTAGATAGTGGTAACAAATCTAACAATCTCCATAAAAGCTAATATGTACAATGCTTTGCCACTCAGTCTTCCATATTGTGCTTTCAGCAGGTACCTTTCAATTTGAACTATGCCTGAGTTATCCAATGTAGACCCCAGTTGGAACTAGGTGATCTAATGTATTGAACTGGAAACTTTGGTGAAAGACTATCTCATGGTAACGACATAATAAAGACAATGGTAACAAAGAAAAAATGATGCATTAAAGGTCATAAATCCAAATGAAGAATCGTGATTGATATCAAAAAGCAACTCTTTCTCATGTTGCATCCTATAAAACATCAATTATCTAGTTGGAGTCTCCAAGGATGTACTGCCAACATCCTATCATATGACTTGAAACCATTTATACAATAATCTCTTATTAATTTGAAGTCATGACACTAACAAGTTTTCAGGGGGGTTGATATGTAGATGCTAAAAGCTTAAAGAAAATTACATAATGTCAATCAATCCATCTAACAACTAATTTTTTATTTATGAGAGAACCCACTCTAGGAAGGTCCACTACTGGACCCACCCTAGCTTGGTAAACTCTTGCAAACTAAGATGGTGTGGTCTGGTCACCCCCTCCGCACCCAATAAGTGTGAAATTCCATTTGTAGAGTGTCTTTTGATGTGATTCAAACTTGGGTCCTTCATTTGGACTTACCGAGCTATTACCAGTGAGGATACTTCGGTCAGATCACTAGATAGTTTATTATTATCACATTAAACCTAATTCATGGGATTTCCACTCTTTTGGATTGGGTTGCTACTATCTGTAAATAACAAGGGATTTTAGTCTCATCCCCAACCTAAGATTTCTCAATAAGGTCAAAGTAGACCCAAGACTCTAATTCTACTAACTAGCTACCTGATCTGTAGCAGGTCTTACTATGTCTAGCCTGGTGGGTAATGGCAACATCAGGATTATCTAGACTCCTCCTCTAAAATCTAGATACTCTATTGGAGAGTTAAATATCTCTAGCTTAATTATCTTCTTCAGGGTTTCTACAAGAACTGATCAATTGACTTGTACTACAATTCTCTATACTAATCTGACTACCATCGAAACTTCATTAAGTGTTGGGTACTCAACTATTTTAAAGAGTCCTTCCCCACTGAGCAGAGACTCACATACCCCTCTAGTATGCTTGGGCTACCACATCCTAAACTCTATCAGTTGGTAAGCATGTTTCCTCCTTCACGGTATAGACCCATGTGATGGATCCTATAGTGTTTAAGGCATCTATGTACAATGATTATTTAGTTTCACAAGCAATAAATTATTATTTGCTAATTCATATCTTAACCCTATACTCAGGATACACTAAATTCTAGTATCAAATAAATTATAGGAACTAATAGAAGAATAAGCTTGATCTAAAAATTGAACATTTTGAATACATCATTAAAATATCATGATTACTATACTTTCTATAATTTTGAGTAGCAACAATTACAAATCAAGTCTTAAATTCACTACATACATATTAGTCATATAATTTAGGACAATCTGGGGTCTCTGATGCCTCTGATTCTACTCTTAGAATTATCATACCTCGTGATAAGTTATTATAGGGATAACATCATCGATAATACATCTCAAATAGGAAATATCATTCAATATCATAACTGAGATTTAACATTTAATACCAACAAAATGTGATATACATCACCAAGGAGAACAATACAATATCTTTATGCTATTTTATGACTATTACTTACAAATCAAGGTTTGGAGGTGATTTTCTACTCACATGGATCTGATCCTAGGTCACTGGTCTTGGATCTAAGCTTGGTAAGTCCATATTTTGGTCTATAGATATTGTATTCAAGGTAAAAGCTTCAAGACCCACCACCTAACAACCTAAAAGCAGATCTTTTGCTCTAGAAAGAACCTTTTCGAGGAAAAAGATAAAGAAGGGAGTAATAAGAGATCTACGATGAGTCTCACAAGAGATGTCGAGCAAGGGAAAGCAGTAGAGAGAAGAAATCTATGGTCAAAACTACTTCCCACAATTGTATCATAGCTAGGTCATTAGTTTCCCCTGTTCTTGGCATTCTTCCTAAAAGTTTCCCTAGAAATTGCTCTTTTGTTCTCCTCTTCAGTGGTTTGAGGCTCCATTATGTATAAAAATTGAAATATGATTTTAACAAGACAAAATTTTCTAGATTAAGATATGTATAGAAAAAGTTATTTGTCATTTCATGAGTTGGTTGTCCTAGGTGGCATCATAGTTCATTTCCCTCAGTCTATGTGGTCGTCGGTCTGTGTGACAGTTGTTCCATGAGGTTTTAGATCTATGTAGCCTTCGAATAGAGTGCCCATTGGTTGGTGTGGTTGTTAGTTTTTGTGGTTGTTGGTCTGCGTGGCCCTCATCCTGTGTGGCCATAGGTCTAATAAGTTTAAATTAAAGTCACTTCTACACATGTTTACTGTAATTTTCATAACTCTCTCATCTTCACTCTGATTTGGTTCATTATTTTTGCATTAGATGCATAGTTATATTCTATACAATCTTATAGTATTAGTTTGGTAAAATTCTCAAATGAAATTTTTTATTAATTACTTTCTCAAGGTTCTTTGGTTCTCTTCCCGCATACATGTGTTTTCTATTTCTATATCAATTTTGAACTCCAATCTCATGGTATCTCAAGTCATTATTTTGGTTACCAAAGCACAATAAAAGACCAAACTAAAATACAAGGTCAATATAGTACTTACAAATAATAATTAACAATAAGGTTATCATTAGTCCTAAGATTACTGGTAAGGCATTTGGGTTGTAGAAATCTCCCCCTCTAACAAAAATATCATCTCAAAAATTTTAAAAGAAGAAAGAATATTTGCTATACATCTCTAAATCTGACTCCCATGTAGCTTCTTCTAGACTATGATTCCTCTAAAGGGCCTTCATTATTGGCATGTCTCTCTTTTTGGGCTTTAGAATTCTAAGATCCTATATTTGTATAGGACCTTTGTGGGCTCCGATCTCCAAAACCACGATATAAACACGATTTAAACTTAGCGGAAGCATTCGATTAGTTGCGGAATATGAAAAATTACTGGAAATTAAAATTTTTGAGACAAGATCTGGAAATGATAAAACTCCTTTTTATAAGAAACCAAGTAAACAATTTACATCTCTGTTAAACCACTTCTTGAGTAGTTATATACAACATGATTCAAAAATCTCAGGAGCCAACACCAAAAACTCAAACCACTGATTCCTAGGACCTGAGAGTACAGAGACGGCATAGGACTATCTAACTACATAACTCAGCAGACAGTATCTCCACCTGAGATTCACTACTGCCTTCGGTATTGTTGTTGCTGTTGTTGCTCATCCTTAAACGGGATCCTTCGTCTTCGACGACCACCTAAAAAGTTGAAATCTATGGGGTGAGATAATGTACAAATTGTCCCAGCGAGAGTTATAACTCTCAACTAGAAGCTTTATATAGCAATTCAAGAAAACAACATAGGCAAGGTAACTTAAATCATGCAACAGCAGATTTAATAACAAGTGAAGCAACTTCTACTTAAGCAGTCATTCCTTTAAAGCATATAAAGAACATGTATACAAAATATCTGAACAGATCATTAATGTAAGCAATGTAACACCAACCATTGTTTCTCGTAGTTTAACCTAAGCAGTTATACTACACGGTTGATTATGTTTTACAAACATTATTATGCCCAGTGGAGATGAGGTATACCACTCATACTCCAACCGATCACTAGTAAGTTGCATCGGTATCATACATAGGTCAATAAAAGAGCTGGATTCTTAAGACCTCATCTTCCTCAGTCAGTTAGAGGATTGCTTGCAGGACATCTTGTGTCTCTGCTGTTATAGCTTACCAGGGTAATCTAGTCCTTCTCTATTTTAGAGTTACAGTGGCGTTCTGTACTCTCTTCGTCATTGGAAGATCTCTTGTTTATCTCTCACCGATGCGGTGTTTGTGTTTTCTTTGGGAGATTCGTGGTACATCTCTTGGTTTGGATTTGTAGTGAAGGGTTGATGGATTATGCATCTACATCAATTCCTATACTAGGATGTAAGGATTTATGCATCCATTTCCCCCACATACTCAAAAGTATGTGCTCCAGGAGTTCCCTTGGGAAAACCTATTTCACCATCATTTGGTCTCTGACAATGATGGATCTATGATCAGGGCTCCACATGGTATGATTATACTTGATTAGTTAGGTACAATTCAGTATTCTTTTAACATCATACATGTTCTCAAACATTAAACATTAGCATGGCAGCTATGAATTTAGAATACTAAATGTAATAAGTCTAACTCACATAAATTATCATTTCTCAATCATCTCATCACAAGTCATCTGTTAAGCATGACCTTGATGATACTCATGGCTCTCACAGCCCATCAATCTCATAAGATGCCACTAACAAGGCATCAGGATATTTCACTATTCATAAAGCTAAAGCATGCTTTCAATGAATATAGTATCATAATCCATACCTGGATATGATCATCATCTCATGACAACCTGCATGGTTAATTCAACTGATAACAGTAAACAATTCATTCTAGAGGTTATACTTTCAAACTCTTAGAAGAATCAAGTTCCCCAATTTTCATCAATTAGGGTTTACTATTCACATTACATGTCATCACCCTAGAATTAAGGTTTACTATTCACCTCATGGTGAATTGAAATCATAACATCATCATGTATGAGAAACATCATCATTAAAGCCCTTAGATAAGATTAAGATTCATCAATTATCATATTTAGGGTTTCCATGATCTCACATAGGTGGATCATACCCTAATCATGCACATTCATGTGTATTGAAGGTATTTTACTTGAATTTCCACCATAAAAGGGTACTTTCTCTCTCCTATGATACTTTCTCTCTCCTCTTACTAGTAGATGGTGATTACACCATTCTAGATTGGGTTAGGTCAAGTCCTCATTGACTATCATAAACCAAAACATCACTATCAAGTGATTAGGGTTTGATTAGAACAAGGTATTACTCAATTGAACCCCTCAAGGGTATTTTGGTAAATTACCCCATTGATCACCATCATGGGTCAATTACTTAGTCACATAGTCCCTTAATGTCCTAGGTTATCATTAGGGTTTAGATCAAACCATTATTGAACCAATTACACCTTCAAGTGATTAAGTATAAACAACCTTGAAAACCTCCAAACGGTTTCAACCTTCAACCACCAAACGGTTTGAAACCGTTTGGGTGCGTTGACCGTTTTCTAGGTTTGACTCCAAGACCGCATGACCTCAAGGTCATTTGCCCAAACCGTTTGGGTGCGTTGACCATTTGGAAAGGTTGACTTCCAAACCGTTTGGGCTTATGCGGTTTGAAACCGTTTGATCAATGTGTCTTGAGATCGATTGGTCCAAACGACCTTGAGATCGTTTGAGCCCAAACAGTCTTGAGACCGTTTGGACCCTAACGGTCTTGAGACCGTTTGGCCTCAAACGGTCTTGAGACCGTTTGGACCTCCAAAGTGGTTCAAAAGTTGTAATCGATTATGGATTTCTTTGTTGAAGCCTTCAATTGGACAAAGACATGTTAACCACTTACAAATTGAGTCATTTAGGATGAACCTCAATCAATTGGACACCAAATTAACCCTCAATTGAAAGCCAATTAGGGTTAAGTCCATTTCAATTAGGGTTTCCAATCGGATAATCATCAATGTTCAACAAGGTGAATCAAATCAAGGTTGAACCTATCAATTGACCTCCAATTGGGCTCAAACTTGGCCCAAACGGTCTTGAGGTCGTTTGGATGACCTCCAAACGGTCTTGAGACCGTTTGCCCAAAGTTTGACCAAAAACCAAACCGGTTGGATAAGGATTGATCCCTAATTAGGTCTAAAATCATCAATTTTATCAATTCATCAATCTATTGTAGTTGGACCCTCAATCCATCAAATTAGCTCAACCCTAGACCTCCAAACGGTCTTGGGTTGTCACCAAACGGTCTTGAGACCATTTGGATGAATCCCCAAATGGTCTTGAGACCGTTTGGGTCCTTCAACCCAAAACTCAACAAGATCTATACTTACAAACAACAATTTCAACACGATAAGGTTTAGGATGTTGAAGTGCCTTCAACTCTCAATTGGTTAAGAATTAGACTTTGATTATTTGCAGGAATGAAATTCAATATATTACCAACAGACCCTCAAACGGTCGTCCCTTGGTCAACTCTATCAAACGGTCTTGAGACCGTTTCAATCCAAACGGTCTTGCAAGATCGTTTGAGATCAAACGGTTTAAAACTGTTTGACCTTAAACGGTTTGCAACCGTTTGGACCAAAAGGGTCCAAGGTCGGTTGATAAAGTTACCTAGGAATCCATGCCCATCATCTTCAACCTCTGTCAAGGTCGGTTATTCCACCGTTTTGCTTGCAAAAGTGCAAGGAAGAAGGGAGGTAGAAGAAGAACTAAATGCTAAAATTGCAAGAACAAGATATGCATATAAAGCAAAGAGTTTAGAGTTATAAAACCCGCCTTAGAACGTTGTTCCTAGAGCTCCAAGATTCCAAGCTTCAAGCCTCTAATGGTGTCTTGAGCTCCACAACTCGGTCAGAGGTGATTCTCCAAGGAAAAGGTGGGGATGATCGGCTAGAACAAGGAATCTAAGTGAGTTAACCATAGAACCAACCTTTTAAGAAGAATTCCTCCATGAATTCGAGCTAGAAGATGGTTCCTACTCACCTTAGAACTACTTGGTCGTCTCCCTGAGCTCCAGAGCTTTGCCTTAGCCGTTTTGAGAAAGATGAGAAATGAAGAGGAGAAGTGATACGTTTGGTTGGTTTGCAAGGATTCTAGCTTATATACTTTAGGCTATATTACACCATAAGGACCTCTAGAACTTGAAATTCTCATCCAAGTCCCTCCTTATTCAAGGTCACGTCCAAGCTTATCTAAACTTATGCAAATCTCATGAAATCTCAAGATCTAAGGGTGAAGAAAGCCAACTTTCAACTAGGGTTCATACATGAAAGGTCTCCATACCCATATTAGGTAATTTTTACCACAAGGATCATTCTTGAATCTAATTACTTCACTGATGTGTCCCTTTCACCATTTCTACTCTAAATGATGACAAGAGTCATAAAAGATATTCTAGATGGTGTATTTTTACAAGTTGCACCCCTCAATTTGGGTAAATTGCACTTTACTCCAAATTAGGGTTTTTAAGCACAAGGATCATTCCTCAAGCTGCATCTTGATGCCCAAGCTTGGGAAATCCATCATACCTCATCATATTCACTCATATGATGTCTCATCATCAAAAGAACATCTTAACCTGTGAACATTGCAAGTTAAACCCCTTAACTGGGTAATTTGCACATAGGTCCCTGCATTACAAAACAATGCTACAACTTTGTTTATAAAGGAGCAAAACTGTAAGTATATGTCTTTGAGGAACTTAATTACATGCCAGGGAGTATTCACAAGTATTTAATTACATATTTAGGAAAAACTTCTAGGGTTAGTTTATAACCCAGGTCAGGGATGTTACAACCTTCAACATAGGATATATCCTCTATTAACTATACAGGATCTAGGTCTATGATCTTACCTATACCTGGATGACACTTCTTCAACATAGATACATGGAATACATTATATTAATTTTCTAACTCAGGAGGCAACTCAAATTTGTATGTCACTGGGCCAATCCTTTGAATGATTGGATCAGAACCCATAAATATAGGAGTTAATTTTGGTTGCTTTCCAAACCCTAACATACCTTTCACTAGAGACACTTTCAAGTAAAATTCATCCCAAACTTCAAACTATAGTGGTCTATGTCTTTTCTCTACATCACTTTTCTATGTGCTATGTGCATCCTTTAACTATTGTCAGATCACATATATCTTTTCTATAGTTTCATCCACCAATTTTGGACCTATAATATGACTTTCACCAACTTCATACCATGAAATTGGAGATCTACACTTTCTCCAATACGAAGCTTTATAAGGGGTATGCTAAGATAGAATGAAAATTATGGTTATATACAAACTCTATAAATCTAATTACCATCCCAGCTATCACTTGATTGTAGAAACATGCTCTCAGCGTGTCCTCTAAGGTTTGAATCATCTGTTCAGACTATCCATTTGTTTGAGGATGAAGTTTTATGCTTAACTTCAAGCATGTTCTCAAGGCACGATGTCGCTAGCTCCAGAATCTAGATGTGAACTTAGGACTCAGTAAGATATGAATCTGACAAGTATTCCATGTAATCTAACTATTTCATCTATGTAAACCTTGGCTAGTTTGGGTGCATCCCAAGTTGACTTAATTGGGAGAAAATGGGTAGATTTAGTTAGTTTGTCCACAATAACCCATATAGAGTCAAAACTAGGTGATGTTCAAGGTAATACTACTACAAATTCCATTGTAATATGTTCCCACTTCCACATGGGAATGGGGAGTGGTTGTAAGGAACTTTTTTTATTTTGGCTTTCATCCTTAACTTGTTGACATACACCACTTGGTTACATACTCAGCCACATATCTCATCATACCAGGACACCAATGGATTCCTTTGAGATTTCTGTACATCTTAGTGCTACCTGAGTGCATTTCATACATAGAAGAGTGAGCTTCCTCAATAATCTTCTTCTTTAACTCAGTGTCATCTGACATACACAATGTATCCTTCTAATACAAAACCTATCATCTAAATATCTAAGCTCTTCTTTTTCGTTCTATCATAGCATGCATGATCTATTGCAATCAATGTACACTTTGTTGAAGATCCGTGATCTAATCATAGAATGTAGATCTAACCTACATCTACGCAATCAACCCACCTAGTTCAGACACATTCAAATCTAGATTCATCTCTCTCATTTTAATCAGTAGGTCTCTTTTTACACATGCCATAGAGAACATTTGTACAGACAATGTTGACTTCCTACTCAAAGCATCTACTACTACATTGTCCTTCTTAGGATGGTAGTCAATGGTAAAATCATAGTCCTTAATGATCTCTAACCATCTGTGTAGCCTTATTGTAAGGCCCCTAAACATGATTGATGAGTTGAATAAGCTTCATTATAATAATTTAATTCTTATAACCCTAATCTAAACTTGTCATATGCTTTTAAATCATAATACAAGATTAAGTTTCAAATTTGGTCCAATTTGGACATTGTTTGAGCAACTTATGCAATTTTATGCACATTTTGGACTTTTCTGCGATTTACCCAATTCAGAGGTTTTCTTGGAAATTTATCACTTGCATTATGTTCCTTGGATATTATCTCATCATTATTGATCTTGTTGAGCCATGTGACACCTATTTAAACCTTGGTTTGAAGGTATTTTCTCTAAGGGTATTTTAGGGTTTACCCTTCATGGATGAGCTACCTTTAGTAGCTATCAACTAATGAATTATTTGTTTTTCTTGGAAATTCAAGAAATGAGGGATAATAATGTCTCTTTTGATGGTGGGGTATCTTCTTGTGTGTGTTCTTGTATATTCTTAATGGTTTAAGGCCATGTACACTTGGAAAGATATTAGAACTTCAACTTTTTCTTTTTCTTTATCTTAAAGTTTCATATACTTATCCCTAAGCACCAAAAGGAGACATTTTCTCTCCACCACTTACCTCCTTCTACAAACCTCATCCTCCCTATGTGCTTCTGTGAATTTCCTATCCAAGGAAGAAGAAAGAGGGGAGCTTCTTGGAAAAAGAATCTAGGGTTGCAATTGACTTCCATTTAGGGATTGAAAAGCTTCCTTCTAGTGATCTTGACCTAAAAGAGTAAGAATCCCCTTCTTTTCTCTGTTTATTTCTTTTTTATCCTTCCTCCTAGCTTTCTCCAGGTCGTAACCTTTCTGTTCCATGGTAGAAATTGCTCTAAAGCTCTAAAACCCTACCTTTCTTGCTGCTTATGCTTAGGGTTTGCTCATTTGATGAAGAGAGGTGCCAGATGGACGAGTTCACAACTTATGATTGGATTTTCTACCCTACTTGCTCATTCTTTATGTTGGATCAATGGGCTCTAGAGGGGGGGTGAATAGATCTACACACACTTCACAAAATCGATTAGACCACCAATTTAATTGTAGTGCAAAAACTAATGCAAGCAGCAATTTGATATCCTATTCTAGCATACAAAGCAAGGATAAGAGATAATGAATATCATGCACTTGGACAGGTGGTTTAGAGTGGTTCCACGTCCTAAGCTTAGGAGCGATGTCAGTCCACTACCTAGAGTTGGTTAGACTCTAGGATTTGCAACTTTGTCCTCTTATATATCACGATAAGATTACAAGATACATAAACCACACAACCAAGGGCTTAATTACTCAAGCTAAGATCTTCTACCTATCCAAGGACTTACCCACAAAGCAAGATTCTTTAGCCTTCTTCAAAGGACTTACCCAATCTTACCTTTGTCTTTAGCCTTGCAGGATTTACCTATCTTACTTGAGCTTGCCTTGCCCCTCTCCTTCACTTGGAGAGCTTGCCCACGTTTTCCCTTCACCAAGGGAGCTGGAGCAACAATCAATCTTCACTCTTGAAGATCAGCAACACATCTTCTCCTTCACTCAGAGAAGAAGAACAACAACTCCTCTTTCACTCGGAGAAGTAGCTTCAATCAATCTTCAATAGGATTTGGAGGTAGGAAGAGAGAAAGGAGAGCTATACATAACACAAAGGATAGCTCTCATACACAGGGACCTAACTCACTCTCACGAAATTGTCTTGAAGGTAGAGAGAGAAAGGGGCTCAAGGGCTTGGAACACTCTCAACTAAGCTAGAACCAAGTTTGCAATGGAAGAGCAGCTTGGAATGAAGTCCAAGGGGTTCTATTTATAGTTGAGGGTGGCCCTTTATGTTGTGGGACACTTGGGTGCAAAAGTAGTCATTTTTTGTTCAAGAAAACGGCTCTATTTTTTCCCAAAACAATTCACCAACGGTCATATTACTTTTTCTGCAAACTCCGTACAGTGCAATCGGTCGAGTATCAATGGGTGTAACTCGACCGATCAAGTAGCAGGAAATCCGATGTTCAAATGATCGGTCGAGTTTGTCTTGAGGAAACTCGACCGACCATTTCAACTGGAAATGGCCTACTACCCGATCGGTCGAGTTCTATGAGTGCACAACTCGACCAATTGCAATCTTCAAAAAATCGACTCAGGATGATCGGTCGAGTTTCAGGGTGGGAAACTCAAACGACCAAGTGCCTGTAATTGATTTTCTAATTTGCAATAAAAGTGATTACCACTTGGTGAATTTTGTCCCAAACATTTTTCTCTTCTAAGTTACAAGCATATTCATCATTACAAGTGATTAATTTATGTTATAAGGTGATTTACATGGAAATCCTAAATTGCACATTTGTAACCATTTTGGCTTGCACTTGGCCCATTCTAGGGCTTTGTATATATGATCCTTTTCATGTACCTAATGCCTGCAAACAATCTTTAACGCGCATGTTAGATACATATGAATGGAATGGTTAAGTCATTATCAAAATATAGGTAATGTATAACCTCTAGGTCAACACTTTCTTATGTGTGGGAGTTTATCTTCTGATTAGAGGCAAGTTTTATAACTTGCTCCACGTTTATTGCTCACCATAAGCTTTCTATCTCACGTTCTTGCTTGAAAATGATGATTCATGGTCTAAAAAGCTATGCTTGACTTGGATTTCGATTTTTATAATGTTCCCTATTATGATTTCATTTCTAGATGAACATGAGATCATGTGTACATTATTCCTAAGGTATAATATGACTTGGATCAGGTTGGTTTAACAACCTATGTTGCTAAGCACCTATCAACCAATGGTCAATTTTAGGGTTTAAAGCTGATTTCTTCTATAAACCAATGACCCGATGATGGTACCATTGCAACAACCCTATGGTGTTGTCTTCATGATAACTGATGGTCAAGATAAAAGGTGTCAGATTGATGGTTACAACCTATGGTCACCCCCTTTGGTCAGGTTTTGGATCAATTAGAAGTTTAATGATCAACCATTAAGTACCCTAATAATGTTATCAATCAATGATGACATTAGCTTAATATTTGATGTTGATTAATGAATATAATGCTAATATAACAACCTATGGTGACTTAATGGTCACTAATGTTAGTCTATCAGGTCTCCACAACCTATGGTGAGTTAATCATAGAGTTGTAGCATCAATTAATCCTTAGACCAATGGTTTCTTGGGTCACTTGATGCAATGGTCAGACCTATACTAAAATTGATGATTTTAACATATGAACTTGACCCAATAGTCAAGATCTAATGTTTATTCCTCCAATAAAGTGGAATGATGTATAATGTAATATGTTGGTCCTAATAATGTGTTTTATAGGGTTTCCTTTATATGGTCAACTTAAGGAGATTACTTGTTGACAATGGATGGCTTGTTTTAAATGAACAGATGATTGTGGGTTTTACCCTATTCTCAATGGAACTTTTTGTGTTGTTAGTCAAGGGATTTCTAGGGTTAAATGGTGACTATTTATAGAGCACAAATCAAGGAATTCATAGGTGGTTTATCTAAGGTATTTACTTATGTAAACAATCAATGGTCTTACCTTTTAAACATCCGATGGTTCTGGGTGACATTGTGGTATTGTGATATGGGTTGAATGATGATGGAACAAATGGAGGGTTATACTTAATAAGTTAGTCTTACCTATTCACTCATATGAATAGAAGGGATGATAACAATATTGTGTTTATATGTAACACTAATGAGATATAGCTTGTTATACCTAGCTTTAATATAACTAAATGATGGTAATTGGGTATGAATAGTCCTTGAATGACTAATACAATCATGGAGCACTTTGTTACTATTGTTGAAACCCTAGTATGCTATAAACCCATGATTACACCTTGATTTATGTGTGGGTTCATTCTTGAGAATGGTATGGAATGTGATGTTGATGCTTCACCTTATGCATCCATGATCCAATGGGGATGCCATGAGTTAGGGTTTGGGTATGAGTGTTGATTAGTAACATTAATATAATTTATCTTGTGAACCTAACTCTAATGCAAAAAGATAAAGATGAGTATTCATGTTTAACATTCTTAAATAATGGAGTGATGGTGGAATAACCTCCTTAATATTATCATAACCTTGATATGTTAATTGGCGGTTATCATAGACACATGGTTGATACTTTCTTATGCTAAACATGTGCATTATGAATATGATTAGGGTTAATCATATCTAGATTCCTTGCATGTTGATGTAATAAAGGAATGTTCTTAATGCTAATATAACCCTGCTATGATTGTTTATGAATATCTCCTAGCTCATTAATGCAATATTGTGTTGATCTAGTGTATTATATGTAAGTGATGTTGTTGAGCCTTGGTATAAGACATGCAAAGATAATGATGATCTTACAGGGAATAGTATGATGGTCTTAATGACCTTTGGGCATAGTTGATCCCTAAATGAGGTGTGATCCTCTTGTGTTGATAAGGGTTGATACCCTATGATATTGTGAAAAGGATTTTATATCATGTGATAGTATGATGGTCTTAATTGTGGAAACACAACCCACTATCACACAGACAGCGAGGTGTTACGCAAAAACGTGCGAAAATCACCATAACCACAGATTATCGAAAATACGGGTTAATAAAAACCGATTGTGGAAAACTAATAAACTGGGATCATATTACATTCCAGTCCATATCCTGCAAGAAACATATTATATACATTCATACAAGCCATGATACATGTCCACAGCTTATAGAGCAACAACTGCCCTGTCATATCATGAGTGCATCACCTATTCATATACATAAAGGCCAACATCCGGCCAGCAGCAGGATATACAAAACATCATCGATCGTGCATCGTGAAACAACGTCAAAACACTGCCAAGGACCTGAGAGTACATGGATGACTCTAGACTCTATCACAAAACATCCAAACAGCAGCATATCCAACGCTTGCCTTCTACTGATCTTCTTGATGCTCGGCCACAACTCTGCGACCACCACCACGTCTAGCTCGACTACCTAAAAAGGGGTAAACCAGCGGAGTGAGACAATTGAACATTGTCCCAGCGGGAGTCATAACTCCCCGCCAAAACTACAAAACCTCAGATGAACATATACATTAAGCAGTTAACTAATAGAAGATATAACAAGAACAGTCTATGAAATAAAGCTATCTGAGCTTATTAGATATATCCAAGTTCTACTGCCATAGAAGAACATATAAATAACTGCAAGATATAAAGAGAGTAACTACACAAACAAGGCCTCAACCAATGTTTCATGTTTGTCTTAAGCATTATATACTAAATGGCTGGATAACATTTTATTATGCCCTAAGGAAGTGAACCGTACCGTTCAAATCCAACCTTCGGCTGCGAAGCCCATAACCGGTGCCATACAAGGTCAATGGAAGAGCCGGAATCCACGACCTCACCCCTCGTGGTCAGTACACGAGAACACAAAGCAGGACCGTAGTCTCATGCTCGAGTGGTCTTAAGCCACAGGGTCAGCTCCTCAGGCTACCCTTCCTCTAGCCCACCTTGGTACAGGTCAAGTCGCTAGTAAAACTGAGCCACGGGCCTAATCACCGTGCTCTGAGCCATGAACGCATTCATGCTCATCATATCACATATCCGGAGCCATGGGCCTATTCACCATGCTCATTACATATCTGAGTCTGCAACCACAACTGCACTCATTTCACCTCTCTATTTGAGGCTAGGAGAAACCTCACATATTAAAAAATATGCACTCCTGGTTAACCCGCAGGAGAACCCGTTTCACCATCACCAAGTCCTGACGATGATGGATCTATGGCTAGGGCAAACTACATGATAGATTTCACTGTGATTAATTAGTATCTTTTAGATGGATTGCAAGATTCAACCAAGTTGTATAACATGCAAGCTATAAAAGGAAACAAACAACATAAACTCAATATTATGCTTTCACTACAATTCACATCATACTGATCCATCACAAGGATCCCACATCACATGTTATCACTTGGTATCTTGCTAATCATCCAGATCCATCTCAAGGATTATCGCATACCATGGGATCTCAATCCCTCATCACATAGTGCCACTGCCTCTCAAGGCTTACATCATCATCATGGAACATCATTCATAATACACCTGTCAACACAATATTCTCATATAACCATTTCTCATAGATTTTCATTTGGCTATGCATTACCTGCATGGTTAGAGTATTCAATAATCATAGTTTCAACATAAGGACTATGCATACAATCAGGAGATGTCATTCAAGATGCTATAATGATCAATTATACCTTAACTGGTGATCATATGCACAAGACACATTATTAAGCAACTATTTATGTACTTCACCTTGCTTCAACATCATGCTAAAATATACAGAACAGGCGTTATTATTACCACTATCACTATCATTATTATTAAGTGAGCAGGGAGTCACCAATGATATCAAGGACATATACCATTTAGACTATTTTCATGACACAAGGATCCCTCACAAAAGATGCCAAAACCCTCACTAAAAGAGATGTATCGGGCAAGGCTTACCCTCACCTAAACCATGTTGGGCGTGCAACCCTGTCGGGCGTGCAGGGTGTGTCGGGCGAGCAGCTCAAGGGCGTCAAGCGTGTCGGGAACTGAGCCGTGCATAGGAGTATCGGGCGACACGGGCTGATGTCGGGCGAGCAGGGGTAGTTCACCCATTTCAACATCACAATGTGCGTCAAGGTTTATCCATGCAAGGTCCTACACACTCAACTAGGCAAGCATTTCTATCAGGCAAGCAACCCCATTGGGCGAGAAGCTCCAAGGCATGCAGCCTGCCGGGTAAGGTTAGCTCAAGGCGCGCAAGGGTTGGTACCGGGCAACTAGGGATCGGCTCGCGTGCCCTACAGAACTCTCCAGAACTGCCAAAGAGAGCAAACCGTGCAAGGGGTCTCAAAAACGTGCCGTGCAAGGGAAACTAGATCAGGAGGCTGTCGGGAAGCACCTCTCCAAGCACAAAACACCCAAGGTACATCTCAACAAGGGTCATCTAATACCTCACACATGAACACCCGAAACCATAGAGAAGGGTCACCACCAAAACGAGCTCACCTTCTAGCCCGTCGTGAGAAGAGGGTCTTGGTCAAGCCACTAGGTCACAAGCTCACCTCAAGCTCACCTCAATCCGATGTTAAAGTGATCGGTCGGGTTTGTCCTGAGGAAACTCGACAGACCATTTCAACTGGAAATGGCCTACTACCCGATCGGTCGAGTTCTGTGAGTGCACAACTCGACCGATTGCAATCTTTAGAAAATCGACTCAGGATGATCGGTCGAGTTTCAGGGTGGGAAACTCGACTGACCAAGTGCCTGTAATTGATTTTCTAATTTGCAATAAAAGTGATTAGCACTTGGTGAATTTTTTCCCAAACATTTTTCTCTTCTAAGTTACAAGCATATTCATCATTAAAAGTGATTACATTTATGTTCTAAGGTGATTTACATGGAAATCCTAAATTGCACATTTGTAACCATTTTGGCTTGCACTTGGCCCATTCTAGGGATTTGTATATATGATCCTTTTCATGTACCTAATGCCTGCAAACAATCTTTAACACGCATGTTATATACATATGTATGGAATGGTTAAGTCATTATCAAAATATAGGTAATGTATAACCTCTAGGTCAACACTTTCTTATGTGTGGGAGTTTATCTTCTGATTAGAGGCAAGTTTTATAACTTGCTCCACGTTTATTGCTTACCATAAGCTTTCTATCTCATGTTCTTGCTTGAAAATGATGATTCATGGTCTAAAAATCTATGCTTGACTTGGATTTCGATTTTTATAATGTTCCCTATTATGATTTCAGGCAAGAAAGCAATAGTATTATCACAAGAAACAATATGATTGAGTCTCAATCCATGAGATATTTCTCCCCCTTTTGACATTATCAAAAAGGTAGGGGGTGTAGAAGAGCAAAAATGAGGTCTTCTCCAAGACTCAACCACACATATATGCAAAATATAAAAGACAACATTGTAAAGGTATATAACATACAACCACAGAGGAGATCATACAATCCAAGTCAGAGTCAAAATATAGCTCACCAATCACCAAGCATAAGATAACACAAAAGAAATAGCCAAAGTGCATTGCAATGATATTCCAACTTAGACAAATGTTCTCATAAGCAACAACTACAACCATAAAAGCGAGAAAACAGAAAATAAGAAAATAGTACAACTCAGATTAATGTGCCAGGATGTCGTCTATACAAAAGAGTCTAGAAATATATATATAATAGACATGCTAGACTATAAGCTAAGACAACCTCCTAGACATCTAAGCTATCTATGTCAACTGGGTCCTCGGCATCCTCATCAGGGTTGTAGTCCTCATCGCCATCCGAAGGCGGGGCAGCAGTGCCAACAGCAGAACCAGCACCATCATCGCCATCCTTGTTAGAAGAACCATCACCATCAGCAGCATTAGCATCCTCGTCGGCATCCTCATCGACATCCTCAGCTTGTTCGGGCATCTCCTCATCAGTAGGACCAAAAGAGCGACCGGGCCAGCAGGCATTCTGCTCATCCCACGACATGCCAAGAGCTAGAAGCTCTTGGGCCTGTGGAAAGGACGGAGCAGAGTCCCCCAAGGATGCGAGCAGAGTGGCCAGGGGGCCAACAGGTAGCGGTAGGTATGTAGGAGTGGAGCTACCGGAGGGATACTAAGGTGGAGAGGTAGCGGAAGGCTCGGCAACAAACGGTGGTGGAGCAGGGAAGTAATGCTCATATGCATAGGAGGCATAAGCACTACCCGGATATGACTGGTAGACTGGGTAGGGTGAGGAGTAGGACAGGTTCATGGTGGACATGATCGAACACAAATCCTGATGGAGGTGCTCCTGGACCTGGCGATTGTATGCCTGTTCATGCATCATGTATCCAAGAAGGGTTTCATTTGATGCTCTGAACGACGCACGGCTAGGGCGGGGATGGGGATGAGGGGGTGGAGCCGGGGTGGAGGTGGGAGGGGCACCAGAAGCAGAGGTTGAGGCAGAGGAAGAGCCAGAAGCACCAGGGGTAGGGGAAGGAACATGTACAGCCTTCCGAAGAGTGGTTTCACTAATGCACACTCCCTTTCGAGCAACCGGGTAATGGAAGTCAGAAAAGAGTGAGTTATCAGTGGCAAACTGGAAGAGACCACAGATCAAGGCTGGGTAGGGAGGGTGGTTGCCCTTGGTGTTCTTGCCTTTGTCAAAGCAGGTCATATGATGTAGAATGTAACGAGCCCACTTGACACCTATATTGTTCAACAAACAATACATCAAAACCGCTGTGTTTTCTGCAATGTCCGTTTGATTACGCTTCAGATAGATATTGCAGTTAATCACAAGGGCTAAGATGCGCCTCTGGAGGTCAAGGGAGAAGGAGGGTAGGGTGGACCGCTTCTTATAGGCCACGTCAGGTTTCTTGAAAAATCGATGAATATCCGGTAAAGTCAATTCATGATGTTTGTAAAAACCTTCCGGGTCTAAAAGATCAAAATACTCGTCATAGCCCCGACGCCAAGTAGTGGTTTCTTCGTCTCCGACAAGATAGAGATTGAAAGTTTCCTCAGAGAGTTGAAATCGACGATCGGCGATCATCGATGTTAGGACTACTTCGGTATTTGGCGGGGGAACAATCGAATCATAGTTCCAACGCAGATTAGCATAGAACTCGTGAACTGCTTTTGTACTAGATAACTGATTATTGAAGCAGTCACTTTCGATTGCTAGGGAGGAAAGGTTGTGTTTGGCGAGAAGCTTAGCGATGGAGTTGATATAGTCTTGAAAACGGGTTGCACCAACTAAGGGGCGAAAAGGAAAAGGAGATCAAGGAAGAAGATCCTTATACCTATTTACCGCCTCAAGAGATACAAACGTAGTGTTATCAAAAGGAATCAACCATTGGGTCGAGGAAGAGACTGGAGCATTGCTAGGGGCGGCACGTTTTCTCCTGTGGAAGGCCATGGAAGCAAAAGCAAGAGGAGAAAAATGCACACACAAGCAAAACAAACCTCAAAAGCCAACGAGAACACACAACTGACGCCCGAGAAGGTTAGGAGCAAGCAGCTAAGGCACCCTAGGGTTAGGAACGGGGAAGGTTTAGGGCTAGGGTGGAGAGCACGAGCCAGGAGATGAGGAATCAGTCGACTATTTTCTAGTTGCAAGGGAAAATAGTCAGCCGATCCGAATTTTTAAGTTGGCGCAGCCCGTCGATCGGTCGAGTTCTGAGGGTGTACAACTCGACCGAACGGTCCACTGAAGACAAGCTCTCGGCTCCTGATCGGTCGAGTTTTCTGGGGTGAAACTCGACCGAAGGTCAACCTGAACTAGCAGTCTAAATCTTAGATTCTAGCCACATACATGCCTATTAAATTTATTTTTCCATTCTGTTATGCATAATTAACATACCTAGGCACATTTAGCTCATCATTGGGCACTATTTAGCGATAGAACGCGAAATTCGATAAAGCCAAAAACAAGCATAAAACTAAGCATGTTGATAGACAATTGAAGCATAAACAAGCAAGTATATGAGCAACATAAGGTGAAGATAGACGTGAGCAAGCATATAGGATAGAGAAGACTAGCTAGATCACATAGCAATATCATTTAAATCAATAATGAGCAGTTTAGATCGAATAAAATTAAATTGATCTCTAGCTAGAGGTTTTGTAAAAATGTCTGCCAACTGATTTTCCGTGTCCACATGTGTGATATAGATATCTTTCTTGGCAACGTGGTCACAAAGAAAATGATGGCGAACCTCTATATGCTTAGCTCTACTATGTAATATTGGATTATAAGAGAGGTTAATTGCATTAGTATTGTCACAATAGATAGGAGAAGCATCAAAAAATATGTTAAAGTCTTGGAGCATTTGCTTCATCCATAGGACCTGTGCACAACAACTCCCGGCTGCGATGTATTTAGCTTCGGTAGTTGATAATTCCATTGTGCTTTGTTTCTTGGAGAACCAAGACACTAAGCATGGTCCTAGAAGGAAGCAAGTGCCACTTGTGCACTTTCTATCAATCAAACACCCTGCATAATCTGCATCACTATATGCCGTAAGAGTAAAATCCCTTGATTTAGGATACCATAGACCAAAATTTTGAGTTTTGGCTAAGTACCGCAAAATTCTCTTAACAGTAGTGAGATGCGACTTCTTAGGGCAAGATTGAAAGCGAGCGCACAAGACAACACTAAACATAATGTCAGGTCTAGAGGCAGTTAAATAAAGTAAACTTCCTATCATACCTCTATAGAGCTTCTCATCTACCTTTTCACCTTCTTCATCTTTGTCAAATTTGGCGATGTTTGACATGGGTGTATCCATCGACTTCATGTTCTCCATCCCAAAGTGCTTGAGTAGTTCATTTGTGTATTTGCCTTGATTGATGAAGTTTCCTTCCTTTGTTTGCTTGATTTGAAAGCCGAGGAAGAAGGTCAACTCACCCATCATGCTCATTTCAAATTCACTCTGCATAAGAGAACTAAACTCCTTGCAAAGATCAAGATTAGTCCCGCCAAAAATGATATCATCAACATATATTTGGATGTTAAGAAAATGGTTAGAAGTGTGTTTTAGAAATAAGGTAGAATCAACTTTGCCCATGACATACCCATTATCTAACAAAAAGTTCTTTAATTTCTCATACCAAGCTTGAGGTGCTTGTTTGAGTCCATACAGAGCTTTTTGTAACAAATAAACATGATTGGATAATTTGTCATTTTCAAAGCCCGGAGGTTGAGCAAAAAATACTTCTTCCTCGATTGTACCATTCAAAAATGCACTTTTAACATCCATTTGATAAAGCAAGAAATTTTTATAACTAGCAAAGGCAAGTAGCATACAAATAGATTCTAATCTAGCAACAGGAGCATAAGTTTCATCAAAATAAATACCTTCCTGTTGGTTGTAACCTTGTGCTACTAACCTTGCTTTGTTCCTTACCACTTTTCCTTGCTCATCAAGCTTTTTGCGGTAGACCCATTTGGTGCCAATGATTTTTCTATTACTTGGTCTTGACACTAAGGTCCACACTCGATTCTTCTCAAATTGCTCAAGCTCTTCTTGCATGGCAAGGATCCACTCATCATCACCAAGGGCTTCTTTGATGTTCTTTGGATCTAGTTGAGAGATGAAGGCGCTATCTGCTTGTTCTTTGTTGTGAGCAGCTCGTGTCCTCACTCTCTCGAACGGGTTGCCAATGATTAACTCCTTGGGGTGATTCTTTGCAAAGCGGGGAGTGGGATCCTTCTTTTCTTCTTCTTCTTCTACCACCTGCTTGCCTTTGTCTTTGATGTTGAGGTCTTTTAAGATAGGAATTATTTCATCTGCAACATCATCATCACTAATATGCTTTCCAGTAACAGGGTTAGTTTCAATAAACTTAACATTTATAGATTCTTCAATTTTAGACAATTCAATGTTAAATACTCTATATGCCCTGCTAGTAGTGCTATAGCCTAGGAAGAAAGCCTTATAGGATTTCAGATCAAACTTGTCGAGAGAATCTTTCATGTTTAACACAAAACAAGGACATCCAAAAACATGAAAGAAATCAATAGACGGCTTCCTACCACGCCATAGTTCATAGGGGGTTTTCTTGAAGGAAGAATGTGTGAAAACCCAGTTTTGCACAAAACATGACGTGCTAACAGCTTCAGCCAAAAACTTCTTAGGAGTGTCATACTCAAGCAGCATGGTCCTAGACATCTCTTGTAGAGACCTATTCTTCCTCTCAACAACCCCATTTTGTTGAGGTGTGCGAGGAGAAGAGAAATTGTGCGAATAACCCGATTTTTCACAAAAATGCTAAAAAAGATCATTTTCAAACTCTCCCCCATGATCACTATGGATAGAAACAATATGGAAAGAAGCTTCGTTTTCAACGTGTTTACAAAAGCTCGAGAAAACATCAAGAGTATCACTTTTAGAAATGAGAAAGAAAGTCCAAGTATATCTAGAGAAATCATCAACAATAACAAGACAATACTTGGAACCACGAAGTGTTTGAGTTCTCATTGGTCCGAATAGATCAATATGAAGAAGCTCAAGAACTCTCTTAGTACTCATGACTCCTTTGGATTTGAAGGAGGATTTGGTTTGTTTCCCTTGTGTACAAGGTTGGCATTCCTCATCCTTATCAAAATCCAATTTAGGAAGTCCTCGAACCAAGTCCTTTTTGTTCAACTTCTTCATTTGATGCAAATTCACATGACCCAAACGACGATGCCAAAGAGAAAGATCATTTTTATTCACAACTAAGCATCTATTTAGTATGGGCTTAATAGAATCGAGAACAATAACATAAAGATTACCATTTCTAGTTCCCATATATATAACATTGTAGGAGAGGGAATATAGAAGCAAGCATTCTAAGGAAGTAAATAGCACAAGATAACCATTGTCACATAATTGGCTAACAATAATTAAGTTGTGATGTAGGCCATCAACAAGCAATACATTTTTAATACATAATTCATTTCCTACATCACCCTCACCTATAACCTTACCCTTCTTGTTGTCCCCGAAGGTTACCGATCCTCCTTTCTTTTTCTCAAATTTGTTGAAATGGCTGATTTCTCCAGTCATATGCTTAGAGCAGCCACTATCAACAATCCATTTCTTTTTAACCTGCAACAAAAGAGGATGTCGGAACCCAACTCAAACTTTGGGGTCCGGGGTTAGCTTGGGGACCCATTTCATCTTTGGGTTGGTCCCCTTGGGCTTGTAAGGACAATAGGTAGAATAATGGTCATCACATTTGCAATGAATACAAACCATAGGGTTTTTAGAGCCGGAAGTCTCTCCATTGAAAATTGGAGGTTCCACACTCTTCTTCTTACTTTTGTTCTTGTTCTTTTTCTTACTTTTGGGAGTAGTCCCATCATATCCCAAACCACTAGTACCAACATGTTTGGTAGAGTGTTCTAGGACATCATTGAGGGATTTCTTTCCCGAGAGAAACCTTTGCAAAGTAGATCTTAATTTAGCATTATCATCACTAAGATTTATAACGGTAGTGGAAAGACTAGCAAGATCTTCTCTAGTATGCAAAAGGTCGGCCTCAAGACAGAGGGCTTTAGTAAGAAGAGAATCGTTTTCTAGAGTTAAGCTAGCAACTTCATTTCTAGGCAAAACAGGTCTAGAAGATAAATCATTAATTTGAGAAAGCAATTTTGCATTTTCAGATTTAAGCACAACTATTTCTCTTTGGTAAGCATAGACTTCTTTTCTCCTAGCATAATCAATAAGCTTGAGTTCTACATTTTCAGTTTTAAGCACATCAAGCTCATCTAAGCAATTTTGGTTTTCTATCTTGAGATTTTCAATATTTTTAAGATATGTACCATTCTCAACCTCTACTTCATTGTATTGAAGTTCAAGGTCAAGAAATTTCCCTTGCAAGGATTCTATGCTATCAAGATGCAATTTTTCATTTTCATCAAGAATGTCAATTTTTTCATAAAGATCATTAAATATTTTGCCTCATCTTTTCCTCTTAGATTTACATTTAGCAAAAGATGATTGGCATTCATTTAGCATATCGATGAGAGTTTCCTTAGATAGCTCAAGTAAATTAACATCACTAGCCTTGCTTACCTCACTTACCTCAATTACATCTTCACTAGTTGAGGCCATGAGGGTAGAATGGCATTCTCCATCTTTGGAGCTTGAGGAGCTTGAAGAAGAAGACTCCCATGCCGCATGAGCTGCATCTTTGGATCTTCTCTCCTTCTTGTCTTTCCTCTTGTACTTTGCTTCTCTTTTGTACTTGTCATCCTTCTTGTGGCTGCTCTTATGATGGCTCTTCTTGGCCTTTGGGCAGTCACTCTTGTAGTGGCCTTTTTGACCACACTCGTAGCACCTAGGAGTTGAGGAGGAGGGCTTGCTCTTGAAGTGTTTTCCTTTTGAGTAGTTAGCTTCATGATCATTGACACCTTCATCTTCACTTGAGGAAGGGCAGGGAGACTTCATGGCAAGTTGTTGTTGCCGGACCATTTCTTCAATTTGAGCTTTGAAGGATGTGTCCTTTATCTTCTTTGATTCCTTCTCTTCTCTTTTCTCCTCTTCCTCTTGCTTGTCAAGCCTAGGTTCATGGGCTTGAAGGTTACCAACCAGCTCCTCGGTTGATAACTCGCTTAGCTTGTAGACTTCTTCAATAGAAGTGACCTTTGGCTCCCATCTCTTTGGAAGAGATCTCAAGATTTTGGCATTGATTGTACCTCTATCCATGACACTCCCAAGGGCGGCAAGGCTGTTCAAGATGACATTTAACCTTGTGTACATGTCCGCTACTCTTTCATTCTTCCCCATCTTGAAGTTCTCAATAAGACCACCAAGCATGTAGACTTTGGCCTCCTTGACTTGCTCGGTCCCTTCATAGCTGACACACAACTTGTGCCATATCTCATGCGCCGTGTCCCACGAAGAGATGCGGTTGAACTCCGATGGTGTAAGGGCGGCGTAGATGATGCTCACGGCTTTGGAATTGAGTTGAGCACGCTTCATCTCCGCTTCCGTCCATGTGGTGATGTCCCCTTTTGGATCTTCATACTTGAGATGGACAATCTTCCACATTTCGAAGCTCACCCCTTGGAGATAGAATTGCATTCTCCTCTTCCAATATAAGAAGTTTGTGCTGTCGAAGACCGGGGGTCTCATGGATTAGCTTCCTTCAAGGTTGAGTGACCCAAGAGCCGAATTGCCCATCTTCTCCTACTTGTTGAATTAGCTTGGAGAAGACATGCTCTGATACCACTTGTTGGATCAATGGGCTCTAGAGGTGGGGGGGTGAATAGAGCTACACACACTTCACAAAATCGATTAGACCACCAATTTAATTGTAGTGCAAAAACTAATGCAAGCAGCAATTTGATATCCTATTCTAGCATACAAAGCAAGGATAAGAGATAATGAATATCATGCACTTGGACAGGTGGTTTAGAGTGGTTCCACGTCCTAAACTTAGGAGCGATGTCAGTCCACTACCTAGAGTTGGTTAGACTTTAGGATTTGCAACTTGTTCCTCTAATATATCACGATAAGATTACAAGATACATAAACCACACAACCAAGGGCTTAATTACTCAAGCTAAGATCTTGTACCTATCCAAGGACTTACCCACAAAGCAAGATTCTTCAGCCTTCTTCAAAGGACTTACCCAATCT
Source organism: Alisma plantago-aquatica (assembly GCA_963693085.1). Taxonomy (NCBI): domain Eukaryota; kingdom Viridiplantae; phylum Streptophyta; class Magnoliopsida; order Alismatales; family Alismataceae; genus Alisma; species Alisma plantago-aquatica. The sequence goes on from OY856410.1 coordinate 471,986,156, forward strand.
TACCTTTGTCTTCAGCCTTGCAGGATTTACCTATCTTACTTGAGCTTGCATTGCCCCTCTCCTTCACTTGGAGAGCTTGCCCACGTTTTCCCTTCACCAAGGGAGATGGAGCAACAATCAATCTTCACTCTTGAAGATCAGCAACACATATTCTCCTTCACTCGGAGAAGAACAGCAGCAACTCCTCTTTCACTCGGAGAAGTAGCTTCAATCAATCTTCAATAGGATTTGGAGGTAGGAAGAGAGAAAGGAGAGCTTTACATAACACAAAGGATAGCTCTCATACACAGGGACCTAACTCACTCTCACGAAATTGTCTTGAAGGTAGAGAGAGAAAGGGGCTCAAGGGCTTGGAACACTCTCAACTAAGCTAGAACCAAGTTTGCAATGGAAGAGCAGCTTGGAATGAAGTCCAAGGGGTTCTATTTATAGTTGAGGGTGGACCTTTATGTTGTGGGACACTTGGGTGCAAAAGTAGTCGTTTTTTGTTCAAGAAAACGGCTCTATTTTTTCCCAAAACAATTCACCAACGGTCATATTACTTTTTCTGCAAACTCCGTACAGTGCAATCGGTCGAGTATCAATGGGTGTAACTCGACCGATCAAGTAGCAGGAAATCCGATGTTCAAATGATCAGTCGATTTTGTCCTGAGGAAACTTGACCGACCATTTCAACTGGAAATGGCCTACTACCCGATCGGTCGAGTTCTATGAGTGCACAACTCGACCAATTGCAATCTTCAGAAAATCGACTCAATATGATCGGTCGAGTTTCAGGGTGGGAAACTCGAATGACCAAGTGCCTGTAATTGATTTTCTAATTTGCAATAAAAGTGATTAGCACTTGGTGAATTTTGTCCCAAACATTTTTCTCTTCTAAGTTACAAGCATATTCATCATTACAAGTGATTACATTTATGTTCTAAGGTGATTTACATGGAAATCCTAAATTGCACATTTGTAACCATTTTGTCTTGCACTTGGCCCATTCTAGGGCTTTGTATATATGATCCTTTTCATGTACCTAATGCCTGCAAACAATCTTTAACGCGCATGTTAGATACATATGAATGGAATGGTTAAGTCATTATCAAAATATAGGTAATGTATAACCTCTAGGTCAACACTTTCTTATGTGTGGGAGTTTATCTTCTGATTAGAGGCAAGTTTTATAACTTGCTCCACGTTTATTGCTTACCATAAGCTTTCTATCTCATGTTCTTTCTTGAAAATGATGATTCATGGTCTAAAAAGCTATGCTTGACTTGGATTTCAATTTTTATAATGTTCCCTATTATGATTTCAGTTCTAGATGAACATGAGATCATGTGTACATTATTCCTAAGGTATAATATGACTTGGATCAGGTTGGTTTAACAACCTATGTTGCTAAGAACCTATCAACCAATGGTCAATTTTAGGGTTTAAAGCTGATTTCTTCTATAAACCAATGACCCGATGATGGTACCATTGCAACAACCCTATGGTGTTGTCTTCATGATAACTGATGGTCAAGATAAAAGGTGTCAGATTGATGGTTACAACCTATGGTCACCCCCTTTGGTCAGGTTTTGGATCAATTAGAAGTTTAATGATCAACCATTAAGTACCCTAATAATGTTATCAATCAATGATGACATTAGCTTAATATTTGATGTTGATTAATGAATATAATGCTAATATAACAACCTATGGTGACTTAATGGTCACTAATGTTAGTCTATCAGGTCTCCACAACCTATGGTGAGTTAATCATAGAGTTGTAGCATCAATTAAGCCTTAGACCAATGGTTTCTTGGGTCACTTGATGCAATGGTCAGACCTATACAAAAATTGATGATTTTAATATATGAACTTGACCCAATAGTCAAGATCTAATGTTTATTCCTCCAATAAAGTGGAATGATGTATAATGTAATATGTTGGTCCTAATAATGTGTTTTATAGGGTTTCCTTTATATGGTCAACTTAAGGAGCTTACTTGTTGACAATGGATGGCTTGTTTTAAATGAACAGATGATTGTGGGTTTTACCCTATTCTCAATGGAACTTTTTGTGTTGTTAGTCAAGGGATTTCTAGGGTTAAATGGTGACTATTTATAGAGCACAAATCAAGGAATTCATAGGTGGTTTATCTAAGGTATTTACTTATGTAAACAATCAATGGTCTTACCTTTTAAACATCCAATGGTTCTGGGTGACATTGTGGTATTGTGATATGGGTTGAATGATGATGGAACAAATGGAGGGTTATCCTTAATAAGTTAGTCTTACCTATTCACTCATATGAATTGAAGGGATGATAACCATATTGTGTTTATATGTAACACTAATGAGGTATAGCTTGTTATACCTAGCTTTAATATAACTAAATGATGGTAATTGGGTATGAATAGTCCTTGAATGACTAATACAATCATGGAGTACTTTGTTACTATTGTTGAAACCCTAGTATGCTATAAACCCATGATTACACCTTGATTTATCTGTGGATTCATTCTTGAGAATGGTATGGAATGTGATGTTGATGCTTCACCTTATGCATCCATGATCCAATGGGGATGCCATGAGTTAGGGTTTGGGTATGAGTGATGATTAGTAACATTAATATAATTTATCTTGTGAACCTAACTCTAATGAAAAAAGATAAAGATGAGTATTCATATTTAACATTCTTAAATAATGGAGTGATGGTGGAATAACCTCCTTAATATTATCATAACCTTGATATGTTAATTGGCGGTTATCATAGCCACATGTTTGATACTTTCTTATGCTAAACATGTGCATTATGAATATGATTAGGGTTAATCATATCTAGATTCCTTGCATGTTGATGTAATAAAGGAATGTTCTTAATGCTAATATAACCCTGCTATTATTGTTTATGAATATCTCCTAGCTCATTAATGCAATATTGTGTTGATGTGGTGTATTATATGTAAGTGATGTTGTTGAGCCTTGGTATAAGGCATGCAAAGATAATGATGATCTTGCAGGGAATAGTATGATGGTCTTAATGACCTTTGGGCATAGTTGAGCCCTAAATGAGGTGTGATCCTCTTGTGTTGATAAGGGTTGATACCCTATGATATTGTGAAAAGGATTTTATATCATGTGATAGTATGATGGTCTTAATTGTGGCAACACAACCCACTATCACACAGACAGCGAGGTGTTACACGAAAATGTGCGAAAATCACCATAACCACAGATTATCGAAAATACGGGTTAATAAAAATCGATTGTGGAAAACTAATAAACTGGGATCATATTACATTCCAGTTCATATCCTGCAAGAAACATATTATATACATTCATACAAGCCATGATACATGTCCACAGCTTATAGAGCAACAGCTGCCCTATCATATCATGAGTGCATCACCTGTTCATATACATAAAGGCCCACATCCGGCCAGCAGCAGGATATACAAAACATCATCGATTGTGCATCGTGAAACAACGTCAAAACACTGCCAAGGACCTGAGAGTACAGGGATGACTCTAGACTCTATCAAAAAACATCCAAACAACAACATATCCAACGCTTGCCTTCTACTGATCTTCTTGATGCTCGGCCGCAACTCTGCGACCACCACCACGTCTAGCTCGACTACCTAAAAAGGGGTAAACCAGCGGAGTGAGACAATTGAACATTGTCCCAGCGGGAGTCATAACTCCCCGCCAAAACTACAAAACCTCAGATGAACATATACATTAAGCAGTTAACTGATAGAAGATATAACAAGAACAGTCTATGAAATAAAGCTATCTGAGCTTATTAGATATATCCAAGTTCTACTGCCATAGAAGAACATATAAATAACTACAAGATATAAAGAGAGTAACTACACAAACAAGGCCTCAACCAATGTTTCATGTTTGTCTTAAGCAGTATATACTAAATGGCTGGATTACATTTTATTATGCCCTGAGGAAGTGAACCGTAGCGTTCAAATCCAACATTCGGCTGCGAAGCCCATAACCGGTTCCATACAAGGTCAATGGAAGAGCCGGAATCCACGACCTCACCCCTCGTGGTCAGTACACGAGAACACAAAGCAGGACCGCAGTCTCATGCTCGAGTGGTCTTAAGCCACATGGTCAGCTCCTCAGGCTACCCTTCCTCTAGCCCACCTTGGTACAGGTCACGTCGCTAGTAAAACTGAGCCACGGGCCTAATCACCGTGCTCTAAGCCATGAACGCATTCATGCTCATCATATCACATATCCGGAGCCATGGGCCTCTTCACCATGCTCATTACATATCTGAGTCTGCAACCACAACTGCACTCATTTCACCTTTCTATTTGAAGCTAGGAGAAACCTCACATATTAAAAAATATGCACTCCTGGTTAACCCGCAGGAGAACCCGTTTCACCATCACCAAGTCCTGACGATGATGGATCTATGGCCAGGGCAAACTACATGATAGATTTCACTGTGATTAATTAGTATCTTTTAGATGGATTGCAAGATTCAACCAAGTTGTATAACATGCAAGCTATAAAAGGAAACAAACAACATAAACTCAATATTATTCTTTCACTACAATTCACATCATACTGATCCATCACAAGGATCCCACATCACATGTTATCACTTGGTCTCTTGCCAATCATCCAGATCCATCTCAAGGATTATCGCATACCATGGGATCTCAATCCCTCATCACATAGTGCCACTGCCTCTCAAGGCTTACATCTTCATCATGGAACATCATTCATAATACACCTGTCAACACAATATTCTCATATAACCATTTCTCATAGCTTTTCATTTGGCTATGCATTACCTGCATGGTTAGAGTATTCAATAATCATAGTTTCAACATAAGGACTATGCATACAATCAGGAGATGTCATTCAAGATGCTATAATTATCAATTATACCTTAACTGGTGATCATGTGCACAAGACACATTATTAAGCAACTATTTATGTACTTCACCTTGCTTCAACATCATGCTAAAATATACAGAACATGCGTTATTATTACCACTATCACTATCATTATTATTAAGTGAGCAAGGAGTCACCAATGATATCAAGGACATATACCATTTAGACTGTTTCCATGACACAAGGATCCCTCACAAAAGATGCTAAAACCCTCACTAAAAGAGATGTATCGGGCAAGGCTTACCCTCACCTAAACCATGTTGGGCGTGCAACCCTGTCGGGCGTGCAGGGTGTGTCGGGCGAGCAGCTCAAGGGCGTCAAGCATGTTGGGAACTGAGCCGTGCAGAGGAGTATCGGGCGACACGGGCTGATGTCGGGCGAGCAGGGGTAGTTCACCCATTTCAACATCACAATGTGCGTCAAGGTTTATCCGTGCAAGGTCCTACACACTCAACTAGGCAAGAATTTCTATCAAGTGAGCAACCCCACTGGGCGAGCAGCTCCAAGGCATGCAGCCTGCCGGGCAAGGTTATCTCAAGGCGCGCAAGGGTTGGTACCGGGAAACTAGGGATCGGCTCGCGCACCCTACAGAACTCTCCACAACTGCCAAAGAGAGCAAACCGTGCAAGGGGTCTCAAAAACGTGCTGTGCAAGGGAAACTAGATCAGGAGGCTGTCGGGTAGCACCTCTCCAAGCATAAAACACCCAAGGTACATCTCAACAAGGGTCATCTAATACCTCACACATGAACACCCGAAACCATAGAGAAGGGTCACCACCAAAACGAGCTCACCTTCTAGCCCGTGGTGAGAAGAGGGTCTTGCTCAAGCCACTAGGTCACAAGCTCACCTCAATCGAATAGGAAAGAGGGGTGTTGCTCATGGAACTAGGACCCAAACTCACTCTTCTAGACCAAGGGGAGAAAGGAGTGTTGCTCCCTAAACCCTAACTCACATGGATCGGCCAACATGGCTACCAAGCAAGAACTAAGCTACTCACATGCATATAAGCAAGATTATGAACATAGCAACATATATGAAAAGAGAGTAGGCTAGTTGGGATTAGAAGTTATGCAACCCGCCTTATGCTCCAAGCTCCAAGGAAGAAGAAGAACTCCAAGCTCTAAGGGATGTTGACCACCACTTGCTCCTCCAAGGGTGTATCGGCCACCACCTCTTCATCTCCAAGGTGTGTCGGCCTCCAAGCTTCTCCTTCAAGGGGGGGGTGTATCGGCCAACACAAGCAAGAGGGAAGGGAGTGTCGTGCACTCAAGGGGAAGAAGGACCAAAGGAGCTCCTAGGTAAGGGAAGGACACACCTATATAGAAGGAAAGGGAGGAGAAAACAAAGTGGATCATGGCAAGGTGTCACTTGTCTAGGGACACTTGTCCTAGAACTCAAACCACCACTCTAGCAAGCCTCATCCACATGTCCAAGATGTGCACCAAGTGTCCACCACACAAGGTCAAGCTAGAGAAAGCATCTTGGGCGACACAATATGTTGCTCCATGGGTGACACACACCATTGTCATGGGCGACACACTTCCAGCTTGGCCGACACAAACACCTCTAGGCCGATACATGGCTCAACCAAGCCCAAATAAGGTACCTCAAGGCCCAAACAAGCTCAACCAAGGCCCAAAGACTCAAACAACGAGCCCGAGCCTTCCTCTCAACCCTAGAGGAAGCAAAGAGAGAGAGGAACACCTCACAAGGTGGCAAACTTGCCCACAAAACCCTAGACTTGGGTTATTTGCAAGTAGCACCTTCAACTCTCAACAAAGCACAACCAAACCCTAATCACCACTAAAGGTGATTAGCAGACATCAAAGCACCAGGTTTAAGCAAAGCAAACAGGGTAAACCCTAAACGAAGGTCAGGGTCCTTACAATCTAACCCCCTTTAAGGGATTTCGTCCCCGAAATCCGAAGATAAAAGTGAGGGATACTTCCTTGTTATCTCTTCCTCAAGCTCCCACGTGGCTTCCTCAATGCCACGACGCTGCCAAAGAACCTTTACAAGAACCAGTTCCTTTTTCTTCAGCTTATTGACTCTTCTATCAAGGATCGCCACATGACCTTCTTCGTAGGTAACATCTTCGTCAAGCTCAACTTCAACTGGCTGTATCATTGTTCCTGAATCTGGATGGCTTTTCTTGAGCATACTGACATGGAACACTAGATGTAACCTGTGCAACTCTGGTGGTAACTTTATCTCGTAAGCTACCTTTCCAACACGTGCTATAACTGGGTAAGGCCCCATAAATATGGGTGCCAACTTACCCTTCCGGCCAAACCTTAGCACACCTTTCCACGGAGAGACTTTAAGATATACCTTGTCTCCCACCTGGACCTCCAAAGGTTGTCAGCGATTGTCTACATAAGACTTCTGCCTGTCCTGTGCTACTTTCAACTGTTGCTGTATCACTTTGATCTTTTCCATTGTTTGCTATACCAGCTCAGGACCCAACAACTGATACTCACCAGACTCATACCAACACAAAGGAGATCTGCACTTTATCCCATACAAAGCCTCATAAGGAGCCATGTCGATGCTCCGCTGATAATTTTTGTTGTAGGCAAACCCTATCAAACTCAGATGCACATCCCAACTGCCTAAGAACTGCAAAACACAAGATCAAAGGAGATCTTCTAGAATCTGAATAGTCCTTTCAGACTGTCCATCTGTCTGTGGGTGAAAAGCAGTACTGAACCTCAACCGCATTCCCAACGTTCTGTGCAACTGTTCCCAAAAATGACTCGTGAACTGAGGACCTCTGTCTGATATTATCGTTGTGTGCACACCATGCAAACATACTATCTCATCTACATATATTCGAGCAAGCTTCTCAGCTTTATACGTCGTCTTCACAGGCAGGAAATGGGCAAACTTCGTCAATCTGTCCACAACCACCCAAATGGAATCATGATTTCTAGTTGTCTTGGGCAGACCAACTACGAAATCCATGGTTATATGATCCCATTTCCACTGCGGTATCGGCAAAGGTTGCAACGTGCCTGCTGACTTCTGATGTTCAGCCTTCACTTGCTGACAAACTGCACATCTCGCCATGAACTCTGCTACATCCTTCTTCAAACCGGGCCACCAATACAAGTCTTTCAGACTATGGTACATCTTGGTGACACCTGGATGCATAGCATACATCAACGTGTGTGCCTTTTCTAGCACTAGCTTCCTCAGCTCATCAACATCAGGAACCACCATCCTATCACGATAGCAGACTAGCCCATCCTCGGAATCATGAAACCCATCACGCTTTCCGCTGCCAAACTCTGATCTGATCAACTGTACCGCATTATCTATCTGCTGTGCATCTTTGATCTCCTGTCTCAACGTAGGCTTGACTTGCATCTGTGCTAAGAGTCCAGCTAATGAAGACACTTCCATCTGCACATTCATCTTCCGTAAAGAGACAAGCATATCTCGCTCATGACATACCAGAGAACTTAGCTGTGCCTTCTTGGAAGAAAAAGAAGACTTTTGACTAAGCGCATCAGATACCACATTCGCCTTACCAGGATGATACTCGATAGTACAGTCGTAATCATTGATCAACTCCATCTACCGCCGCTGTCACATGTTCAACTCTTGCTGCGTAAAGATGTACTTCAGATTCTTATGATCTGTAAAGATCTGACACACTTCTCCATACAAATAGTGTCTCCAAATCTTTAACGCATGAACCACTGCTGCTAGCTCCAAATCATGAGTCGGATAGTTCTCCTCATGTTTCTTAAGCTGTCGTGAAGCAAAAGAAACCACGTGATCCTCCTGCATCAGCACACAACCTAAGCCTTTCTTGGAAGCTTCACAGAAAACTACATAGCCTTTCCTAGTTACTGGCAAGATCAACACTGGAGCACTGGTTACCTTCTCTTTTAGACTCTGGAAAGCTTGCTGACATCGATCATCCTAGACAAAAGGTACGTTCTTTCTCGTCAACTTTGTCATCGGCAAAGCAATCGTACTGAAGTCCTTGATAAACCTCCAGTAGTATCCTGCTAGACCCAGGAAACTATGAACTTCTGTCGGCGTCTTCGGCTGTTCCCATCCTGCAACGGATTCCACCTTTCTTGGATCTACTTTGACTCCTTCAGCAGATATCACATGACCCAAGAAAGTCACCTCTTCCAGCCAGAACTCACACGTATTGAACTTGGCATACAACTGATGTTGGCGAAGAAGAGTAAATGCTCGTCGAAGATGTTGCTCATGCTCTTGTCTGTCCCCACTGTAGATCAAGATGTCATCTATAAAGACTACAACAAACTGATCTAAGAACGGACGGAACACTTTGTTCATCAGGTCCATGAAAGTAGCAGGTGCATTGGTTAATCCAAACGGCATAACCACAAACTCATAGTGACCATACCTTGTCCTAAAAGCTGACTTTGGTATGTCATCCTCCTTGATCCTCAACTGATGATATCCGGACCGTAGATCGATCTTTGAGAACACTGTAGCACCATACAACTGATCGAACATATCATCTATCCTTGGCAACGAGTACTTGTTCTTGATTGTGACCTTGTTCAACTACCGATAGTCTATACACAACCGCTTCGAACCGTCCTTCTTCTTGACAAACAACACGGGAGCACCCCAAGGCAGTGTGCTTGGTCGGATGAAACCTTTGTACAGTAACTCTTGTAACTACTTCTTCAAATCTGCCATCTCAACTGGAGCCATTCTATATGGTGTCTGTGCAACTGGCTACGTCCCTGGTACCAGATTGATCTCAAAATCAATCTCTCGGGGTGGAGGAACACCAGGAAACTCCTCAGGAAACACATCTGCAAACTCTCAGACAACTGAAACCTCCTCAAGACTAGGACCTTTCGCCTTGGTAGCCACAACGGTATCCACCACATGAGCTAAGAACGCCTCACATCCTTGTCGTAGAAACCTTTCTGCCACCATAGCTGATACCAGACACGTCGGAAAAATCTTCCTATCTCCTTGGAAGATCCACTTCTCTCCAGCATCATCAAACACTACCTGCTTGCTACCGCAGTCCAAAACAACCTTATACCTCTCTAAGGTATCCATCCCAAGGATGACATCAAACCCTTGCATATCAAGTGGTATAAGATCCACTTGAATGCAGTGTCCCGAGAAAGACAAGATACAGGATGGATACTCTTCTCGAAGCAACGAGGAACCATCAAGAGGGGTTTCCAACAACAAACTATCCTTTTTATGACTAACCGGTAAACGATAGTTCTCAAGCATACTATAGGCGATAAAAGAGTGTGTAGCACCCGGGTCAACCAGAACAGATATAAGGCAAGAAGAAGACATATCAGAATGAAATAACTTCATCTGACCTGTCACTACTCGCGGGTTGACTATCGCCTCTGGCTGACTCATAGCATAGAATCGAGCCGTAACTTGCTATCCACGACCTCTTCTTCCGTGAGTAGACAATCAAGCTTGAGACGCTTGACCGTGTCCTCATCCTCTGCTACCACTGGGCTGTGGTCTCTCTGACTCCTGAAGGTTCTGCCTTGGATGCTGTGTCACTTCTTCATCCCTGTAGGGACAACTCGACTTGACATGCTCTATCTGACCGTAGGCATAGCATGTCCTAGCATCAACTCGTGGCCTGGATGGCCCTGTCACTGCCACAGAAGCCGGACTTTGTGCCTTAGATGGTGAAGAAACATAACCTCTTCCTCTACTCAGAGACCACTGAGACGGCCTACCAGAACTTCTCATCGCTGCCGGTGCTGAAAACCTGGGCTTCTTAAAGCCACCAAACCTCTGACTCTGGAACTGGGCAGGTCTCTTCTTAGCCATAGACTCCCTCTTATCCTTTACAGACCGTTCGATCCTCCAGACGGATTCCACAAACATCGCAAACCGCTCCCGGTTCTCCAATGCAGAAACCGGTGTCATTAACTCAGCACTCAGACCTTTTTTGAAACGTCTAATCCGTTCCTCATCTGTCGTTGTCATGTGAGGATAAAACCTCAACAGATCCATAAACTTGGCTTCGTACTCAGTGATATTCATCATTCATTGTCGCAGGCTCTCAAACTAATTGATCTTCTCATCTAGATATGTCTTGGGAAAGTATCTGTTGTCGAACTCACGCTAGATCACTTCCCAACAGATCACCTCACCAGGTCGCTTCTCTTCCTCGATGGTCCACCAGAGACCAGCACTACCTTTCAGAAGGTAGACAGCGTGCTTTACTTTGTCTGCTTCGGGGAAGTCGAGGATCTGGAAAGTCTTCTCGAGATTTGTCAGCCACAGATCTGCATCCACTGGATCAACCATTCCAGCATAATCCGAAGCTCTGACTCAGAGAAGCCGCTCGAAGGTCTTCCCAATACCCGATGTTTCACCATGGGGGACCTGTGCTCGTGGAGGAGGCACTGGTAATTGCTCAACCATGAGATTCATCTAGCCATCATCTGCCCCATAAGCTAGGCAGGATGTTCAAGAATGGCTGGGTCAGGTTGGGGGACCTCATGCACCCAATCTTCATGTGCCTGGCCTACTGCTCCATCAACAGATGCAGCATCACAGTACTCATCGGTGTGTTCTTCATGGTTTCCAGACATCTTGGCTTTTCTTCCACTGAGGGCAGAAGATTTCTATGAGAAAATCTAGAAAACACATAAGAACAGACACAACCTAGTCCTAGATCCCTATAGACTCAGCGAACCTAGAGCTCTGATACCAAACTTGTGGCAACACAACCCACTATCACACAGATAGCGAGGTGTTACGTGAAAACGTGCGGAAATCACCATAACCACAGATTATCGAAAATACGGGTTAATAAAAACTGATTAAGGAAAACTGATAAACTGGGATCATATTACATTCCAGTCCATATTCTGCAAGAAACATATTATATACATTCATACAAGCCATGACACATGTCCACAGCTTAGAGCAACAGTTGCCTTGTCATATCATGAGTGCATCACCTGTTCATATATATAAAGGCCCACATCCGGCCAACAACAGGATATACAAAACATCATCGATCGTGCATCGTGAAACAATGTCAAAACATCGCCAAGGACCTGAGAGTACATGGATGACTCTAGACTCTATCACAAAACATCCAAACAGCAGCATATCCAAAGCTTGCCTTCTACTGATCTTCTTGCTGCTCGGCCGCAACTCTGTGACTACCACCACGTCTAGATCGACTACCTAAAAAGGGGTAAACCAGTGGAGTGAGACAATTGAACATTGTCCCAGCGGGAGGCATAACTCCCCGCCAAAACTACAAAACCTCAGATGAACATATACATTAAGCAGTTAACTGATAGAAGATATAGCAAGAACAGTCTATGAAATAAAGCTATCTGAGCTTATCAGATATATCCAAGTTCTACTACCATAGAAGAACATATAAATAACTGCAAGATATAAAGAGAGTAACTACACAAACAAGGACTCAACCAATGTTTCGTGTTTTTCTCAAGCAGTATATACTAAATGGCTGGATTATGTTTTATTATGCCCTGAGGAAGTGAACCGTACCGTTCAAATCCAACCTTCGGCTGCGAAGCCCATAACCGGTTCCATACAAGGTCAATGGAAGAGCCGAAATCCACGACCTCACCCCTTATGGTCAGTACACGAGAACACAAAGCAAGGCCGTAGTCTCATGCTCGAATGGTCTTAAGCCACAGGGTCAGCTCCTCAGGCTACCCTTCCTCTAGCCCGCCTTGGTACAGGTCACGTCGCTAGTAAAACTGAGCCACGGGCCTAATCACCGTGCTCTGAGCCATGAACACATTCATGCTCATCATATCACATATCCGGAGCCATGGGCCTCTTCACCATGCTCATCACATATCTGAGTCTTCAACCGCAGATGCACTCATTTCACCTCTCTATTTGAGGCTAAGAGAAACCTCACATATTCAAAAATATGCGCTCCGGGTTAACCCGCAGGAGAACCCGTTTCACCATCACCAAGTCCTGACGATGATGGATCTATGGCCAGGGCAAACAACATGATAGATTTCACTGTGATTAATTAGTATATTTTAGATGGATTTCAAGATTCAACCAAGTTGTATAACTTGCAATCTATAAAAGGAAACAAACAACATAAACTCAATATTATGCTTTCACTACAATTCACATCATACTGATCCATCACAAGGATCCCACATCACATGTTATCACTTGGCCTCTTGCCAATCATCCAGATCCATCTCAAGGATTATTGCATACCATGGGATCTCAATCCCTCATCACATAGTGCCACTGCCTCTCAAGGCTTACATCATCATCATGGAACATCATTCATAATACACCTGTCAACACAATATTCTCATAGCTTTTCATTTGGCTATGCATTACCTGCATGGTTAGAGTATTCAATAATCATAGTTTCAACATAAGGACTATGCATACTATCAGGAGATTTCATTCAAGATGCTATAATTATCAATTATACCTTAACTGGTGATCATGTGCACAAGACACATTATTAAGCAACTATTTATGTACTTCACCTTGCTTCAACATCATGCTAAAATATATAGAACAGACGTTATTATTACCACTATCACTATCATTATTATTAAGTGAGCAAGGAGTCACCAACGATATCAAGGACATATACCATTTAGACTGTTTCCATGACACAAGGATCCCTCACAAAAGATGCCAAAACCCTCACTAAAAGAGATGTATCGGGCAAGGCTTACCCTCACCTAAACCATGTTGGGCGTGCAGCGTGCAGCCCTATCGGGCGTGCAGTGTGTGTCGGGTGAGCAGCTCAAGGGCGTCAAGCATGCCGGGCACTGAGCCGTGCAGAGGAGTATCGGGCGACACAGGCTGATGCCGGGTGAGCAGGGATAGTTCACCTGTTTCAACATCACAACGCGCGTCAAGGTTTATCCGTGCAAGGTCCTACACACTCAGCTAGGCAAGCATTTCGATCGGGCGAGCAACTCCAAGGCGTGCATCCTGTCAGGCAAGGTTAGCTCAAGGCGTGCAAGGGTTGGTACTGGGCAACTAGGGATCGGCTCGCGCGCCCTACAGAACTCTCCACAACTGCCAAAGAGAGAAAACCGTGCAAGGGGTCTCAAAAATGTGCCGTGCAAGGGAAACTAGATCAGGAGGCTGTCGGGCAGCACCTCTTTAAGCACAAAACACCCAAGGTACATCTCAACAAGGGTCATCTAATACCTTGCACATGAACACCCGAAACCATAGAGAAGGGTCACCACCAAAACGAGCTCACCTTCTAGCCTGTGGTGAGAAGAGGGTCTTGCTCAATCCACTAGGTCACAAGCTCACCTCAATCGACTAGGAAAGAGGGGTGTTGCTCATGGAACTAGGACCCAAACTCAAATCTTCTAGACCAAGGGGAGAAAGGAGTGTTGCTCCCTAAACCCTAACTCACATGGATCGGCCAACATGGCTACTAAGCAAGAACTAAGCTACTCACATGCATATAAGCAAGATTATGAACATAGCAACATATATGAAAAGAGAGTAGGGTAGTTAGGATTAGAAGTTATGCAACCCGCCTTATGATACAAGCTCCAAGGAAGAAGAAGAACTTCCAGCTCCAAGGGATGTTGACCACCACTTGCTCCTCCAAGGGTGTATCAGCCACCACCTCTTCTTCTCCAAGGTGTGTCGGCCTCCAAGCTGCTCCTTCAAGGGGGGTGTATCGGCCAACACAAGCAAGAGGGAAGGGAGTGTCGTGCACTCAAGGGGAATAAGGACCAAAGGAACTCCTAGCTAAGGGAAGGAAATGCCTATATAGAAGGAAAGGGAGGAGAAAACAAAGTGGAGCATGGCAAGGTGTCACTCATCTAGGGACACTTTTCCTAGAACTCAAACCACCACTCTAGCAAGCCTCATCCACATCTCTAAGATGTGCACCAAGTGTCCACCACACAAGGTCAAGCTAGAGCAATCATCTTGGGCGACACAACATGTTGCTCCATGGGCGAAACACACCATTGTCATGGGCGACACACTTCTAGCTTTGCCGATACAAACACCTCTAGGCCGATACATGGCTCAACCAAGCCCAAACAAGGTACCTCAAGGCCCAAACAAGCTCAACCAAGGCCCAAAAACTCAAACAATGAGCCCAAGCCTTCCTCTCAACCCTAGAGGAAGCAAAGAGAGAGAGGAACACCTCACAAGGTGGCAAACTTGCCCACAAAACCCTAGACTTGGGTTATTTTCATGTAGCACCTTCAACTCTCAACAAAGCACAACCAAACCCTAATCACCACTAAAGGTGATTAGCAGGCATCAAAGCACCAAGTTTAAGCAAAGCAAATAGGGTAAGCCCTAAACAAAGGTCAGGGTCCTTACATTAATGACCTTTGGGCATGGTTGAGCCCTGAATGAGGTGTAATCCTCTTGTGTTGATAAGGGTTGATACCCTGTGATATTATGAAAAGGGTTTATATCTTGTGATAGTATGGTGACTAGTGTAGCCTGATGAATGGTAAGTGAATAGTACCATGTGATGATGAGATGAGAAATTATGTTTCACACATTTTATATCTTTTAAAGTTGTGATATTTATATGCTTGCTAGAATTGAATTAGGGTTGGTATGTCCACTTGTTTGATGCAGCCTTAATTCACCCAAGTGGCATAACTAATCAAGTGAAACTCTAATCATGTAGTGCCTGTGCCATAGATCCATCTGAGAGTTAGAACTTGCCATATGGTGAAACACGTATTCCTAAGGGAAACTCAGAGCGCATACCGATGAGTATGCGGGGTGCTTGTCATCTTGAATTCAAGTGTTTAGGGAGGATGACTGTGGTCATACCTAGCCCTTTGTTTGAGAATAGCTATGGTTGTGTCTCGATGATTATATTTGTGACGAGATTGGAGGACAACTACGGTTGTACCTCAGATGGTAGGGTATGTGTACCACCTCCTTTCACTAGTGTCGTGACCTATACCAAGGACGAACTAGGCTGTTAGTAGCTTGACCTTATGTGTTGCAGTGGTGGACCCGTACTGACTGGGGGCGGAGAAGATCTTAGGAGTCCGACTCTTCCTAGATCTTTTTTGGCACTGATTTTGACTTAGTAGTGATCAGCTAGATTTTTAGTGGTATCCTCAAATTCCTCAGGGTATAATAAAAGATATAAGACGGCCGTGTAGCATATCTGTTTAGGATTATACCCAATGCTTCATATTGGATGATTACCCTTATTTGCTTTCTTTTCACTGATATCATGTATAGTACAATAAGAGATAATAGATATCTTTAGTTGTAGTTCTTCTCATGTTGTAAGCATGCTTATGTTGTCAAATATATAACACTGATGGTTAAGATGTTGCTGCTAGCTATGTTTAATATTGCTAGCCATACCTATGTAATTAGAAATGCCTAAACTGCTAATAATTCTTATGCAGTTAATTGTGCTATGATGTTAGTTCTACGTATGATATATATATCTGTCCCCTTTATTTGAGATGCCAATATTGATAGCCATGTTATGTTACTAGACATATTCATGATGTCAGGGTTGCTTATGCTACTATATTGCTTGTGTTGTTAGCAAGGAATATGATGATAGTCAGATTAATGATAATGATTGTTATTAGATGCAATTTGATGATATTAGAGTAGATATTTATCCAAAGAAATGGTTTTATTTGTTATCTATATATACATTGATGATCATACTTGTTGCTAAGATTAATTGCTTAATCTATTTAGCATACTTGAATTGTTCAATCTGTTTAATTGATTATTAAATACTCCAACTGCTTAGTTATCTACTATTTAAAATGTTCTAACCAATAAGTAGTGTTGGAGGTTATATGTCTTGCTGGGACATGGGTCTCACCCTTGTGGTTCGCCACATCTTTTTTTGGTAATCGGAAGTGACGAAAACAAACATGTGGCAGCAAAGAGGATCTATAGTAATGAATCTTTGAGAAAGTTGATTAGATGTCTAGTGTGTCCTAGAGTCATCCCTGTACTCTTAGGTCCAGGCAGGAAAAGTTTGTATATGGTTCTTCAAACAAATCAGACTTTTATTAGCATATTAATGCTTGTTTGTGTGGCATATACGAATATTGTTCTCCTATGTATATTTGTTGTGGCTAAGGCAATAGAACAATTTGTATCAAATTTTTGGCATAGTATGGATATAAGAAAGATGTTGGGCTCTTATGCAAATGTTTCTGAGCGGGTGTTAACATTGAAATCAGTTTTAATTTACCCATATTTTTTGGTATGTGATTAATTGGTGATTGATTGTGTTTTATGTTTTGAGTAATCTCGTTTAGTGTAACAAGTTCTCACAAGTTGGTATCAGAACTTTAGGTTCACTGAGTGTACATGGACACTAGGACTTAAGACTAGGATGATGTCTAAGTTAGGAACATGACACAAAAATATGATGCATACTGCCTAATCTCAGTACTTGGATGCCCTGGCTAGGTATTCAATTATTGAAGAAAAGGTAAGTATGGAAGTCTTAGATTGTTATCTTTCTGATTACTCTGATCAAGTAGTCATTTTAAGACAATCTAAAGAGCATAACGAATAAGAAATCATGGTGTGAATATCTCAATCCTACCTTAAAGAAGATGAGAATTGCATCATTATCTATCAAAACTTGAATGTTTGGTAACTATAAGAGAAAGATACAACACCATGATATCTAAATCTAAATACAAATAAGGAAAATAGGAGTTCTTGAAGATGCTATTCAAGAAGATAATAAAGTAAAAGACAGATAAGTCTATGCTTATAAAGTGATTCAAGGTATGAAATCCACATAAGATGGAGAGAACTTTAATGATAAGTATAAAATGAGAAGATAAATGAGAACAATGACAAAGGAATAAGGTGGAACCTGAGTTAATCTCAGACCAACCTATGTGTATAAGAAAGTGTTAATGTAAAATAAGCATGGTGTTTGAAATAAATTAAGGTAGATGATCCATGTTTAACGAAGAAAATGTGGAATATGATGATTTACATGTTGATAAGTGGTTGAAAAATATAATAAAATAAGAGAGCATACACAAGTTTGATAAATAGTCATCACGGAAGGAGTAATGAGATATTTTAATCATGATGATTCCTATACTAATGGAAAGGAACCCAAAATGAAAAAGGTAAAATGATACATAAGAAGTTGTAACCTGCATAATGAAATAGAATTGGTTATCTTTTTGCTAGTGACCCTTGAAAATGATTCTATGATGTGGGAAGTGTGTTTCCCTTTGTGTCTTTCCTTTCTAGGGAACAACTCTCAAGTGGATCATTGCCACTTGGTACGTGTGGATTCACTGCAAACATGAGGGTCGATAGCTTATTATAGTATAAGCTTGCTTGGACTATGGTTTCAAGATCATAAAGTTTGTGATGAGTTTGCTTTTGAGCCTTCTAATAATTTGGGAGACTCATCTTATATGTTTTGTAATTTATTATGTTGGTAAAAGTAGATGAGATAAGGATGTGAGTTCCTTATAGCACATGAGGTGGATACCAAGGTAATGAATCAGTATAGTTAAAAATACATCGGTTATTTAGTCCAAGTGATGTGCAACACTAGAAATCATTAACTTTATTATATGTGTTCTATCAGAAATATTTAGATATGTTTTAATATGATTTTCAATAACTAAATACATTATATAATAAAAAATTATGTAGTTATAGGCTTAATCTAAGAAAAGATTAATATAGATTGTATAGTGGAATGAAATAATCAATCCAACTCTTAGATGTCCTGAATCTTAGAGTTCATGAATAGGTTTGTGCTGCAAAGTAGAAAATAATTTACACATTGGCAGAGGTCCAAAGTGGTAGTTGGAACGTGCCATTGGGGCACATGGTGTCAAGCCCGACATGAATGACCTATTGAAATATTATACATGTTATAAATATAAATTGAAGATCTATTGATTCCCAATGGTATGACAAATAACTAGATTTGTGATTGTACCCAATTTCAATACAGTCACAATTAGGTACGTAATATTATTCGAAGACTGTAGTAGTCTCTAGTTCAATTACTACTCAGTGAGTTATCCCTTGTAGAACCACTATTGTAGGTAATCAAGCTAGATTAACCCAAGTCTCTACATGTGTACACATGTTTCAAGGAGGAGTCCAATTTATGTTACCGGCTGATATAGCTACCAAACCAATGAGTCTAATATGTGCTATCAACTGATATAGCTACCAAGCTATCTAGTTTAGTGGACTTACAATCTTGATTCGAGTCATTATCTTGTATGGTGATATTGTAGAATCTTGCTAAAATACATTTACACATTGTGGTAGAACTACATGTGGGTCTAGGGAATTGATGAAACTAATACACGATTAAGTGATTGGGTTCAAGAATTTATTATTTTAGTTATTCTCAATTTTGTATCAAAATGGTGGATTTAGAACATTTGTTCTTTTAATTTGATAACTAATTGCCTTATATGGTGTAGTATACTTAACAAATAATATATATATTATAAAATAGAATAATGTATAGATTATCTTGGATGCTTGGTGAATTTCCATTCATTGATCCAATAGATTATGCTTTGCTAAACAATTTTTTAGGCATCATGGTTTTTATGAAGATAGCTATAAATTTAGGAGAGTCTTTGAATACAACGTTTCTAGCAGTGTTATATACTAAAACTAATCAGTCTTTATATTTTTCTAGTATAGACCCTTTGTTGTTGGAAAGAAAGATTTGAACTAGTCAAGTGATAAAGAAATGTAATTTCTCTTCTTTTATTATAATAGTTAATTTTTTACTCTGGCTAAACATGTTGTAAATATTAAATGATGAATTAGAACAATTTTTGTGGTTTATATATAAGTTGAATGTAGATGTGATAGTATTCTTAATCTTGTATTCTAATATGCTAAAAATAAATTCAAAAAATTCATACGTATTTGAGTTTACCACCTTGATTACATCAGATCCTAATCATGTGGTCTCAAAAAAATATCAAGGGAACCAGCGCCTAACACCTATAATTGTTCCCCCTTTTGTGTAAGAACAAGTTTGAGAGTAAAATTTACATGTACATGCATATAAAGTTTTATTACCATGATGATAATTATTCATATGTATATCTCCCTAAGCAAAAATATGTGACACATAACACCTTGTGTCTTCCACTTACATGCTCTAATGTGCACGTGTGGATTTATAGATCACTTATCTTTTTTTATAAGGAATCCTTGATGTACATAAGAATATGCATGCTATCATCCATCACAAAGTAAAGAAGAAAATTCCAAGAGAAAAGGTACATCTAAAATAGACACCCCTCCTAAAATGTATAGTTTTACAAACAAGGATTAAAGCTTTTGATCCACACAATCACTACCAGTGAGATAAACCCTGAAAAACAATGTGGCAAAAATTATAAGGAGATGCATGCAATGAAATCCAGTAGGAAAAGCTCACATGCAATGTCACAAGTTTCACAAGACTAGAAGTAACCGTATTGGCAACATTGTTGATGTTAGCAAAAGACCAATGCCAAGACTCTAGATAAGTGTTGATACTTTGAAGGTCCCTCCTACCTCTTTGGGGTAATAGGATCATCTTAGTAAGAGGGTGAGGAGGTGAGAGTCATCCATCAATGGTGTTCAAAAAATCCCAATAGAATCACACATGTTATAGGAATAAGTAAAATCTTGTATACTAAGCACTATTCCTTTGTTCATTATTAAAGGGGACAAAAATCCAAAAATGAACTTTCCATTTGCATTACTTAGATTTTTTTCGACTGCTACAATGACAAGTAAATGGTTAAATTCTCCTCCAAAGTGTTTTTTTCATCTTCAAGAAACCCAAATTAGGTGGGTTCTACCTAATGTATTCATTATGGACTATTATCATTCTATTTAATTGAAAAGTCATGTCTATAAGAATGTTGGCATGTTGGAGTAATTGATTATCATTAAAAATGATCTTCTCAACCACTATACCGACCACCATTCTAGAAATGCATGTGATGTCAATCTGATTATTTTTTAATTTTCTACATCTAGAAATCCAAATACTCCAAGATGTTATCCATGGAAGGAAACCTTGAAGCACATAAGTCATGGTGTGAATCTTATCATGCTCCCAAAAATAGTATGTCACTTTGTAATGGATCCACTAGGATGAAGTTAAAGATCCATAAAAACCGCCCCTCTATCTCAAATGAGTAAATTTAAGTCACTCTCCACTAGTAGGTGATCAATGGACTATGTAGAAGGTTTCTAACAAAAATTATTATGAGAGGCCAAAGGGATTCCTAAATCATAGAATCAATTTGTATGGATCAATGGAGCACCTTCCATATGAAGATAACAACATTGTGTTGAGGATTTTAATCCCAAATATGCTTGAATAGAGGGAATTCACTAAAAGGGAGGCAATGACTATTATCCACTAACAAGCATGAGAAATAGGTGTCCTTGGTGGGTTCCCAAAATGATGTCCTCGATACGTTCCCTTACTAGATAATTTGGGTTAACATGCAAAGAAACATTATCATGTCCACATAGGCATTATCAAGGAACTGGATCAACTAGTGCAAATTCCAACCACCTAAGAGAACATAAAAATCATGAACTAGTGTTGTGGGATTCACTTCCACAACTAGATAAGCATATAGGAGTAGAGTTTCACCACAAATTTTCTTGTCTAGAAAAGAATGTCACCCTTGCTTTGTCATTGAGTATGCATAAACAACACATGGATCATTATCAATAGATAGAACCAAAATATGGAGGTAAAAGACACCTTGAGCCACACTAGATGCTAAACTTCTAGATTTGTCTATCCTTTATGACACTTTTTGACAAAATAGAGCCCATATGATGTCATTAGTTAATTCCTACCAAACCACATTAAGAAAAATATAATGTATGTCATTGAGAAGGTAATAATGATGAGAGAAATGTCCTTATGTGGTCTAGTGACAACTTTATAGAAGTCCCAATGATGCATGTCCACAGAGTCTACTGAACCTTAGAGAAATCAATCACGCAACCCTCAAAACTATAAACAACATATTTTTGAATAATGCGCTCCTCTGGAGAGTATTTTGAGTTAGAAGAGAGGATATGAATAAATGATGGTGATATCACCATCATTAACAATATACTAGTTTTCCAACCAGCCAACTTATGATTGAAATTGCTGTTGAGGTTTTAAAACTCATATATGAAATTGTGCCCAACTGATAGTATGATAGTAAGGTAGGCTAGAGTTTCCAATATGCTGCCTAAAAACCAAAATATTTTGAATCTTAATTGTTATCCTATGGTCCTTTAAAGCGAGAAAGGATACTAAAATTATTAGGTTGATGATATGAAATGAAACACTCCCATTTGACAGGATAGAACACAATTTTTTGATGATTGTACATATCATGAAGGAAGAAGATGATGCCGTTAATGAGAAAGAAGCAAAAAGGACCCATGTCATTACTACACCTTTTGAAACAAAAGAGATCCCCTACTTGTTGGTAGAGGGAGATCTCACAATTAAGATGCTTGATTATGAGAATGAATATGATAGGTGAAATGGGAATGCTCTACTTGATGCCACATGAATGAAGAAAGAATACATACGAGCTTCCATTCTATGTAATCATGAACATGATCCAAATTTAACAAGGAGGATATGTTTTAGTGACTCATTAGAGACACCCAAAACCTCAAGTACTATCCATAAGAAGCCCTAGTTGACTCCAACATATGTAAGTTAATGTTTGTAATGATGTTTTAGTTTATATCTTTTTTTTACTTCATGTGATTTAAGATCTCATGGGATATATTTACATTGCAAGTGATTTCATGAATAAAGATTACATTGTAGAAAGTGGATCAATACTCATAGAAGGCTTTTTTTCTCACAAGCATGTCAATATTAGAGATTTAGATGGGTCAGTGATTTATAAAAGATTTGGGTGTGAATCACCTTCAACAAAAGTTCTAAGTTTAGTGGATAAGATACCTTATTGTAATATCTTAAGATAAATAGTGTCTTATAAACCATGATGATGTCCCATGCATATAAAAAACTAAATCTAGACATAGTGGGTCATGGAGCATTACCACCATGCAAAGAGATTAAGGAAACATGAAATTCTTCTTTATAGGGAACCTATATATGTAATGTGACGTCCCTAGATTTTCTAAAACTTAATCTGACGTGTGACGTCCAAATTGAAACCCTCACCTCAGTGAGAATCCCAATTTAAATGCCCCACACTAGGCTAAGAAGAAGAAAATAAGAGGAAGTCAGAAGGAAACTATCAGTAGCACATGCACATGAACAATAATAAAACCACAACACATGTTCACCATTCAACATATAATTACAACATGAACTGTTACAACATTTGATATTACATATTGAACAACAAACTTATACATATACATGTACTACCACTAAACAACAGGATCTTAAGACAACATGTCAACCTGTACATCAGCTTGCCACACAACTCTACTATCCTAGATCTTCAAGAGCATAACCACAACCTAAACAAAAGATTACATGTGGTACACGTCATCACAATATCCAAGAATATTGTACTGAGTATGCCTACGTGTCTTTTATATACCTCTCATCATATCTTAGCAATAAGATAAAACTAATACATCGCAGTAACAGAAGAATATAACAAAAGCATACTTGAACAACAATGTTTATTAACAAAAGAGAACACATATCTTTTAGGAATATTTTCCATTATATCATCCATGCATTACTACCAAGGAGTTGAATGCATTAAGGCCTTTATGATCACTACCAAAGAGTTGGATCATATGTACAATGTGAACACTACCAAAGAGTTGGGTCCAAGCACACTACCAAAGAGTTGGTGCTTCCATATGTACAATTTGACCGGTACCAAAGAGTTAGGTCACTTCCAAGCACACTGCCATAGAGTTGGTGCTTTCATATAATGGAATAGATATATTATGTTTGATGTGTTCATAGTAATACGTATGGAAAATCATGCAACATATCATACAAGAACAATCATTTCATCCAATATCATATGCCAAGTATTTTACTACACATATAACACAAGCATATTGTATAATAAGCCAAGTAAGAGGTAATGGCATACCTTCCAAGGAGATAGATCATTCTAATCACATATTCCTCATGTCATCTGTAACCTTGGTTAAACCTGATTAAGACAAGATCACATACTATCATCAGGTTCTCATCATCTTAACCCTAATTATATCCATTTTAGGGTTTACTTAACTTAGTAGGATATTCCTACTTTTACTTGAATTCTTTTCTTAGAATTATCTTACTGATGTTATATTCCAGATTATAGTTCATTAACTAGATATACTCCTGTGTCACATTATTATGTGAACATATTTAACATTATGTCACTTTTATTAACCATATTAGGGTTACATCACTTATATCAAGGGTGCTCTTCATATAACATGAATTTCTTGTATAAAACTGATCTCAGATCTACATATTATCTTCCAGTTATTGATATGAGGGTTTTCTATAAATCTCATCGTTTATTGAGCATGCATGTATTTATTACATTTTATTTAGGGTTATTATCCCTAATTAGACATATTGAGCAAATTACATGATTTCGTGCATCAACATCACAATTATTAATATCCAAAGGATTATAAGCCACATGCATGATTTACTGGCACATTTTCATAATTTTAGGCCAACGTTTGATCATTATTATCCATTAAACAAATATTACACATCTTATATGATATCACTATGATTTAAGCATAAAAGGTTGATATGATGGTTTCATATTATTCTACGCATTTTTCTGAGAATTTTGGTACCTTGTTCATATTTTTCTAATGCTCAATCTAATTACTATGATTTATCTAAGATATACATATTTCTGGGGATTTTTTACCTTTTACCCATATTAGAGGTTGTCACGTGTCTCGTCCATGTACACTTTTCTTTGATTGGGACCGGTTCAGCGGCCGGTTATCTTGGTCTGGGCCGGTTCAGGGTTCTCGACCTGGTTCATTCTTTGTTCTGCTTCTTTCTCAGCTTGGGTTGCCTTCTTCTAGTGTGTGATCCCCCGATCGCATTTCACACACCTACCGTTGCGAGGCCCTCGTGCCTGTCAGTTCTCGACTGCACGAGACTCACCATTGTGGCCAACATCCCCGACATGCAATCAACACCAAGTCTTCTTGATTTGCTGCCGGAGGTTCCTCCTCCGTGGTTAAGGTTCAGGCACCGCTTCTACTATGTCTCCCGGTCAAGGGATGACAACCCGACCTATGTTGTCACCCATCTGGTCCACTATGAGCTACAGATAGTTGTCGCTGTGGTGGGTCCTGACCGCCGCCGAGACTCCATATCACCTGAGCTCGCTGTCAAGGCTTCCTGGGTTCTCTCTCCCGCCATTTACATGTCCTTAGCGCCAGATGTGCACTTGCGCCTGCAACTTCTCAGCCCCGTTGCGGCTTTGGAGCTCCAGGTCCATGACCTCATCTGACTCTATGAGCAGGAACGCCACCCCCACCCTACTTCTCCAGCGTGGTTTGGCTGGAAGTGGCTCCTGCTGGCTGACTGCGATCGCTGCCGGTATGGAGGCCAATGCCGCTGATGCGTCTCCTCCTCAACGGTCAGTTATTCTAGGCACGAGCCGCCTCGCAAGGGAACCCATCTCCAGTGTGCTCCGCCAGAGTCTCCTCCTCACCTATGAGCGCTAGTCCCCAGTGCTTCCACCACCATTGTGATGCGAGTCGGTAGTGAGGAACCAGCGGTCAGATGCTTCTCCTATCGCAGTCTGCAACGTTGCGCCTCCTCCCACAAAGATCCTCCTCCACGCTCCCTGGGTTTTTCTGTTGCTTGGGTCAGTGCTAAAGACATCATGTGCGAACGAGTGGTCTTCATGAGCGATGGAGAAGGCAGGGGGAATGACCACTCGTTCACTTCTGTTTCTGAACCAAACCCCCAATGTAAGGGTCTAGTGGTGGCTGTCATGGGCGCCAAGCTGACCAACTGCTCTAACCCACGATCGTCCACAACTGGTGATCAATGTTTCCCTCTCCCAGTTTCCCACATTGTATATTTGGACTCCTCAAGCCAAGGAAATCATGAGAGTGGCTGATATCAAAACTTAGGATAAAAGGAATAAAACCTGGTCCTAAATCCATCAACATGCACATTATTTCACTATATTAAAACCTTCATAACTTCTTCTAGGATACTCCAATTGTCACCAAATTTTAACCATAGCTTCCCTACAACTGAAGGTACTTTTTACACAAATGTGGTGCCTAAAATCAACTATTAGATCATCCAACTAAATTCCTAAAAAAGGCAATAAAAAGAGAGATCTTACTCATGATATCAACCTCACATCAACACACCTACTTTGTCAAAAGATTGGAACTCTCAATCTAACTCAAACATATATTTTCACTTAATTCATTAGACATTTTAAGATTCCAAAAGTCCACTCTATCACATCCTACACACCTTAAAAGAAATTCCGTCCTCAGAATTAAGCCAGAAATCCAGTCTTTCACATCATATACGTCTTAAAAGAACTTTCATCCTCAAAAGTACACCATACTCTTACGTATAGGGAAAACCTTATCTTGCTCTCATCCACATGTAGGCACCATTCTATTTGTAACATATCTGCAAGGTTACCTAGAACCATGTATCTAAAGCACTATTAGGAGGTTTCAAAAGTATCAAGTGTGAAACCTCACTTCATAGAAGGCTTAAACAAGGGTTTAGAATCTTAGGTTATGTCATTACATATCTCATATGTTAGATTTTCTTCCTTATCTTTAGCCATGCATTAGGGTTCCCACATCATATTATCATGTTCTAAAGGAGTTAACTAATATTACTCATGCATCAAGGTGTCATCAACATTTTACTGAGAAAATTTGTTAGAACATGTTCAACATTAACATATGCCTTTTAGTAGGGAGTTAACTAAAGTTAACCCACTTTATTCATATTGATCATATCAAGGTGTTATAATCATTATGTTATGCTAATTGTCAAACTATATTTTTCATCTTTGTTAAGCACTAAGATTAACACCTCGTGTAACATGTTTCAGTTATATGATTTTATTTCATAGCTCATAATAAATTACAACATTTACTAGTGATTTCGTCACAAGATTAACCAATAGTATCACATTATCATCATTATTCACGTATATGGTTAACCATTTATGCATTGATATGTATTTAAACCATCTCTAGGTTTTCATCATATCATGTCTGTATATCACGTCTCAAGATTAGATCACATCCTTACATCTATTATATCATGGTTGTGCTAAAAAACTTATGTGAGTGGCTTGTCAAACATATATCAAAACTTCATTTTGTCCAACTGAGGTTCCCCTGACCCATATCCTGAGGGTAATGCCATGCTCAGTCTCTCTGAGCTAACTCAACTCAATTCTATGAGTATCTCATATGCATATACTTTATATTTCCTAACTTAGTTTAGGGTTCTCAGATTACCTCATTGGCACTAGTGATAGCCTTACACGCTCTATTCACATAAGCACAAACTAAACATGCTATGGCATTCTCTTCATAGGTCTCTAACCATGAAATGTCTTACCTAAGGCTCTCTTATATACACCACTAGATTCCTATGTAGGAAACCACCAACCCGAGCATGAGGCTTAACAAAATTAACATAGCTACCTCCTCCAGGGTCTTGGGATCTCTCCCTCACCCAAATGGGAGACACTCATATTGACGTTCACATATGCACATATATAACCAGCCTCTCTTTGTCTCTAGGGTTTGGTCCTCCCAAGGACATCTAGGGTTCAACAAGACTATAGGAATCATGCATTAAGCAACACATCTCATTCACTCAGGGGTATTCTAGTTTAGGACATATCATATCACATATTTCATATATCATGGAGTCTAGGTTCTCTAAACTTCTCCAAGTGGGTCTCGCTCTCTCTTGAGCTAACCCCAAAACTAGTCCTAAAACTAGAGGTCCTCCTTTGTAAAAGAGCTTGAGGCTCATGCTGACTCACAACCTTGTCTTAACTTAACATATTTTATCTCATAAAAGCCTAGTTACTTGCATCATCAAAACTTATCTCAAATCCCAAAAACTGAACTTAAGTCCTCAAAGACAAACATGTATTATCATAAACCATCTTATATCATCTATATAAGACTTAGATCATCATCTAAACATATTTCATCTATCATATATTCCAACAAGGCTCTAGACATCTAATATAGAACTACTTTCTCTTCTAGACTGATGCCATTCAATTTCACTTAGGTTACATGACTACCTCCTACTCGTACACATGTGGGGACACATTTTGTAATACATATACATAATAAAATATTATATAGTTTTTCTCCGATAAAGCATGCGTCAGAGAAAACTACTAAGGTTTGGTCCGATTGGAATCAAAAACCAAATCCTGAAAACGAGTGTCCCACACATAGTAGAGAGTACAGTGTCATGAAAACTAGTGAAAGGGGTGAGAACAAGGGGTAGACTAGTGTAGATACTCTAGACAATGTGCAAAATATGTCTAGGGTTTCTCTTCCCTTGATGTATGTCGTTTCCAAATAATGCAACGTCCCATACTGTTGCACTATAAGGAAAGAACGACATCTAAGGACTTACTACTCAATAAGCACCAGTCTAGACCTAATTGTTGGACATCTAGGTGCTAACCTAGAGGCTAGGTCAGATCTAGTCTCTAAAAGATGACTAATCTAACACTAAAGATTATTAAGGTTCAAGGTTCTTTAGTTTTGAGTTGCATAGTGAGAAAATGTCAGGATTTGCTATTGTTCATGCTCTAATACCACCTGTGATGTCCCCGGATTTTCCAAAACTTAATCTGATGTGTGATGTCCAAATTGAAACCCTCACCTCAGCGAGAATCCCAATTTAAATGCCCCACACTAGGCTAAGAAGAAGAAAATCAGAGGAAGTCAGAAGGAAACAATCAGTAGCACATGCACATGAACAATAATAAGACCACAACACATGTTCACCATTCAACATATAATTACAACATGAATTGTTACAACATTTGATATTAAATATTGAACAACAAACTTATACATATACATGCACTACCACTAAACAATAGGATCTTAAGACAATAGGTCCACCTGTACATCAGCTTGCCACACAACTCTATTATCCTAGATCTTCAAGAGCATAACCACAACATAAAAAAAAGATTACATGTGGTACACGTCTGCACAATATTCAAGAATATTGTACTGAGTACGCCTACATGTCTTTTATATACCTCTCATCATATCTTGTAAATAAGATAAAACTAATACTGGGAAGTAACAGAAGAATATAACAACAACATACTTGAACAAGAATGTTTATTAACAAAAGAGAACACATATCTTTTAGGCATATTTTCCATTATATTATCCATGCATTACTACCAAGGAGTTGAATGCATTAAGGCCTTGATGATCACTACCAAATAGTTGGATCATATGTACAATGTGACCACTACCAAAGAGTTGGGTCCAAGCACACTACCAAAGAGTTGGTGCTTCCATATGTACAATGTGACTGGTACCAAAGAGTTAGGTCACTTCCAAGAACACTACCATAGAGTTGGTTCTTTCATATAATGGAATAGATATATTATGTTTGATGTGTTCATAGCAATATGTATGGAAAATCATGCAACATATCATACAAGAAAAATCATTTCATCCAATATCATATGCCAAGTATTTTACTACACATATAACACAAGCATATTGTATAATAATCCAAGTAAGAGGTAATGGCGTACCTTCCAAGGAGATAGATCATTCTAATCACATATTCCTCATGTCATCTATAACCTTGGTTAAACCTGATTAAGACAAGATCACATACTATCATCGAGTTCTCATCATCTTAACCCTAATTATATCCATTTTAGGGTTTACTTAACTTAGTAGGATATTCCAACTTTTACTTGTATTCTTGTCTTATAATTATCTTACTGATGTCATATTCTAGATTATAGTTCATTAACTGGATATACTCCTGTGTCACATTATTATGTGAACATATTTAACATTATGTCACTTTTATTAACCATATTAGGGTTACATCACTTGTATTAAGGGTGCTCTTCATATAACATGAATTTTGTATATAAAACTGATCTTAGATCTACATATTATCTTCCAGTTACTGATATGATGGTTTTCTGTAAATCTCATCATTTATTGAGCACATATGTATTTATTACATTTTAGTTAGGGTTATTAGCCCTAATTAGCCATATTGCGCAAATTACATGATTTTGTGCATCAACATCACAATTACTGATATCCAAAGGATTATAAGCCACATGTATGATTTACTGGCACATTTTCATAATTTTAGGCCAACGTTTGATAATTATTATCCATTAGACAAATATTACACATATTACATGATATCACTGCGATTTAAGTATAAAAGGCTGATATGATGGTTTCATATTATTCTATGCATTTTTTGAGAATTTTGGTACCTTGTTCATATTTTTAAAATGCTCAACCTAATTACTATGATTTATCTAAGATATACATATTTCTAGGGATTTTGTACCTTTAGCCAATCAGAGGCCGTCATGTGTCTCGTCGATGTCTACTTTTCTTTAATTGGGACCGGTTCAACGGTTGGTTCTCTTGGTCTGGGCCGGTTTAGGGTTCTCGACCTGGTTCATTCTTTGTTCTTCTTATTTCTCAGCTTGGGTCGCCTTATCCCTGTGTGCAATCCCCCGATCGCATTTCACACACCCACCGTTGTGAAGCCCTCGTTTATGTCAGTTCTCCAGCGTACGAGACCCACCGCCGTGGATAGCATCCCCGACATGCAATCAACACCAAGTCTTCCTGTATTGCTTCCGGAGGTTCCTCCTCCGTGGTCAAGGTTCAGGCACCGCTGCTACTGCATCTCCTGGTAAAGGGATGACAACCCGATCTACGTCATCATCCATCTGGTCCAGTGTAAGCTACAAATAGTTGTCGCTGTGGTGGGTCTTGACTGCCGCTGTGACTCCATATCACCTGAGCTCGCTGCCAAGGCTTCCTGGGTTCTCTCTCTCACCGTTCGCATGTCCTTAGCGCCAGATGCGCACTTGCTCCTACAACTTCTCAGCCCCACTGCAGCTTCGAAGCTCCAGGTCCATGACCTCGTCTGACTCTGCGAGTGGGAACTCCGCCCCACCCTACTTCTCCATCGTGGTTTGGCTGGCAGTGGCTCCTACTGGCTGACTGCGATCGTTGCCGGTATGGAGGCCAATGCCACTGCTGCGTCTCCTCCTCAACGGTCTGTTCTTCTGGGCACGATCCGCCTCGCAAGGGAACCCATATCCAGCGTGCTCCTCCAGAGTCTCCTCCTCACCCATGAGTTCTAGTCCCCAGTGCTTCCACCACCACTGTGATGCGAGTCGACAGTGAGGAACCAACGGTCGGTTGCTTCTCCTCTCGCAGGCTGCAACGCTGCGCCTCCTCCCACAAAGCTCCTCCTCCATGCTCCCTGGGTTTTTCTATTGCTTGGGTCAGTGCTAAAGACATCATGTGCAAAAGAGTGGTCTTCATGGGTGATGGAGAAGGCAGGGGGAATGAACACTCGTTCACTTCCGTTTCTGAACCAAACCTCCAATGTAAGGGTCTAGTGGTGGCTGTCATGGGCGGAAAGCTAACCAACTGCTCTGACCCACGATCATCCACAACTAGTGATCAACATTTTCTTATCCCAGTTGCCCACGTTGTATATTTGGACTCCTCAAGCCAAGGAAAGCGTGACACTGGCTGATATCAAAACTTAGGCTAAAAGGAATAAAACCTGGTCCTAAATACATCAACATGCACATTATTTCACTATATTGAAACCTTTATAACGTCTTCTAGGATACTCCAATTATCACCAAATTTTAACTATTTCTTACCTACCACTCAATATACCTTGTACTCAAATTTGGTGCAAAAAATCAACAATTAGGTCATCGAAATAAATTCCTCAAAAAGGCAATAAAAAGAGAGATCTTACTCATGATATCAACTTCACATCAACACACCTACTTTGTCAAAAGCTTGGAACTCTCAATCTAACTCAAACATATGCTTTCACTTAAGTCATTAGACATTTTATGATTCCAAAAGTCCACTCCATCAAGTCCTACACACCTTAAAAGAAATTCCATCCTCAAAATTAAGCCAGAAATCCCCTCTTTCACATGTAGGGACTTGTCCACACCATCGAGGATACTCCCTAGGTGTGATGCATTAGATAGAACATCACACAATATTTTGGTAAGAACTCAGAGTAGAAAAAAAATACTTCATAAATAATCTCCCATGTTCATGAGTCGTCGAGCCATGTTATTTTAAGAGCTTATTGATAAAGCATATTCATTGTTTTTTTTTTATGTTGTAATGGAAGAGAGTGATGTTCAAATAACTTTCATGTGTCCACCACATTCTATATTTTTCATGCCATTAGACGTCTTCCTAGGAAAAATAGCAAATAACATAACCAACCACTAGTTGAAGTGACCTTTTACAGTGGGGAATTGTCACAATCAAGGAGATATAGAAGTGTAGACAACTCAAAATTTGCTTGTTTATGTGTAGTCAAATAGATTCAAGTGTATACTCTCACTATTTAATAAATGACTAGTATTTGAATCACCATTAACATACATCCCTCCATTATTGTGATTAATATCCATATGAGTGTCACAAAAACAACGCATAGAATATAAAAGTTGCAATTGAAAGACAAAACGGTCCCCCAGAGAACATAAAGAGAACATGGAAATGACCAAAATAAAATATTCTAGACAAATTCGATTGGCAGCATCAAAACAATTATTGATTCTCTCAGGGTTCACAAAACCCCTATAAAGACACTCCTAGACAATAGAATAATCTATTACCTTATCATACCATATGAAAAGAATTTCAAAAAGGGGAACATCCAGAGCTCTGGATACCTACATCTAGTCCATGAATTATTCTCAATTTTAGATGTGTGTTATTGCTATGTTGGATATCTCATTGGTATGATACCTTGCATGTAGTATCCCTTGAAGAATATGAAGCACACTAACTTTTAGCTCCAATATTGATAAAAAGTTGTTCTTTGAAGCTTTGTTTCCTAGTGATCCCTTTAGGTTTCTACATAATTCTTTAGAGCTAATATTTATTTGTATAGTATTACAGTTTTTCCTTTACCCATGTATAGTTTTGAAATTTAACATGCACATAAATGGAATCATGCTTATTACATCAAACAAAAATTCTATGAAGTCTCACATGGAGGATTTGTATGGGTGATGTTCTTCCATCATTTTCCTTACTCTAAAGATAGCATAACTTCCCCTCTAACAAACCAATGGGATTGAAACTGATAAATTTCCATATTGAGAAGGTTGTGCTTCTCTCAGATACAAGCTACCTCATACAATAGTAAAACACTATTTAGGGTTATGCAAGGCATTTATCTAAATGGTGAAGTGTTGAAAGCTGGAGGAGACTATGTAAGGCTAACAAATCATAAAGTCATTGTCTGTATCTTGGTGACACCATAACTATTGGTGGTTGACCAACTGAATTAGAGACCATCTTGTAGTGGTGTGATGCATGCATAAATATCTTATTTTTAGTCTTATTTTGAGCTTAGCTTATCATATTAGATTGTGCATTTTTGTTCTAATTCTGCTTAAATTAAGTCTTCTAGTTTTTCCTAATTTTCATATCGTAGTTTAATTTTATGTTCTTCATTGTAGGTTTAGGTGAAAGAAAATAGTGACCTCTTAGTGCCCCACACAAAACAATCAAAGGTGAATTAAAGACCTATGTATCACTCCTCTACTCCAAGAAAATGAGTGATGGCCTTTGCACACTTGATGCATGATTAATAATCTTTAGAAGATCCAACCAGTTAGCTGGTAACTCCACTCGACTGACTAGGGAGCTTCATTTTATAGTAAAGAATTAGAAGTGAGAAAATTGATTGGCATCATTATTTGGTAATCTAAATTTTACAAGGAGAATATTTTTTAACATGGTTATCAGTCGATTTACTGCAACCCCCAGACAACTAATTCACACCCTCAATTCAAGCATCATAGAAATCTTCATCTGAATGAATGGATCAACTACACAAATGGCTAACAACACTAGCTGATTGACTTGGAATGAAGCAGAACAACCAATTATAAGTGAGATGAATTACTCTCCCTCCATCTAATTGACTCACTTTGTCATCAAGAAGAAGTAGAAGAAAACTTCCACCATCTATCACACTTATAAATGGGCCAATAGTGTCTCTATAAAATAAAAAAGACAAGATGGTAGTGGGGAACCGAATCATATCATATTCTCATGATTCTAGACATATTACAATGATTGGAGGGATGATGGATAAGAAGAAGCTACAGACAACAATATGAGGTGATCTTCATATGTTGTTTTGGATTCCTTATGTTACTAGATATGTAGATCTTCTGCCTCAGACCATGAATGCAGCACTTCTCCCTCCAATGACCATGTCTCTTTCTCCCCCTTATTGATCTGTTAACACCATGAGAAGACAATAGTCATTTTGCCGTAGTGTTGGGAACAACACTTCTACTCATGTTTGTTTATTTTGCTTGTATCTAAATGTACATGAATTCTTTTACCTTTTCATTAAATAATTTAGTTCTTTTTAATATTTTTGGGTAAATGTATTTACATGCATATTGAGTTTTAGAATCAAGAACCTTGTGGCTATAAAATAAGAAATTCAATTTCTTCTTGTTAATTCCCTAAAGAGAATTTTAGACGAGCAGAAACTGAGGCGATGGATACATGATCTATATTGTAACACACAATTGGGCATAGAATGATATATCTATTTATAATTCTCATTTTGAAAGGATGAATTCTTTTGACTTAATTTTAAATTATGTTATCTATATAGATATAGTGAGGGAGTGAACATAGGTGAAACAATGAAACCTCATTAACCTGGTGTTTATCCTTTTGATAATTTACTAAGTAATCTTGCTATTTCAATCTTACAATAAGTTTCATCAATAAACCAAACTTTTGTATAAAATATTAGTTATAAATTAATATAAGTGGTCCATATAATTCTTAATTAAGCTTCCCTTGGGATTTTGACCCTAAAACTATACTATTATAGAAACCATCTTCTTAGGGGTGATCTTTTCTATAAGTAGTCTAGGAGAACTAGTGTCTGTAATCTTAATAAATTAAAAGGTATAACTATCACATCAATATGACACTTTTGAACTCATGAAAAATAGTTCCATACATGTAACAATGATTTCCTTGTGTGTAGTTTTTCTTGTTAAACGAGGCCTTGCTTTATATTGTGTGTGATGATATCCAATGCATTTAAACAAGGATGGATAAGAACATCACAAACTTGATGAAATCACCCAGTTATAAACATTGGTAACTCAAGAATAGAGCATCTATATCATCACCAAATAGACCTCAAAGAAGATCCTCATAGTTATGGTAATGGGGTGAGATCTTGAGGTGGATATGGAAGAGAGGAATACCCTATCCTTTTTAGCTTGGAGAGTCGATTTATATCTAAAGAAGGGTCTTGTAGGGAAATGTGTGAAAGAGAATAGATGACCATGGTGTAGACTGAAACCAAAGGGAAGGTATGTCATTTGGGTTTGTAACAAAAAATCCTAGATATAAGCTCCCTGAAGGGAACACCTCTATCTCTATCCATGAAACACAAAGCATTTATGATTTATATTCATTTTAGACCTAGATAGACAATGCATGTTTTGGAATGATCTAGGTTGAATAGTCATATTTCCTCACTGGCTTCTAAAAATATTCCTACTCCACCAACATAGTTTATATCAAAAACCCCACATGGAAAAGGATGAAACTATGTCACCCTCTAGGTACACTCAAACAAAATGTTGACTGACAATCCCATAAGGAGTGTGTTATGATTCCTAGCTTGGTGATGGATCAAATCTATCATAGTGTAAAAAGACTGACTAGTGGTGAGGTTTAAGAACCTTTCATGGGAACTTAAAGAAAAATCACCTCACTCATATGGAAAATCCCATCCATATCAAAGGAGGAAGGGGGTAACCCTAGTGATAACGATCATGTAGTTGTTGTATCCAATGAAAAGGATCAATGATAGTGGAATGTTTGCATCCTAGGACCATACAAAAGAGTAGAATTCCAGCAAAATCAGTTGCATATGGCTTTTAGGAAAGCACCCAAACGAATCATAAGGTTTCAGGACTGAAAACACCACAAGTGATCCCCCACCTTCAATGAATCTAGTTTGCATCACTATAAAGAGACGTCAAAATCCTCCATAAGAGATGATTCAACCTTGATGATGTTTTCCATTTTAACACAATTACAAAGGAAGATTAGTGCATATTAGATTGTGAAATAGAACAATATGTTGGGGGTTGCAACAAAGGGTATGAATGTCTTCCTAGATGGATCCCTAGGAAGCCCACTTGGTCTAGAGAGAACCACTACTTCTCTGCAACAGTCTCATATATGTAATTGTTCTCTTCAATTATGTCGGGGTGGACAACTAGTAAGGTGCAATCCTACATATTATCCTAGAAGAAGGAAATATCAATATGTGGGGACACCTTAGGAATCTTAGATCCAAAGGTTTAAGTCTCCCCACACATTAAAGAACCCTATGGGATTTTATATAGTAATGAAATGTTCTAGTTTAATCTAAGAATTGTTTATATATAATTTTTTTGAGGATATTGTTATATCTATAACACCTTTTTAAACATGTATGGGGGCTTCTATGCCTCACACTACACATTATCACTTGATTATGTATGAAGCTACAATATGCCAAAGCTATGGTGAGACAACACCAAAGCTTTGATTTGAGAAGTTGTTTATGATTTTATCTCTAATCATGTTCCATTTAGTTAATTACATAGTTTTTTTGATTTAGTTTAAAGTATGATACTATTATGTAATGTTTCACAAACCTAATTTACGTGTTTTGTTTATGATTCACTTGGGTTTTTGTTGTTCATAACTATACTTCTAAATTTTGAAGATTTAGTAGTACTTTAGTCTTTTATAATATTAAATACCAAAAAAGCATCTAGTTGGAGCTAGAGTTAAACCCCTAGTTTATTGACTATTGATGTAGTTAGAGAAAATATTCCAGTCACCTAGACTAGAGAGGGACTACAGATTTTGTTGAATGTTACCATGAGATGTTTTTGGTGCAACTAATAGTGGCCCAACTAGCTGACAAGTCAATCTGACTACTTGGGTCACCACAATGAGGTCGTGTCATTGGAGTGCCCAGAAACCAAGTGAAGTCCATTTTTTATGGTTTGGAAGGTGGTCCAACTTGTGGGAACTCATATGAGTATATTTGGTGTTACTTTAATATTAGAATAAGTTCATTTTTGTACTTTTATCTTGATCTAACACTATATTTGTGACCATAGTGACTAAAAACCTTATATTAGGTTTTTCTCAATCTAGAGAAGATGTCATTTGTTAAAGTCTTATTGCATGTTGGCGATCTTTGTCGGTGTGTGAAGATGCAAGCAAGGATTCACCATCTACCCTAAAAGAGACCCTAACTAGTAGCATTCTTCTTTCCTTCTCATATTTTCACTCTTTCAATCTCTTTTATACTTTCTTGTCTGAAGTTTTGTATAAATTATGAATTACATATTGGTTTTTCTCTGTGATTCATCTCTTTTCTCCTTAGCCAATTGGAAGCAGGCATGCACATATGGACTTTTGAAGACTGGTTTGTGGAGAATTTGGTATACAATTTCAATGATTCCAGCTATAAAAACCTTGTTTACCACAAGGGAAGCGATTTAGCTAATGTTTACTGATTTTTTTGAATCAATCTCTACCTATAATCATATGATCTCACTATTTTCATAACATATGACCTAGAAATGGGGTTCTAGGATTATTACTGGGTGAGATAGTTAGAATTTCCAAATTCTTTCTCGTTAAAATAGTTTTTGTTCCAAAATGGAAATTCTGAATTTGCTCTTCTATATTCTAAAAATTATGATATTCATGTGAAATTTGCACAAAATTTTCAATTTTACTATTTTCATAACTTCTAGAATTTTGTGTTCATGCTGTGAAATGTTTTAGGAAAGTTTTCAAAAATGTTTCTGTATATTACATAATGATTATTCAGTACTTTTGATGAAGGTTGGGCCTAAGTAAAGATATTTGTTATGTATGGATGAAAGATAGAAGCTATAGATATGAATGTGCATGATGAAACAAATTAGGGTATTTTAATCCTTAATGCTTTAACATTTTAAACCAT
The DNA here is from genome assembly GCA_963693085.1 of Alisma plantago-aquatica. Taxonomy (NCBI): domain Eukaryota; kingdom Viridiplantae; phylum Streptophyta; class Magnoliopsida; order Alismatales; family Alismataceae; genus Alisma; species Alisma plantago-aquatica. The sequence continues at coordinate 472,024,415 of OY856410.1, forward strand.
AGTAGGACACTTGTAGATTTTAGTTCCTTTTAGTAAAATATGAGTAAATAATCTAATTAATAGGCAAAACCCTAATCATGAAGCTTTCCTATGAACTATATAACTTGATGACATCCATTTTCTGGGTGTTTAGTGTGTTATTAACCCTTTTGCTTCTCTCATAATTTAGGCTTGCATAATATTTATCTTTATGATGTATGATATTTACAACTACCACTCCTAACAAGAAGATCATTATCATACAATTATTGGGGCCCACTTAGTGAATTAATCACAAGCCATCACCCAATTACCCACATCATAGATCTACGACCCCTATTGAAAGCTAATGCATTAGCCATGATTTGCATTGATCATGGCTTCCCTTAGTAGGACACGTGCAAGTTTTAGTTCCTTTTAGTGAAATATGAGTAAATAATTTGATTAATAGGAAAAATCCTAATCATGTAGGTTTCCCATGAACTATAGAACTTGATGACATCCATTTTTGGATGTTTTGTGTATTATTAACCCTTTTTCTCCTCTCATAATCTAGGCTTGCATCATATTTATCTTTATGATGTAAGATATTTACATCTACCACTATTAACAAGAATATCATTAATCATACAATCATTGGGAACCACCTATTAAATTAATCACAAGCCATCGCCTAATTACCCAAATCATAGCCCTATGACCCCTGTTGAAAGCCTAGGCATTAGATATGATTCACATTGATCAAATCCATGGGTCAATTTATGGGGTCATTGACCAATAGAAGGAAAGAAGAAAGAAATTTATATGTAACATTTCCTTTGACAACACATCACCTAGAAGATCACATCACAAGGAGACACACATTGACTGATGCGCTTATAGTGACTTATGCATAAGAATTAATTGCAATGCTTCAACATTTGGGAAATATTTCATGAGAAGCCTCATTTCTTGATGGGAATCATCACCCCACAAGGACCATTGCATGATGAAGGCTATTGTATGACACCCAACATCCTTTGAAAAACTAAAGTATCTGATGCCCCACATAATCTTCTCATAGAGCATTGTGCATCAACCAACTCAACCCCATGATTCATTCTCTCTCTAATAAGATCATTGAGCCCTTTCTTCAAGATAGACACAAACCCTAATATTATAGATTCCTCGAGGCACATGCTTTGACACTTGGGGTGCACAAAAAGTACTTCTAGATAGAGTAATTGGAGGTGACTTGATCCTTCACTATGCCTATAAATACACACTTGATGATCTAAAGGAAAGGAATCTTATTTTCTTGTGATGTAGAAGAATTGTTGCTTCAGAAGTTGAGATCGAGGAAGGATAAAAGAATGCAACGATATATTCCACTCCTCCATTTATGACTAAGCTTACCAAGACAATCCTATAGAGAGACAAGGCCAACTAATGAGCTTCATCACCCCTATCTGGCAAGAAATATTGACCGGTAAAATGATAGCAAAAAAATTTAATCCCATATTTCCTAACTAGCATTTCACACCAACAATGATGTATAGGAAAGAGGGTGCAAGATATGCATTGTCATGTAGCAAGTCCATCGACCATCCTTGCACATGTGTGTCTCCTTCTTGAGCGGCATAGGGACAGTGGTCGACTGTGTTTTCCTACTACATCAGTGAAGCTTTCACGCATCTACGTAATCCACATGAACCACCAGGAACTCCATGCCGCACATCTTGAGTTGGTGGGAAGGACAACCTTTTCATTTGTTGACGTGCTAGTGTCAACTTTCTCTCCCGACTATATTTCATTTTCTCAGGTAATATGGCTAGGCTAACACAATACCACAACATGAGAAGAGGTGTATAGTAAGTGTTGGCAATCACCCCTTTATATGTGAGTGGTAGATCTAGGGTTTCTAAAAACTCAAGAGATGAAAGGTCTCTTGACTAGACAATGGTTGTGTACAACTAGCCCATAGATTACACTATCCATACTAACAACTGCCGTGCTGTCCTTTGGCTGCATGCAACTAGTTAGATCGACTATATTATCCATTTGGTCGACTAGCATGTGATTTGTGGTGCAACAACAACGGATTTTAATGCAAATTGAAAAAAGATTCATCCCAAAGAAATCATACCTGCCAAGAGAAACCATTGGCCTCCAAGTAGTATAAGGATAGGAAGCAATCTTATAGATGATGTTTTCACTAGTTACACCACTACAACTTAGCTCAATGATGAAGAAAATATATAGATAGTGGTACTATTTGGGTTCCTTCATAATGTGAATCTTTTCATCTAAATATGTGCCATAGACATTCCAAAAAATGTAATTCATTAGGTGACACCTGGGTGGATAGGGTAGTGTGAGAACCCATTACACTAAACGAGATTACTCAAAACATAAAACACAATCAATCACAAATTAATCACATACCCAAAAATATGGGTAAATTAAAATCGATTTCAACATCAACACCCGCTCAAAAATGTTTGAATAAGACACCAACATATTTCTTATATCCATACTATGCCAAGAATTTGATACAAATTGATCTATCTCCTTAGCCATAACATATATACACAGGAGAACAATATTCATATAGCCACACAAACAAGCATTAACATGCTTACAAAAGCTCTATTTGTTTGACACACCATATACAAACTTTTCTTACCCGAACCTGAGAGTACAGGGATGACTCTAGGACACACTATACATCTAATCAACTTTCTCAAAGATTCATTACTATAGCTCCTATTTGATGCCACATATTTGTTTTCGTCACTTCTGATTACTAAAAAAGGGGCAAACCACAAGGGTGAGACCCATGTCCCAACAAGAGATATAACCTCCAACAACGCTTATTGATTACAACATTTTAAATAGTAGATAACTAAGCAGTTTGACTAATTAATAATCAATTGAACATATTGAATATTTTAAGTATGCTAAAAAGATTAAGCAATTAAGAATAACAACAGGTATGATTATCAATGCATATATATGACAAATAAATCCATTTCTTTAGATAAATATCTACCCAAATATCATCAAATTGCATATAATAACAATCATTATCATTCACCTAACTATCATCATATTCCTTGCTAATAACACAAGCAATCTAGTAGCATAAGCAACCCTGACATCATGAATATGTCTAGTAACATAACATGGCTATCAATATTGGCATCTCAAATAAAGGGAACAAATATATATCATACGTAGAACTAACATCATAACACAATTAACTGCATAAGCATGATTAGTAGTTTAAGCATTTCTAATTACATAGGCATGGCTAGCAATATTAAACATAGCTATCAACAACATCTTAACCATCAGTGTCAGTATATTTAACAACATAAGCATGCTTACAACATGAGCATAACTAAAACATAAGCACATCTATTATCTAATATTTTACTATACATGATCTTAGTGAAAAGAAAGCAAACAAGGGTTATCATCCAATATGAAGCATTGTGTATAACCCTAAATAGATATGCTACATGACTGTCGTACATCTTTTATTATGCCCTGAGGAATTCAAGGATACCACTTAAAATCAAAATGACCACTGCTAAGTCAAAATCAGTCCCATACAAGATCTAGGAAGATCTGGACTCCTAAGATCTTCTCTACCCCCGGTCAGTATGGGTCCACCACAGTGACACATAAGTTCAAGCTGCTAACAGCCTAGTCCGTCCTTGGTACAGGTCACGACACTAGTGAAAGGAGGTGGGTATGCATACCGTACCATCCGAGGTACAACCTTAGTTGTCCTCTAATCTCAACACATATATAATCATCAAGACACAACCACATCCGTTCTCAAACTAAGGGCTAGGTATGACTGCATTCATTCTCTCTAAACACTTAAATTTAGGATGACAAGCACCCCACATACTCATCAGTATGCACTCTGAGTTTCCCTTAGGAATACTCATTTCACTATCTGGAAAGTTCTGACACTCAGATGGATCTATGGCACAGAGCACTACATGATTAGAGTTTCACTTGATTAGTTATGCCAATTGGGTGAATTAAGGCTACATCAAACAAGTGTACATACAAGCCCTAATTCACTTCTAGAAAGCATATAAATATCACAACTTCAAAAGATATAAAACGTGTGAAACATAATTTCTCATCTCATCATCACATGGTACTATTCACTTACCATTCATGAGGCTACACTAGTCATCATACTAGCACAAGATATAAATCCTTTTCACAATATCATAAGGTATCAACCCTTATCAACACAAGAGGATTGCACCTCATTCAGGACTCAACCATGCCCAAAGGTTATTAAGACCATCATACTATCACAGGATATAAAATCCTTTTCACAATATCACAGGGTATCAACCCTTATAAACACAAGAGGATTACACCTCATTTAGGGCTCGACCACACTCAAAGGTCATTAAGACCATCATACTATTCCCTGTAAGATCATCATTATCTTTTCATGCCTTATAACAAGGCTCAACAACATCACTTACATATAATACACCAGATCAACACAATATTGCATTAATGAACTAGGAGATATTCATAAACAATCATACTAGGGTTATATTAACATTAAGAACTTTCCTTTATTACATTAACATGCAAGGAATCTAGATATGATTAACCCTCATCATATTCATAATGCACATGTTTGGCATAAGAAAGTATCAACCATGTGGCTATGATAACCACCAATTAACATATCAATGTTATGATCATATTAAGGAGGTTATTCCACCATCATTCCATCATATAAGAATGTTAAACATGAATACTCATCTTTATCTATTTGCATTAGAGTTAGGTTCACAAGATAAATTATATTAATGTTACTAATCAACACTCATACACAAACCCTAACTCACGACATCCCCATTGGATCATGGATGCATAAGGTAAAGAATCACCATCACATTCCATAGCACTATCAAGTATGAACCCACACAAAAATCAAGGTGTAACCATCGGGTTATAGCATACTAGGGTTTCAAAAACAGTAATAGAGTACTCCATGATAGTATTAGTCATTAAAGGACTATTCATACCCAATTACCATCATTTAGTTATATTAAAGCTAGGTATAACAATCTATACCTCATTAGGGTTACATATCAAAACAATATGGTTATCATCCCTTCTATTCATATGAGTGAATAGGTAAGACTACCTTATTAAGGGTAACCCTCCATTTGTTCCATCATCATTCAACCCATATCACCATACCACAATGTCACCCATTGGATGTTTAAAAAGGTAAGACCATTGGTTGTTAAAATACAAACACCTTGAATGAATCATATATGATGTTATCGAGTTGTGATATATAAATGTCACCATTTAACCCTAGACATCCTTTGGTTAACAAAAATAAGGGTTCTGTTGAGAGTAGGGTAAAACCCACAATCAATTGTTCATTTAAAGCAAGCTATCCATTGTCAACAAGTAAGCTCCTTAAGTTGATCATATAAATGAAACCATCTAAATCAAATTATTAGGACCAACATATTACATTAGCCATCATTCCACATTATTGGAGGAATAAACATTAGATCTTGACCATTGGGTCAAGTTCATATGTTAAAACCATCAACTACAGTATAAATCTGACCACTGCATCAAGTGACCCAAGAAACCATGGATCTAAGGCTTAATTAATGCTACAAATACAATGCTTAACTCAACATAGGTTGTAGAGACATGATCCACCATCATTAATGACCATTAAATCACCATAGGTTGTTAGATCAACACTATATTCATTGATCAACATCAAATACTAAGCTAATGTCATCATTGATTGATAACATCATTAGGGTACTTAGTGGTTGATCATTAAACTTCTAACTGATCCAAAACCTGACCTAATGGGGTGACCATAGGTTGTCACCATCATCTGACACCTGTGATCTCGACCATCAGTTATCATGAAGACAACACCATAGGGTTGTTGCAATGGTACCATCACACTACTACATACAAGGCCTTTGGCGTCAGTTATTTAGAGCCTTTAGCGTCGATTTCAAAGTGACACCCAAGTGGGCACCGCTAAAAGTCGACACCTTCAGCGTCAGTTTCTAACCGACACCATAGCCCTTCACGCCACTGAAAATGTGCCAGCAAGGGAACTATAGGTGTCGGTTATTAAAGAAAACTGACACTATATCATGGTTAAAGATGTCGGTTATTAAATAAAAATCGAAGCCATAACCCATCCCACCACTGAAAACACACCAGCAAGGGAACTATAAGAGTCGTTTAGTAAAGAAAACCGACACTATATCATTGTTAAAGATGTCGGTTATTAAACAAAAATCGACGCCATCAACCTTCTCCCCACCAAGCCAGTAAGGACACATAGACGTCAGTTTTTTTCTAATAACCGACATCGTATGTCTTTGGTGTTGGTTTTATACAAATAACCGACGCCTATGTTCTGATTTTTTATTCTTATCAGTTTGTAGGCCTACTGTATGGCTGGTCAATAGGATGCAGAACCTGTAGTTCAGTTCTGAACTGTAGGTTTACAACATCCATTGAGATCAGCCAACAACATGCCACAAACCTGTAAAGTCATTCATATTCAGACACATGTATTGATCAAATACATGTATAAACATGCAAGGTCATTTACATTCACATTTAGTTCCCTTCATTTCATCTCTTTTCACATTCAGACATTCATGTATTAATCATAAAATGTCATTCACATTCACACATATGACAATTAAGAAAAAGTCATTCACATTCACACAAAAATAATTATGAGAACAAAGTTTAGAAATATCATTCTTTATTCATCATTGTCATCATTGTCATTAGAACCCCAATTATATTTAAAAATTCCCACTACTTGTAGGATTTTTTCCCATTCTTCTCTTACAACATCTAATTCCTCCCTCATATAGGCAGTATGTACATCGAATAACTTTCCACCTGTGCTGAAGTCAACTTTAAACACCTGCAAAGAGAGTGACGTATATATATAATTAATAATATCTAATAAGATTGATATATCTCATATTATCTAATGAGATTATATATAATACCTTCTGTATAATATCGATTTCCATTGCGGCATGTTTGATGATTAGGTCCATAAATCACATCACATAGTAGGCACATGCCCAACCGTTGTCTTGTGTAGCACACTATAAATTGAAACATACAAAAATATTCAAAAATACAAATAAGCATTGTTATGACCCATAACTAAGTTAATTAATATGCACTATGATTATAATATCATTATGTTAATTGAGTTGAGTTAACTCACTGATGCGTTCGGTGCTTTGATCAGGTAAGACAGTCCAATTAGGATGATTTCTTTCTTTGAGGGTGTAAAGAACCTTGCACTTGAAACATTGCAAAAAGAATCATTTGATTCATACCCCCGAGGCCATAGTTATGGCATTTTTAAGAGTCTTGGACTTGAGATGCAATTTTTCCCAGTAGTTTACCCCTTTAGTGGGTCGACTACTTTTTCCCTTATCCTCTTCCATCCCAAATGATTTCCCGATACAACAGTACATCGCAGTAGCGACACCCCAAACCATCCATCCCGATCACAGTAGCCAGAGGAGGAAATCGGAGGCATTTTTGGGCTTCACACCTCTGACCAGCAGCCCTGCCTCCATCCTCTTCTCTTCTTCCCTTTCCTTGCTCTATCCACAACAACAACCAACAGGGCAACACCCTCAAGCAGGGAGGCCGACCTGTAGCAGAAGCTGCACAGAGCAGCGCCCAGGGGGGGCTCATTTGGTGCGGCCAACACCTCAGAAGCGGCGCCTTGAGCTCGACCTAGTGCCTCGAGCACGAATCTGCAACACATGCCCCCTCTTTCTTCTTGCTTGCTCCATGGACGCCCAAATCAGTAGGGAGGCACCCCACCCTGCTCTAGCAGTAGCCAGCTAGGCCACCCAGGGTGCGCAAAGCTCCAGGAAAGTGTAGCTCTGAGCTCCACCAAGAGCTTTGAGCAAGAATCCGCAGCCATAGTTGCGTCTAGCACCAAGAATGGACATCATCTTCAACATGTTCGTGAAGATAGAGGAATCTGTTAGCAACTGGTTCAAATCAGAGTTCGATTGACACCCAAAAGAGCAAGGTAAGACCAGCATGGAGCTCGGTCTTGAGGATAGAATGAGAATCCGTAGCTAATAGCTTGATTTGGCATTTTATCGAGCTTCCTCCTCAATTGGTACGTAAAACAGGTTGCAACAAGGGGTGTCTAAAGGTAGAAGACAACCAAAATTGCCCAGAAACTGGTCTCGAGACGCAATTCTAGACGAATCCAGACATCCTGAACACTATGAGTAGGATTTCACTCACTATCTAATATTTAACTCTGCAAATCAGAAATTTTTGGTAAATTACACATTTTTTGCTATTAATAGGCGTTGGGTAGTATTTGGCATCACCTGACTTTTTATTTCATAAATTGCTACTTTACACTTTCATATGATTTAGTTTAGCATCTGATCAGTGTGGATTGGACCAGTAAATTTATATGGTTCATCGGAACCTAAATTGTTCAGTGTGAACGTTGAATTTAGAAATACACGACTGATAATGGTACGTTTTGGTTATAAACCCAAGCAATATGGATTTTATAAATCATTAGATGCATGATTTCAAAGAAAGTACGATAACATAAAAATATGCAATAAAACCCTAGTTGCATGCTTCCTCTTATGTTAATGTGTGTGAGTTAACATTTACATGAATTGGCACATTTCTCTGAGATATTACTAGAAATTCTCAAGTATTGTTAATAATTTGTGTTATGAAACGTAAGTAACTCTTAATTGAGTTATGTGATGCACAATCCAGGTTTTGGGTTAATGTACACGTTCTTCGAGAAATTTCAGATAATTGATAAATACTACGGATGATTTCTTATATGTGAAGTAAATTACCCTTATCAGTGCAATAAGATGTTTAATTGCATGAATTCACTATGTAAGTGCCAAATTGACATGAGTTTGGGTTATTTATGAATTTTAAATCAGCCTGCATGCATGATATAAGGATTACTCAGTATTTACAATGATTTTGAGTATACTGCTCTGTCAGTTCTAGAATGATATCATATTGTGATTTGAATTGCAATCAAATAGATGAGGTAACTGAAACCCTAAGGATAGGGTGTTGCCATGTGATAAGTGAATGAGGTAACTGAAACCCTAAGGATAGGGTGTTTCCATGTGATAAGTGAATGAGGTAACTGAAACCCTAAGGATAGGGTGTTCAATGAATCAAGTATTTTGATATCAAAATTCTCAGTATGAGATGTGGTGATGCTTAACAGTTTAATGGCATGATTTTAGTGTATAAAGTGCCAAATTGACATGCATTCTATGTATTTAAGAATTTTAGTTTTCCTGCATGTATAATATGATGATTTCTCAGTATACTATAGTGTTTTGAATATACTACTCTATCAAATTTAGAATGATATTCATGTCGTGCTGTAAAGTTCAAGTAAATAGACTCGGTACCATAGAGATACCAAAGTCCAGAACAAGTAAGAGAGAGATGCAATGTAGTAAGAGCCTTTTCAGAATAATAAAATATTAGATTAAGGGCCCTGACACTTAGAACCCTTTGATAGGTCTATAGCCTAGGGGTGAAAAGACCCAACCCTGGGGATACGCCCAGGTGGTTAGAGACTTGTGTCCAACACTTACCGAATGTCTCGGTGACACAAGGGTTGAGAGGTAGGGTCCCGATCAACCCTGGGGATACGCCCAGGTGATCGGAGATTCGAGGTAGTGTCCCGATCAACCCTGGGGATATGCCCAGGTGGTCGGAGACTTAGAGACCCTCCGCATGTGTATTCATCTAGAAGGAGGAGTCTAGCGTGCACCCATTTGCGAGTGTCATGAGGCCGGAGAGCCTGTGGATCCTGTAGCAGACCAGGATGGAAAGTCAGACTTAGCATTTCTCGGGTGTTTCGCTAAGTCTTGTACGGTGGGATAGTAGTTCACTACGAGTCTTCATATGTAGAGTACACTGCATATGATCAGGGCATAAGATAAAATATGTTCATATAGGTTCACCGAGTTTTTATAAGTTTAAGAGTTAAGAAAGATATGAGTGAGCTTCACAACAATAGTTTTTTAAGTATTTTTTGTTGAATAATTGTATCTACAGATTTGCATCAATTGTTATCATAATGAAATGTTGACATCTTCTATTGTTTAAATTAAATTGCTTATACCTGCTCCGTGTAGTATTTCTTGCATATTATTCCAAATAATAAACATAAATGAGTTATCTGTGATGGTTGGTGAATATCAATTCACTGAGCCACTAGCTCACCAACCTACTGAAACATTTTTCAGGCCAACGTCAGCACGAGGAGACTGAAGGATCGTATCACCTGAGTACATAGAAGGTAGTTAGTAGTTAGTTAGAGGTCTCTTAGTCCTTTCCCCTTGGTCCTTGGGCATGTGGTGGGTTAGAGAGAGAATGTGGTAAAATATGTAGTTAGTTTTCAATTATCTGCTGTGTTTTATAGTATGCATGAGAAATGTAATATGTCATGTAAGCTTGTTTTTCTTCTTAGTAAGGTTTATGGAAATCCGCTTCCACAATTTTATTATAATTCTATGCTATACAAGTTTTATGATTTTATTTAAATTAATCTAAGTGATCAAGAAAAGAAAAAGTTAAGAGTAGTTTACAAGGGTGATTCCCCGGTCTTCGGGGTCATTAGAGATGGCACGGAGGTCGGGGCATCTCAACAGCTTTGGTATCAGAGCATAGATTGAGTACATGGTTACTCTAAGTCAAGGTCAGGGGACGACAAGAGACCAATAGGATTAGGACTTAGGTGTCTTCCTTCTAACTGCAATTTTCTAACAGGAAGTGTTCTGTTATACTATTGCAGATGGCATGAAGAGGATGTGGTCATGAGAACCAAGTAGATAGTTGAGGCTGAGTCGTTAGGGACTATTAGGATCGAAAGATAGAGTTATAAGTGAGATAGATAGGAAGTGATGTGTCTTTAGCTCTGGGAGGTCTGAGTATTTAGATACCCTGGCCAGGTATCTGAGTACTTAGATTGACCAGTATCAAGCTACTCTGTCTATACTTCCCTGAATACCCTGGCCAGGTATGCAGAGGAAGGATGGGCAAGAGAGAAACCCTAAAAATATTAGGGTTAAGAAACCGAAAATTAATGTAAGAGTAAGAGATTAAACATAGGATGTGATACAACTGTTGCCTTATATTGCTTATTTGATTGGAAATCACTAGAAATGCTCTTATATGTATGGATTTAGATTTTCAATTTATAGAATAAATATGATTCTTTTATATTATTGTGTGTCATAAAGCGATTTATTCATTATTTATATTCTTTTTATCAAGTAGACTCTGGATAATTTAGACTCGTATCATAGTAAGAATGTACATACACTAAGATGTTGAGATATAAGAGAAAGATTAGAACATCTGAGAATTTTTTGGAACTGATATCGTAGACCCAACGTTGGGGCCTCATATGAGAAATCCTTAATTGGAAATAAAGGAACACGATATAATGTTAGTATTATATGAACTCTAATAATGAGAATATGGAAAAGATATGAGAAAAGTATGTAAGGGCTAAGATAATAAGAATCAACCATGGAATGGATCATGTAATAGAGTAAAATACTTTTATGTACTTCATGACAAAGGGAAAGTAGAAGAAAAGAGTTAAGTATACAATAAAGTACATAGGAACAAAGAGCCTTCAGAAGAACAACATGGTATACATGAACATACTAATGAATAAGCAACATGATAGAAAGAGTAGGATATGGTAAGCAGATTATGGAAATATAGGGAAGGGTTTGAAGCATGATGGAGTAATATAGATTATAAAAGAAAGAGATTGTGACACTCAAGTAAGTGCTAACTAGTCAAGTATCCTTGTTGATAACTAGTTAAACCTACATATGATAAATGAAATAAAGGAATGTTTGAAGATAAGAATTCTAAGTCTCAAAACCATCTTCTCTTTCATATATTCCTTAATGGGAGCAATGTGGGATGAAGTGATAAGAAAATGAATCATATATGATGCATAACTATCATGGTAGATACGTCTAAATGAATGAAATAATGACACACAATATAATAATGTAACCCTAGCAAGGTAAATTGAGAATGTAATTTATCTGAATGTCCAAGTAAGAGAAAGGAAATTCCAGTGATAAGATAAGGAAGACTTTAGTAAAACTTATGAGATCCAAAGTTTGAATTTCAAACTAAGGGAGCAAGTTACATCACAATAACGCTATGTTGCTGATAAAGACCAAACCCTAGAATGTTTAGAGTTGAAGTAGTTCAAGGGATGTCACTAGAGATTTGACCTTGAATACTAGTATCTCTATAAAACAAAATCATGAGAAGGATAAGTAACAAGAAGTAAGTAGAATGTAATGAGGAGTATTATTCGACACATGATTTGGAGTTAGTTGATGTAGTTTATGCTCTTAAGACATGGTGCCACTATCTTTATGGTGATGCATGCCAAGTGTTTACAGATCATAAGAGCTTGAAATATATTTTCACCCAGAAGGATCTGAATCTAAGATAGCAGAGATGGTTAGTGTGATGGAGTGGACTTTTGGAGTCCTTAAGTGTCCAATGACTTAAGTGAAAATATATGTTTGAGTTAGATTGAGAGTTCCAAGCTTTTGACAAAAAAGGTGCGTTGACGTGAGCTTCATATCATGATTAAGATCTCTCTTTTTATGTCTTTTTGAGGAATTTAATCGGATGATATAATAGTGATTTTTTAGCACCAAATTTGAGTATAAGGTAGCTTGAGTGGTAGGGAAGCTATGGTTAAAATCTGGTGGCAATCGAATATTCCTATAGAGAGTTACGAAGGTTTGAAGTTTGTGATAATATGTGCATTTTGAGGATTAATAGACCAAAGTTTAATAGTGGGGCGGTGTCACGCCCATGTATCTTTGATTGGGTCTGTGTGGCCTGATTCTGGCCTTGGATCTCAGATCCAATGGTTTCGACTTTTCCCCAAGTTGGAAGTCACCCTTTCACTTAGTGGCTGCTTGGGAGCAGTCAGATGGTTGTTTTGGACGACTATGGCCTTTGGATGCAGACTGAGAGGTGGAGAGCTACCACGGTTTTTCTCTAGCACAATAGAAGTAATGGGACAGAAATGGCCGTGTGCTTGGATGCATCACGATCTCCCACCATGTGTGGAAGTAAGACATGAATGGGGCCGTTGCCCTCGCATCCACCTGACCCTCGGCTTGGGTGATTTTTAGTGCGGAAAAGACAGAGAACAAGCTCACCCTCCCACACGAACTGCTTCTCCTCCACAACAAGGTGAAACTCAGGAAGAAGCTTCCTTGGTGGACGGTGACGACACGGTGCTTGAGCACGGCAGGTCGTGAGTGGGAGTGAAGGGAGACCGAGATCCAACCCCCCCACCGTCACTTGCCCCTCTCCACGGTATTTGCAGGTGGTGCGAGTGAAAGGTATAGTTGCTCTGATTCATCTTTGATGTTGATCTACCTCGACGGGCTTGTTTGAGATCGCGATGGAGCATCAGCGCATAGATGAACGACACCCATGGGGTGAAGACCGCTACGGCGAAAGCAGCTTCGGGCAAGGAGAAGTCGGCGCCCTATCACCTGCCTAGGAGCCAGAGGCTGGAGCTTGGAGGCTCAGCCCACGGACGACCAAGGAAGGATGCCCGACGGCTATCCAAAGAGGCCGAAGGAGGAGATTAGACCCGGGCGGAGTCCTTGGCGGTGCACAGCAGGACTAGCTGCGAGCCCGGAGGAGTTGTTTTGCGGAAGGGGGGAGCCACCGCGGTGCTCTGTTTCACAGAGGAAACAGAGCATGCTAGCCTCGCGAGAACGAAAGAGGACAGACTGGGTCTAGCTGTGTGAACCACCAGAGAACCAGGCGGCCAAGCCAGTAAGGATGCGCCCAGACCAGGACACGTGGCCGCTTCTGATAGGCCCAAAAAGGTAAATTCTTAGAAACTTACAGATTTTCAATAATTCATAATAAATAGCACCGATGTCAGAAAAATGTGAACACGGTACTGAAATGTTCAGAAAAATAATTAGAACAATATGAGATCATAATATCAAACTTTTGAAGCATTGATCTCAGTGATATCAAGTAAGATGTGTAATGCTTAGTTTGTGGATAATAAATATCAAAGGATGTTATAAAATTATGGAAAAATGTCAGTAGCTCCATAATAATGTTTATAGTGCACCTGATGTCAGTAATGATCATGTTGATGCACGAAATTATGTAATTTTCTCTATATGGCTAATTAGGGCTAATAACACTAAAGATGATGCAATTAATACATGCATGCTCTATAAATAATGAGATTTACAGAGTAGGTTTATATCAGTAATATGAAGCTAAGATGTAAATCTGAGATCAGTTATATGCATAAAATCTGTGTTATATGAAGATGAACCTTGATACATGTCATGAAACCCTAATTTAAGTTAATGATGTAATTTAGGGTTAATTAATGTGCACAAAAATGCTATGGAAGATAATGTTCAGATAATGGACCATAATCTGGAAAATGACATCAGCAAGATAATTCTAAGTCAAGAAGACAAGTAATAATGTATATAACCTAATGATCTAAGTAAACCCTAAAATGAACACGATTAGGGTTAAGATGAGATGTATGATGATGGGAACCTAAAGATAGTATATGATCTTGTCTTGATCAGGTTCAACAAAGTTATAGTTGATATGAGGATATGATGATTAGGTTTGTCTCTTGATCAAGGTACACCATTACCTCTTGCTTGGCTTATTATACAATATGCTTGTGTTATATAGTAGTAAAGACTTGGCATATGGTATTGATTGAAATGATTGTTCTTATATACTATGTTGTTTGAGCTTTTCATACTTATTGTTATGAACACATCAAACATAATATATCTGTTCCATTATATGAAAGCACTAATTCTCTTTGGTAGCATAGTGCTTGAAAGTGATCATTCTCTTTGGTAGCAGATCACATTGTACAATGATCTAACTCTTTGGTAGTAGATCATAAGGCCTTACATCTCATTCTCTTTGGTAGCAGAGATGATGCATTATTCCCTCAGGTGGAAAATGCATGAATATATAATGGAAAATAAGCTTAAAATATGTGTTCTCTTCTATGAATGAATATCTTTGTGCAAGTATACGCTTTCCTTATATTCTTCTGTTACTGCCAAGTATTAGTTTTATTTTATTGCCTAGATATGATGAGAGGTATATAAAAAGACACGTAGGTGTACTCAGTAGAATATTCATGAAATATTGTGCTGACGTGTACCACATGTAATCTTTTGTTTAGGTTGTGGTTATGCATTGAATATCCAGGATAGTTGTGAGTTGTGTGGCGAGCTGATGTACAGGTGGACCTATTGTCTTAAGATCCTGTAGTTTAGTGGTAGTACATGTATATGTCTAAGTTTGTTGTTCAATATGTAATATCAAATGATGTAACAATTCATGTTGTAATTATATGTTGAATGGTGAACATGTGTGTATGGTTTTATTATTGTTCATGTACATGTGCTACTGATTGTTTCCTTTTGGCTCCCTTGATTTTCTTCTTCTTAGCCTCGTGTGGGATGTTTAAATTGGGATTCTCGCTGAGGTGAGGGTTTCAATTTGGATGCCACACATCATATTAAGTTTTAGAAAATTCGAGGACGTCACAGGTGGTATCAGAGCATGAACAATAGCAAAACTTGACATTTACTCATTATGCAACTCAAAACTAAAGAACCTTGAACCTTAATAATCCTTAGGGTTAGATTAATCATCTTTTAGAGACTAGATCTGACCTAGCCTCTAGGTTAGCACCTAGATGTCCGAGAACTAGGTCTAGACTAGTGCTTGTTGTATGTCAAGTCCTTAGATGTCGTTCTTTCCTTGTAGTGTAGTGGTATGGGACGTTGCACTATTTGGAAATGATGTGCATCAAGGGAAGAGAAACCCTAGACATATTGTGCACATTGTCTAGAGTAGCTACACTAGTCTACACCATGTTCTCACCTTTTTCACTAGTTTTCATGGCACTAGACTCTCTACTATGTGTGGGGCACTCGTTTTTTGGATTTGGTTTTGGATTCCAATCGGATCGAACCTTGATAGTTTTCTCTGACGCATGCTTTATCGGAGAAAAACTATATAATATTTTATTATATATATGTATAAAAAAATGTGTCCCCACACATGTACGAGTAAGAGGTGATCATGTAACCTAAGTGAAAGTGAATGACATCAGTCTAGAAGAGAGAGTAGTTCTAGATTAGATGTTTAGAGCCTTGTTGGAATATATGATAGATGAATAGACAAAATAAGTTTTGATGATATGATGTTAGTCTTATATACATGACATAAGATGGTTATGATGATATATGTTTGTCTTTGAGGACTTAAATTCAGATTTGAGGATTTGAGATAAGTTTTTATGATGTAAGTAACTGGGCTTTTATGAGATAATATATGTTAAGATGAGACAAGGTTGTGAGTCAGCATGAGCCTCAAGCTCTTTTACAAAGGAGGACCTCTAGTGTTAGGACCAGTTTTGGGGTTAGCTCAACAGAGAGCGAGACCCACAGGGAGAAGGTCATAGAACCTAGACTCCACAATATGAGAAATATGAGATATGTGATATGATATGTCCTAAACTAGACTACTCTTGAGTGATTGAGTTGAGTTGCTTTATGTATGATTCCTATAGTCTTGATTGAACCCTAGATGTCCTCGGGAAGACCAAACCCTAGAGACAAAGAGAGGCTGGTTATATGTATGCATATGTGAATAAGGAAATATGAGTGCCGGCCATCTGGGTGAGGGAGAGAGCCCAAGACCCTGGAGGAGGTAGCTATGTTAGTTCTGTGAAGCCTCATGCTCAGGTTGATGGTTTCCCACATAGGAATCTAGTGGTGTATATAAGAGAGTTTTGGGTAAGCATGTTTCATGGGTAGAAGACCTGTGATGAGAACATCATGTCATGTCTTTGGTTTGTGCTTGTGTGGCTTGACCTTGTAAGGCTTTCACTGGTGCCAATGAGGTAATCTGATAACCCTTGATCAGAGAGGAAAAATAAAGTATATGCTTATGAGATACTCATAGAGTTGAGTGAGCTCAGAGAGACTGATCATGAAATTACCCTCATGATATGGGTCGGGAGAACCTCAATTGGGCTAGATAAAGTATTGATATATGTTTCACAAGCCACTCATATAAGTTTGTGTAGCACAACCATGATATAATATATATGTTCAGGATCTAGTCTTGAAATTTGACACATGAACATGATATGAAGGAAATCTTAAAAAAAAAAGAGGCTTAATAGATATCAATGTATAAATGGTTAACCATATTCATAAATAATGATGACAATGTGATATAGTTGGTTAATCTTGCGATGAAAACTTCGTAAATGTGACAATTTATAATGAGCAATGAGATAAGATCATAGGAGAGATATATGTTACACGAGGTGCTAATCTTAGTGCTTAAAAAAATGTAATTTGAAGATTAGAACAACATAATGATTATGACAGCTTGTTATGATCTATATGGATAAAGTGGGTTAACTTTAGTTAACTCCCTCCTAAAAGGCATATGTTAATGATGAACATGTTCTAACAATGAGCTAAATAAAATGCTTTTGACACCTTGATAATGGGTTAACCTTAGTTAACTCCTTTAGAACATGGTAATATGAAGTTGAATAATAATGCATGGGTGACGATAAGGAAGCAACCCTAATATATGAGATATGTCATGACGAAATTTGAGTTTCTAAACGTTGAGTTCAACCTTGAATGAAGTGTTTGTGCACCAAGATGGTTGTAAAACCCCCCTAATAGTGCTTTGGATGCATGGTAGTTTTCCTTGGAGTATGAGTATGGTTTACTTTCGAGGACGAAAGTTCTTTTAAGATGTATATGATGTGACAAAGTAGGTTTTCTGGCTTAATTTCGAGGGTGAAATTTCTTTTAAGGTGTGTAGGATGTGATGGAGTGGACTTTTAGAGTCCTTAAATGTCCAATGAGTTAAGTGAAAATATATGTTTGAGTTAGATTGAGAGTTCCAAGCTTTTGACAAAGTAGGTGCGTTGACATGAGCTTCATATCATGATTAAGATCTCTCTTTTTATGTCTTTTTGAGGAATTTAATCAGATGATATAACAATTGATTTTTTGCACCAAATTTTAGTATAAGGTAGCTTGAGTGGTAGGGAAGCTATGGTTAAAATCTTGTGGCAATCGAATATTCCTATAGAGAGTTACGAAGGTTTGAAGTTTGTGATAATATGTGCATTTTGAGGATTAATAGACCAAAGTTTAATAGTGGGGCGATGTCACGCCCATGTATCTTTGATTGGGTCTGTGTGGCCTGATTCTGGCCTTGGATCTCAGATCCAATGGTTTCAACTTTTCCCCAAGTTGGAAGTCACCCTTTCACATAGTGGCTGCTTGGGAGCAGTCAGATGGTTGTTTTGGACGACTATGGCCTTTGGATGCAGACTGAGAGGTGGAGAGCTGCCACGGTTTTACTCTAGCACAATAGAAGTAGTGGGACAGAAACGACCATGTGCTTGGATGCATCACGATCTCCCACCATGTGTGGAAGTGGGACACGAACGGGGCAGTTGCCCTCGCATCCACCTGACCCTCGGCTTGGGTGGTTTTTAGTGCGGCAAAGACAGAGAACAAGCTCACCCTCCCACACGAATTGCTTCTCCTCCACAACAAGGTGAAACTCAGGAAGAAGCTTCCTTGGTGGATGGTGATGACACAGTGCTTGAGCACGGTAGGTCGTGAGTGGGAGTGAAGGGAGACCGAGATCCAACCCCCCACCATCACTTGCCCCTCTCCACGGTATTTGCAGGTGGTGCGAGTGAAAGGTATAGTTGCTCTGATTCATCTTCGACGTTGATCTACCTCGTCGGGCTTGTCTGAGATCGTGATGGAGCATCGGCACATAGATGAACGACACCCATGGGGTGAAGACTGCTACGGCGACAGCGGCTTCGGGAAAGGAGAAGTCGACGCCCTATCACCTGCGTGGGAGCCAGAGGCTGGAGCTTGGCGGCTCAGCCCACAGACGACCAAGGAAGGATGCCCGACGGCTATCCAAAGAGGCCGAAGGAGGATATTAGACCTGGGCGGAGTCCTTGGCGGCACACAGCAGGACTAGCCGCGAGCCCAGAGGAGTTGTTTTGTGGAAGGGGGGAGCCGCCGCGGTGCTCTATTTCACAGAGGAAACAAAGCATGCTAGCCTCGCGAGAATGAAAGAGGACAGATCGGGTCTAGCTGTGTGAACTGCCAGAGAACCAGGCGGCCAAGCCAGTAAGGATGCGCCCAGCCCAGGACACGTGGCCGCTTCTGATAGGCCCAAAAAGGTAAAATTCTTAGAAACTTACAAATTTTCAATAATTCATAATAAATAACACCGATGTCAGAAAAATGTGAACAAGGTACTGAAATGTTCAGAAAAATAATTAGAACAATATGAGATCATAATATCAGGCTTTTGAAGCATTGATCTCAGTGATATCATGTAAGATGTGTAATGCTTAGTTTGTGGATAATAAATATCAAAGGATGATATAAAATTATGGAAAAATGTCAGTAGCTCCATAATAATGTTTGTAGTGCACCTGATGTCAGTAATGATCATGTTGATGCATGAAATTATGTAATTTTCTCTATATGGCTAATTAGGGCTAATAACACTAAAGACGATGCAATTAATACATGCATGCTCTATAAATAATGAGATTTACAGAGTAGGTTTATATCAGTAATATGAAGCTAATATGTAAATCTGAGATCAGTTATATGCATAAAATCTGTGTTATATGAAGATGAACCTTGATACATGTCATGAAACCCTAATTTAAGTTAATGATGTAATTTAGGGTTAATTAATGTGCACAAAAATGCTATGGAAGATAATGTTCAGATAATGGACCATAATCTGGAAAATGACATCAGTAAAATAATTCTAAGTCAAGAAGACAAGTAATAATGTATATAACCTAATGATCTAAGTAAACCCTAAAATGAACACGATTAAGGTTAAGATGAGATGTATGATGATGGTAACCTGAAGATAGTATATGATCTTGTCTTGATCAGGTTCAAAAAAGTTATAGTTGATATGAGGATATGATGATTAGGTTTGTCTCTTGATCAAGGTACGCCATTACCTCTTGCTTGGCTTATTATACAATATGCTTGTGTTATATAGTAGTAAAGACTTGGCATATGGTATTGATTGAAATGATTGTTCTTATATACTATGTTGTTTGAGCTTTTCATACTTATTGTTATGAACACATCAAACATAATATATCTGTTCCATTATATGAAAGCACTAATTCTCTTTGGTAGCATAGTGCTTGAAAGTGATCATTCTCTTTGGTAGCAGATCACATTGTACAATGATCTAACTCTTTGGTAGTAGATCATAAGACCTTACATCTCATTCTCTTTGGTAGCAGAGATGATGCATTATTCCCTCAGGTGGCAAATGCATGGATATATAATGGAAAATAAGCTTAAAATATGTGTTCTCTTCTATGAATGAATATCTTTGTGCAAGTATACGCTTTCCTTATATTCTTCTGTTACTGCCAAGTATTAGTTTTATTTTATTGCCAAGATATGATGAGAGGTATATAAAAGGACATGTAGGCATACTCAGTACAATATTCATGAAATATTGTGCTGACGTGTACCGCATGTAATCTTTTGTTTAGGTTGTGGTTATGCTCTTGAAGATCCAGGATAGTTGTGAGTTGTGTGGCGAGCTGATGTACAGGTGGACCTGTTGTCTTAAGATCCTGTAGTTTAGTGGTAGTACATGTATATGTATAAGTTTGTTGTTCAATATGTAATATCAAATGATGTAACAATTCATGTTGTAATTATATGTTGAATGGTGAACATGTGTGTATGGTTTTATTATTGTTCATGTACATGTGCTACTGATTGTTTCCTTCTGGCTCCCTTGATTTTCTTCTTCTTAGCCTCGTGTGGGATGTTTAAATTGGGATTCTCACTGAGGTGAGGGTTTAAATTTGGACGTCACACATCAGATTAAGTTTTAGAAAATTCGAGGACGTCACAGTTAGAATTGATCAAAGATTATGAAGTGACAATAGATTATCATCCTGGTAAGTTGAATGTGGTAGCACATGCTCTGAGAAGGAAGTCAAGTTCAACAGCTATGCATTCTCTATGGCATGTTTCAAGAGAGACCTGTGAATAGAAATGTGGAAGTTGAACTTAGACTTAGAGGTGACAGAACAGAGTGGTTTGATTGCTCAGATGCAAGTCAAGCCTACTTTTTATGATCAAATCAAGGAACTTCAGCAGAATGATAGTGAGTTACAACAGATCATGTAGGATATGACAAAGGGAAAAGACCAGAGTTCAGGTTTTCAGATGACAGTTTGTTGTATTAGCATGACAGGTTGTGTGTACTTGGAGATAGTGACTTGAAAGAACATATTCTTTAGGAGGCACATGCATCGATGTATGCCATGCATCCAGGTAACACTAAGATGTACATGAATCTCAAGGAGATATACTGGTGGTCAGGTATGAAAAAGGATGTAGCTGAGTACGTGGCTAGATGTAGTGTGTTCCAGTAGGTCAAAGTTGAGCATCAGAAACCTGCAGGTACCTTGCAATCTCTTCCTATATCAGAGTGGAAGTGGGAACATATCACAACGGATTTTGTGGTAGGGTTGCCCAGGACACCTAGAGGTTGTGACTCGATATGGGTGATTGTGGATAGACTAACTAAGTCTGCTCACTTTCTTCCTGTTAAGTCAACCTTTGATGTCTTGAAGTTGGGAAGAACACTTAAGTCTTATAGAGTTTGCATATAACAATAGTCATCATTCCAGTCTTGGTATGGCCTCGTATGAAGCTCTGTATGGCAAAAAGTATAGATCACCCATATGTTGATACGAGGTGGGTGAAAAGCATATTCTTGGACCAAAGATAGTGGATTTGACCACTGAAAAGATTACTGTGATCAGAGAACAGTTGAAAGCTGCATAGGATAGGTAGAAGAGCTATGCTGAGAAGAGACGTAGACCTCTTCAGTTTGAGGTTGGTGATGAAGTATATCTGAAAGTTTCACCAAGGAAGGGAGTGCTGAGGTTTGGTAGGCAAACTGACTCCTAGGTTTATGGGCCTGTATTCTATCATTGAGAGGATCGGACCTGTAGCCTATAGGTTGGAATTGCCATCTGAGTTGGCTAATTTACATTATGTGTTTCATGTATCGATGATGAAGAAGTGTTACCCTAGTATAGAATAGATAATGTACCCAGAACCTATACAGCTTAGACCTGATGTGTCCTATATTAAAGGAAGAGTACAGATAGTTGATCGGAGAATCAAGAAGCTCTAGAATCGCGAGATATCATTAGTGAAGGTTCTATGGAGGAACCACAACCTAGAGGAAGCTACGTGGGAGCTCGAGTCAGAAATGTGTAACAAGTTTCCTTTTCTCTTTTAGGAATTTCGGGACAAAATTCTTATAAGGGAGGGAGATTGTTATGACCCATAACTAAGTTAATTAATATGTACTATGATTATAGTATCATTATGTTAATTGAGTTGAGTTATGTACTCACTGATGCGTTTAGTGCTTTGATCAGGTAAGACAGTCCAATTAGGATGATTTCTTGCTTTGAGTGTGTAGAGATCCTTGCGCTTGAAACAATGCAAAAAGAATCGTTTGATTCAAACCCCCGAGGCCATAGTTATGGCGTTTTTCAGAGTCTTGGACTTGAGATGCAATTTTTCCCTGTAATTTACCCCTTTAGTGGGTCGGCTACTTTTTCCCTTATCCTCTTCCTTCCCAAATGATTTCCCAATACAACAGTACATCGCAACAACGACATCCCAAACCATCCAACCCGATCACAGTAGCCAGAGGAGGAAATCGGGGGCGATTCCTTGGGCTTCACACCTCCGACCAGCAGCCCTGCCTCCATCCTCTTCTCTTCTTCCCTTTCCTTGCTCTATGCGCAACAACGACCAATAGGGCGGAGCCCTCAAGCAGGGTGGTCGACCTACAGTAGAAGCTGCACGGAGCAGCACCCAGGGGGGCTCATTTGGCACGGCCAACACCTCAGAAGCGACGCCTTGAGCTCGACCTAGTGCCTCACACACGAATCTGCAACACAAGCCCCCTCTTTCTTCTTGCTTGTTCCATGGATGCCCAAATCAGTAGGGCGGCGCCCCACCCTGCTCTAGCAGCAACCATCTAGGCCGCCTAGGGTGCGCAACGCTCCAGGAAAGTGCAACTCCAAGCTTGGCCAAGAGCTTTGAGCAAGAATCCGCAGCCATAGCTGCGTCTAGCACCAAGAATGGACATCATCTTCAACCTATTTGTGAAGATAGAGGAAGCTGTTAGCAACTGGTTTAAATCAGAGTTTGATTGATACCCAAAAGAGCAAGGTAAGACCAGCATGGAGCTCGGTCTTGAGGATAGAATGAGAATCCATAGCTAATAGCTTGATTTGGCATTTTATCAAGCTTCCTCCTCAATTGGTGTGTAAAACAGGTTGCAACAAGGGCTCTCCAAAGGTAGAAGACAACCAAAATTACCTGAAAACTGGTCTCTAGACGTAATTCCAGACGAATCTGGACATCCCGAACACTATGAGTAGGATTTCACTCACTATCTAAGATTTAACTCTACAAATCGGATTTTTTTGGTAAATTATGCATTTTTCGCTAATAACAGGCGTTGGGAAGTATTTGGCATCGCCTGACTTTTTATTTCACAAATGCTACTTTATAGTTTCATATGATTTAGTGTAGAATCTGATTAGTGTGGATTGGACCAGTAAATTTACATGGTTCATCGGAACCTAAATTGCTCAGTGTGAACGTTGAATTTAGAAATACACGACTGATTATGGTACGTTTAGGGTATAAACCCAAGAAATATAGATTTTGTAAATCATTAGATGCAAGATTTCAAAGAAAGTACGATAACATAAAAATATACAATAAAACCCTAGTTTCATGCTTCCTCTTATGTTAATGTGTGTGAATTAACATTTACATGAATTGGTACATTTCTCTGAGATATTACTAGAAATTCTCAAGTATTGTTAATAATTTGTGTTATGATACATAAGTAACTCTTAATTGAGTTATGTGATGCACAAACCAGGATTTGGGTTAATGTGCATGTTCTTCGAGAAATTTTAGATAATTGATAAATACTATGGATGATTTCTTATATGTGAAGTAAATTACTCTTATTAGTGCAATAAGATGTTCAATTGCATGAATTCAGTATGTAAGTCCCAAATTGACATGAGTTTGGGTTATTTATGAATTTTAAATCTTCCTGCATGCATGCTATAAGGATTACTCAGTATTTACAATGATTACTGCTCTGTCAGTTCTAGAATGATATCATATTGTGATTTGAATTGTAATCAAATAGATGAGGTAACTGAAACCCTAAGGATAGGGTGTTTCCATGTGATAAGTGAATGAGGTAACTGAAACCCTAAGGATAGGGTGTTGCCATGTGATAAGTGAATGAGGTAACTGAAACCCTAAGGATAGGGTGTTCAATGAATCAAGTATTTTGATATCAAAATTATCAGTATGAGATGTGGTGATGCTTAACAATTTAATGGCATGAATTTAGTGTATAAAGTGCCAAATTGACATGCATTCTGTCTATTTAAGAATTTTAGGTTGCCTGCATGTATAGTATGATGATTTCTCAGTATACTATAGTGTTTTGAATATACTACTCTATCAAATTTAGAATGATATTCATGTCGTGTTGTAAAGTTCAAGTAAATAGACTCGGTACCATAGAGATACCAAAGTCCAGAACAAGTAAGAGAGAGATGCAATGTAGTAAGAGCCTTTTTAGAATAATAAAATATTAGATTAAGGGCCCTGACACCGTAGAACCCCTTTGAGAGGTCTGTACCCTAGGGGTGAAATGACCCAACCATGGGGATATGCCCAGGTGGTCAGAGACTCATGTCCAACACTTTCCAAATGTCTCGGTGACACGAGGGCTGAGCGGTAGGGTCCCGATCAACCTTGGGGATACGACCAGGTGGTCGGAGACTCGAGGTAGTGTCTTAATCAACTGTGTGGATACGCCCTGGTGGTCGAAGACGTGTCCTGATCAACCCTGGGGATACACCCAGGTGGTCGGAGACATAGAGACCCTCCGCCTGTGTACTCAGCTAGAAGGAGGAGTCTAGCGTGCACCCATTTGCGAGTGTCGTGAGGCCAGAGAGCCTGTGGATGCTGTAGCAGACCAGGACGGAAATTTAGACTTAGCATTTCTTGGGTGTTTCACTAAGTCTTGTACGGTGGGATTGTAGTTCGCCACGAGTCTTCAAATGTAGAGGACACTACATATGATCAGGGCATAAGATAAAATATGTTCATATAGGTTCACAAAGTTTTATAAGTTTAAGAGTTAAGAAAGATATGAGTTAGCTTCACAACAATAGTTTTTTAAGTATTTTTTGTTGAATAATTGTATCTATAGCTTTGCATCAATTGTTATCATAATGAAATGTTTACATCTTCTATTATTTAAATTAAATTGCTTAGACCTTCTCAGTGTAGTATTTCTTGCATATTATTCCAAATAATAAACATAAATGAGTTATCTATGATGGTTGGTGAAATTCTATTCACTGAGCCAGTAGCTCACCAACCTACTGAAACATTTTTCAGGCCAACGTCAGCACGAGGAGGCTGAAGGATCGTATCACCTGAGTACATAGAAGGTAGTTAGTAGTTAGTTAGAGGTCTCTTAGTCCTTTCCCCTCGGTCCTTGGGCATGTGGTGGGTTAGAGAGAGACTGTGGTAAAATATGTAGTTAGTTTTCAATTATCTGCTGTGTTTATAGTCTGCATGAGAAATGTAATATGTCATGTAAGCTTGTTTTTCTTCTTAGTAAGGTTTATGGAAAGCCGCTTCCACAGTTTTATTATAATTCGATGCTATACAAGTTTTATGATTTTTATTTAAATTAATCTAAGTGATCAAGAAAATAAAAAGTTAAGAGTAGTTTACCAAGGGTGACTCCCCAGTCTTCGGGATCATTAGAGATGGCACGAAGGTCAGGGCGTCACAAGCACAGTTCACATAAATATTATATACATTGGAGTCAGGAAATTACTTTCACATTCTCTCAAATTAGTGGATGATTCTTTTTCCTGGGGACCTTTCCTCCATATTTTTTGAACTCTTGTAAAGCCCTACATGTTAATGTAACACATTAAATTGCATAATTAAATAGTAATGTAATAACAAATTTTAACAGATATAAAAATATGAAATATTTCTCACGAGAATAATGGCCTTTTCATTGCGTGTCCATGTAATGTATTCAGTTCATTCCCCGCAGGATTTAGATAATAGATAGTGAACGTCTTGGGGACAATAACTAGTAACTCCCAATGCCTACCACTACAGGTAAGAAAGTTAAAAATTAATAACTCAAAATCTACAATAAAAATGTAATTTTCTTAAATCCAAATTATAAGCAAAGTAAACTTACTCGACATTGAATGGAGCTATTATCACCATCTTCTTATTTTTACCAAAATATTCAAAAGAATCACAGTAGTATGAAGTAACTGAAGAAGGGTCTGTATCTACAAGACTAATCAAAGATGGAACCAAAAATCCCACATGGGAAAATGCAAAATCTGTACATATCGTGTGTAAGTGGCTAGAAAACATTTATTACGTATGCATTAATATATAAGAAACCAGATCATCGTATATAAAACAAGGTATATGGAAGTATAAATAAGATCTCACCATATCCACACCTCTATCATAGATGTGTTTAGCCAATCATAATGAAACAACTCCAAAATATCTTGTATAAATAGCTTGTTTTCGTATGATTGACCTGCATTAATACCTATGCATTAATACATATGCAAAACTTGTATAAATAGATTGTTATTGTATGATTGACCTACAACATCCTCAGGAATTGTAACATTTATAGGGAAATTTAGATCATTTTCGCTGATCCATACTTCCATACCCCTACAATTTGGACCTAACGAGGCGTGTAGGTCCCTTGGAAGCCAACTTGGTAGTTGAGGAGGTGGACATGGAGGCCAATATGTAGCGGGTGTTATCTTTTTGACTTGTATATATAATTTCAAATCAATTGATTCATATACACACACTAAAAATTTAACGTAATGTAAATTTACCATACAATATTTGTGGCGACCGTCTCGCGAAAACAAGATTAACTAAACTAACTGATGCGAAAGCGATTAATTAGCAGTAGAATTACTGAAAATCACTAAAAATTAAAACTTTTTGCTCTGAGAACCACAAACTGTAAAACTCTTTCATAAAGAAATGAAGTCAGTTATTTACAAGCTGATCCATCAGTACATCTCTGTATCAACTCAACTCAAGAGTCATAATATTGACTGCCCTGTTAAACTATACATGAGCAGTATACAAAAATCTCGAGGCATCAAGCCAAAAATCTCAGATCTATATCAAACTATCTACTGGCTCCTAGGACCTGAGAGTACAGAGATGACACATAGGACTCTCTATATACAAGACCTATCAGACAGACAGTGTATCCACCTGTGGATCATTGTTGTCCTTGTTGCTGCTGCTGCTACTGTTGCTGTTCACCCACTAATGGGTTTCTTCTTCCTCGGCGTCTACCTAAAAGGTTGAATCCCACGGGGGTGAGACAATTGAAAATTGTCCCAGTGAGAGATATAAATCTCTGCCAGAAGCATTGTTATTGTAAACAATAGAATAATACTCAGTAGTAGAATTATAAATATTTAACAGTAGGTAAATCATTGAATAAGATATGCAGAGCAGTATTCTCTATGCAATCATTTCAATTATAACTTAAATAAGCAGCAAGTCATTCATTTAATAAAGAATTTGAAGAACAGGTGTACTAATTATCCAACTAGGACATATTAGACAATGTATCATCAAACATTGATTCTCATAGTTCAACCATAAGCAAATATGCTACACGGCTGATTACATTTTACAAATATATTTATGCCCCGAGGAGATGAGGTATACCTCTCATACTCCAATCGACCATTGCGAAACCGAAATCGATACCATACATAGGTCATCAGAAGAGCCGGATTTCTATGACCTCATCTTCCTCAGTCAATGTGAGGAACAACATGCAGGACATCTCGTGTCTCTGCCATAATAGTTTTCCAGGGTATTCTGGCAACTTCGCTATTAGAGTTATAGTGGCATGCTGTACTCTCTTCGCAATCGAGGAATTTCTTGTTTATCTCACATCGATTCGGCATTACACCATCATCAGGAGATTAGTGATACATCATCCCGGCATATGCATATGATGAAGGATTGAAAGATTTGTTGTTTATCTCACATCAATTCCATCATTAGGACGTAAGGATATTCACGTCCATAACCCCCACATACTCAAAAGTATGCTCTCCAGGAGTTCCCTTAGGAAAACCTATTTCACCATCATCCAACTACTGACGATGATGGATCTATGGTCAGGGCTCTACATGATATCATTTCACTTGATTATTAAAGTACATTACAACATTTTTTAGTAACATGCATATTTTCAAACATAAACCTTTATAACAAATACTATAAGGAATGAGTACTATTTCTATCAAGTTCATTTCACAACTTTAATAGCATTGGGATCTCAATCCCTTATTACCTCATCATCATGATTCAAAAACATGGGTATTCAAACCCTTAGATCATCAAAACACCTATTACCACTTTAACAGGTAACATAATGTCATCAAGTCATTTGACAATGTAAGCATAATAGTTACAATGCAGGTATTTAACATGGATCTTAAAGAATATCAATTTCTTTTGTTACCTTTCCCTAGGCAACATAGCATATCATTACTTACAAAACTCATGAAGTGCTTTCAATAAACAAGCATCATAGCTCATACCTGGCTATGTTCAATATCTCATAAAACATGCATGATTAGTACGGATAATAATAGATACATCAATTTCATATCAGCACAATGTAAAACAACTATACCATCTTTAATCAAGAAATACCCCACTATGCCCTTGCTAGGGTTAGGATTTTCCTTTTTCAATTCAATTAGGGTTAATCAACCCCTTTAGCTCAATTAGAATAAATGACTCATGATTCATTATTCAACAATAAAAATTCATGCTATAAAGTATGACCCAGAATTAGGGTTTCACACTTCCATTTACCTTATTTGAAATTAGGGTTTACTATTCACATCACATCACCCTAGATTAGGGTTTACTATCAACAACTCATAATTAGGGTTTACTATTCACATCACATCACCCTAGATTAGAGTTTACTATCAACAACTCATAATTAGGGTTTACTATTCACATCACATCACCCTAGATTAGGGTTTACTATCAACAACTCATAATTAGGGTTTACTATTCACATCACATCACCCTAGATTAGGGTTTATTATCAACAACTCATAATTAGGGTTTACTATTCACATCACATCTCCCTAGATTAGGGTTTACTATCCACAATTCATAATTAGGGTTTACTATTCACATCACATCACCCTAGATTAGAGTTTACTATCAAAAACTCATAATTAGGGTTTACTATTCACCCCAAGTAGGATTGAACATCAAAGTAACTTGAATTAAGGTTTATCATGTCATCACTATAAATTGAGATCATACCATCACCATGTATTAAGATTACTTCCAATAATACCCTAATTAGGGTTATGATTCATTAAACTTCATAATTAGGGTTTCATGATCTCACTATCATGGATCATACCCTAATTAGACATCCATTCATAATAAGAGTCCAATACATAATTAACATTTATGTAGGTAATCCTTTCTCTCTGATCCTTTATAGGATGATGTTTACTTCAGCATTAATTAGGCTAAGACAACTCAACATGAAAGATAATTGACATCATGGGTTATGTCATTATCATTATGATCATTAAGGCTTAACTACTTATTGGATATTAATAACACTATTACATTAAGATACAAGTACCATAATCATCTTTGATTATATCTTGTATTAAACAATTAACCAACTTAACCTTTAACCACTTTAAGTATCGATGCGGTTTTGGATAATTATTCACCAAACGGTCTTGAACATATAGACCCCAAACGGTCTTGACCACAAAAATCCAAATGGTCTAAGACCGTTTAGACCTCCATGCGGTCTTGCACAACCACTGAGACCGTTTGCTAAAGCTAGGGTTGAAACCGGTTGGTAAATTTAACCCTCAAGATCGTTTGCTAAAGTGCAACTTCAAAACCATTTAGTAAAGTGCAACTTCAAAACCGTTTGGTAAAGTTGCACACTTGAGACTGTTTAGTAAAGTAAGTGGTCTAGACCGTTTGCCAAAGTTGACTTCTGAGATCGTTTGCTAAAGGTGGTCACATGAAACTATTTACTAAAGTAGACCCCCAAAACTGTTTGCTAAAGTAGACTTTTGAAAACGCATGAACCCAAACGGTTTGGGATCGTTTGGTCCCAATCAGTCTTGAGACCATTTGGTCCCAAATGGTCTTGAGACCGTTTGGAGTCAAACGGTCTTGAGAAAATTTGGTCCAAACCCCCTCAAAACTGCAAGGACCAAAAATTGGTCTCAACCACTTCAATCAATTTAGGGTTTCCAAGATCGGTTCTTTCAATGATTGTAATCATGTTATCACTCATCAATTGGACTTGTCACCACACTTCCCTTCAACTGATTTGACCCTCAATTGACCCTCAATTAATCATCAGTTAGGGTTTGAGTCAATTGAATTAGGGTTTGGGAACGTTGATCCTTCAATGTTGATTATTGTTGAACCAATTACTTGAAACTATTGGATTACCATCCAAATTGGGCATGACCTGACCCCAAACGGTCTTGAGGTCATTTGAATGACCTCCTAACAGTCTTGAGACCGTTTTCCCCCATCAACATCAAAATCCAAGTCAACCAATTAGGGTTTGGTCCATTGGATTGATCACAAAATCAACAATCGATTATACTTCAATCTAGTATCTTTGGATCATCAATTGGTCAACTATACCTAAACCTAGACCTCCAAACGGTCTTGGGTGATCACCAAACGGTCTTGAGACCGTTTGGGTGATCCCCATACGGTTTGGAAACCGTTTGGGTCATCCAACCCTAGTTTCAAACTTATTCAATTATCAACTCAACACCTAACCCGATTAGGGTTTTGATGATTGTTGGGCCTTCAACTAGTGAACCAATTGAAGTCAATTAATAATTGTTGATGGATAATTCACCTACATTATTCCCAACAGGTCTCCAAATGGTCAACACTTGGTCAAAGCCACCAAACGGTCTTGGAACGTTTGCTTCTATGCGATTTAGGTGAAACTGTTTGCATTCAAACGGTTTGAAACTGTTTGCTCCCAAACGGTTTGGGAAACCGTTTGAGCAACAAAAGCAAACCGTTTGGTAAAGTAAATTTTTGGATATTTATCTAGAATGATGTCATCTTCGTCTTCCTATGTTCAACCAAGAACTGTTGTTGTTCTTCACGAAAGTTATAGCAAGAACTCAAAAGAGTATCAAAGGAAGAAAAGTAACCAATGATTCTTATTGAAAAAAGCGCAATAGCAATGGTTAAGGGTTAGAGTTATAGAACCCACCTCTAGAACTGATCCCAAGCTCCAAGATCCATGGATATAATGGTGGATGGAGCTCCAATAGTTGTCGAAGGGCCGTCCTTCAACTTGTGGATGAACAAGATGGCTAGAAATGAAAATCGTGTGAAGAAAACCATTAATCAAGCCTTGTTTTAGGGTTTCCACCATGAATCTGAGGTAGATGATGATCCAAACTTACCAATAGGTTTGGTCATTCTTCCTCTACTCCAGATATCTCCTTTGGTCGGCCAAAGCAAGGTGAAAAGAGAAAGAAACTAAGGAAACAGTTCTCATGTGTATTGCAAAA
The DNA here is from genome assembly GCA_963693085.1 of Alisma plantago-aquatica. Classification (NCBI taxonomy): domain Eukaryota; kingdom Viridiplantae; phylum Streptophyta; class Magnoliopsida; order Alismatales; family Alismataceae; genus Alisma; species Alisma plantago-aquatica. The sequence continues at coordinate 472,056,462 of OY856410.1, forward strand.
GATATACATAAGAGATATGTATATTGGTTTTTAAGGAAATAGAAAAAGAGAGTTATTTCCTTTAATTCCAACTAATTTCCTCCAAAGCTTCCTCCATTACTTGTCCACATAGCCACATTATATTTCCTTGCAAAACTTTCTCCATTATCCAAGAAATAATGGAGAAAGGAACTAAGCACCTTAAAGAGATGTATATTAATATCCATCCTTTTATTGAATATTGTTTTATATTACATTAATGTGAATGTATTCCACTCAACAAAGACCTTTTGGTGCCCAATCATGGCAAAAGATAATCCAAAATATAGCAAAAACATCCCTCAACTTTTGGTTGAAGGGCTCCTTAGTTAATATATTTCTTTTTGCACTAAATAATATTAAAGAGCCATTTGTGCTTAAATCTTGGTTACTTTAATGTCAAGATTCTCTCTCTCCTCCAAGATAATTCAAATGAGGCTCCATTCTCATTTTCTTTTCTCTACTTGATGCCAAGAAACATGAGAGACCCTCTAGAGGTGATATTTTGCATATTGAACCTTAGGTTTTGGGTAATTTGCACATTACACCAAAACTAGGTTTTAATGCACAAAGATTGCTCTACAAGCTTTATCTTGGTGCCCAAGCTTGTGGAAATCCTACCACTACATCATCTTCATTCTTATGATGTCTCAGCATTAGAGGAACATCTTATCATGTGAAATTTGCAACTCAACCCCTCTACTTGGGTAATTTGCACTTTAGTCCAAAAGTAACAAAACAAAGTTTCAACATTATTCAAAAAGGACTAAAATTGAAATATAAGTTCCTCAAAAGCCTTAATTACTTTTCAAAGTATATAAACAAGCATCTAATCAACTTAATTAGGCAAAACAACTAGGGTTAGTACATAACCCAGGTCAGGGATGTTACAAATTATCCACCCCTTACAAGGATTTCGTCCCCGAAATAATCAACAAAACATTTTAAGAGAAAAGAGTAGGGTATTTCCTTATTATCTCTTCCTCTAGTTCCCATGTAGCTTCTTCAACGCCACGGTGATTCCAGAGGACTTTCACAAGACAAATGTCTTTCTTCTTCAGCTTCTTGATTCTTCTATCGAGAATCAACACATGTCCTTCAACATAAGATATATCATCGTTCAATTCTACTTCCATAGGCTGTAGAACTGATTCTGTGTCAGGATGACATTGCCTAAGAAAGGAAATGTGGAACACTGGGTGTAACTTTTGCAGCTCAGGTGGTAACTCCACCTTATAAGCTACCTGTCCAAACCGTTCTATGATTGGATAAGGTCCCATAAATCTAGGAGATAACTTTCCTTTCCTTCCAAATCTAATTTCTAGGGTGAGACCTTGAGGTACACTCTGTCTCCAAGCTAGAATTCTAAAGTTCTACGACGCTTATCAGCATAAGATTTCTGCCTATCCTGTACAGTCTTTAACTGTTGTTGTATTATTTTAATCTTCTCGGTGGTCTGCTGCACAAGATTAGGACCTAAAAGTTGATATTCACCAGTTTCATACCAACATAGGGGAGATCTACAACGTCTACCATAGAAAGCTTCATTAGGTGCCATGTCAATACTGTGTTGATAGCTATTGTTGTAGGCAAACTCTATCAAACTTAGATGTAGATCCCAACTTCCTATAAACTGGAGGACACATGCCCTAAGCAAGTCCTCTAAGGTCTGTATAGTCCTTTCTGATGTTTCATCAGTCTGAGGATGAAAAGTTGTACTAAACCTTAACTGTGTGCCTAAAGCTTTATGAAGTCACTCCCAAAAATGACTCATGAACTGGGGACCTCTGTCAGAAACAATGGTAATTGGGACCCCATGTAGCGGCACTATCTCATCTACATACAACTGTTCCAGTCTCTCAACAGAATAGGTTGTTTTGACAGGTAAGAAATGTGTTGTCTTTGTCAACCTATCAACTATTACCCAGATGGAATCATGACCTCTAGCTGTTCTGGGTAAACCAACCACAAAATCCATGGTCACATGATCCCATTTCCACTGTGGTATGGGTAAGGGCTGCAATGTTCCTGCATGCTTCTGGTGTTCAGCTTTAACTTTCTGACACACTGAACACCGCATAACGAACTCAACAACATCCTTCTTCAATCCAGACCACCAATACATATCTTTCAAGTTAGGATACATCTTGGTGCTTCTTGGATGCATAGCATACATTGAATAATGAGCTTCTTCCAGGACTAACTTCCTCAAATTATCAACATCTGGTACTATCATCCTATCATGATAACAAGCTACCTGATCATCTGAATCATGGAAACCGTCTCGTTTCTCACTACCATACTCTGATCTAATCTGTTGAACTACAACATCAACCTGCTGTGCCTCCTTAATCTGCTGTCTCAGGGTAGGTTTTATGTGCATCTCAGCTAACAACCCAGATAACAACGATACTTTTAACTGTGCATTGTTTTGCCTTAAAGAGATAAGGATATCCCTCCTGGAACACACCAAAGAATTTAGTTGTGCTCTATCTAGGGCTGGTGTTGTTGATTTCCTACTTAAAGCATCAACAACTACATTGGCCTTCCCTGGATGATAATCAATCGTACAATCGTAATCCTTAATTAATTCCATCCAGTGGCGTTGCCTCATGTTTAACTCATGCTGAGATAAAATGTACTTTAGGTTCTTATGGTATGTGAAAATCTGGAATGTCTCTCCATAAAGATAATGTCTCCAGATCTTCAAGGCATGAACTACAACAACTAGTTCTAGATCGTGTGTCGGATAATTCTCCTCATGTTTCGTAAGATATCGGGAAGCAAAAGAAATCACTTGTTTATCTTGAATTAACACACATCCTAGTCCATTCTTAGAGGCATCACAGAAAACTATATACCCTTTCCCTTGTTCGGGTAACACAAGCACATGTGCACTTGTCAACCCTTCCTTTAACAACTAGAATGATTGTTGACACTTGTCACTCCAGGCAAAAGGAACATCCTTCCTGGTCAACTTAGTCAAGGGTACAACTATAGAAGTGAAGTTCTTAATGAACCTCCTGTAATAGCCTGCCAACCCTAAGAAAGTGTGAATCTCCATTGGTGTCTTCGGCTGTTCCCACTGCAAGACAGATTCTACCTTTTTAGGGTCAACATGAATACCTGAAGTAGATATTACGTGTCGAAGAAAAGAAACTTTAGGTAACCAGAACTCACACTTGCTAAACGTAGCATATAACTTATGCTCTCTTAGCAAAGTTAGAGCCTGACAAAGATGCTTCTCATGCTGTTGAGCATCTCTACTATAGATCATGATGTCATCTATGAAGACAACTACACACTGATCAAGAAAAGGTCAAAAGATTCTATTCATGAGTTCCATAAATGCAGCTGGTGCATTAGTTAGTCCAAATGACATAACTGTGAACTCATAGTGACCATACCTTGTCCTAAAGGAAGACTTAGGTATGTCACCCTCCTTAATACGTAGGTGATGATATACCGACCTCAAATCTATTTTTGAGAAGACAGTTGCACCACACAATTGATCAAAGAGATAATCAATCCTAGGTAAAGGATACTTATTCTTTATAGTTACTTTATTTGTCTGTAATCAATGCACAACCACATTGATCCATCCTTCTTTTTAACAAAGAGGACCAAAGCACTGCAGGGTGAAGTACTCTGTCGGATGAAACCCTTCTCAAGCAACTCTTGCAGCTGCTTCTTGAGTTCTTCCATCTCATAAGGCGCCATCCTATATAGTGTTTGTGCCATTGGTTGCATGCCCGGGATTAGATGAATCTCAAAATCGATCTCTCGGGGCGGAGGTACACCTGGAAGTTCTTCAGGAAATACATCTTCAAATTCCCTGACTATAGGAACATCAGTAGGATTAGAAATCTCCATGGTGGTATCTACCACATGGGCCAAGAATGCATAACATCCTTGCCTCATCATCTTCTCTGCAACCATAGATGACACAAGGCAGGTTGGAAGAATCTTTCTATCTCCTTGAAAGATCCATGTGTCACTATCATCAGTGAACATAGCTTGCTTGGACTCACAATCCAAGACAACCTTATACCATTCTAAGGTATCCATCCCAAGGATTATATCAAACCCATGCATCTCAAGTGGTATAAGATCCACTTGAATGTGATGTTCAGAAAAGAAAAGAATGCAGGGAGAACACACCTCCCGCAACACAACAGATCCCATCAAAGGAGTTTCTAACTTCAAACTCTCTACCCTATGACTTATAGTCATATTGCAGTCAAGAATCACCCTTCGAGTGATAAAGGAATGCGTAGAACCCGAATCAATTAAAAAAGATATGATGCAGTATGTAGACATGTCAGAATAAATTAGTTTCATCTGACCTGTCACAACCCGAGGGTTGATCACTACACCAGGTAGATTCATCGCATAGAATCTCGCCGTTTCCTGTGGTTGATTCGGTGCTCGATGACTAGGTGTTGATGATCCATCTTGGGACGCTTGTCCACGTCCTCTAGATCCACTTGGATGGAACCTTGCTGACTCTGCCTTTGAGGTTGAGTCACACTTGCCTCTCGGGCTCTGCAATCCTTCATCAGATGTCCCACCTTTCCACATATGAAATAGCTTCTGATCCCTAGCTATGGTCTAGATGGTCCTGTGACCGACACGGATGCTGAGCTATGGGCTCCTTCCGGTGGTAAACTTCGTCCTCTACCCCTATTTGACGTCCACTGCATCTGGGTACTGAATCTAGGTGGTGGTGTAGGCACAGAAAACCTCGGTTTCTTGAAACCTTTGGATGAGGATCCTTGAAACTGGGGGTGTAAGGACCCTGACCTCCGTTTAGGGCTAACCCTGTTTGCTTTGCTTAACCCTGGTGTTTTAGTACCTGCTAATCACCTTTAGTGGTGATTAGGGTTTGGTTGTGCTTTGTTGAGGGTTGGAGGTGCTACTTGAAAATAACCCAAGTTTAGGGTTTGTGAGTAAGTTTACAACCTTGAGAGGTGTACCCCTCTCTCTGCTCCCTCTAGGATTGAGAGGAAGGCTTGGGCTTGTTTTTTGGGTCCTTTGGACCTTGGTTGAGTTTGTTTGGGCCTTGAGGTTCCTTGTTTGGGCTTGGCTGGGCCTTCTATCGGCCAAGTGAGGTGTGTGTCGACCTAGGATGTTTGTGTCGGCCAAGTGGAGTGTGTGTCGCCCATGGTACCTTGGTGTGTCACCCTAGTGCAAGCATGGTGTGTCGCCCATGGTGCTTGATCTTTCTTGGTGCACATCTTGGACAAGTGTCTTAAGGTTGGCTAGGGTGGTGGCTTGAGATTGTGGACAAGTGTCCCTTGGGTGGACGACACCTATCATTGCTCCACCTTGTTTTCTCCTCCCTTTCCTTCTATATAGGTGGTTCCTTCCTTAGCTTGAGGCCCCTTTGGTTCCTCACTCTCTTGTGCACGGCACACTCCCTCTTTTCCTTGCTTAGTGGACGACACACCCTTAGAGAAGCTAGTGGTGGCTGATATCCCTTGGAGCTCTCCCTCCTCCTTGCTTGGTGGTGCGTGGAGCTTGGAGTTCTTCTTCTTCCTTGGAGCTTGGAGCTTAAGGCGGGTTGCATAACTCTAACCCTAGCTATTTTACTCTCTTTCATCTATGTTGATTCCATGATCTTGCTTATATGCACATGAGTAGTTAGTTCTTGCTTAGTGGCCATGTTGGTCGATCCATATGAGTTAGGGTTTAGGGAGCAACACTCCTTTCTCCCCTTGGTCTAGAAGAGTGAGTTTGGGTCCTAATGCCATAAGCAATACCCCTCTTTCCTAGTCGATTGAGGTGAGCTTGTGACTTAGTGGCTTGAGCAAGACTCTCTTCTCATCTTGGGCAAAAAGGTGTGCTCGTTTGGGTGACCTTGTTGTGGTGTATCTTGAGTGTTTGGTGCTTGTGGAGGTTCTGCCCGACAACCCCCTTTTGGTCTAGCTTTCCCTTGCACGACCTGCTCACTTTGATCGGTTACCTTGTGTGGGGCGCACGAGCCAACCCTTGGTTGCACGGTAGGCTGCACGTTTGGAGTTGCTCGCCCGGTAGGCTTGCTCGCCCGATAGCCTTGCTCGCTCGATCGAGTTGCACGCCCCTGTGTCGCCCGGTTCTCTCTTGCACGACTCAGTGCCCGACACGCGGGATGCCTTTGGGCTGCTCGCCCGACACCCTTTGCTCGCCCAACACATCTGCTCGCCCGATACCCCTGCTCGCCCAGCATGGTTATCTGCTCGCCTGATGAACTCTGCACGCCCGACATACCGTGCACGCTTAACTGAGTTGCACGCCCGATACACCCTACGCACTCAGCAGTGTGCTGCACGCCTGACTTGGCTGCACGCCATGGTTTGGGTGAAGATGAACCCTATCCGAGAAGGTCTCTTTGTGAGGGTTTTAGTATCTTTTGTGAGGGACCTTGGTGTCATGGAAGTGGCTCGTCTAGTAATTGCCCTTGATATCCTTAGTAACTCCTTGCTCACTTAATGATAACGATAATGACAATGATAATGCTTGTGTTATATGTCCCTTTTAACATGATGTCAAAGCATGGTAAGGTACATAAATAGTTGCATAATAATGTGTCTTGAGCACACGATCATCAGGTGATGTATAGTTGATATTTATAGCAATTTGGAATAATATCTCAAGATAGTAGGCATAGTCCTTATATCAGCTATATGCTTAACCCTAATTGTTCTTTAGTGACAAACCCTAAATGCAATCTTGTGAATGGTAAGTCCCCAGGTTATTCTCATCGATTATTGAATGATACTAATCATGCGGGTAATGCATAGCCAGGTGAAAGGCTATGAGGAATGGTTATATGAGAATACTGTGATGACAGGTGTATTATGAATGATTCTTCATAATGATGATGAAAGCCTTGAGAGGCTAAGGCAATATGTGATGAGGGATTGAGATCCCATGATTATGAGATGATCCTTGAGGTGGATCTAGATGTTTGGCAAGAGGCCAAGTGATAACATGTGATGTTGGGTCCTTGAAATGGATCAGTTGATGTGATTACAATAATAGCATAATATTGAGTTATATTGTGTGTTTTCTTTCTATTGATTGCATGTTTTACAACTTGGTTGAATCTTGCAATCCATCTAAAAGATACTAATTAATCACAGTGAAATCTATCATGTAGTTGCCCCGGCCATAGATCCATCACCAGTCAGGATAGGGTGATGGTGAAACGGGTTCTCCTGCGGGTTAACCCGGAGCACATATTTTTGAATATGAAAGGTTTCTCCTAGCCTCAAATAGAGAGGGAAACGAGTGCAGCTGTGGTTGCAGACTCAGATATGTGATGAGCATGGTGAACATTGCCCATGGCTCCAGATATGTGATATTATGAGCATGAGTGCGTTCATGTCTCAGAGCACGGTGTTTAGACCCGTTGCTCGGTTTTCTAGCACCGTCACCTGTACTAAGGCGGGCTAGGCAGAGGGTAGCTTGAGGAGCTGAACCTGTGGCTGAGACCACTTGAGCATAAGACTGCGGTCCTGCTTTATTTCTCGTGTACTGACCACGAGGGGTGAGGTCATGGATTTCGGCTCTTCCAGTGACCTTGTATGGCACCGGTTATGGGCTTCGCAGCCGATGGTTGGATTTGAACGGTACGGTTCACTTCCTCAGGGCATAATAATAATACGTAATCCATCCATTTAGTCTTATTGCTTAATACAAACACGAAACATTGGTTGAGGCCTTGTTTGTGTAGTTCCTTTTGTTATGTTATGCAGTCATTTGACATATATTCTTCTATGGCAAGTAGAATTTGGTTATCTTGTCTTGATACTCATGTTTTACTTGATTACATCCGGTAAGCTAGATAGCTTTAATTCATAGTTTGCTCCTACTATATCTCTTATCAGCCAGTTGCTTATATATATATATACCTGCTCATTTGAGGTTTAGTAGTTTTGGTGGGGAGTTATGCCTCCCGCTGGGACAATGTTCAATTGTCTCACTCCGCTAGTTTACATCCTTTTTAGGTAGCCGAGCTAGATGTGGTGGTGGTCGTGGAGTTGCGGCCGAGCAGCCTGACGAATAGTAGAAGGCAATCCCTGGATGAGCTGTTGTTTTGGATGTTTTGTGGTAGAGTCTAGAGTCATCCCTGTACTCTCAGGTCCTTGGCAGTGTTTTGACGTTGTTTCATGATGTACGACCGATAATGTTTTGTATATCCTACAGTTGTCCGGATGCGGGCCTCTATGTATATGAACAGGTGTTGGACTCATGTGTTGATAAAGCAGCTGCTGTTCTAAGATATGGATATGTACCAGGCTTGTATGCATGTATGTAACATGTTTTCTTGCAGGACATGGACTAGAATGTAATATGTTTTCTTGTTTATCAGTTTTTCGCAATCGGTTTTATTTAACCCGTGTTTTTGATGAACTGTGGTTATGGTGATTTCTGCACGTTTTCGCGTAACACCTCGTTATCTGTGTGATAACGGGATGTGTTGCCACAAGTTTGGTATCAGAGCTTTAGGTTCACTGAGTCTACAGGGATCTAGGACTAGGTTGTGTTTTTTCTTATGTGTTTTCCAGATTTCCTCACGATCATCTTCTGCCCTTAGCAGAAGAAAGCCAAGATGTCTGGAAACCATGAAGAACACACTGCTGAAAACAACGATGCTGCATCAATTGATGGAGCTTTTGAGCAGGCACATGGAGATCGGGTGCCTGAGGTTCCCCAACCTGACCCAGCCATCCTTGAGCATCCTGTTTACCAACAAATTTTGGGGCAGATGATGGCTACAATGAATCTCATGGTTGAGCGATTGCCAGTGCCTCCTCTAAGAGCACAGGCTCCCCATGGAGAAAAACATCGGGTATTGGGAAGACCTTCGAGCGGCTTCGCCGAGTCGGGGCTTCAGATTATGCTGGAACGGCGGATCCAACAGATGCGGATCTGTGGCTGACAAGTCTTGAAAAGGCTTTCCGAATCCTCGACATCCCCGAAGAAGATAAAGTAAAGCACGCTGTCTACCTTTTGAAAGGTAGTGCTGGTCACTGGTGGACCATCGAGGAGGAGAAGCGGCCTGGTGAGGTGATATGTTGGGAAGTGTTCCGGTGCGAGTTTGCCAGCAGATACTTTCCCAAGACGTATCTAGATGAGAAGATCAGTCAGTTTGAGAGCCTACGACAAGGAGCGATGAGCATCACCAAGTACGAGGCCAAGTTCATGGACCTATTGAGGTTTTGTCCTCACATGGCGACGACAGACGAGGAACAGATCAGACGTTTCGAGAAGGGTTTGAGTGCGGAGCTGGCGACACCGGTTTCTGCGTTGGAAAATCGGGAGCGGTTTGCTATGTTTGTGGAATCCGTCCGGAGGGTTGAACGATCTGTAAGGGAGAAGAGAGAGTCTATGACTAAGAAAAGACCTGCTCAGTTTCAGGGTCAGAGGTTTGGTGGCTTTAAGAAGAACAAGTTTTCAGCACCGGCAGTGATGAGAAGTTTGGGTGGACCGTCGCAGTGGTCTCCTAGTAGGGGAAGAGGTACAATCTAAGGCACAAAGTTCGGCTTCTGTGGCAGTGACATGTCCATCTAGACCATGAGTTGATGGTAGGACATGCAATGCCTGCGGTCAGATAGGGCATGTCAGGTCGAGTTGTCCCTTCAGAGATGATGAAGTGACACAACAACCGAGGCAGAACCCTCAAGGATCAGATCGTCAACAGCCTAGTGGTAGTAGAGGTCGAGGACGCGACCAAGCGTCCTAGGCTGGATCGACTGCTCAAGGAAGCAGAGGTCGTGGACACCAAGCAACGGCTCAATTCTATGCTATGAATCAGCCGGAGGTGATAGTCAACCCGCGAGTAGTGGCAGGTCAGATGGAGTTATTTCATTCTGATATGTCTTCTTCCTGCCTTATATCTGTTCTGGTTGACCCAGGTGCTACACACTCTTTTATCGCTTATAGTATGCTTGAGAACTTTCGTTTACCTGTTAGTCGTAAGAAGGATAGCTTGTTGTTAGAAACCCCACTTACTAGTTCCTCGTGAGAAGAGTGTCCGTCTTGTATCTTGTCTTGCTCGGGACGCCGCATTCAAGTAGATCTCATACGTCTTGATATGTGTGGTTTTGATGTTATCCTTGGGATGGATACCTTAGAGAGGTACAAGGTCATTTTAGACTATAGTACCAAGCAGGCAGTGTTTGATGATGTGGGGGAGAAGTGGATCTTTCAAGGAGATAGGAAGATTCTTTCGACGTGTCTGGTATCAGCCATGGTAGCAGATAGGTTGTTACGTCAAGGATGTGAGGCGTCCTTAGCTCATGTAGTGGATACTGTTGCAGCTACCAAAGCAAAGAATCCTAGCCTTGAGAAGGTGTCAGTTGTCCGAGAGTTTACAGATGTGTATCCCGAGGAGTTTCCTGGTGTTCCCCAATCCCGAGAGATTGATTTCGAGATCAATCTAGTTCCAGGAACGCAGCCAGTAGCGCAGACACTGTACCAGATGGCTCCAGTAGAGATGGCAGAGTTAAAGAAACAGTTGCAAGAGTTGTTAGATAAAGGTTTCATCCGGCCAAGCACATCTCCTTGGGGTGCTTCCGCGTTGTTTGTCAAGAAGAAGGATGGTTCGATGCGATTGTGTATAGACTACCGGCAGTTGAACAAAGTCACTATCAAGAACAAGTACCCATTGCTGAGGATAGATGACTTGTTTGATCAGTTGCGTGGCGCTATAGTGTTTTCGAAGATCGATCTACGGTCCGGATATCATCAGTTGAGGATCAAGGAGGATGACATACCAAAGTCGGCCTTTCGAACAAGGTATGGTCATTTCGAGTTTGTGGTTATGACGTTCGGGCTAACCAATCCACCTGCTGCTTTCATGGATCTGATGAACAGAGTGTTCCGTCCATTCTTAGATCAGTTTGTCGTAGTCTTTATATATGACATCCTAATCTATTGTTGGAACAAGCCAGAACACGAGCAACATCTTCGACAAGCATTGACTCTTCTTCGCCAACATCAGTTGTATGCCAAGTTCAGTAAGTGTGAGTTCCGGTTAGAGGAAGTGACCTTCTTAGGTCATGTGATATCCGCTGAAGGAGTCAAAGTAGATCCGAAGAAGGTGGAATCCGTTGCACAATGGGAACAGCCGAAGACGCCGACAGAAGTTCGCAGTTTTCTGGGTCTAGCAGGATACTATTGGAGGTTTATCAAGGATTTCAGTATGATTGCTTTGCCGATGACAAAGTTGACCAGGAAGGATGTACCTTTTGTTTGGGACGATCGATGTCAGCAAGCTTTCCAGAGTCTAAAGGAGAAGCTGACCAGTGCTCCAGTGTTGATCCTGCCAGAGCCTATGAAGGGCTATGTGGTTTTCTATGATGCTTCCAAGAAGGGCCTAGGATGTGTGTTGATGCAGAAGGATCATGTGGTTTCTTTTGCTTCGCGACAACTTAAGAAACATGAGGAGAACTATCCTACCCATTATTTGGAGCTAGCGGCAGTGGTTCATGCCTTAAAGGTTTGGATACACTATCTGTATGGGGAAGTGTGCCAGATCTTTACAGATCATAAGAACCTGAAGTACATCTTTTCGCAGCACGAGTTGAACATGCGACAACGTCGATGGATGGAGTTAATCAATGATTATGACTGCACTATCGAGTATCATCCAGGTAAAGCGAATGTGGTAGCTGATGCGCTTAGTCGAAAGTCCTCTTTCTCTCCCAAGAAGGCATAGTTGAGTTCTCTAGTATGCCATAGGCGGGATATGTTTGTCTCTTTGTGAGAGATGAACGTACAGATGGAGGTTTTCTCATTGGCTGGACTCTTAGCAAAGATGCAAGTCAAACCCACATTGAGATAGCAGATCAAGGATGCGTAGCGGACAGATGATGTGGTACAGTTGATCAGATCAGAGTTTGGCAGCGGAAAGCATGATGGGTTTCATGATCTGAGGATGGACTAGTTTGCTATCGTGATAGGATGGTGGTTCCTGATGTTGGTGAGCTAAGGAAGTTGGTGCTTGAGGAAGCACACACATCGATGTATGCTATGCATCCAGGTGTCACCAAGATGTACCATAGTCTGAAGGACTTGTATTGGTGGCCAGGGTTGAAGAAAGATGTAGCTGAGTTCATGGAAAGATGTGCGATATGTCAGCAAGTGAAGGCTGAGCATCAGAAGCCGAAAAGTACGTTGCAACCTTTGCCAATACCACAGTGGAAATGGGATCATATAACCATGGATTTCGTAGTTGGCCTACCCAAGACAACTAGAAATCATGATTCCATTTGGGTGGTTGTGGACAGATTGACAAAATCTGCCCATTTATATACCTATAAAGACGACGTATACAGCTGAAAAGCTTGCCAGAGTGTACGTAGATGAGATAGTCCGTTTGCATGGCGTGCCAGTAACAATAATTTCTGACAGAGGACCTCAGTTCACTAGTCATTTCTGGGAATAGTTGCATAAGGCGTTGGGTACGTAGTTGAGGTTCAGTACCACCTTTCATCCACAGACAGATGGACAGTCTGAAAGGACTATTCAGATTTTGGAAGATCTCCTTCGAGCATGTGTTTTACAGCTCCTAAGCATCTGGGATGTACATTTAAGTTTGATAGAGTTTGCCTACAATAACAGTTATCAACGGAGCATTGACATGGCCCCTTATGAGGCCTTGTATGGAAGGAAGTGCAAATCTCCTTTGTGTTGGTATGAGTCTGGTGAGTATCATCTTTTGGGTCCTGAGCTAGTACAACAAATGACAGACAAGATCAAGGTGATACAACAACAGTTGAAAGTGGCACAAGATAGGCATAAGTCTTATGCAGACAATCATCGAAGACCTTTGGAGTTCCAAGTAGGGGACAAAGTATACCTTAAGGTCTCACCCTGGAAAGGTGTGCTAAGGTTTGGATGGAAGGGTAAGTTGGCACCCAGGTATATGGGACCTTACCCAGTCATAACACGCATTGGTAAAGTGGCTTACGAGTTAGAGTTACCTCCAGAGTTACACAGGTTGCATCCAGTGTTTCATGTCAGTATGCTGAAGAAAAGTCATCCAGATTCCGGTACGGTGATACAGCCAGCTGAGGTTGAGCTTGATGCAGATGTGACTTACGAAGAAGGTCATGTGGCGATCCTTGATAGAAGAGTCAAGAGGCTGAAGAGGAAAGACCTGGTTCTTGTAAAGGTTCTTTGGCAACGTCGTGGCGTTGAGGAAGCCACGTGGGAGCTTAAGGAAGAGATGAGGAGGAAGTACCCCTCGCTTTTCTCTTCGGATTTCGGGGACGAAATCCCTTAAGGGGTTTAGATTGTAAGGACCCTGACCTCCGTTTAGGGCTAACCCTATTTTCTTTGCTTAACCCTGGTGGTTTAGTACCTTCTAATCACCTTTAGAGGTGATTAGGGTTTGGTTGTGCTTTGTTGAGGGTTGGAGGTGCTACTTGCAAATAACCCAAGTTTAGGGTTTGTGAGCAAGTTTACCACCTTGAGAGGTGTACCCCTCTCTCTTTGCTCCCTTTAGGGTTGAGAGGAAGGCTTGGGCTTGTGTTTTGGGTCCTTTGGACCTTGGTTGAGTTTGTTTGGGCCTTGAGGTGCCTTGTTTGGGTTTGGTTGGGCCTTGTATCGGCCAAGTGAGGTGTGTGTCGACCTAGGATGTTTGTGTCGGCCAAGTGGAGTGTGTGTCGCCCATGGTACCTTGGTGTGTCACCCTAGTGCAAGCATGGTGTGTCGCCCATGGTGCTTGATCTTGCTTGGTGCACATCTTGGACAAGTGTCTTAAGGTTGGCTAGGGTGGTGGCTTGAGCTTGTGGACAAGTGTCCCTTGGGTGGACGACACCTAGCATTGCTCCACCTTGTTTTCTCCTCCCTTTCCTTCTATATAGGTGGTTCCTTCCTTAGCTTGAGGCCCCTTTGGTTCCTCACTCTCTTGTGCATGACACACTCCCTCTTTTCCTTGCTTAGTGGACGACAAACCCTTGGAGAAGCTAGTGGTGGCCGATATCCCTTGGAGCTCTCCCTCCTCCTTGCTTGGTGGTGCGTGGAGCTTGGAGTTCTTCTTCTTCCTTGGAGCTTGGAGCTTATGGCGGGTTGCATAACTCTAACCCTAGCTATTTTACTCTCTTTCATCTATGTTGATTCCATGATCTTGCTTATATGCACATGAGTAGTTAGTTCTTGCTTAGTGTCCATGTTGGCCGATCCATATGAGTTAGGGTTTAGGGAGAAACACTCCTTTCTCCCCTTGGTCTAGAAGAGTGAGTTTGGGTCCTAATGCCATAAGAAATACCCCTCTTTCCTAGTCGATTGAGGTGAGCTTGTGACTTAGTGGCTTGAGGAAGACTCTCTTCTCATCTTGGGCAAGAAGGTGAGTTCATTTGGGTGACCTTGTTGTGGTGTATCTTGAGTGTTTGGTGCTTGTGGAGGTGCTGCCCGACAGCCCCCTTTTGGTCTAGCTTTCCCTTGCACGACCTGCTCACTTTGATCGGTTACCTTGTGTGGGGCGCGCGAGCCAACCCTTGGTTGCACGACAGGCTGCACGTTTGGAGCTGCTCGCCCGATAGGCTTGCTCGCTCGGTCGAGTTGCACACCCCTGTGTCGCCCGGTTCTCTCTTGCACGGCTCAGTGCCCGGCACGCGGGACGCCTTTGGGCTGCTCACCCGGCACCCTTTGCTCGCCCGACACATCTGCTCGCCCAAAACCCCTACTCGCCCGACATGGTTATCTGCTCGCCCGATGAACTCTGCACGCCTGACATACCTTGCACTCTTAACTGAGCTGCACGCCCGATACACCCTTCACGCTCAGCAGTGTGTTGCACGCCTGACTTGGCTGCACGCCATGGTTTGGGTGAGGATGAACCCTATCCGAGAAGGTCTTTTTATGAGGGTTTTAGTATCTTTTGTGAGGGACCTTGGTGTCATGGAAATGGCTCGTCTAGTAATTGCCCTTGATATCCTTAGTAACTCCTTGCTCACTTAATGATAACGATAATGACAATGATAATGCTTGTGTTATATGTCCCTTTTAACATGATGTCAAAGCATGGTAAGGTACATAAATAGTTGCATAATAATGTGTCTTGAGCACACGATCATCAGGTGATGTATAGTTGATATTTATAGCAATTTGGAATCATATCTCAAGATAGTAGGCATAGTCCTTATATCAGCAATATGCTTAACCCTAATTGTTCTTTAGTGACAAACCCTAAATGCAATCTTGTGAATGGTAAGTCCCCTGGTTATTCTCATCGATTATTGAATGATACTAATCATACAGGTAATGCATAGCCAGGTGAAAGGCTATGAGGAATGGTTATATGAGAATACTGTGATGACATGTGTATTATGAATGATGCTTCATAATGATGATGAAAGCCTTGAGAGGCTAAGGCTCTATGTGATGAGGGATTGAGATCCCATGATTATGAGATGATCCTTGAGGTGGATCTAGATGGTTGGAAAGAGGCCAAGTGATAACATGTGATGTTGGGTCCTTGAAATGGATTAGTTGATGTGATTACAATAATAGCATAATATGGAGTTATATTGTGTGTTTTCTTTCTATTGATTGCATGTTATACAACTTGGTTGAATCTTGCAATCCATCTAAAAGATACTAATTAATCACAGTGAAATATATCATGTAGTTTCCTCGGCCATAGATCCATAACCAGTCAGGATAGGGTGATGGTGAAACGGGTTCTCCTGCGGGTTAACCCGGAGCACATATTTTTGAATATGCGAGGTTTCTCCTAGCCTCAAATAGAGAGGGAAATGAGTGCAGCTGCGGTTGCAGACTCGGATATGTGATGAGCATGGTGAACATTTCCCATGGCTCTGGATATGTGATATTATGAGCATGAGTGCGTTCATGGCTCAGAGCATAGTGTTTAGACCCATGGCTCGGTTTTCTAACACCGTGACCTGTACCAAGGCGGGCTAGGCAGAGGGTAGCCTGAGGAGCTGACCCTGTGGCTGAGACCACTTGAGAATAAGACTGCGGTCCTGCTTTGTTTCTCGTGTACTGACCACGAGGGGTGAGGTCGTGGATTCCGGCTCTTCCATTGACCTTGTATGGCACCGGTTATGGGCTTCGCAGTCGATGGTTGGATTTGAACAGTACAGTTCACTTCCTCAGGGCATAATAATAATACGTAATCCAGTCGTTTAGTCTTATTGCTTAATACAAACATGAAACATTGGTTGAGGCCTTGTTTGTGTAGTTCCTTTTGTTATGTTATGCAGTCATTTGACATATATTCTTCTATGGCAAGTAGAATTTGGTTATCTTGTCTTGATACTCATGTTTTAGTTGATTACATCCGGTAAGCTAGATAGCTTTAATTCATAGTTTGCTCCTACTATATCTCTTATCAGCCAGTTGCTTATATATATATACCTGCTCATTTGAGGTTTAGTAGTTTTGGCGGGGAGTTATGCCTCCCGCTGGGACAATGTTCAATTGTCTCACTCCGCTGGTTTACATCCTTTTTAGGTAGCCGAGCTAGACGTGGTGGTGGTCGTGGAGTTGCGGCCGAGCAGCCTGACAAATAGTAAAAGGCAAGCCCTGGATGAGCTGCTGTTTTGGATGTTTTGTGGTAGAGTCTAGAGTCATCCCTGTACTCTCAGGTCCTTGGCCGTGTTTTGACGTTGTTTCACAATGTACGACCGATAATGTTTTGTATATCCTGCAGTTGGTCGGATGCGGGCCTCTGTGTATATGAACAGGTGTTGGACTCATGTGTTGATAAAGCAGCTGCTGTTCTAAGCTATGGATATGTACCAGGCTCGTATGCATGTATGTAACATGTTTTCTTGCAGGACATGGACTAGAATGTAATATGTTTTCTAGTTTATCAGTTTTCCACAATCGGTTTTATTTAACCCGTGTTTTTGATAAACTGTGGTTATGGTGATTTCCACACATTTTCGCGTAACACCTCGTTATCTGTGTGATAATGGGATGTGTTGCCACAGGGGGTACATCTTCTTGTTCTTGGTCTGTCGCTTCTCCATCACAGACCTCTCTATCCTTTTGACAGACTCCACAAAAGTAGCAAATCTTTCCCTGTTCTCCATAGAAGACACAGGGGTGGTCAACTCAACATTTAATCCCTTCTCAAAATGCCGAATCCTCTCTTCATCTGTGGTTGCCATATGCGGACAAAACTGCAACAACTCCATGAACTTAGCCTCGTACTCGCTAATGTTCATCGGTCCTTGCCTTAATCTCTCAAACTGAGAGATTTTCTCATCTAAGAACTGTTGGTATGTATGCCCTGAGAGCTAGTCATGGGATGATTGGTGGGATACATTAAGATGGATTTGATAAACATCAAATACAAGCTTCCAATTCTTTCTGGTTCAGTCATATGAGATAGTGATAGAACAGATTGAATGTCTAGAGAATGACAGTACTCAATGATGTATGCTTTCAGGTTGAGGACCTAAACGATGAGATCATATGGATGCTAAGAGTTTGTACATTCTCATTATGTCCCTAGTCGGATGTCATTGTGGATGGTAGATAGACAACGATGACACAAAAGACTAGATTGTGGTGTTGGTTGATGACAAAATATCATTAGTCATGATATAGAGATATCAAACCAAACACATAGGTACTTGTTAGAGAACAAGTGTACCAGACAGACCCACTGTGAGTTTGACACATGGAACCATGACATGGTAGTCACAGTCAGTACTCACAGTGATGGTGGTGAGTGTGATTCTTTGACCTGAAATCACTACACTCAACACATGTCGTTGGGCACACTTTGACATCATCAAACGGAGTCCTGACACATGGGTTGTTATAAAGGTGATGATTGGGTGGCTTTGACACATGGGGCTTTTGAGGGGTGAGTGATAGATATGGGATTTGTCCCTCCTGAGGGAGTTTGATATCCATGGCCACTTGATGAGTAGGATTGAGAAAGGCATGCACGCATGTGTGAATCAGTATGTGATATTGATGTCATACATATATCTTCCAATCTACTCTAAGATCAAGAAAGTGAATGAACATTGACAGGATGACTGTTCCATGCCTCGAGTTCATTCGGGATATCAGTGAAAAAGGAATTATACATTCACTGTAACACCATTCACGGATTGTAGGATTGAAAGTTGTTCTCCAACTTTCTATTTCACTTGGGTAGCACTGATGTGTAACTAGGCACCTCTCTTTGCTTGTGAAGTCATAAGTGTTATGGACTTTCACTTCCAACGTGAAATGGACCTGCAGGGTCACACACATAGGATTTAACTTGAAAAAGGAGTTTTGTCCACAAACAGTGTTTAGATTGATTACTAAAGGAGTTTAGTAGTTCAATTAAACACTCAATTAATTGATAGCTCAATGTCATAATGTTCAAGGTGTTGGACACATTGATTGGAGTATCAGATTGATTGAAACTGCAATTGACTGATTCTGCACAATCTGCACTCCCAACCGATCGGCTCATGTGATGAAATGATCAGCTCAGCTTGGTGAACCGATTGGCTCAGGTTGTGAGTCGATCGGCTCATGGACAGGATGAAATGATTGCTTCAAATGTTGAAATGATCGGTTCAACTGATGCAACCGAGCAAGTTGGGAAAGTAGGATTGGTGAGAAATTTCTTTTTTTGTTTCACTTGCCCAATTTGATTGGAACAAGGATTGGTATTTGATACCAATTACAAACAAAAGATGAAAAGTCAATTGGGAACTGACCAGGACCATGAACTGACCGGTTCAGAAGTGAACCAACCATTTCATGGGTCCCAACTGATCGGTTGAGGTGTCAACCGACTGGCTCAGGTCCCCAACCGACCGTTTCAGGAATGAAACGATCGGTTTAGGTTGCGTAGTTAGTTGTTTTTGTGGAAAATATCGAACCCTTCTACTCCTGCTTTAGTCCCACATTGCCCGGGATAGAGAACCCTGTCCCATGACCCTCCTATATATAGGGGTATTGGGGGCTTCTCAAAGAACAACTCAGTGTAACCAGTTGCTCTGTAAAGTTGTCGTTCTCTCTGGCTTTGGTAACCGAGAGAGTCCGAGCAAGTGCTACCCGATAAGGGAGGCACATCAAGGGAAAGACAACTGCAGAAAGCGACTGGTGGCATGAGAGTGTGTCAATGACTAGTACGCTGACAGGAGGGTGTGAATACTTCCAATTCCTTGTGGGACAAGGAGATTGGAGTTCCAGGTGGTCTGTGTGGACTACTTCAGAGGTGGGAGATTTCTACCACTCGGAGGACAACTGTCAATCCCGACAGTCTCGATGTGACCATGAGCTGCACAGACACCGTCCAAGACCGGAGGTGAAGACCGCGCAAGCCATGAGGTATTGTCGCCGAGCAAGCCTCGGGACAAGGTATGATTCCACAAACCATCCTTTCCTATTGTATAGACATTGACGCGTTTCCTTGTTCTGGGTTTGGGGAGGAGAAAATTTTTGTTTCTGCTGCCTTCTCTGCCTCCCCTAAAACCCAACAAGAACGTCTTAGGAAAGTATCTGTTGACAAATTCTCATCAAAATACTTCCCATTCGATCTCCACACCTGGCCTTTTCCATTCCTCTATGGTCCACCAGTGACCAACACTCCCCTTAAGAAGGTACACAACATGTCTAACCTTCTCAGCTTCTGGGATGTTCATGATTCTAAAGGCCTTCTCTAGTTCAGTTAGCCACATGTCAGCATATGTTGGGTCAGCTGTTCCAACATATTCTGTGGCTCCAACTCAGTGTAATCATTCTAACATCTTGTCGGCTCCTTGTCCTTCTTGATGGGTGGGTGCCCTAGGTGCAGGTATATGCATCCTATCAGTCATGTCTGTCATGGAAGTCATGAACTGCCCAAACATGGCTTGGAAAGCTGGGTTTCCCATGTCAGCTGGATTGAACTGGGGTGGTTTAGGTACAGGTTCCTCCCTTCTTTGGTCTCTTGCACCTCCTCGAGGTGCAGCAACACTACTTTCTGCAACATGTTCCTCATGTGATCCAGACATCTTTGGTTTCTCTTCTCCTCCTATATGAGAAGAAGACACTATCAGATATACTGGAAGACACTAGAACTGTGGCGACTGAATCGCCAAAACAAGATCAACGAATGCGGAAGCAATTAACTAGCAATGAAATTATTGAAAATCACTAAAATTTTAAACTTTTTGGAAAGAGATCTTTAAATCATAAAACTCTTTTATAATAAAAACAAGATAAATTGTTTACAACATAGTTCATCATTACATCTCTATGAAATCACACCTCGAGTGATTACATACATCCATTGCCATGTTATCTGTACAAGGCAAGATACAAAAATCTCGAGGCATTAAGCCAAAAACCTCAGATCTATTGATTCCTAGGACCTGAGAGTATAGAGACGACACATAGGACCTACTATCTACAAGACTTGACAGTCAATATCTCCACCTGAGATTCACTATTGCCCCTGGTGTTGCTGCTGCTATTGTTGCTCATCCTTAGATGGATTCCTTCGTCCTCGGCGTCTACCTAAAAAGTTGAACCCACAGGGGTGAGACAATTGAATAATTGTCCCAACGAGAGTTATAACTCTCCGCCAGAAGCTTTGTTATTGCAATAAGGAATAACAATAAGCATTATAATTTAAAACATTTAACCACCGTCTTAACATGAAGTAAGGTATTACCCTCTTAGCAATCATTTCAATTATAACATAATTGAATATCAAGGTATATCTCAATAAGGAATATAAAGAACATGTATACTAGTTGTTCAACCAGAACGTTATAAACAATGTAACATCAATCATTGTTTCTCGTAGTTCAACTTAAGCAGTTATGCTACACGACTGATTATGTTTTTCAAACATTATTATGCCCTGCGGAAATGAGGTATACCGCTCATACTCCAACCGACCATTACGAAATCACGTCGGTACCATACATAGGTCATCAAAAGAGCTGAATTCTTATGACCTCATCTTCCTCAGTCGGTGTGAGGATCTACATGCATGACATCTTGTGTCACTACTATGATAGCTATCTAGGGTATTCTGGAAACTTTGCTATTAGAGTCACAATGGCGTTTTGTACTCTCTTCGTCATCAAGGGGTCTCTTGTTTATCTCTCATCGATGCGGCATTGGTGATTCCCTCGGGAGATTAGTGATACATCATCCCGACACAAACATATAATGAAGGATTGATGGATTAAAGGTATACCTTACATCAATTCCTACATTAGGATGTAAGGATATTCACATCCATAATCCCCCATATACTCAAAAGTATATGATCCAGGAGTTCCCTTAGGAAAACCTATTTCACCATCATTTGGTCTCTGACAATGATGGATCTATGGTCAGGGCCCTACATGATATCATTATACTTGATTATTTAAGTACATTATAGAATTCTTTTAGCACCAAGCATGTTTTCAAACATAAACCATTAAAACAACTGCTATAAAGAAATAATACTAAATGTATCAAGTTCATTTCACCTCCAGTTATCATTGGGATGTCTATCCCTAATCATCTCATCATTATGATTTCAGGAACATGGGTGTTCAAACCCTTAGATCATTATAAGTCATTTAACAACATGACCTTGATTGTGACAATACAGATGGTCTTCATGGCTCATACAGCCTGCCCAGCTCAAAAGTTACCTTTTAATAGGAAACATAATATATCATTGTTTTCAAAGCTTGAAGAATACTTTTAATGAATGTGGCATCATAACCCTTACCTGGCTATGATTACCTCTTGATAACAACCTGCATGACTAATATAATGGAAAACATGCACATTATATTTGTATCAGCACAATACAAGTTCATTCCAAATTAAATATAGAACACCACGGTCGTGCTATCTTGCACGGTCGTGCAAGAGTAAGCCACTATGGTCGTGTTACATTGCACGATCATGTTACATAAAATCACCACGATTGTGTCACATTACCACGACTGGTTTCTAGGGTTAGGTTTTCCCTATTCATTTCAATTAGGGTAATTCAACCCCTTTATCTTACAAAGGCATAATGATTACTCATTTCATACTCAAGTATAGAGTTTCATGCTTAAAAGCATAACCCAAACTTAGGGATTGTGTACCCCACCTTTCATTATTTAGGGTTTCCTATTCACATTATCAGTTCAACCCTAATATATACTCCACCACTCTTGGGAGCATTCAAAGATATTATAAGTGTTTGATTTCGATTACTATACTCATCATATATCGTTAATGATCATCAATTCTAAGTATTAGTTCATTTCTCATTCATATCATGGTATGATTACATCATACTCATTGATTGGGCTTACCCCATTCTCAAGATGTATTAATCTACACTTATTGAGTACATTGAGTCTGTTATGTCTCTCTCATAAACAACCACTTATCATATACTCTTTGTGTCTCTTGTTTAAGTATAATGGTTTAGAGGTTCATCAAAGTATATTACCCTAAACTATTGAATGTGATATCTATCATAACTTGATGTATCACTTTCTTCTCATTACCATCTTACTTGAGATAATTGATTAACTCAGTATTAAGATATTCCTCTTTTAATACTTTTAACCACTAACTTGTTACTTTCCTCAAATGGTGCATGTATCATATATCAGAATTATCCAATTATCTTTAATGATATAGGTTTAAACATTGTTGATGTAGGATATCCCATCATCAACTATTCTAGGTATCTCCATATTCAGGATGTTATCTACATCATGCTTTGATATACATCACTTCTAAGAGTTTCTTACCCACCCCTATTGTAAGGTGCAAAAGCATTTATTCATTCATAGAGATGTTTAGATCTAGCCATCATCTTACCTTTTAAATCCTTATTTATTGAAATGACCACATTTATCATTCACAGGGCTCACTAATCCTACTCTATATGCTTATGACATAATCATCTTATTTAATTAATTTAGATACACCTCACTTTAATGTAATATCTAGCAACCATCTCCAGGGTTTCATAATTAATAATCCATAAATTAAGCCTACTATTCATCCTAATAGGGGTTTCCCATGATATCATCTCCAATTAGGGTTTACTATTCATATTACATGATATTATCTTTGAATTAGGATTTACTATTCCCATTACAGTGATTTGAGGTCATACCATCATTATGTATGAAAGTTAATTTTATTAATGCCTTCAAATTAGGTTAAGATTCTTTAATCACCATAATTAGGGTTTCCATAATCTCACTATGAAGGATCATACCCTAATCATGTTCATTCATACATGTTTTTGGTGAACCCAACATGAAACATTCATACATGTTGGAAGTATTTTACTTGATTCTCATTCATTTTAGGAACCTTCTCTCTCCTATTACTACTAGATGATGTTTACATCACTCTTGATTTGGTTTGGTCAAAATAACTTTGATTAACATAAGTCAAGTCATCATCATTATGGTCACTAGGGTTTGCTTGATCAAGAGGTGTTGTCTACTTAAGCCCTTCAAGGGTACTTTGGTAATGTCCACCATTGATCATAGAATGCATCAACCAACTAGTTTCATGACCCCTTAATGTCTTTAGGTATCTTTAGGGTTTAGGTTAATCAACCAATTAAACCATCTTAGCCTTTAAAGCATTAAACATTCTTGACCTTTAAAGACCCCAAACGGTTTTGCACTTTCAACCTCCAAACGGTTTTGAAACCGCATGGAGTCATTGACCATTTGGCCCCTTTGACTTTCAAAATCGCATGGCCATCAAGACCGTTTGGTCCCGTTGACCGTTTGGCCAACTTTGACTTTTGAAACTGCATGGGCAAATCGACCTTGAAACCGTATGACCATTGAAACCGCATGATCATTGAAACCGCATGACCATCAAACGGTTTGGGATCATTTGGTCCAAAAAGGTCTTGAGACCGTTTGGACTCAAACGGTCTTTAGACCGTTTGGTCCAAACACCTCAAACCCGCATGGACCTAAAAGTGTATCAACACTTCCAATTGAGTTAGGGTTTCTATGGTTGAACCCCTCAATTGATCATGCAAATGTTAGACACTCATCAATTGAGTAAATCGGATCAATCCTTACTGATTTGACACTCAATTGAACCTCAATTGGTCACCAATTAGGGTTTGAATTGATTGAATTAGGGTTTGGAATCAATCATCCTTCAACATGCATCAACATGAGCCTAATTGATGTTAAACCCATTGAACCATCACTCAATTGGGTCATGACCTGACCCCAAATGGTCTTGGGATCATTTGGACATCCTCAAAACGGTCTTGAAACCGTTTTCCCATAAATTTATCAAAAACTAAGTCAAATACTTAAGGGTTGAACCCTAATTAGGTCACAAAATCAGCACTTTAAATATTCAACAACTTGATGTGATTGGACCCTCAATTGGTCAAATCTCCTTAACCCTAGACCTACAAACGGTCTTGGGTGATCACCAAACGGTTTTGAAACCATTTGAGTGATCCCCAAATGGATTTGAAACCGTTTGAGTCACTCAACCCAAACTTCAACATGATTGGTCCATTGAAATCAGCAATCAACCCGATTAGGGTTTAGGTGACTTAAGTGCCTTCAACTTGAGATTTACTTGGAATTAGTTAATGATTCTTGGTGGGTGATTAGTCCATAATATGTACAGCCGATCCTCAAACTGTCAACTCTTGGTAAACTCAACCAAATGGTCTTGGAGACCGTTTGCTTCAACCGATCTTATGAAACCGTTTTCCCTCCAAACGATTTTGAAACCGTTTGTTCCAAATGGTTTTGCAAACCGTTTGACCAAGAGGTGGATGACCATTTGCTAAAGTGAACCTTGGGATTAACGCCACCTTCTTCTACCTCAAGATCAAGGTCTGTTTTTCACGGTTTTAGTTGTAAGAACTCTTAGAAGTATGGGAGAAAGAAGAACAAGCAACGTTTTCAAGAAAAGAAGATGCATAATCAAAGCTTTAAGGTTTAGAGTTATAAAACCTGCCTTAGAATCAGCTCTAGAGCTCCAAGCTTCGTAGCTTTAATGGTGGCTTGAGCTCCATAGGTCGTCCAAGATCCTTCCTCAAGAATTGGATGGAGAAGATGGCTAGAAAGAAGAACTATGTAAGAAAGACTAACAAACCAACCTTGTAGCATGATTTCCTCCATGATTTCGAGCTAGATGGCAATCAAAGCTTACCCAATTCATATTGGCCGTTCTCCTCTACTCTTGAGATCCTTCTTAGTCGGCCACAACAAAAGGATAAGTGAAAAGGATGAAGGGAACGATCCCTTGCTTAGTGAAAGAGAGGTGCCTATATACTTTGGGCATATTTTCAAGATAAGGACAAGCTTTTCCTTATTTCTCAACTAGATCCTGCTCCCTTCCTAAGCCACGTTTCTCTCTTCTTTACTTAAGCAAAAACTCCTTCTTATTCAAGGTTTAGAGAAAAGGAGGCCAAACACCTTACTAAGTTGCATACATATAAAGGGTCATTTTACTCACAACTTGGTTATTTAATTACAAGGGTTATCCTTCTTATTTGATCATTCAAATGAGGCGCTCTACTCATTATCTTTGCTCTAGTTGATGCCAAGAGTCATGAAAGATACTCTAGAGGGTGTATTTTACATGTTGCACCTTATGTTTGGGTAAATTGCACTTTACACCCAAACTAGGGTTTAAAGCACAAGGATTGCTTTACAAGCTACATCTTGGTGCCCAAGCTTGGAGAATTCATATCACTATATCATATTCACTTATTATGATGTCTCAAAATCAAGGATCATTTAAACATGTGAAATTTGCAAGTTAACCCCTCTACTTGGGTAATTTGCACATAGGTCCACTTTAAACAAAACAATATTACAACATTGTTTAAAAAAGGGTAAAAATGGAAATATATATTCCTCAAAAGCTTTAATTACATTATCAATAGATAACCAGAAGCATTCAGTCACATGATTAAGCAAAACACCTGGGGTTAGTTCATAACCCAGGTCGGGGATGTTACAAGAACAGACTCAACAACCTTAGTCCTATGTCTCAGTAGACTCAGTGAACCTAGAGCTCTGATACCACCAAATTGTGGCGACTGTCTCGCGAAAACAAGATTAACTAAACTAACTGATGTGGAAGTGATGAATTAGCAGCAGAATTATTGAAAATCACTAAAAATTAAAACTTTTTGCACTAAGAACCACAAACTGTAAAACTCTTTCATAAAGAAACAAAGTAAGTTATTTACAAGATGATCCATCAATACATCTCTGTATCAACTCAATTTGAGAGTCATAATATTGACTGCCCTGTTAAACTATACATGAGCAGTATACAAAAATCTCGAGGCATCAAGCCAAAAATCTCAGATCTATATCAAACTATCTACTGACTCCTAGGACCTAAGAGTACAAAGACGACACATCGGACTCTCTATTTACTAGACCTATCAGACATACAGCTTCTCCACCTGTGGATCACTGTTGTCCTTACTATTGCTGCTGCTGCTGTTGCTGTTCACCCACTGATGGGTTTCTTCTTCCTCGACGTCTACCTAAAACGTTGAACCCCACGGGTGTGAGACAATTGAAAATTGTCCCAGCGAGAGATATAACTCTCCGCCAGAAGCATTGTTATTGCAAACAATAGAATAATACTGAGTAGTAGAATTATAAATATTTAACAGTAGGTAAATCATTGAATAAGATATGCAGAGCAGTATTCTCTATGCAATCATTTCAATTATAACTTAAATAAGCAACAAGTCATTCATTTAATAAAGAATATAAAGAACATGTGTACTAATTATCCAACTAGGACATATTAGACAATGTATCATCCAACATTGATTCTCGTAGTTCAACCCTAAGCAAATATGCTACACGGCTGATTACATTTTACAAACATATTTATGCCCTGAGGAGATGAGGTATACCACTCGTACTCCAACTGACCATTGCGAAATCGAAAGCGGTACCATACATAGGTCATCAGAAGAGCCGGATTTCTATGACCTCATCTTCCTCAATCAATGTGAGGAACAACATGCAAGACATCTCGTGTCTCTACCATAATAGCTTTCCAGGGTATTCTGGCAACTTTGCTATTAGAGTTACAGCAGCGTGTTGTACTCTCTTCACAATTGAGGGATTTCTTGTTTATCTCACATCAATTCTGCATTACATCATCATCGGGGGATTAGTGATACATCATCCCGACATATGCATATAATGAAGGATTGAGAGATTTGATGTTTATCTCACATCAATTCCTCCATTAGGATGTAAGGATATTCGCGTCCATAACCCCCACATACTCAAAAGTATGCTCTCCAGGACTTCCCTTAGGAAAACCTATTTCACCATCATCCAACTACTGACGATGATGGATCTATGGTCAGGGCTCTACATGATATCATTTCACTTGATTATTTAAGTACATTACAACATTCGTTTAGCAACAAGCATGTTTTCAAACATAAACCTTTATAACAATTACTATAAAGAATGAGTACTATTTCTATCAGTTTCATTTCACAGCTTTAATAGCATTGGGATCTCAATCCCTTATTACCTCATCATCATGATTCAAAAACATGGGTATTCAAATCCTTAGATCATAAAAACACGTTACCACTTCAACAAGTAACATAATGTCATCAAGTCATTTGACAATGTAAACATAATAGATACAATGCAGGTATTTCACATGGCTCTTAAAGCCTATCAATTTCTTTTGTTACCTTTCCCTAGGCAACATAGCATATCATTACGTACAAAACTCATGAAGTTCTTTCAATAAACAAGCATCATAGCTCATACCTGGCTATGCTCAATATCTCATAAAACATGCATGATTAGTACAGATAATAATAGATACATCAATTTCATATCAGCGCAATGTAAAACAACTATACCATCTTTAATCAAGAAATACCACACTATGCCCTTGCTAGGGTTAGGGTTTCCTTTTTCAATTCAATTAGGGTTAATCAGCCCCTTTAGATCAATTAGAATAAAAGACTCATCATTCATTATTCAACCATAAAAATTCATGCTATAAAGTATGACCCAGAATTAGGGTTTCACACTTCCATTTACCTTATTTGAAATTAGGGTTTATTATTCACATCACATCACCCTAGATTAGGGTTTACTATCAACAACTCATAATTAGGGTTTACTATTCACATCACATCACCCTAGATTAGGGTTTACTATCAACAACTCATAATTAGGGTTTACTATTCACATCACATCACCCTAGATTAGGGTTTACTATCAACAACTCATAATTAGGGTTTACTATTCACATCACATCACCCTAGATTAGGGTTTACTATCAGCAACTCATAATTAGGGTTTACTATTCACATCACATCACCCTAGATTAGGGTTTACTATCAACAACTCATAATTAGGACTATTCACCCCAAGTAGGAGTGAACATCAAAGTACCTTGAATTAAGGTTTATCATGTCATCACTATAAATTGAGATCATACCACCACCATGTATTAAGATTACTTCCAATAATACCCTCAATTAGGGTTATGATTCATTAACCTTCATAATTAGGGTTTCATGATCTCACTATCATGCATCATACCCTAATTAGACATCCATTCATAATAAGAGTCCATTTCATAATTAACATTTATGTAGGTAATCCTTTCTTTCTCATCCTTTATAGGATGATGTTTACTTCAGCCTTAATTAGGCTAAGACAACTCAACATGAAAGAGAATTGACATCATGGATTATGTAATTATCATTATGATCATTATGGCTTAACTACTTATTGGATATTAATCACACTATCCCATTAAGATACAAGTACCATAATCATCTTCGATTATATCTAGTATTAAACAATTAACCAACTTAACCTTTAACCACTTTAAGTATCGATGCGGTTTTGGATAATTATTCACCAAACAATCTTGAAAATATAGACCCCAAACTGTCTTGACCACAAACATCCAAATGGTCTAAGACCGTTTAGACCTCCATGCAGTCTTGCACAACCACTGAGAGTGTTTGCTAAAGCTAGGGTTGAAACCGGTTGGTAAAGTTAACCCTCAATATTGTTTGCTAAAGTGCAACTTCAAAACTGTTTAGTAAAGTGCAACTTCAAAACCGTTTGGTAAAGTTGCACACTTGAGACCATTTAGTAAAGTAAGTGGTGTAGAATGTTTGCCAAAGTTGACTTCTAAGATCGTTTGCTAAAGGTGGTCACATGAAATCGTTTACTAAAGTAGACCCCCAAAACCGTTTGCTAAAGTAGACTTTTGAAAACGGATGAACCCAAACGGTTTGGGATCATTCGGGCCCAAACGGTCTTGAGACCGTTTGGGCCCAAACGGTCTTGAGACCATTTGGACTCAAACGGTCTTGAGACAGTTTGGTACAAACCCCCTCAAAACTGCAAGGACCAACAATTGTTCTCAACCACTTCAACCAATTTAGGGTTTCCAAGATCGATTCCTTCAGTGATTGTAATCATGTTATCACTCATCAATTGGACTTGTCACCACACTACAATTGAGTTAATTAGGTCAAACTTCAACTGATTTGACCCTCAATTGACCTTCAATTAATAATCAATTAGGGTTTGAGTCAATCGAATTAGGGTTTGGGAACGTTGATCCTTCAATGTTGATTATTGGTGAACCAATTACTTGAAACTATTGGATTACCATCCAAATTGGGCATGACCTGACCCCAAACGGTCCTGAGGTCATTTGGATGACCTCCAAAAGGTCTTGAGACCGTTTTCCCAAGTCAACACCAAAATCCAAGTCAACCAATTAGGGTTTGGTCCATTGAATTGATCACAAGATCAACAATCGATTATACTTCAATCTAGAATCTTTGGATCATCAATTGGTCAACTATACCTAACCCTAGACCTCCAAATGGTCTTGGGTGATCACCAAACGGTCTTGAGACCGTTTGGGTGATCCCCAAACAGTTTTGAAACTGTTTGGGTCATCCAACCCAAGTTTCAAACTTATTCAATTATCAAATCAGCACCTAACCCAATTAGGGTTTTGATGATTGTTGGGCCTTCAACTAGTGAACCAATTGAAGTTAATTAATAATTATTGTTGGAGAATTGACCTACATTGTTCCCAACAGGTCTCCAAACGGTCAATGCTTGGTCAAAGCCACCAAACGGTCTTGTACCATTTGCTTCTATGCGGTTTAGGTGAAACCGTTTGCATTCAAACGGTTTGAAACCGTTTGCTCCCAAACGGTTTGGGAAACCGTTTGAGAAACAAAAGAAAACCGTTTGGTAAAGTAACTTTCTGGATATTTATCTAGAATGATGTCATCTTCGTCTTCCTCTGTTCAACCAAGAACTGTTGCTGTTCTTCACGAAAGTTATAGCAAGAACTCAATAGAGTATCAACGGAAGAAAAGTAACCAATGATTCTTATTGAAAATAGTGAAATAGCAATGGTTAAGGGTTAGAGTTATAAAACCCGCCTCTAGAACTTATCCCAAGCTCCAAGCTCCACATTTCTAATGGTGGATGGAGCTCCAACAGTTGTCCAAGGGCCGTCCTTCAACTTTTGGATGAACAAGATGGCTAGAAATGAAAATCGTGTGAAGAAAACCATTAATCAAGCCTTGTTTCAGGGTTTCCACCGTGAATCCGAGGTAGATGATGATCCAAACTTACCAAAAGGTTTGGTCTTCCTTACTCTTCTCCAGAGCTCTCCTTTGGTCGGCCAAATCAAGGTGAAAAGAGACAGAAACTAAGGAAACGGTTCTCATGTGTATTGCAAAAGATATACATAAGAGATATGTATATTGGTTTTTAAGGAAATAGAAAAAGAGAGTTATTTCCTTTAATTCCAACTAATTTCCACAAAATATTCCTCCATTCCTTGGCCACGTATCCACCTTCTATTTCCTTGCAAAACTTTCTCCATTATGCAACAAATAATGGAAAAAGGAACTAAGCACCTTAAAGAGATGTATATTAATATCCATCCTTTTATTGAATATTGTTTTATATTACATTAATGTGAATGGCTTCCACTCAACCAAGACCTTTTTGTGCCCAAGAATGGCACAAGCTCATCCAAAATATAGAAAACACATCCCTCAACTTTTGGTTGAAGGTATCCTTAGTTAATATATTTTTTTTTGCACTAAATTATATTAAAGATCCATTTGTGCTTAAATCTTGATTACTTTAATGTCAAGATTCTCTCTCTCCTCCAAGATAATTCAAATGAGGTTCCATTCTAGTTTTCTTTGCTCTACTTGATGCCAAGGAACATGATAGACCCTCTAGAGGTGATATTTTGCATAATGAACCCTAGGTTTGGGGTAATTTGCACATTACACCAAAACTAGGTTTTAATGCACAAAGATTGCTCTACAAGCTTTATCTTGGTGTCCAAGCTTGTGGAAATCATACCACTACATCATATTCATTCTTATGATGTATCAGAATCAGAGAAACATCTTATCTTGTGCAATTTGCAAGTCAACCCCTCTACTTGGGTAATTTGCACTTTAGTCCAAAAGTAACAAAACAAAGTTTCAACATTATTAAAAAAGGACTGAAATTGAAATATAAGTTCCTCAAAAGCCTTAATTACTTTTCAAAGTATAAAAACAATAATCTAATCAACTTAATTAGGCAAAACACCTAGGGTTAGTACATAACCCAGGTCAGGGATGTTACAATATTAGTATATACGACATCCGCTTTGGGCCACATTATCACTCTGCCTTCTGCCTCACCAAGCATTTCTGAATCTGGGTGGGCATATGGCAGTTTAAGATCCCTCCAATCAGGGAGTATATGTATTGGGCTCACACGAACCACACCAACTGGTACTGGAGTCCCATGAAACATCTCCCCTGGAAGGGCTAGGTAAGCTTGTGCCTCTGCAATGATATATTCTTTACTTTTTAGACGACATTGCTTCAACCCATACAAATTTATGTAAAGAATGTTATATACATATATACATACACATATCATCTCGAAAAGGCTATCTACTATGTCATAAACATACTTGCAGAGGATGTGCTAGGTGGTGGGTCTACATGATTGCTCCCAACCTCTACAGTAGGAGTAATAGAAGCGCGACACGTCACAAGTCGTCTAAGTGGCCATCTGAGACACCTGCCACTTCACCATTTCTTCTTGGACTTTCCTCTCAATTAATTCATCTACCTATACATGGATAAAAGAAACATAGTTATCGATTATTGAATTCCCTTCCACAATAACATTCTAAAAAAAGAATAGGTTACCACAACTTGTGAAATTCCTGCTTTTGGGATAGGTTTGCACTAGAATGGCCCAAAGAATGCTTTGATGCCCACACCAGCACCTGCACCCCTAACATGTCCAGGATGCTTTGGGTTACCCAGATCAACTCTCAATTCATCCCTTGTACCCTCAGGGATGAACTTGCATTCCTTCCTCTTCTCGTGCATCTCTCGCTAATCGCCATCAACAGAAATTGGTAAGTAAATATAACAATAATCAATATCGATCGATTGCTCTCAGAGTTGAATTTTACCATTTTTGCAGCCGCCTCAGTAGTTGCGGACTTCGTTATAACTCCCTTCTTGTTTTTCCTCCCAACTATTCACATATCATGGCGAGGCAGAGGTGCGAGACTAATAGTAGAGGACTCTTGAGTAGAAGTAGACTGAGTACTAGACTCAACCTGTAATCTTTGGTGAATGCCTACATAGCCTCTTGGACCCATTGTGAGGTCATGCACATTCAGTGCACGCCTTGCTCTTTGAGCATTGCTGAGAGCCTTGTTAGTAATCACATTGATTTGGTTAGTAACACTAAAGGTTAATCTTGAATAGGTGAATGCATAAGAACATATATTAATTAAATTGGGAGTGGCGTTTAATACCTCAAATTCATCTATTTTTGTTTGGGTAACAAACTCCTCCCAGTCTTTGGTGTCTTGGTAGTTCCATTGCTTAGTGGCTGCCTTCTGCCTAAATTTATTTTTTAAAGAGAATACAAACAAAAATTATTAGTGTAAAGTTAGTCAAAAAGTGATCAATGTCTAGAATTGGAAATCAATCATGAACCTCTTTTCAGCATCGCGTATGTAATATCAGGTGAGATTTGTCCTATAGTTCCTTAGGACCCTCCCACAGCATTGCATCACGCATTTATGATGTAGCTTTTCATCCAGATCAAATATACACTGCAAAATAGAATTGCTATTAAATAGTATCCTAAAAATTAGTAATATAAAAAAATAGAATTGCAAATAATAATAACTCATGCATAGTTCCTTTCATACTAAGTCTTTATTCCCCTTAGGAACATTATGCCAGGATTCAAAAATAGGACTACAATGGCTGTGAGTAAGAACCCCAAAATATGGAATAAATGAGTTGCGGTTCACTCCAACTGGATTTCCTGCATGATCGAAATCCATTACGGTTCACTTCAACTAGATTTCAGCACGATCATCAGGAGAATGTTGAACCATCTGAAAGTACACATTCACATTGTAAAGTTCACATTGTAAAGTAATTCACATTGTAAAGATCACATTCACATTACAAAGTTCACATTCAGAAAAATAAAACATATAAAAATATAAACATGCATGCCTCTAATATTGCGATCTTTTATCAATTAATAATCCTTCATTGAGATCTCCGCACACATACAAGTCATCATTAGCTTCAATATTTGGTGGTGTTGGTAACCCAACTGAAAATGGATTGGAGTCATCATACTTATCATAGTATTGTTCTTCATCTATAGGATCTTCAATGAACTGTCTTTTACCATGAAGAACAACTGACTATTTATCATTTGCAGGATCATCGATATAAAATACTTGTTTCGCCTATAATGCCAATATGAATGGTTCACCTTCTCGCCAATCTTTTCAAAGTTCACTAATGTGAAATTCGATTCATCCACTATAACTCCTTTGTTGTTATCAACCCAATTACATTTAAAGAGTGGAATTCTGAAATCTACGTAGTCAAACTCCCATATGTCTTCAATGACACCGTAATATGACATTTTAGCTTCACGTGGACTCTTATCCTTTGCACTTGCAAAAAACAATGAAGACTCTGGAAGGGTGCCCCCACTGTTTTGGACGACACTCTTATCAGCTTGACGTTGTGTGTAA
The DNA here is from genome assembly GCA_963693085.1 of Alisma plantago-aquatica. NCBI lineage: Eukaryota > Viridiplantae > Streptophyta > Magnoliopsida > Alismatales > Alismataceae > Alisma > Alisma plantago-aquatica. The sequence continues at coordinate 472,090,575 of OY856410.1, forward strand.
TATGAGAATCCATTTATGTCAAACCGCTCATAAGACATAACATTCAATTTTGGTTTAACGGTGAGGCATTTGATAGTTTCAGTAAGATTAACTGGTGTTTGAGATAGTTGATGTAAGACTTTATCTTCAAACCACTTAATAAATGTCTTATTATGATCTCTAGCAAGCCACATTGAATTGGCTCGAGGATATTGTCTCTTGATGAAATTAGTATGTTCCTCGATATAAACACTCACTTTGTCAATGTTGTGTAAAATATACAAGTGACCTTGTTCCAACTTCTCACGACTGATTACTTTCATTTGTGATCCCAAAACTCCTTTGCCAAAATGTTCCTCAATATTCTTGTCATTAACAGGAGCGTCATTACCACTCAGGAAGTCATTGCAAAAATCCATAACCTCTCTCGCCACATAACCCTCAACAATACTCCCTTTAGGTCGATAAGAATTTCGAACATCACCTTTAAAAATGCTCATGTATCATTCAAAGGGATACATCCAATGCAAGAAAACTGATCCCAACATTTTCATTTCCCTAGTCATGTGGACAACAAGATGTACCAAGATATCAAAGAATGAACGAGGAAAATACATCTCAAGCTGACATAGGGTAACAACCACTTCGCTTTACAATTTATTACACAATCATTTGGGCATGCATGTATCTTCTTGGCCTCCATTCCCATTGGGCACAACAATTTCTTTAACTGATATGTTGAGATTGGCAGATCATTTCCTTCAGGAAGAATTTCTTTCAACAAAGACAACAATGAAGTGATGCTTTTGTTGCTCAATCTATTGTTAGCTTTTAACTTATACAATCTCAAGACAACTCTAAGATTTGTAAACTTACAACCTGTGTGTAACGGTATCTCAACATCATGCACACTATTTCTAAACATGGGAGGTGGATCGGTGTGCTCTACCCCACAACTATCTAGCATCGCATCAACGATGTCTAATGGAACTGGTTCGTTCACATCTACGTCATCCGAGGCAATTTCTTCTTCCACACAAGCACTACTATCGACAACCACTGATTTCATGTTTGAAATCTCTCCATGCTAGTGCCATTATGTATAGCCTTGTACAATCCCGTTGCACATGACATGAATTTTGATTTCGTCACCAGTGCTAACTTTCAAGTTGTTACCACAATGCCTACATGGACAGTATAACCTATCTCCAGGTTGTTTCCTATGTTCCTCAGAAAATATAATAAACTAATCAAGACCAAAAATAAACTCTGGGGTGCAATGATTTGGAATGGACATCTATGATCTATCCATTCTATGATCAAAGAGAAAACAAGTATATATTAGAACAAGATTAGGGTCTAGGGTTAAAAGATTAGAGCTTATGGTTAAAACTTTAGGGTTTAAGGTCTTATATATAATAAATGTGTACGACCTATACAATTCTTGAACACCAAATCTCACTAGTAAGTGTATAATGTGCATTGGGTTTTCAATAAAATTTCGACAACATTTCCCCGCTATTCTCCAATACATATGTACTTAGAGAACAAATGGGGAAATTCTACCACAATTTTCTTGAAAACCCAATACACATTATACACTTAAAGCCTAAGTGAGATTAGGTATTCAAGAACAGTCCCATACTGGGGACTATCCAAGATTTACTCCTAATGAGTAAATCTTGGGCGGTTTTCTAGTCCAACAAAATATAACATCAGTCCCTTGTTCACAACCCCATTCAACACACAATTTTCTTATAAAAACACTTGTGTACAACCATAACAACATATCAATGCTTCCTAAATTAATCAATGTATTATATTATAACACAAATCGTGGTGGGTATAACATAGCAAAAAAACTCAACATGTCACAAAAGAAACTTGTCCTAACCTAATATACATATATTTGTAACAAAACTCATTAGGAAGAGAGACCATGAAACACCATGCGTTGATTTGAAGTTTTCTTTCCCATCTAAGGTTATTTGCAATTTCATGCTTGTTTCATTATCTTTCTTTCTAGGATTTCTACTTGAATTGCATATATAATCAATTTCACTAGTCTGTTATCATATGAATGTTTAGATGCATTTATACTATCAACTCCTAGGGTTTACTTTTTTACCGTAGAAAAATATAATAGAGGTTATTTTGATCATTTTGTTACTAAAAATTGCATGTCTCTATTTAACTTCCATAAATAAACTATTAAAAAATTAATATGATTAGAAATCTATATATCATTAATCCAAAGAGGACATTTATTATAATGAGTAGGTTTAGAATTCAAGTGATTTTGTAGTAAGAAGTACCATTACTATTTGATGAAATTATTCTTAGGTCTAGGGATACTACACATATATCTACCATCTTACTACGTACAAGTGTAAATTTAATATCACATGAAACAATGCAAGCAATTGGATAATCTATTTTATCAATACGAAGAGTCTTATATGTAGAATGTTCTAATTATTATCAATATGTAAGTGACCACTAGATTATAATCAAGATTTTTACTAACACAAATATAGGAAGAGAATCATTTATGAACAACCGACGGTTTTGAACTGGATGGCAAGTTGCAACTTTTGTTCAATGACTGAAAATGTAGGACTTTTTGGTTTCTCCATCTCCGGTAAAGCAAACATAAAATTCATGGTTGCCGGGCTTAATAATGCAATCCAATACAACATTCTACTACAAAGCAAACATGCCCTAGGTGGAGGAAGAAGGGTACCTTCACAGAGCGGCGGCGACAACGACAAGGAGCAGCAAGCATGTGGCGGTGAGCAGGAGATGATGAGAAGGAGCAGAGAGTAGGTGGCAACAAGCAGAGGAGTAGAAGGCAATGGCCGGAGCAATGAACGGTGGCAGCAGTGACGATCAAAGGACTAGTGAGAGGCAGTCAGAGCAGGGAATCGATCGCTCGATCGCCAGACCTAAGCGCGGAGTCGATGAAATAGAGAAAGGGGAAAGGGGAAGAGCCTAGCTCACGCGGGTGTATTAAGTTAAAAATAGGCATCAGTTATTCATAAAAACTGACACTTAAACCAATCAACGTAGGTTTCCTTAGAAAAACCAACACCAAAGGGGGGTGAAAATTTTCATGGGGACAGTGCATGAAAATACATCGGCGTCGGTTATTGCACAAAAATTGATGATAAAAATGGACCCAATTTCTGTCTCGCAAAAAACCTTTAGTCATCGATTTCTTGGTCAACAACCAATGTTGTATGTGAAATTTTGGAGGTAATTTTTTTGCACTAGAAAAATTGGATATGGTGGGCGATTTTAGGCATCGGTTTCTTATTGCGCAACTGACGCTAAATAAAAAGCAATACCTGTGTCTGGCCGGTCTTCACATATAGATGTCGGTTAGTATATTCAGCCGACATTGTAGGGTTTAGGTGTCAATTTCTTGCATACAACCGATGCCTATAAATGTGACATTATAAACCATTTCTGTAGTAGTGTCATCAGGTCATGGGTTTATAGAAGAAATCAACTCAAAACCCTAAAATTGACCATTGGTTGATAGGTGCTTAGCAACATAAGTTGCCAAACCAACCTGATACAAGTCATATTATACCTTAGTAATAATGTACACATGATCACAGGTTCATCTAGAACTGAAAGCAGAACAGGGAACATTATAAAAATTGAAATCCAAGTCAAGCATAGCTTTTTAGTGCATGGATCATCATTTTCAAGAAAGAAAATGAGCTAGACATCTTATGGTAAGAAATATACGTGGAGAAAGTTATAAATTTGCTAATAATGAGAAGATAAACTCCCACACATAAGAAAACATGAGTAGGTAGGGTAGAAAATCCAATCATATGTTGTGAACTCGTCCATCTAGTCTTCATCAAATGAGCAAACCCTAAGCATAAGGAGCAAGAAAGGTAGGGTTTTAGAGCTTTAGAGAAATTTCTATCATTGAACAACAAGGTTCCAACCTGGAGAAAGGTAGGATGAAGGATAAAAAAGAAATAAATGGAGGAAAGAAGGGGATTATTACTCTTTTTTTTCAAGATCACTAGAAGGAAGCTTTTTAAACCCAAAAAGGAAGTCAATTGCAACCCTAGATTCTTTTTCCAAGAAGCTCCCATCTTTCCTCTTTGTTGGATAGGAAATTCACATAAGCACAGAAGGAGGACGAGTTTTGTAGAAGGAGGGAAGTGGTGGAGAGAAAATGGCTCATTTTGGTGCTTAGGGATAAGTATATGAAACTTTAATATAAAGAAAAAGAAAAGGTTGAAGTTCTAGTATCTTTCCAAGTGTCCATGGACTTCAACTGTTAAGAATATACAATCACACACACAAGAAGCTCCCCAAACGTACATAGAGACATAATTATCCCTGGTTTCTTGAATTTCCAAGCAAAACATATAACTCACTAGTTGATAGCTACTAAAGGTAGCTCATCCATGAAGGGGTAAACCCTAAAATAACATTGGCGAAAACACCTTCAAAACAAGGTTTAAATGGGAACCCCATGACTCAAAATGCTCAAGAATGATGAGAGAATATCCAAGGAATATAATGCAAGTGATATATTGCAAAGAAAACCTCTCAATTGGATAAATTGTAAAAAAGCCCAAAATGTGCATAAAATTGCAAAACTTGCTCAAACAGTGTCCAAATTGGACCAAATTTGAAAATTAAGCTTGTATTATGATTTCAAAGAATATCACAAGGTTATATTAGAGTTTTAAGAATTAAATTATGATAATTAATCTTATTCAACTCATTAAGCAAGTGTAGGGGTCTTACAACTATAAACCCCTAACACAGATTTTGCCCCTGAAATCCAAGGTAAACAAAGATGGGTACTTCATTTGCACCTCATCTTATTACATTCACATGGTTACTTTCATATCATGGTGATGTCACATCATTCATACATATCTCATCTTGGGTCAACACAAAAACCCCCACATAAGAAGACATTTTCAAATATGGAACATAGAAACTTGTTGTGTGATCTATACAACTCTAGTAGTAATGTTCAACTTTAAATTGTAGATATCATCCTAAAATTATATCTATTGTATCAACACATTACTCAAAAGTCATTCTTGCTATCTTTTTACCAATCATGGCATGTGTCCCATACCATTCCTTGAAGCAAAAAAAGGCAATGTATACATCCCTCTTTTTTTCTAGATACACTGACATCAAAACACATGTCAGTTCTTTTTCAGCATCAAAATAAATGTTCACGCTGACACCTATCATTCCATACAAGGAAACATCATTCCTAGTCAACCTTGTTAGGGGTGAAACAACAACACTATCTTCACCTTACTAGGATTTACACAACCTACTTAGAATACATATCATGATCCCATAAAGACATTTAATCAACCCCATCTCACTCTTGTTAGCTATTGTTGATTCGGCAACCCTAAGGTTTTTAAAGAAATATTGGTCATATTTTTGACCATATTTGAAATAATTTGACATTTCATCATTCAAAGCTTGATATAACTTGTATGACATGACCAGAACACTCTGTTCCTCCTATTAATAAATTCAATTTATACATTGGTTAGTTGAAAGGACTTAACTCTAAACTCATCATGGTCATGTAACTTATGTCATCCATTCTAAGTCTTATGTATAAAGGATATTTTATCTTAAATAAACACGATAGCACATGTCTACTAATCAACAAACTATCTATCCTTGATAGTGGTCTTGCCCAACTATTATTGAACCATAGACAACATTATAGAATCACTTTTGTTTTTCCTTCCAAACAACATTTTTAGGGTCATCATCAAATCTCTCTCTCTCCCTAAGGGAGAGGAACACTAGAAATGTTCATTTTATAAACATTTCCAACCTTCCCATACTTCCCATACTGTTGATACATCTTGGATACTAGGATTCATTACCTTGGTATCCACCTCATGTGCTATAAGGAACTCCCATCTTTATCTCATCTACTTTTACCAGCATAATAAAATCTCAATACATATAAGAGGAGTCTTCCTAATTATTGGAAGGCTCAAAAGATAACTCATCGAAAAATTTATGATCTTGGAACCATAGTCCAAACAACCTTTTGCTATAATAAGCTATCCACCCTCATGTTTACAATGAATCCACACATACAAAGTGGAAATGATCCACTTGAAAGATTTCCCTAGAAAGGAAAGTCACAAAGGGATTCACATTTCCCACATCATCTCAACATTGTTCAAGGGTCACTAGTAAAAAGGTAACCAATTCTATTTTCATTATGCAAGTTACATCTTTTCATGTATCATTTTACCATTTTCATTTTGGGTTCCTTGCCATTATCATAGGAATCATCATGATTAAAATATCTCATTACTCCTTCCTTGATGACTATTTTTCACACTTGGGTATGTTCTCTTATTTTATTATATTTTTCAACCACTTATCAACATGTAAATCATCATATTCCACATTTTCTTCATTAAACATGGATCACCTGCCTTAATTTCTTTCGAACGCCATGCTTATTTTACAATAACACTTTCTTACACACATAGGTTGGTCTGAGATTAACTCAGGTTCCACCTTATTCCTTTGTCATTGTTCTCATTTATCTTCTCATTTTATACTTATCATTGGAGTTCTCTCCATCTTATGTGAATTTCATACCTTGAATCACTTTATAAGCATAGACTTATCTATCTTTTACTCTATTATATTCTTGAATCACATCTTCAAGAACTCCTCTTTTCCTTATTTGTATTCAAATTTATATTTCATACTGTTGTATCTTTCTCTTATAGTTACCAAACATTTAAGTTTTGATAGATAATGATGCAATTCTCATCTTCTTTAAGGTAGGATTGATATATTCACACCATGATTTCTTATTCATTATTCTCTTTAGATTGTCTCAAAATGACTACTTGATCAAAGTAATCAGAAAGATAACAATCTAAGAGTTCCATACTTACCTTTTCTTCAATAATTGAATACATGGCCAGGGCATCCAAGTACTGAGATTAGGAAGTATGCACCATATTTTTATGTCATATTCCTAATTTTGACATCATCCTAGTCCTAAGTCCTAGTGTCCCTGTAGACTCAATGAACCTAAAGCTCTAATATCAACTTGTGAGAACCCGTTACACTAAACGAGATTACTCAAAACATAAAACACAATCAATCACTAATTAATCACATACCCAAAAATATGATTAAACTAAAACCAATTTCAACATCGACAACTACTCAGAAACATTTGAAAAAGATCCCAACATCTTTCTTGTATCCATACTATGCCAAGAATTTGATACAAATTGTTCTATCTCCTTAGGGAAAACATATATACGTAGGAGAAAAATATTCATATATGTCACACAAACAAGCATTAACATGCTAACAAAAGTTTGATTTGTTTGAAACACCATATACAAACTTTTCCTACCCGGACCTGAGAGTACAGGTATGACTCTAGGACACACTAGACATCTAACCAACTTTCTCAAAGATTCATTACTATAGCTCCTCTTTGCTGCCACATGTTTGTTTTCCTCACTTCTGATTACCTAATAAAAATGTGGCCAACCACAAGGGTGAGACCCATGTCCCAGCAAGAGATATAACCTCCAACAATTCTTATTGATTACAACATTTTTAATAGTAGATAACTGAGCAGTTGGAGTACTTAATAATCAATTGAATAGATTGAATAGTTCAAGTATGCTAAATAGATTAAGTAATTAATCTTAGCAACAAGTATGATTATAAATGCATATATAGATAACAAACAAATCCATTTATTTGGACAAATATCTTCTCAAATATCATCAAATTGCATCTAATAATAATCATTATCATTAATCTGACTATCATCATATTCCTTTCTAATAGCACAAGCAATCTATTAGCATAAGCAACCTTGACATCATGAATATGTCTAGTAACATAACATGGCTATCAATATTGGCATCTCAAATAAAGGGAACATATATATATCATACGTAACTAACATCATAGCACAATTAACTGCATAAACATGATTAGCAATTTAAGCATTTCTAATTACATAGGCATGTCTAGAAATATTAAACATAGCTAGCAACAACATCTTAACCATCAGTATCAGTATATTTGACAACATAAGCATGTTTACAACATGAGCATAAGTACAACATAAGCATATCTTTTATCTCTTATTGTACTATATGAGATCTCAGTGAAAAGAAAGCAAACAAGGGTTATCATCCAATATGAAGTGTTGTCTATAACCCTAAATAGATATGCTACATGGTTGTCTTACATCTTTTATTGTTCCCTAAGGAATTTGAGGATACCACTCAGAATCCAACTGACCACTGCTAAGTCAAAATTAGTGCCATACAAGATCTAGGAAGAGCCTAACTCCTAAGATCTTCTCCGCCCCCAGTCAATATGGGTCTGCCACAGTGACACATAAGGTCAAGCTGCTAACAGTCTAGTATGTCCTTGGTATAGGTGACGACATTAGAGAAAGGAGGTGGGTACACATACCCTACCATCTGAGGTACAACCACAGTTGTCCTCCAATCTCATCACATACATAATCAACAAGACATGACTGCAACCATTCTCAAACTAAGGGCTAGGAATGACCGCAGTCATCCTACCTAAACACTTGAATTCAGGATGACAAGCACCCCACATACTCATCAATATGTGCTCTGAGTTTCTCTTAGGAATACTCGTTTCACCATCTGGCAAGTTCTGACACTTTGATAGATCTATGGCATAGGGCACAACATGACTAGAGTTTCACTTGATTACTCATGCCAATTGGGTGAATTAAGGATGCATCAAACAAGTAGACATACAAACCCTAATTCACTTCTAGCAAGCATATAAATATCACAACTTCAAAAGATATAAAACGTGTGAAACATAATTTCTCATCTCATCATCACATGATACTATTCACTGACCATTCATGAGGCTACAATAGTCATCATACTATCACAAGATATAATTCCTTTTCACAATATCATAGGGTATCAACCCTTATCAACACAAGAGGATTACACCTCATTTAGGGCTCAACCATGCCCAAAGGTCATTAAGACCATCATACTATCACAGGATATATAATCCTTTTCACAATATCACAGGGCATCGACCTTATCAACACAAGAGGATTACACCTCATTTAGGTCTCAACCATGCCCAAAGGTCATTAAGACCATCATACTATTCCCTAGAATATCATCATTATCTTTGCATGCCTTATAATAAGGCTCAACAACATCACTTATATATAATACACCAGATCAACACAATACTGCATTAATGAGCTTGGAGATATTCATAAACAATCATATCAGGGTTATATTAATATTAAGAACATTCCTTTATTACATCAACATGCAAGAAATCTAGATATGATTAACCCTCATCATATTCATAATGCAGACATTTAGCATAAGAAAGTATCAACCATGTGGCCATGATAATCACCAATTAACATATCAAGGTTATGATCATATTAAGGAGGTTATTCCACCATCATTCCATGATATAAGAATGTTAAACATGAATACTCATCTTTCTCTATTTGCATTAGAGTTAGGTTCATAAGATAAATTATATTAATGTTACTAATCAGCACTCATACACAAACCCTAACTCACGACATCCCCATTGGATCATGGATGCATAAGGTGAAGCATCACCATCACATTCCATACAATTCTCAAGTATGAACACACACATAAATCAAGGTGTAACCATCAAGTTATAGCATACTAGGGTTTCAACAATAGTAACAGAGTACTCCATGATTGTATTAGTCATTTAAGGACTATTCATACCCAATTACCATAATTTAGTTATATTAAAGCTAGGTATAACAAGCTATACCTCATTTGGATTACATATCAACAAAATATGGTTATGATGCCTTCTATTCATATGAGTGAATAGGTAAGACTACCTTATTAAGGGTAACTTTCCATTTTTTTCCATCATCATTCAACCCATATCACCATACCACAATGTCACCCAGAACCATTGGATATTTAAAAGGTAAGACCATTGGTTTCTTACATAAGTAAACACCTTGAATGAATCATATATGATGTTATTGAGTTGTGATCTATAAATGTCACCATTTAACCCTAGACATCCTTTGGTTAACAACAATAAGAGTTCTATTGAGAGTAGGGTAAAACCCACAATCGACTGTTCATTTAAAACAAGCCATTCATTGTCAACAAGTAAGCTCCTTAAGTTGATCATATAAAGGAAACCATATAAATCAAATTATTAGGACCAACATATTACATTAGCCATTATTCCACTTTATTGGAGGAATATACATTAGATCTTGACCATTGGGTCAAGTTCATATGTTAAATCCATCAATTACAGTATAGGTCGACCATTGCATCAAGTGACCCAAGAAACCATTGGTCTAAGGCTTAATTGATGCTACAACTACAATGCTTAACTCAAAATAGGTTGTAGAGACCTGATCCACCATCATTAATGACCATTAAATCACCATAGGCTGTTAGATCAACACTATATTCATTGATCATCATCAAATATTAAGCTAATGTCATCATTAATTGATAACATCAGTAGGGTACTTAATGGTTGATCATTAAACTTCTAATTGATCCAAAACCTGACCTAAGGGGGTGACCATAGGTTGTCACCATCATCTGACACCTTTGATCTTGACCATCATTTATCATGAAGATAACATCATAGGGTTGTTGCAATGGTACCATCATCGGGTCATGGGTTTATAGAAGAAATCAGCTTAAAACCCTAAAATTGATCGTTGGTTGATAGGTGCTTAGCACCATAAGTTGCCAAAACAACCTGATCCAAGTCATATTATACCTTAGGAATAACATAAACATGATAACATGTTCATATAGAACTGACATTAGAACATGGAAGATTATAAAATCGAAATCTAAGTCAAGCATAGCTTTTTTCAAGCAAGAACATTAGCTAGAACGCTTATGGTAAGCAATAAACGTGGAGCAAGTTATAAAACTTGCCTCTAATGAGAAGATAAACTCCCACACATAAGAAAACATGAGCATGTAGGGTAGAAAATCCAATCATAAGTTGCGTCCATCTAGCACCTCTCTTCATCAAATGAGCAAACCCTAAGCATAAAGAGCAAGAAAGGTAGGGTTTTAGAGCTTTAGAGAAATTTCTACCATGGAACAGAAAGGTTCCAACCCAGAGAAAGGTAGGAGGAAGGATAAAAAGGAAATAAATGGAGGAAAGAAAGGGATTATTACTCCTTTAGGTCAAGATCACTAGAAGGAAGCTTTTTAAACCTAAAATGGAAGTCACTTGCAACCCTAGATTCTTTTTCCAAGAAGCTCCCCTCTTTCTTCTTCCTTGGATAGGAAATTTGCAGAAGCACAGAGGGAGGACGATGTTTGTAGAAGGAGGGAAGCGGTGGAGATAAAATGGCTCGGCTTTGTGCTTAGGGATAAGTATATGAAACTTTAAGACAAAGAAAAAGAAAAAGTTGAAGTTTTAGTATCTTTCCAAGTGTCAATGGAGTTAAACTATTAAGAATATACAAGTACACACACAAGAAGCTCCCCCACCATCCATAGAGACATGCTTATCCATCGTTTCTTGAATTTCCAAGAAAAACAAATAACTCACTAGTTGATAGCTACTAAAGGTAGCTCATCCATGAAGGGGTAAACCCTAAAATACCCTTGGAGAAAACACCTCCAAACCAAGGTTTAAATGGGCACCCCATGGATAAAAAAGCTCAAGAATTATGAAATAATATTCAAGGAATATAATGCAAGTGATAAATTGCAAAGAAAACCTCTCAATTGGTTAATTTGTAGAAAAGTCCAAAATGCGCATAAAATTACATAACTTGCTCAAACAATGTCCTAATTGGACCAAATTTGAAAATTAAGCTTGCATTATGATTTCAAAGCATATCAAAAGGTTATATTAGAGTTTTAAGAATTGAATTATGATAAATAAGCTTATTCAACTCATTAAGCAAGTTTAGGGGTCTTACATGTAGGGTTAGCATTCAGGTCATGGTGGCACACAACGCTAATGTTATTGTGCTTTTGCCTTTTCTAGTTTCTTACATGACATTATTATTCCAGTTGAACTTTTCACTTTCTTGGATGACATATATTCTTTTTCCTCATGTAGAGTTAACTTCCCATTTCTTCCTAACCAAGTTAGGGCTTGTTTGAGTGGCATGGAAAACCACTTCTGGTTCTAGAGGATAATTTATGCCATCACCAATCTTATCATACCCCGATCCAAGGTGGAGTTTGGGGGATCTAACTTACATATATCTTCCTGAACTTGAACAGAATGAAGGGGTCACATGTTGGGTGACAGGCATCAACCACTGTTGTGTTGTCATTTATAAAGGGTGTAGTCACTGTATTTTTGCCTCCTCCAGGGCACTGCTCCGTGTGTTGCTTCTTATTCTATCCCATTTTCCTATAACATTGGGTACCTCTTCGCTGCCAATTATCATTCTCCACACTAGGTTTAGGTTTTATGGGAGGGTTTGTTGTGTATCCATCACATCTTAGCAATTGAATTAGTTTTTCCTCTCAAAATTAAATTTCTAAATGATGATTATTATTCTCTTTTAAGAATTGCATGTCAAGATGATGGTATTGGGATACAATGATAATGTGTGGATAGTTGGGTTTATTAATATTATTTACCAACTCAACTTGGAGAGTTGCATTTGGGGATTTCCTAATGAGACAACAAGATTTTAGGACTAATACATGTAGAATCATGTCTGGAAATGAATGGACATGTTTCAAACTCACAATGAGAATATTACATATGGAAAGGGAGGGTGGAAGACCTAGGAAATATTTACAGTAGGTGAAGACTCTTTCCCTAGGTAGGAGAAGGTCTATAAGACATTGGGTATGGTGTATCGACAAGGCAAAACATTAGGTCTATAAAAAATAAAATCTTAGCTTAAAAATAAGAAAGTAGGGCATGCATGCCATATCCATATAGAAATGAAATCACTAAATCCTAATATGATTGATATTAGGATTTGTATTAATATGTTTTATTCTATCAATGAATTAGGCTAGAATCTGAATTCCAGTTAATATGAAACTATGTATCCTACATAATTTAAACATGTAGATTACAATTTTGAGGTTAGATTTACCTTTTTGAATTATCTTATATGTCTTCCAATTCAACAAGGGTTTAACTTTTTTATCTCTACATTCATTATTGTTTATCACCATTGATTATCAACATTTAGAATTCAAAGTCGAATTATCATAATTGTAGTATCAAGTGCTTTTTGGTATATTATATTGCATGAAATCCCATATTTTACTTGTTTAACCCATTAAGTCCTTTAATTCAGAAAAAACTTAGATGATGGCACATTACTTATCCCTTCATGTGTGAAACGTCCTATTATCATTGATGTATATGATTAAAGCATTTTTACTCCACATTTATCATTAATGTGTGTATATATATAAAACAAATTACTTATTGGTCCCATTTACAACATTATGTTCATAGTAGTGATCAAGTTGACATTTATTTCAAGTTTAGTGAACTTGAATAACATATTAAGCCACATTTAGATTATTCATGTATGTTTTAATGTATTAATATATGTTTTGTGATTATAACAACTAGTGTAAATAATGTATCACCATTAACTATGAGCCATGTTTAGGTTAGGGTTATCCAATTTTAAGGGTTTAGGTCAACACGCTTACCATTCGTCTCATATGTCATCACAATATATGAAGTCTAGGGTTAGGTTTCATATATCTAACTTATCACATCAATGTTTATTGGTCCAGAACATGATCTGGGCCATATGTATCTAATTTCAGGGTTTACATTTGAGTTACTTGGTGTATGTCTATTATTTATTCATTAGGGTATAAGAAATCTCATTAGGGTATCTATTGGTACCATAGAAGACAACATATCAACTCAAATTTGTCTCCAAGCTCCAAGTACTCTTGTGTAAGTTGTTGATCTGTATCAACTAGATAAAGTCCTTGTTTCTTAAGGGGTTGCTAATACCCCACATAAGAAGAAGAGTGGGAGTTTATATGCAAGAACTTAGTATGTGTATTAATTGGGATTGTATAATACATCAAAGTAAAACATCACATATAAAGTACTAATAGTTCCCGAACTTTAAGGGATGTTGATATATCCATATGGAAGTCAAAAGTAATTCATCCAATTGGAGTCACAATTAAATGAAGAATCAATGAAGATTGTATCCAAGTACTTTCCATAGAAAAAGAAAAAAAATTCTACATGAGCATAACCAATTTGATTAGGCACATGACTCATCAGAATAATAAATTACCAATCAACATGCATTGAGACCATCACAATGCTAGTGAAAAAATTGGTAACATATGGAATTAAGGGTCCATAGCCTACAACTTTATAGAGAAAGGCGGATAGCCTAACTCCCCACATAGAAGATCATAATGCATGATGATAAACATCTAAATTTGATGTCACATAACCCAAATATGGGGCACATAACCTCCATCTGAAAAGTATATGAAAGAGGTAAAATATATTATATTATAAAATTCTAGAACTAGACAATAAAAACATGCATTAATGTTAATACATGTAAACCTTTCATCAAAGAACCAATTTAAGGTTTCATCATAAAATGAAACAATATAGTAAAAAAACAATTATGGTGCAAAATAAATATATAAACAAGATACAACAAAAAAAATTTGTTTGCAATTCGAAAATTACATAAAAATATTGTCAAGAGATTGGATCTTGCTGTGTCATATGGATATTTAATAGTAATATTTAATGGAATGTGTTGTTATTAGATTAGGAGAGGGATAAAATAAAAAAATGTCTAGTATTATCCATAAGATATTTGATGTATATATAGAGTGAGAAAATCGATGAGTTGTCCAACATATAATTAAAAGCATGCAACATACCTTAATTTTGAGTATCAATATTCACAATCAAAACCAAGATACAAGCATGGTATCCTTCATGTATTATCTTATTTCATGTAAAAAAAATATATAATGTGTACATTATTATCCCTAAAATATTAAATATTTATTACAATTGAATTAGGTTATAAAAACTTGATTACAATATTGACTTTTGATTCAAAACACATTTTTGTGTTTGTTGACTTTGAATTAATTACTATGAATTTTACAAGTCAAATCCTTTATGGCTGATTTTTCTCTCGCATAAAGGTTTTAAACCATAGGCTTGACATGAAATATTTGTCACTAAACATATATCAAACTTATGTGATGATATAAAACTAGGTCACTGAAATGACAAATATACCCATGGTAACAATGACACAATTAATCACCAACAACGGTACAGCCATAAAAACACCACATGATTTTGTTTTGAGATGAATCCATCCCAATGAATTAGTAAAGAAGTAGAAGCTTCTTATTCTTTCCTCCTACAAGGTGGGAACCAAAACTTGACTAGAAGCATTACACCATCATCATGAAGCATTCCTCCAATTTGTGGGAGTTGATCGGAGAAAAGAACTATCAAGACAATGAAGTGGTGACAAGCTACTCGATTAAATGGATCATAGGTTCTAGGTTAATTGATAACACTTGAAATATAGAAATGATGGGGCATACCCTGACTAAAAACATTGTTAGAAAATTAACAAAACCTTTTCAAATACACATTTAGGGTCATAGATCACCCTTGAGACTGCTCCCGCAACAACGAGAATCTAGGGTTGGGGTAAGAAATTTTTTAAAGAACATAGGGAGATACAAATTTGAACAAGTTTGGGAGGATGCAACAATAATTTACAATTGAGGAATTGACATGCGATGGTTTCAAGTGATTACCCCCAAAGAATAATCCAAAGGTTGAAGACCGTACTGATATTAAACCGAACATCTTCTCTTCTCTAAATTGTATGTCAAAAGAAAGGTCTTGATATACAAGAAAAGTTTGTGGAATAGATGGGTTTATATAATATCGTCTATGTAGGAACTTCCCATCTCAAAACCAAGAGATGGATTAGGGAATTTCGTAGATAGAATTTAGAAGTGTCTGAATTTATGATCTATCTCCACTGAATCATTTTTGGAAACCAATGGATATGTTTTTTTAACTCATGAAAAGGAGATAACAGAGGGAAAGAGAGAAAGGAAGACCCTCAACACTATTTACATCAAGTGAGGACTCCTAAGGTAGGAGAAGATCCATAACCAGTGAGATGTAGAACATTAGCAAGGAAGTACATTAGGGTCGTTAAAATAAAAACCAAGCCCCAAAATAAGAAAGTAGGGAAAGAATGACATCTTCTTATACACGTAAAAGCATTAAGCCCTAATTTAATTGATTTTAGAATGATTAAAGAGATATTTTATTTAAAAATAATTAGTCTAGCAACGAAACCCGATTAAGATAAAACTAGGTATCCTAGTGATTTCAAACATGAGGGTTACATTTTTTAGGTTAGATGTACCATCTGGGATTGTCTTTATAACTTACAATTAAAACATGGTTTAACGATATTGTTTAACATTTTTTTTTGGTAATCATATCTTCATTACACTTGTGATTGTACTTCCTCTCTGTCTTTAGAAATCAACTCCTTCAATATATCCTGACATTTCATTGTTGCGTAGATAGCTCCTGGGAACTTTAGGAACCATTTTACATGTTTGTCTTCCAATCATTTTGCCTCTCTATCTGCCTTCATGATGTTCAGGCTATGGAAGCTATTCATGTGGAAGTAAATTTTTTGCAGAAGAGGTTGATACATGGGAGGGATTTGTCAACTTTACACTAGAAAATCTAAACCTAGTTTTGAAACAATAATGACTTCACACTTGTCCCTATTAAGTCGGACATTTCACTCATTCCTTCAAGAATAGCAAGTATGTCTCATTATAATGGATTGTATAAATAGTGTTTATGAGCTCCTTCATCTACCCATTGACCTTAATCATCCCCAGAAACAAACCTTGTGCTCAGTGTATTAGATGGGCTATGTATAGTGGTGTCCATTGAAACTTGGATCCATCCCTTCTGAACAGGCATGCACTTAGGTGGATGTGGGATTTGATGCCTATAAATATTATCCTTTTTGTACCCTAAATGATTTAAACATATCCTTGTACATCCATATCTAGCTCCCATGCAGTCAACATCTAATTTCTAAAAGTGAAAACATTCCTAGGCTTCAATGTGTTCCGGCAAGTAACCATGAATATAGTGTTCCATCTAGGGTTAGGTGCCTGAGTGTGCCATTTTTTTATCCAATCTGGGATGCTATCAATGGTACAAAGATCCTTCCTCAGTCACGGTTCAATATGATTCCATAGAGGTTGTATCAATGGAAGTCTCGAATAGCCTGAAGAAATGTTTCCTCAAAGGATCTGCATTGTTCATGGTTCCTATTATTGATCATGTTTTTATTCATTTTAAGTGCATTTGTGAAGAGTCTATCATGGTATAATATCCAGATGAACAACTTGATGCATTTTGGAACTTTCATCTCCAGATAATATTCCAGTCCTTGATTGATTTAGTTACCTTATCCTTAACATAAGTTTCATACCTTTCCTTCACTGAGAACTATCCATGAGGGTGGTGATTGTAGTTGATATAATCCTCTTCTAGGACATCCCTTAGAGTAGGTTGTGGTAAAATGTCCTTCATAATGTCCCCTTTAAAATAATGTCGTAAGAGATCCTCAACCCATTGGCCATCCTGGATCACAAGACTAGAAAACCTCAGGTTTTCAAGTTTTATTGGAATCACTACCCGTAATTTCAGATTAGGAGCTCGAGCACTCCTAATCCATTTATCATCCCAAACTGATGTGTCATGGCCATCTGTGATTAAAATTGTAGTAATATCTTGAGCTTGTCCTAGAAGTTATGGGATCCCACACCTAGTCATTGATCCTACTCCTCTATATGATCCCTTTCTCTTGTACTTTGCCACAAGGAGTGGTTTCCAAAATGATGTTTTTTTCCTTAGAAATTTGACCACTATTTTCATAATTAAAGTTTCATTGAATTCCCTTATGGCTTCTAGACTTAAGAACCCCTCCTGGGGTGATGCCAACAATTTTATCCAAACTTTGAGGTGTGTTTATTTTTTCTCCATTTGTCCACTCCAAGTGAAGTTCCTTGTAATATGGTCTAGCATGTCACGAATGGAAATTGGCAGACTAGAAGACTGCATTAGATATGTTGCTATGGGGTCCAAGGTTGTCATGGAAAGAGTAACACAACCAACAAAAGATAGTTTTTTTGTTTGACCACCAATTAACATTTGTCTGAAAGGTGTTTACCAACTCTATGTAGAGGGCCTTGGTGTTTCTTTTGTGTACAATGAGAATTTCCATGTGCTTTCCAAAGTGTTGGACCTACAACATATTCAATTTTCTACTAATTTCTCTTCTAGTGGAGACAAGTGTACATTTGCAATAAAAGACAAAGGACTTCCATTGGGAAATTTGTTGTCTCGAAGCTTTCTCAAATTTGTGCAGACATTTGTGGATACAATTGGTCTACACATTGAAGCTTCTCCAAAGAGCATGAGATCATCAATGAATCATAGCTTTGAGAATTCAACTTTCTTGTTTGTGAAAATAATGGGCTTCCAATGCCCTTACATTAATTCATTTTGGGATCTTGTCTAAATATGTCCATGCAAAGAATAAATATATAAGGGGAAAAAGGGTCTCCTTGTTTCAGTCCTCTTTTTGGTCTTAAAAGCATGAGAGTCTCCCTTTCTAAAGAATGGAAGATTTTATGAATGTGAGGATCTAAATGATAATTTAAATTACATTTATAGGAATCAAAGTCCCTGGCAAGGTATCCAGGATGAAATCCCAGATGGACTTATCATATGCCTTTGAAATATCAACTTTGATAGCCATTGAAGGGCGT
This sequence comes from Alisma plantago-aquatica, assembly GCA_963693085.1. Lineage (NCBI taxonomy): Eukaryota > Viridiplantae > Streptophyta > Magnoliopsida > Alismatales > Alismataceae > Alisma > Alisma plantago-aquatica. The sequence goes on from OY856410.1 coordinate 472,109,495, forward strand.
TTGGTTTTGTACTTCTCCATGGTGCGGATAATTTCATGCATAACAATCACATTATCATTTATGCTCCTTCCTTGGATGAATCTCATTTGTATAGGGGATATCTAACCATCACTGAAAAGGTCACTACAGGAAAAGTTAACAATAACGACGGAAAAAGTTGGTCGTAAATGTGAATAAGTTTGTCGTTAAAACTATTAACGATGAGAAAAAGAAGTTGTCATGTCTTGTCAATATTGGTCTTTCCGTTAATAAAGATAATGACGAATAATTTCAATTCATCACTATTACAAATCACAACGACTTATATAGTTTGTCGTTAATAGTTTTAACGACTATATAAAATGTCTGACGTTGATACTAGTTGTGACCACCCAATCTTGTCGCTGATACTAGTAACGACGACTAGCAGGATTGATCACAAAGGTCAACAACGACGTTCTTTTTCCATCGTAAATAGCTATAATGACCAAAAAATACCAAATTGCTAAATTTGTCTATTATGCATGTTTGCAACACACTTGGATCCTAACCTAGGAAACACAAACATGCACACGGGCATGGATTTAGCCACAGAATAAGAGGCACCACAATTTCCAACAATGCAGGACATGCCACGACAATGGGAACAAATAACTTATTATTATACAAGTATGTATATTGATATATGAATATTTTGGCATATAATAAGCTTCATGTATAAACACACAAATTGATCTAAATCAATCATCTATGATGCTCCATGAAATCCAACCAACAATCAGCATATAATACTATATCCACAAGCCAAAGTATGAATTAACTCACAACATATAACAAGATACTTAATTATATAACTATTCTAGTAAGAATATATGGAATGATAAAATCAAGGGAAGTAAAATTTTGGAGACATTAGTTTTCGTTATTTGTGTAAGTCATACTTGTCAAGGCGTGAAGGCGGCATGGAATTCTAGCTGAACGCCTTGTGACTAGGCACGAGTAGGCATCGCTTAGGCGACCTTTAAAAATAATAGTTTATGTATTTATACATGTGTCATGGTTTTCCCCTACTCATATACACACATTTCATAGTTATATATGTAGTTATCTACATATTTATGGTCGATCTCCTCATATATATATATATATATGACAAAATAACCGATTACATTTCTAATATATTACCATTAACAATAATGTCAAGGACACGAAAAGAATTATTGTAAAGAATGTAAGAGAGTGATCAACAAATAAATATATATTTATTATCATGCATAACTACAAGTATTGAGCAATGTAATGACTATCCTTCATAGCATAGCCACTTAATACAATCTGAATTGAAGGTGCAAACTAAGAAAAATTAAATCTGTACTAAGAGTATTAGATCCAGTCACAAAAAAGAGTATTAGATCCAGTTAAACCCAAAAAAGAATATTAGGTCCAATTAAAAGTGATATTTGGCACATAACATAGGCAACAATGCTGATTTTGAACATTAGGATAGCCACATTAAACATTAAAATATGTCAATATACAACCAAACCCAAAAAACTAAGTCAGCTTGGCATTATAGAAAAACTTGTCTCGACTAGGCGCAACCTTGGGATGCCTTACCGCTTAGGCGGCCGCCTAGGCGCACACCTTGACAAGTATGGTTTAAGTAATGGTGTACATGTAACACTAAGAGGAAGAATGAGAGGGTGTATCTTTTTCTCGTCATGTAACCCTTCTCTTTTTTCTCTTCCTTCTCCCCCATTTGTTTCCCCTATACCTTCATTTCTCTTTTTCCCTTCCTATTTTGCCGTATCTCATCCCTTCCCTCATTTGGGATTGTTGGTACTTGTTGTTCACAGATTCCCTTCTTCTTCTCTCCATGTTTTCTTCTTAAATTTATATTACTCAATGCCAAATTGCTAAGTTATATCTATTGCTATACTATACTACTATCTTCTAATCGTCTCCTATATCTCTCCCTCTATTGCTAGAGAGGCGAATGCACCCTCAGTGCAAGGGAAGTCAGATCCCACTTGGAAGCATGTTGTGGAGAAAATTGATGCTGATGGGAAAAAGACTTGGACTTGTCTTCATTGTACTAGTATGATCAAGGGTGGTGGTATCCATCGGTTGAAACAACATTTGGCCAGAATGGGAGGATAGATTCATGCATGCAAAGGTGTATCACATGATGTGTGGGAACAAATGAAAGCACTATTGAAAGGGCATGAGGAGAAAAAGAAGCAGGCAACAGACCGTAATGAGGAGATCAATCCATTTGTAGTAGCACAAAATCAAAATGTTGATGATCTTCAAGTCTTGGATACTCTTTCTTGGGTTTTTTCTAAATCTTCTGCTTTTGTGACTGATAAAGGGAAGGGTCAACTTCATGATTACTTTTCCCCAAGAACCACTCCCGAGTCACAACCTTCTATTAAATCTACATTTCTTACATCTGAGATAAAGGAGCATGTGCACTCTTTTAGTGGCAGATTGGTTCTACGACACTTGTATCCCTTTTAATGCAATCAATTCTCCATTATTTCAAAAAATGGTAGATGGCATTGCATTTGCAAGCCCAGGTATCAAGGCGCCCTCCTATCATGATCTCTGACTTAATCTTCTAGTAAAGTCGAAGAAGGAGATATCCCTATTTGTAGATTCATTTAGGGCCACGTGGGAAGAATATGGGTGCACTCTTATAGCAGATGGATGGCTAGATAAAAGGATCAGAAACGTGATTAATTTCTTGGTGTATTACCCAAAGGGAACCATTTTCTTGAAATTAGTGAATGCTAGTGAGATTGTGAAGACCAGAGAGAACTCGTTCAATCTTTACAAAGAATTGATAGATTGGGTTGGTCCTAAAAATGTGGTGCATATAGTAAGTGATAATGCTTCCACTTATGTCTTATGTGGTAAAATGATTGAAATTTCTTATCCCTCTATATATTGGTCTCCATGTGTTGTGCATTGTATGGATCTAATTTTGGAGGATATGGTTGATTTGGTACAAGTAAAGTCTGTTGTGAGCAAGGCTATGAAGATATCTACATTTATTTACAACCATATATATGTTCTACACGTGTTTAGGAGGAGACCAGGATGGGTAGAAATCATACGCTTAAAATTTAAATTTTTACTATTGATCTAAAAGTGTGAAAGCATGCATGTTTGTGTGATAGCTTATCATAAGATTTAATCTACAAATCTGTACTACATATATGAATGATAAAGGCTAAAACAAATTTATGTTTCAGAATCTAGTTCAATGCACCATATTTACAAATGATAAGGCTCAACATCTTCTAATTTAGTAAGCTTTGTTCTTGTTGGGCACGTGTCGGGCAGCAGTGATGGAGTCTCAGTCAGCTTGGTCAGATGTCCAACACTATTATTAGTAATAGGCACTCCCAATCTCTCTCTCCCCGCTCTCTCACCCTAGCGTCGCTAGGGTTCTTCCAGCATAGGCGGCTGGCTGGGGGGAGGGGGTTTGGTTGCCGCAAAGCAGTGCCCCGCTCCCCCTCAGCCTCTTCTCACCCGTCATAATATGGTCTCTTCTTCGAGAGGTGTGTGGGTGTGGTCTCTTTGGAGGCATCGGTCTTCTTCCTCCCTGTCGTTGAGTCCAGCTACGATGAGTTTCCTATCCCCTTTCTCTTTTAATGGCTTTCTGTTTAGATTATTCTCTTGTTTTGTCTATCTCGCTATTAATCAACACTGCTTTCTCTTCTCGTGGTAGATTTTCTTTCTCGGTCAATTTTGTTGTGGAGTTTGTATGGCAGCAAGTGCGGGAAAAATATCCTTTTGGAATACCGATTTGGTGCAGCTACTCTACCACATATACATACTCAGGTTGAAGGTATTCCTCATAGAAAGCTGCCTTAGCCAACAAAGGAGAAGAGGGATCTATACATCATTGTCCTTATCAGATTCCGATATGAGTTTTTGTGGTAGTTTGTATCTGTTCTTGATCTTTGTGTGGTATTTTAGTTTGTTTTTCTCCTCATGTAGATGTCGTATGGCTCCTCCATAATGAAATTTGTCTGTTTAATGCCAAAAAAAATAGTAAGCTTTGTTCTAAACATCTAAAGATGTGACTTCTAATATGGTGTATACATGTCATAAGTATAACCAAGTGTGCTCAACTTAGATTATTTTCATGTTTGAGTATTCAATATAAATTGTAAGATATAATTTATATGTTTATTTTGAATTGTCAAATATATGTATATATATGTATATATACATATATATATATATGTATATATATATATATTTATATATATATATATATATCTGTGTGTGTGTGTGTGTGTATACATATATATGTGTGTGTATATATATATATATATATGTATATATATATATGTATATATACATATACGTATATATACATATATGTACGTATACGTATATGTGCATATACATACATATATGTATACGTATATGTACGTATATGTACATATATGAATATATATGTATATATACATATATGTATATATACATATATATACATATATATGCATATATTATGAATAGATGAAAAATGCTTACGTTCACATATTCAATATGTATACAAGAAGAGTACTTACTTTTTCAATGCCCATACTTGATTTTTCTTACACCAAAGAAATGAGGTCCTCATAGATGTGAAGAACGTATAGAAGAAGAAAACCTTATATAGTCCAGTCCCGCAACTATGTGCAACATATCATGTGAATATCAATTGTCATCAATTAATGATAAATGAGAACCTACAAGAGAAAGTTCAATGTATTAGAAAGACAATACATGAAATGCACATATCTCCGGATGTGCGTCAGACACATAAATCCGAATGTGCAACAGACACATATCTTCGGATGTGCAACGAACACATTTTCCGCATGTTCTATGGGGCATATTTTCCATATGCTCACTCGAAAACCAAAACAACATATACATTGTGCGTTGAAAAACAAAACATCATGCATTTAGAAGTTTAGGGGACCGGGAGGGGTTTCCAAGAAGTGTTTCAGTACAAGACTCCACTCAGTCTTTTTCCATGTAAAATCATCAAAAAAACCTGAAAATGCAAAGAAACATATGAACATATAGTGAAAGTAACTATGCATCTATATATATCAAAGAAAAAAATGAGTTAGTTCATGTTTGAAAACTTACTTATTTGTAATAGAAGGCTGACCTTTCAATCAAGCATGTGTGGTATATTCATATATATAAATTACTCTCAAATTCATACTTTGCATAAGGAAGAATTTCTTTAATGAATGTGACATTCTTTTCTTGCATCAAAGAATTTACTATGTGTTAATCGAAGAATGAATCGAGAAGAAAATAATATATATCTCTTTCCATAATGAGTGTGCGCATATCATCTAAATAGAAATCATCATCACATATATAAAACTATATACCTGTAAAAAAATGATACCTTAGGGGCACATATCACTGAATGTGCATAAAACATATAACTTCAGATGTGCAACATAAACATTTTCCGCATGTGCAACAGGGCATATTAACAAACATGGCACATTTTCTGTGTGCAACATGGCATATTTGTTGGATCCTAGATAAGTGATTAGATGCTCTAGAGGGGGGGTGAATAGAGCTGAAATCACTTAAACAAAATTCATTAAACCTTCAAGATATATGACAAGATAAGGTTCCTAAATAGGTAATTTGAGTGCAAATAAAACATGCATAGCAAGGATGAGAGAGATTGAACATACACCAAGAGACAAGCTATTTAGAGTGGTTCCACACTTCAAACTAGAAGTTTGTCAGTCCACTTGCCTAGAGAGGTCAACCTCTAGGACTTCCAAACTATTGCACTCTTATATTCATTCATAAGACATACAATGCATGACCAAACAAAAGACTTACCTATCCAATACAAAGAGTCTTCAACCTTACCAAGGACTTACCCACTTTGCAAGAGTCTTCGGCCTTCCCCAAGGACTTACCCACTCTTGCACAAGTATTCATCCTTGCAGGGATCACCCACTCTTCTTGGATCTTCAGCTTTTGACTTCACCTTCACTCGGAGAAGCTTCCACTAAGGTCTTACCCACTTGAGTTTGAGTCTTCTACCTTCTCCAAGGACTTACCCACTCTAGCTCCAAGTCTTCAGCCTTGATCTTCACCAAGGGATGCCTTCCCTTGTTCTTCTTCACATCTCTTGGACAAGAGAGAGAACCTTCATCTTCATGATTGAAATGAGAGATAGGGAGGTGGTGGAAGTGAGAGCCTCACAAGATATACATATAGGACTAGCTCTCTTACAGATTTCATACTCACTCTAATGGATGTAGCAAGTGATTAAGCTTAGAGAGAGAGGAGGATATAGGAATCACTCAACTATAGAATAGGAACCTCACATAGAGTTTGCAATGAATGCTCAACCTTAGAATGAAGCCCAAGGGGTCCTATTTATAGCTGGGGATGCCTCTTAGCCTTTGGGAACACTTGAGAACGAAAACTAGCCATTTTGTGGCTTGCAAAGGATCTATTTTCACTTGTTGCAACTCCACAACGGCTAGAAGCACTTTTCTGCACTTTTCTGTACAGTGCATTCGGTCGAGTTTCTATAAGGGTAACTCGACCGATAGAGTAAAAGACAAAGCCGATATTCAGACCATCGGTCAAGTTTGTCATGAGGAAACTCGACCGACCAATGAAAATCGATTTGGTCAGTTACTCCATCAGTCGAGTTCTATGTAAACACAACTCGACTGATGCAATCTCTAGAAAATTGATCAAGGATGATCGGTCGAGTTTTCAGGCTGGGAAACTCGACCGACAAAGTGCCTGTAATCAATTTTCAAAGTTGCATCTAAAGTGATCTAATATTTGATCTAAGTGCTCCTGATATTTTTCTAAGCTTAATTACAAGTCATACAATTATTACAAGTGATTTACAACATGATTCTAATGGATATACATCATATTACAAAAGTTTGCACTTGTATGACTTTGACTTGTCTTTTCTCCAATTTGATATGCACAAGTTAGGGAAATTGGAGTGTGTCTATACCTAATCTGAAATCACTCAAGTAGAGACATTAGACACCAATATGTGGAATGGTTAGTCATCATCAAAAAACGAGTTTAGTCAATTTAGACGTGAGTCAACATTGACCTAATTGACCTTGAGTTAACAATCTCCCCCTTTTTGAAGATGACAAACCATTCCATAAATGTACTGAAAGCTTTTAAGTAAAGTCATACCTTTGGAGAAACCTAGGGATTTCAATAGAATTGAGTTCATATGCTCCCCCTCAATTGATGCGCATGGAGTTTTCATACTCCCCCTCAATTGATGCGCATGGAGTTTTCATACTCCCCCTCAATTGATGCTATTTCTCCTGCATGGTTAGCTTTCACAAAATTTATAGAAACTATGTATTATACTCATATATGTTCTACACATATATGTCTTCTCCCGTTTTTTTACCTTCTCCCCCTTACATGGACATACTTATCTTCTTCATGTAAGACATGCCTTCTTCCTCTTTTAAAAGAAGACATACCTTTCTCCCCCTTTGTCATTTCAAAAAGTGGTGTTATGAAGAAAGTAAGAAACATCACTTGTTAAAGAGAAAGGAGATAACACAAATATATATAAGGAGAGTAGAAGAGCATAGATAGGGTCTTGTCCAAGCATAGAAAGAAAAGAAAGTTAAAGCATATACTTGAACAACCCAAAAAGCAAGATAAAGTGCTGTAGAAAAACAATAAAACATAATTTTGACCCTCAAGATGACGGATTTTGACCAAAAACCATCAAAGCTCATTGCAAAGCAATGAGTCTTGCTCAGAAGATTGTTTCTGCATGACAAACACTAGTCTTGCACCAAAAACTGAAACTGGAGCAAAATCTACATAAAATCCAAAAAAATTCTCCAATTTCTACATATAATGTAGATCTATGTACCCTGCATCACAATGTTATGCAAGCAACTCAAGATAGTAGATATGCAATTCAAGGAACAATCTTGAGCATGTATGAGACAAAATACAAGCATAGCATATAGATGGGCAAAGATGCCAATTATAAACAAGGTTAGAACTACATGTATATGAACTACTAGTAGATGTTATCATAAGTTAGGACTACTAGTAGGATCTAGATCATAGCAAGAGATACCAAAAGATACACAAGATAAAGCAAGCTATGAGTAGATGTAGAGATATATCCAAACAAAGAGATAAGCAATTTTAGACGCATGAAAGGATATAACTCACATAAAAATATGCACCATTACCAAAATATGATTACCACTAAGAACCTCAAGGTTGTATCAATACAAGATATTCACCTATATAGATGTAGCAAGTTAGAGAACAACGAAAGCAATTTAAGACACAACCAAGAGATCCAAAGAGATCATCATCAAAACCTGCAAAACAACTCAAAGCAAGGAATTGCAAGATATATGTATACCAATTTAGAGCAATTAGAGAGATAGAGTTGTAATCAAGATAGGCAAGTTAGAACATGGAAATATGCATATATAAAGGTACCAAATGAGAGTGCCAAAGAATAAGGCTATTGGCTGAGAAAATCTAGTTGAGAGGGAAATTCTCATTCAATAAGCCAACTGTGTATTCTGTGCACAGTGTTATCTGTCGAGTTCTGTGCATTGACAACTCGACCGATGACAGCTGTTGGCAACACTCATTGGTGCCTATTGGTCGAGTTTCAAGCAGGGCAAACTTGATCGACAGAGCAGCTGTCAAAAAGCACATATATTTCATAAAAACATATTTAAAGGCATGCTAAAAATACAAACCATATCCAAACATGTCTAAGCAAGTGAGTAATGCACTATACAAGCATTAGAAACCGTTTTTGAGCAAGAGTGTGAAGAGAAACACAAAATACCACTTTTGACTCAAAAACCATATGCATAGTGCACACTAACTTGACAAAAACAAGTTAGAAATGGTTACAAGCAATAAAACCATTACCTTTGTGCTTACCATTGATTTTCCACTTGTTGTCACTCTCTACACATCTCACCTTTCTTCTTTTATGTGGATTGACAAGTCAATTTGCAATTCAATAGCTCAAGTCAATCCATTTGCATGTACCTACAAGAAGAAAGATGAAATGGTCCCCAATCATATTTTTAGGTTCGGAGGGGTTAGCTTAGCAACCCAAGTCCTATTGCTCTTGGGTGCTTTCCTAAAAGGACAACAAGTAGAATAATCACCAATTTCATTGCAATAGTTGCATGTGCCCATAGTCTTGGAACTAGAGGATTCTCCATGGAATATTGGAGGTCCTTTATCTTTGTTGTTCCCTTGACTACTATCATATCCTAAACCATGTCTACCAATTTGTTTAGTAGAATGGTGTAGGATGTCATTAAGACTTTTTTTACCAACTAAGAATCTTTGCAAAGAAGATCTCAAACTATCATTATCATTTATAAGAGAGGTAATAGTAGAAGACAAATGATTGATATTATCTTTATCATGTAAAAGATCATTTTCTAAGCAAAGAGTTTTAGTTAAATAAGAATCTCTATCAATATGAAGAGCAGCAACATTGTTCTCTCTATTAGTAGAACTAGAACAAGATTCATGCACATTGATTTTAGCAAGCAAGGAGGCATTTTCTGTTTCTAATTCTTGCAAAACATAATCTTTGTCCTTGTTTTCAGATTTAAGAACATCAATATCATGCATGAGAGAATCAACAATTAAGGTATGCTCTTCATTAGAACTAGTCATATGAGGTTGAGCTTCTAGAAATCTAATCTTATCAAGCAAACTAACATTTTCAAGTTTAAGAGAATCTACTTGACTAAGACAATTATTTTTATCATCAAGCAAGCAAGAATTATCATGTTCAAGATCATCTAGTTCAACATATAAATTATCAACAATTTTAGTAAGCTTTTTCTTTTTCCTTTTAGAAGACTTAAGAGAGGCACAAGTATCAAGAATGATATCAATCAAAGATTCTTTATCTAAAGAGTTTAGATTTACCTCACTTGAGTCTTCACTTGTTGATGCTATAAGAGCAAAATGTCATTCTCCTTCATCACTAGAGCTTGAGCTTGATCCTTCACTTGAATCTTCAGTTGAGCTTGAAGTGGGGGAGCCACTTGAGCTTGATTGCCATTTCTTCTTGTAAAGATAGGTCTTTTTTCCTTGTGGGAAATCTTCCTTGTAGTGACCCTTCTTTCCACATGTGAAGCACCAGATGGAGGAGGACTTGCCTTTGTAGAGTTTACCCTTGGAGTACATGGCATCTTCTTTAGCTTGAGAGGATGGAGAGACTTGTTCCATGATAGCTTCAATTTGAGCCTTCATTACAACTTTATTCATTCTCTTTAGCTCTTTCTTCTCTTATCTTTCTACTTCCTCCCTCTTGTCAAGTGTAGCTTCATGTACTTGTAGATTTCCAATGAGCTCTTCAATAGGAATATCCCTAAGAGACCTTGCTTCTTCAATGGAAGTCACCTTGGGTTGCCATCTCTTGGGGAGAGTTCTAAGGACCTTTGAGTTGATCTCTCCACTAGACATAGGATGTCCTAGAATAGCAAGACCATTTTAAATGGTGTTGATCCTTGAGTACATGTTGGCTATGCTCTCCTCCTTTCCCATCTTGAAGTTCTCAAGCAGCCCTTTGAGCATGTAGACTTTTCTTTCCTTCACTTGATCTGTCCCTTCATAATTGATGCAAAGCTTTCTCCATACCTCATAGGTTGTTTCACATGAAGAAATCCGGTTAAACTCGGTGGGGGTCATGGAGGCATAGAGGATGTGCATGGCTCTAGCATTCAAGGTTGCTTTCTTCACAGTATCTTCATCCCATTCTTCAATCCTTGTCTTTGGTACCATGTATGGGTTGTTCACCATTTGCCACATCTCAATACTTGATCCTTGGATGTAGAATTGAAGCCTTCTTCTCCAATAGAGGAAATTTCTCCCATATAAGATTGGAAGGCTGGTCGAGAATCTCCATCCTAGGTAGTCACCCATCTTCTCATACTTGTTGAAGTATGCTTGGAGAAGACCCGCTCTGATACCAATTGTTGGATCCTTGATGGGTGATTAGATTCTCTAGAGGGGGTGAATAGAGCTGAAAGCACTTAAACAAAATTCATTAAACCTTCAAGATATATGACAAGATAAGGTTGCTAAATAGGTAATTTTAGTGCAACTAAAACATGCATAGCAAGGATGAGAGAGATTGAACATACACCAAGAGACAAGCTATTTAAATTGGTTCCACAATTTAAACTAGAAGTGTGTCAGTCCACTTTCCTAGAGAGGTCAACCTCTAGGACTTCCAAACTATTGCACTCTTATATTCATTCATAAGACATACAATGCATGACCAAACAAAAGAATTACCTATCCAATACAAAGAGTCTTCAACCTTACCAAGGACTTACCCACTTTGCACGAGTCTTCGACCTTCTCCAAGGACGTACCCACTCTTGCACAAGTCTTCAGCCTTGCAGGGATCACCCACTCTTCTTGGATCTTCAACTTTTGACTTCACCTTCACTCAGAGAAGCTTCCACTAAGGTCTTACCCACTTGAGCTTGAGTCTTCTGCCTTCTCCAAGGACTTACCCACTCTAAATCCAAGTCTTCAACCTTGATCTTCACCAAGGGACGCCTTCCCTTGTTCTTCTTCACATCTCTTAGATAAGAGAGAGAACCTTCATCTTCATGATTGAAATGAGAGATAGGGAGGTGGTGGAAGTGAGAGCCTCACAAGATATACATATAGGACTAGCTCTCTTACATATTTCCTACTCACTCTAATGGATGTAGCAAGTGATTAATCTTATAGAGAGAGAGGAGGCTATAGGAAGCACTCAACTATAGAATAGGAACCTGACATAGAGTTTGCAATGAATGCTCAACCTTGGAATGAAGCCCAAGGAGTCCTATTTATAGATGGGGATGCCTCTTAGCCTTTGGGAACACTTGAGAATGAAAACTAGCCATTTTGTGGCTTGCAACAGATCTATTTTCACTTGTTGCAACTCCACAACGGCTAGAAGTACTTTTCTGCACTTTTCCGTACAGTGCAATCGGTCGAGTTTCTATAAGGGTAAATCGACCGATAGAGTAAAAGACAAAGCCGATATTCAGATCATCGGTCGAGTTTGTCCTGAGGAAACTCGACCAACCAATGAAAATTGATTTGGTTAGTTACTCCATCGGTCGAGTTCTATGTAAACACAACTCGACTGATGCAATCTCCAGAAAATTGATCAAGGATGATCGGTCGAGTTTTCAGGCTGGGAAACTCGACCGACAAAGTGCATGTAATCAATTTTCAAAGTTGCATCTAAAGTGCTCTAATATTCGATCTAAGTGCTCCTGATATTTTTCTAAGCTTAATTACAAGTCATACAATCATTACAAGTGATTTACAAAATGATTCTAATGGATATACATCATATTACAAAAATGTGCACTTGTATGACTTTGACTTGTCTTTTCTCCAATTTGATATGCGCAAGTTAGGGAAATTGGAGTGTGTCTATACCTAATCTGAAATCACTCAAGTAGAGACATTATACACCATTATGTGTAATGGTTAGTCATCATCAAAACACGGGTTTAGTCAATTTAGATGTTAGTCAACATTTATGTAATTGACCTTGAGTCAACAATATTAACAAACATATAAATATGTGTGATAACTCCTTTGAAGCGGCATTGTCATTCAACAAGGAAGGTCTTGTAATGAAAGAAAACTTATTGGAACAAAACCATAACAAGCTTATGATGTAGAAGTCCACGATGGTTTGTAATGTTGTAGTTGCATGTAAGGTGTCCTACAAAAAATAATTTTTCAAAGTGAGTGATAAATTGTATTTATTTGTAATGTATTTTTTCTCTTAGTGTTAAGCTAGATTCAAGAGTAAATTGCATAAGAAAATCTTGAATATTAACCATCATCACGATATTATAAGTAAAAATATGTAGAAGAAATTTTGTAAATTGTAAATCGTTTTTTATTTTCATATTTGAAAAGATTGAAGTGCATTTGATAAAGATTGTAAATCCATTTGATGTCAGTGGTTATGCTTAATTTGATTGGATAAATTACACCCAATAAAAAAACTTAATTCAAGATATGAATGGCTTATACTGACACAAGAACATTTTCCTACACGAATTGATGTTTCATTTTATTAGATTAATTATAGGATGATTTATTATACCATATTTTATCTTACTTTATTATTATAGGATGACTTCCTTTTACCCTAATTAAATGTGGTATTCTAATCCAATGAGAATGGCATCTAAGTACTAACTATGTACCACTTTGAAAATAGTGAATAAAGAAAAGTCTACATACACAATGGCACAAACAGTTCCCGGTGATTCTCTAAGTGTATAAAGGAAAGTCTACACACAACAACTAAATAAGCCCATAAAACATGTACATTATTATATTGTATGACACTAAGAGGGATTAAGACTATATTTAGAAACAATTGATTCATATCCTCAACATGTCATTTTATATTAAAACCAAAAGGCATACAAATCTATACAAAATACCATTTACTTGAAAGTACATCTACTTTCTAAAGTATTTTGACACGTGTGTACATAATTTTCAATATAATATAGTACTTGATTTGGTGAACAAAGAATAATATCAAAAAAAGTCTGAAAGTATTAGACAAATTTCCTTCATATAAGTGTATAATGTTCTATGCAGTCAATGATTTCCTGCATTTGGTTTGTTAATCTAAGAATCTGAATCTAAGAAAAGGAATCATTTTAACTTCATTACTTAGTCCATATATATTATATTTGGAAGAAGAATGATTGTTTACTAATAAAACTACAATGATCATCGGCAAGGTCACACTATAACTTAATGGAGTCAAACATGAAAAGTACTAGGTACAAATTAAGTGATTAGTTTAAACTTTTACGTAAGCAAGCAGCAACTAGGATTTCATTATTGCTAGCTATAAGTTTAATTTTCATTTTACTATTGTTGGTTTTGACCTTTTTCACAAAACATGTCCCGATTACACCATCATTCTAATACTATGCAATTATTTGATTATAAGAGAGTGTTAATGGTTGTATAGTTTATATCAAAATCAAAGAAAACTCTACAACAAAGGAGAGACTAAAGTATGACTGAGTAGGATTTAACATGAATAAGTGACACGAGGCTAGGAAGAGAAAAATGCTTACAATACAGATGCAATTTTACAATCTGTCATTATTATTCAGTTTAACTTATCTCCAATAGAAGACAATGCTATTTGATTGAAAAAAAAAACATAACACCTATGGTACATTGAGACTACAAACAATAGTTAATAACTCTTAAGATCTTACTAGTTAAAATAAAGCACTGGAATATTGGCTAATAACTTTTAAAATCTTACTAGTTTATTTGAAGCACTTAGGAGTTGTCAACAGAGAGAATAGTATTGTATCAACACGGTCTCATTACGCTACTGCAATTAATTCATGGTCCAAGAAAGTCGATCCATGTGAATTCATGGTTGAAGCAGCTTCCTGGATGGTGACCTGCAAAGGGACACAGAGAGTCCCAACCCAGAAGGAGCCACCAAGAATGCTACAAACGCATCCGTCAAGATCCAGCATCTTGCACCCTATGGATTGAGCAGGACTTGGATTAGGTGTTTGAGGCATAACATCAAGCACCTAGCTAGAAATGACTGTCAGTGGCAAGTTCCTAACATACCTCTCACTGCTGCTCCCTCGGTCTGCAGCAGAAGAGGAAGAGGAGGGGGAATCGCTAGCTCGAGAATCCCTCTGCCCAACAAGCCCTCCCTCACTGCCATGGTCACCTGGATCTTCTGCAACCTGGTCCCCTGACGCTCCATCCTCAATCAGGTATCCAATCCTCTCCACCGATCCAGCCTGACCACAGACATCTACAGCCACGCCTGCATCCAGGTCACCTAGGGGTTGAGTCGCTGACAACCCGCCTTGGTTGTACTTCCACGTGAGGAACCGCTCACAGAAGTCCGAAATTGATGGCGAGCTACAAGGAGGCGGAGTCAAGGGGTGAAAGAGAAGGGGTCCATATCTCCAGGGAGGTTCCTCGCCTCACGTCATGGTCGTCTCTGGAGATGGAGGCCAGGTTGTGGGTCGTCGTCCTCTTCCACCGCTCCCTTACGAGCAGGTTCAACATTGCTGCACAGGATACCTATGACTGTGATCGACCCTCAATAGGCTGGCTAGGAGGATCACCTGGTAACGGAGCCCCAAGGTCGCCCGCGTGCCGCCTCCGGCTTGAGATCATCTTGTCCGCCGTCGCTCCTAGGGCGATGCCCCTAGGGTGTAGTAGTCCCCGCCCGCATCAAGAGAGGTAGTTCAACCAATGTTATGGAATATTGGGTGATCATTATGGAAACATAAGAAGAGGGGACCTGGAGAACTTAATTTTTTATGAAATATATTTTTCAAACCAATGTAAATACAAAAATTACAAACTATTTCTAAAAGTATCAATAATATTTGTGAATGAAATCAATTGGTGTGGGTGTATGCTTTGGGCTTGATTTGATGGAAGGGGGAGAGGAGTTTTAATGATAGAAAGTTTTATAATTTACGTCAAAAAAAAACTTTGGTCGTTATTGGGTACATCAATAACGGCCAACAAAAATTCTTTCCGCCTTTTATGTAGCAATTATGTCAAGATAATAAAGTGGTCGTGAGCTTTGACGTTAATACACCAGTTTCTTGTAGTGGGTTAACCACATTTACAATAATTTTGAGAGGATCTTGATACATATATTATTTGAGGATATAGGGTGGAGGACGAGATTTGGGGATTAGCACAATGGTTGAATTATTAACATTTTTCTCCAGTAGACCACAACCAAAAGGCTTATCATTAAAAGACCTAATACTTTCTCTTGTGACAATCCAATTTTTTGGGAGGAAGCCTACAACAATACCTTCATGGCCTGGATCTTTTAGCAGTGACATTAAGAAGAGGCTTTCATTAATCTCCTCCATAGTTGGTACTTTACCCATCACTTGTGCTTGTTCCTAGCTTAGTTTAGGAAAAGAATGGGTACGTTGAAAAGGCGGTGATAGTATGGGACCCATGACTAGGGTCTGTTAACATGTAAAAATATGGTTAGAGACCATCATAGAAAGGGCACTTTTATCATTTACCCATTCTTTCTCATTGTTATGTGATCTAATGATTTTGTTCTTCAGATGACGTTTCTTGATAGATGTGTGGAAGTAGTTATTGTTTCTACCCCCAACTTTAACCATTCACTGTGAGACTTCTATCTCCACTCCATCTCCTCTAGAATTTGAGCTTGCATGACTATGATCACATTCTCAACTTCAACACCATAGTGGTCCTCCAAGTGTTGTTGAGCTATAAGAGTCTTGTTTGCAAAGATTTCTTATTTCTTCACTTATCATTACTCACCATCTAGTCCCATTTCATAGCTTCCTCCTTAAAATATCATGAGTTCTCCATAAACTCATTTTCATTATCCCAATGTTTATTAAGGCCCAAATCTAAATCAGAGTGCTCTTTCCAGTGAGCATAGGTTCTACTTAGTTTTTCCAGAGGGGGTGTTTATAAGGATTGGAGTGTGGTCCAATTTAATGTGTTCAATGACATCCATAGTTGAGATATTGAATTTTTCCAGCTAAAAATGATTACCAACTGCCCTATCCAGTGGAATTTGTAATAGACCCCTTTTAAAGCTCACAAGGGGGACATTTTCTTACATGTCTACTAGACCACAATTTCCTAAAGCTTTGATAAACTCCTATATCTTTCCAAGTCTAGAGTTTTGCCTCCAATTTTCTTGTTTGAAAAAATATGGGCATTGAAATCTCCACACACAACCCTTGTATTAGTGCATACTGCAAGGATGGTTCTAAGCCTATCCTAGAGTAGCCTTTTTCTAGTTTTGAGGGTGGTTCCATAAACGAATGTGACTTGTACAATTCCATCGATCTTGCAATGTCTAAATTTCTTGTGTGACTGTAAGATATTGATGGAGATGATGTTGTCCTTCCATAGCAACCAGATTTCCCTTAAAAAACATTAGCTTCAATGTGAAGTGATCATGTAAATCCTAGTGTCTTGATGATTTGAGTTGTTGAATCTCTAGTAATAAGAGGTCCAATGATAGACAATACTTAAACATGATACTTATTGACAAGTTGTTTGACCTTGGTTTTGGTATCCTTATCAAGTATGCCCTATATATTCAAACACATAATGATTGTTAATATAGGTTTTTGGGTGGTATCTCCTCTCCTCCCTTACACAATTTCTTTTCCAAATCTTCTTGGTGGGACCATTTCCCTCATTTTTCTAGTTTTTGGCCTGATCATTCTAGGAGGGCCAACCTTCTTTCTATTTCACAAATGAATTCCAACATGGGTGTTACTGATTCTGTTGGAAACTCTCAGTTTTTCAGATTCTTTGCCGATGAATCTTATGTTCAAAAAGGGATTAGTGTCAAAGTTGATCCCTTCAATTATATTGTCCCTAGAGATATTAATAAACTATGGTTTGCATTATCTTCGTTCCCACCTAGTTCAAGCCTTGTTGTAACTTTTTATGCAGTCTCCTTCTATTTTTGGTTCTTATTTGATTCAGTGTGTTGGATCTTCTCCTTGTGTTTGCACTGTTTCTCACATTCTTTTTCCTCTCCCTCTAGTCAATGTTGGGTCTTGATGTTCTTGATTTGCAACAGTGTCTTGGCATCTGGTTCTTTGGTACTTGAATGTTAATATTTCTACATGATCATTCCAGTTTCTAGTAGGACACTCTCTGTTGATGTGCCCTACTTTTCCACACTATAGGTATATACAAGGGATATTTTCATATTGCACATTGTGATTTTTTCTTGATACAAGAATCATGGGCTAAGGGTTTCCCTATCACAATATCTACAACAAATCTAGCAAATTGCTCCCTTCTCTACATCGTGGTATTGATGTGTATTTTGATGGTCTTTGCTATTGGTAGAGTAGGTATGTGGATCCATATGGTCATGTTCTCTAGGTTGGTGTTGTACATAGAGAAGAGGGGATGCCATCTCTGTATAGAGAGGTATTGACCAAAGTCAAAGAGCTTCTAGGGCCCTCCTGTTAAGGCTTAGGAAATCTTCCTCTAGTTGCAATTGAACTAAAAAGTAGTCATCATCAAGGTCAATCAAACTGAACACTCCACTTGGTTTCCACGACATTCTGATCTTGTCTTTCCATGTGAGATAGCCTATTTCATATAAAAATTGTTTAACCACCACCAAAACTTCCAAGGATTTAGGAGCTTTTCAATTGTCTCTTACATGATCTCAAATGTCAGCACAACTCATAATCCTTCAATAACATATCCTCAGGCTTCAAAATTGTGCCCATGTCCATAGCATTAATGAAATCATAGCTGTGTGCATTTTCCAAAACATCCTTATAGGACACTTGGGGGCTAGTGGTCTTCATCTGTGATCTTGGAAAGTTATTACCTTTATTGGTATCTTGACCTACGTTGTTGTTCTGACCCTGGGTGAAGGTCTTGTTCTGTAGTACTGGGAATAATTTAGATTAAGGACACATCCATGGTGGTGGGGATTCCACATCCATGGATGAATCATGAAATGATTCGAACTCAATTGATGGGCTTTTTCAATGTGTACTAGTTTAGATTAAGGCCCAAGTTTTTGAGGATTTCCTTTCAATTCGATGTCCTTCCTTTGTCATATAGATCAGTCATGGTCACACCTTCCACTAATCTTGAAATCGTCATGACCACCCCTACCTGGGGGTTTGGTATCTTCTTCAACTCTGGTGGTCTTCCTCCATGGGGTACCGATGCAGCCTTAGTGTTGGACTTCATCTTGTCTTCTTGCATTTTAATCACATCTTGACATGTTATATTGCAAGCTATTTCCCCCAATAAATGATTTTCTATAAAATACACTTATGGAAACTCTTTGCATTTTAATAAGGTACTTGGACCATTCCTTAGATGGATGGGAGAAAAAAAAGAATGCTTGGTGTGTTTTCCATTCCATGACAATGATGCTAGAACTACTAGGGAGAGTCACAAAACAACTAATAGGGAGCTATGCCGCTTTCATTCCCCCAGTATTGTTTTGGCCCTATTGTTGGGAATAGAAAGAGCCATAGATCCCTAGTAATTGTGGTGTGATCTATCCCATTAAGCACCGTCTTTTTCCAACTTTCTTGACTGTGCTTGAGAAACACATCAGCTATGTGAGACCCCTAAGCTTGCTTAAAGTGTTGAACATGCTCAATTGCCATAATTTAGTACTTTAAACTTAATCTAACCTTTTGATATGTTTTGGTTTCATGTGAAAATCTTATACTTCAAATTTGGTCCATTTTGAACACTGTTTGTGCAAGTTACACAATTTTATGCACATTTTGGACTTTTATGGAATTTACCTAAATCTGAGGTTTTACTTGCAATTTGTCACATTCATTATAATCCTTATTTATTTAATTTCTTATTATTCTTGAACTTTTTGGGCCATGGGGCACCTAGTAGAGCCTTGGTTAGGAGGTGTTTTCTTCAAGGGTATTTTATGGTTTACCCCTTTGTGGTAGAGCTACCTTTACGAGCTATCAACCAATGGTTTATTTGATTGGCTTGGAAATCCAACAAACGGTGTCTAAGAAGGACTCCATGAATGGTGGAGCAGCTTCTTGTGTGGATTCTTGTATATCCATAATATTTTAAGGTCATGGACACATGGAGAGTTATAAGGACACCTCAAAATTTTCTCTTTCTTTATCCATAAGCCTTATATACTAATCCTTTAACACAAAAACAAAACCTTTAGCACAAAAACTGATGAATGACCTTATATTAGAACCGATGGATATGCCTTTGGGGCAACTGATGGTGATGACCCATGCTGAGAGGTGATAATGTTAAACATTTTTTAGACCTTATTTCAGTTCTAGACTCTTTTGGTAGCTCAATGATTGATGGTTTAGTGCCACAAAGATGATATGATACAATAGCGATTTTAACTGAACATATGATGGTGATCATTGATGGTAGTATTGACCTCATCAATTAATGATGGCATAATGTTTGACAACTGATTGTGGTTTAGGTTACCACACGATGTTGTAACTAGGTATCATGAGTTTCTTCAATCAAACATTAAATTGATGATTTTTTTGGTTATATGATCCAACGGTTAAACTTACATATAAACTGACAGTTTTATAATGTTAAACCTGATCCAATGTTTGTGAATGGATGCTTCAACCTCCAATGGATTAGAATGAATCCCATTGTATTATATGTGAGGTCTAATAATATGAATTTCATGGTTTTCCACATGTGATCAATTTAAGGAACTGTTTGTTGACCAGTGATGGTTTTCTGTAAACTTGCAACTGGTGGAGGGATTTACCCTCACATTCAATGATGGGTTTTATCCCTACAATTAATGGTACCCTTTATGTTATTAATCAAGGGAGGTCTAGAGTTAGATGATGACTCTTTCTAGTCACAACTTAATTACTTTAGAGGTGGTTTGTTCAATGTGTTTACTTATCTAAGTAACCAATGGTTTTACATTCTCAACAATCCAATGATTCAAAGTTGGTGCTTGTGGTATGTAGGTATGGCTTCATGATGTTGGAACCGATAGAGTTTTTCCTTTAATAAGGTATTCTTACCTTTTCCCTCATATGAATAGAATGTATTATGACCATATTGTGTTGATATGTAACCTTAATGGGATATATCTTGTTACATTTAATCTTAATGTAACCAAGTGACGGTGATTGATTATGATCAACCTTCCTTAGTGGAATAATAAAAAAATGGAGTACTCTTTTATTTTTGTAGATCACTAGTACACTATAATATGATGGTAATATCCTGATTTATGCATGGATCCATACTTGAGAATGGTATGGAATATGATGATGATGTTGTCTTATGCATATAAAATTATATGGGGATGTATGGGTGAGGGTTTCTGAATGAATGTTGAACTAAAACTTCAATGTAACCTACCTACTAAACCTAACCCTAATAAAAGTAGAGAATGGTGGTTAAACATGTTATTCTTTCGTGAATGATTAATATAATGATGGAATTTCCTTCCTAATGATTGATTGAAACTCTAATGTGTTAACTGGTAGTCATTATAGCTTCATGATATATGCTTTCTTATGCTAAACTTGTACATTATAAGTGTGATGATGGCCAATCATATCTAGCTTGCTTATATGTTGATATAACAAATGAATGATCTTAATTGCTAAGATAATCCTGCAATGTTATCCTGTGAACATATTTTAGCTCTTTAATGAAAATTATGATGAGCCTGTGTATCACATGTGTGGTGATGTTTGTTGAACCTTGTTATAAGGCATAGAAAGATAATGATGAACTTGTAGGAAATGATGTGATCGTCTTAATGACCTTTGGGCATGGTTGAGCCTTGAACGTGGTGAAATCCTCTTATATTAACAAGGGTTGATATCCTATAATGTTGTGATAAGGATTTATATAGTGTGATGTATGATGACAAGTGTATTCTCATGAATGGAAAGTAAATAGTACCATGTGATTATGAGATGGGGAACAATAAGTTTCATTTGTTTTATATCTTTTGAAGTTGTTATATGTTAATGCCTGCTAGGATAAATTAGGTTTTGTATGTCCACTTATTTGATGAAACCTTAATTCACCCAATTGGCAATAATTAATCAAGTGAAACTCTAATCATGTAGTGCCATGTTCCTTAGAACCATTTTAGTGTCAGAACTTGTCACTGGTGAAAGGAGTACTCCTAAGGGAAACTCGGAGTGCATACATAACATGTTGAGCATGCAGGAACAACTTGGTACCCTAATATAAAACAATTGAGGATGGCTACAGTCATGCTTCAGATATTGTGATATTGTGATGTGTGAAAGATAGCAATATAACTGCAAGATGCCTCTTATAAAACGGACATGCGTGAGCCTGTTCTCTAGTGTCATGACCAGTACCAAGGGCGGACTAGTTGTTAGGATCTTGACTATATGTCATTGTTGTGGCAGCTTTGACTAATATGTCACTGCCTTTTTGGCCCATACTGACCAGTTAGAGGAGATATCTTAGGATATGAACACTCCTACATCTTATACGGAATCCAATAGCCCTTCACAGGGGTCGGTTGGACTTTGGTTGGTATGATTCAAACTCCCCAGGGAATAATAAAAGATGTAATACAACCATGTAGCATATCAATTTAGGGTTATACACAATGCTTCACATTGGATGATAACCCTCATTTTCTTTACTTTAATAGAAATGGTGCATGGTATAATAGGAGATAATAGATATGCTTATATAGTAGTGATGTTCATGTTGTAAACATGGTTATGTTTTCAGATATACTAACAGTGATAATTAAGATTATGATGGTAGCTATGTTTAATACTGCTACCCATGCCTCTGTAACAAGAAATGCTTAAACTGCTAAGCATGATTATGCAATTAGTTGTGCTTATGATGTTAGCTCTACTCATGTTGTAGACTTTTTCATTTATTAAACATGCCAGTATTCATAGTCATGTTATTCTTCTAGACATATTCATGATGTTGAGATGCTTATGCTACTAGATTGCTTGTGTTGTTAGCAAGGCATATGATGATAGTCAGACTAATGAAGATGATTGTTATTAAATGTAGTATTATGAAACATGAGTAGATATATGATAAAAGAAATGGATTTATCTATTACCTGTATATACATTGATCATTATACTTGTTACTAAGATTATTTGCTTAACCTATTTAGCATGCTTGAACTGTTGAATCTACTCAATTATTTATTAAATACTCCAACTGCTCATTTTATATATTGTATAATATTTCATAATTAATATCTATTAGAGAGATATATATCTCTCGTTGGGACTGGGTCTCACCTCATGGGCCACCACATCTTTTTAGTTATCAGCAACAACAACAACAAAACTATTGTAGCAAGGAGTATCTGAGGTGATGGACCCTAGAGATGGTAGTTTAGTTGTCTAGTATGTCATAGAGTAATCCATGTACTCTCGGGTTTGGGCTAGAAAATTTTGTATATGGTGTTTCAAATGAATTAGGCTTTTGTTAGCATGTTAATGCTTGTTTATGTGACATATACAAATAATGTTCTCCTATGTATACATGTTGTGGGGGAGGGGAGAACCTTCTCGAATCTACCCTCCCCTGGTTTTCAGCAAAGGTTGGCTAGTTGGATGTCTGTGCTCTGTATCCCTAGAGGTCTTAGGAGCCGTCGTAGTTCATTCGCCGTAGGAGCCCTTCCACCCTGGAGCTGATTGGATGCGCCACGAGGTCCCGGCTAGACTGATTCAGCGTTTCGACTGCGTCGAATCTATTCCATTCACGAGTGATGGATAGATAGGAGCTGATCTTAGTCCAAATCGACCTTTGTGTCGCTGCTCCGATTGCGTCTGGTGGTCATGAGACCTTGGGATCCAGTGCAATGTTGCCCTTTGGCTTCGAATGGATGGAACATGTCTCGGCGCTGGACTCGGTGATGGTGGCTCCCCGTACAGGTGTGGGTGAGAAACGTTGGTCGGTTGGGCATCCACTGACAGGCCGGCGTTGCTACAGGCTTGGAGGCGCCCCCATCCCTGAAGCATCCAGGCGGAGGTGGGATCCTCGATGGGCGGATGGTCTTGTCGGACGACCTTACCCTCATTCTGCAGGTGTTTTTCTCCGCCCTGGTGAGGTCGTTCCACGTTGGTCGGCTAAGAAACTCCTGTCCGGCTGGCGGTGTCTCTGCTTGGTGGCCCTGTCTGCGCTGTGGTTCACTGCTGGAAGAAGGGCTGTCGAGGTGCTGTTGGGCGTTGTCTCCCCCTCTACTGCTGTGCGATGCTTTTATGGTGTTTGTTGGAATACCTCTGAGCAAACATCAGGTTGGGCATCTTCCCTAGCAGTGATCTTCTTCTACTGGCTTGGAGCACCTTCATGGTGTTTGACAGTTTGCCTCGTTGCATTTAGGTGTTCACGAGGATGGGCTTATGAGGGGGGGTGGTTCCTCCTCTCTTCCTTCTTGTCCTAGTGTTGCTGTGTGCAGGAGTTTGGTGATGTGTTAACAGCTTCTCGGAGACATGGACCATTGCAGGTTAGCATCTTGGGTGTGTGACTGGATGTTAGTTTGAAGTATCTCCCTACTCTTGGCATAGTACCACAACTTGTGGGTACAATTTTTAGATAGTTGGTGCTGTGCCAAGCTTGATGGAGTGATTGGTGCTGACATTTCCCTACCACTCTTCGTTGTTTAAAATGTGCTGGCTCTTGTTTCTCTTTTGGTTTGTTCAGCTTATGCTGTTCTGTGCTAGGGGTTTCTTTTCTTGGGTGTCGCCCATTAGAAACCTACAGTTGGATAACTGAGAAGATCAGAAACTTCTTATCTAGCTCTGGGCTGGACTGCTAGTGATTGTTCTATGTCATGTTGCTATTTATATTTGTGAGTATGCTGAATGCATGTAATAGTGTCATGCGTAGTCATCTTCTGGCTGGACAGCTGGGACCTAGCTTGTTTAGTTTGTTTGGTTTTCTTAGTTTTTGTGTTTACCTAGTTATCTTGTATGTCCCCGTGTGTGGGGATTTTGTTCCTTGTCTGAGCTTTATAGCTCTTGTCGATGTAATGGGGTACTTAGTGCCCAAAGTTTTTTGGTATTAATAGTAACACGCTTTTTGACCAACCAAAAAAATGTATACATGTTGTGGATAAGGCCATAAAACAAATTGTATCAAATTCTTGGCATAGTATACATTCAAAAAAGATGTTGGAATCTTATGCAAATGTACCCCAACATGTGTTGATGTTGAAATTGATTTTAATTTACCCTATTTTCTGGGTATGTGTTTAATCAATGATTGGTTGTGTTTAGTCTTTTGAGTATTCTCATTTAGTGTAACATGTTTTCACAAGCTACCCCTCAGTTGCTTGATTGCTTGCAGCTGACACTGAACCCTAAAATCATCATGTGAGTAAAACTTATGATAAATGATTTGACCTATCATATTATCATAATATTTGTTATTAGAGATCACATAAAATTATAAGCATCTAGAACTTTAAATCCAATTATCATCATAAAGGTTTATGTCATATTATATTACACAAAATCCCATATTTTACTTGATGAGCCCATTTAGTCCATTAGTTCAATAATAACTTCAATGACGACACATTACATATCACCACTTATATACAACATCATTTTATTATTCTTGTATATGTTAAAGCACTTTTTAATCTACATTAATTATATATGTGTGTATATTTACAACCAATTACTTATTCATCTCATTTAGGTCATTATGTGCATATCATTAATCATTGTGACATATATCACATGTTTAGTGAACTCAAAATCACATATTAAGTCATGTTTAGGCTATTCAAGTACTTTATAGGTTACTAATATAATTCATATATTAATTACAACTAGTGTCAATAATATATCATATGTGGTACCAAGCATGTATAGGTCAGGGTTAGTCGGTGACAACTTAGGCTTTATGTCAACATGCTTACCATTCATATCATGTATACCAACAACATTTGTGGCAACACAACCCACTATCACACAAACAGTGAGGTGTTACGCAAAAATGTGCGGAAATCACAATAACCACATATTATTGAAAATACGGGTAAATAAAAACCGATTGTGGAAAACTGATAAACTGGGATCATATTACATTCCAGTCCATATCCTGCAAGAAACATATTATATACATTCATACAAGCCATGATACATGTCCACAGCTTAGAGAAACAACTGCCCTATCATATCATGAGTGCATCACCTATTCATATACATAAAGGCCCACATCCGGCCAGCAGCAGGATATACAAAACATCATCGATCGTGCATCGTGAAACAACGTCAAAACACCGCCAAGGACCTGAGAGTACAGGGATGACTCTAGACTCTATCACAAAACATCCAAACAACAACATATCCAATGCTTTCCTTCTACTAATCTTCTTGCTTCTCGACCGCAACTCTGCGACCACCACCATGTCTAGCTCGACTACCTAAAAAGGGGTAAACCAACGGAGTGAGACAATTGAACATTGTCCCAGCGGGAGGCATAACTCCCCGCCAAAACTACAAAACCTCAGATGAATATATACATTAAGCAGTTAACTGATAGAAGATATAACAAGAACAGTCTATGAAATAAAGCTATCTGAGCTTATTAGATATATCCAAGTTCTACTGCCATAGAAGAACATATAAATAACTGCAAGATATAAAGAGAGTAACTACACAAACAAGGCATCAACCAATGTTTCGTGTTTGTCTTAAGAAGTATATACTAAATGGCTGGATTACGTTTTATTATGCCCTGAGGAAGTGAACCGTACCGTTCAAATCCAACCTTCGGCTGCGAAGCCCATAACCGGTGTCATACAAGGTCAATGGAAGAGCCGGAATCCACGACCTCACCCCTCGTGGTCAGTACATGAGAACACAAAGCAGGACCGCAGTCTCATGCTTGAGTGGTCTTAAGCCACAGGGTCAGCTCCTCAGGCTACTCTTCCTCTAGACCGCTGACGTGGTGTTTGAATGCACTAACAAATTCACCCGGGGCTGAAATCCCCGAGCTTTTACCAAAACCAAGTGCAATAATACCACCCGCAAGCGGACGAGTCTTATCGTAGTATAGTTGAGGATCGAACCCAAAGGACAACGTTTTTAATAATCCTTGTCAGTTAGATCTAGCTCGAGTAAAACTAATTTTTAGAACAAATGGTTGATTTGGGTTGTTTAAACTAATTGCAGGAAAGTAAAGGCGGAGTTAAAGATAGGTTCAAGTCAATGATATGGAATCACTAGGATGGTACCAGGTTTGACCACTACTACACACAAAAACATGCTCATTTGCAAACAATCCAGGTAAGATATAACACTCCAAGTAGAGCTGCTGTGGAACCCCCCATACGGGCATTAGGTTTGCGTAAGCATCACCATAAGCATCAGATTTCTCATTGCCATCTGGATCACATGTCTTACTGCTCTGAAGATACAGAAATCCACAGAGGTTGTGAACCCCCCATACGGGCGTTAGGCACACAGAAGTGTCACCGAAGGTTAGATGGCTCGTCACCTCGCGGATCATACACTTACGACCTCGATGGAATCCCATCCTATTTCTAGTTTGGGAGTCAGCCACGTTAACTGATAAGCAAGAAGGCAGGTAACATACAAGCAAACATCGACGGTTAACAAGACAATACAAAATCCAACTAAGGTTGTGAACCCCCTATACAGGCGTTAGGCGCACAGAAGCGTCACCGAAGGCTAGATGACTCGTCCCCTTGCGGATCATACACTTACTACCTCAACGAATCCCCTTCCATTTCTAGTTAGGGAGTCAAACTTGTTAAATGACGTTCAAACCCATGCATTGAATCTATCGCAACATAGGAAGCACAAAGATGAAAAGAAGCACATAACCAACCCACAAGCTTAATGATAAACAAAAAAATGAAGAAATGTATACATTGCCATGGAAAGTTTAACAAAAGAACATGGTTTGCATGGGCAGCGGAGCTAATCCCCGCACCCCAGCGAAAGAGGACTACTCACTCATGGTGTGAGATACAAGAAGGATAAGGGAGAGAGAAAGATCCGCCATGAGCTCGCTGTAGAGGGTGGACGCAGCCCGGTGAAGTAGATGCGCTCCTTGCTCCGTCTTCCTTCTCTTCTTGGCCTCCTTGGATGCAACACCAGCAGTAGGTGGAGTGGAACTTGGTCGGGATGGTGCTCTGGCAGCCTATCAGCGTCCGGATATGATCCCTTGAAATGAGGACCCTGGGGGTCTATTTATAGGCTCCGATATGATCCCAAACGGTTTGGGTAAGTTGCTGGAAATGTCTTCTCCAAACGGTTTGGAAACCGTTTGGGCGCCAAACGGTTTGGAGACCGTTTGGGCACCAAACGGTCTACTTCGATCGGTCTTGGCCTTGGCGTGGATGCGCGGCTTCAGTTCTTCGATCGGTCCTTACGCTTGCGTCAAACAGTCTTGGAGACCGCATGAATCCAAACGGTCTGGAGACCGCATGAATCCAAACGGTCTTGAGACCGCATGAACCCAAACGGTCTTGAGACCACATGGACCCAAACGGTCTTGAGACCGCATGGACCCAAACGGTCTTGAGACCGCATGGACCCAAACGGTTTTGAGACCGCATGAACCCAAACAATCTTGAGACCGCATGAACCCAAACGGTCTTGAGACCGCATGAACCCAAACGGTCTTGAGACCGCATGGACCCAAACGGTCTTGAGACCGCATGTACCCAAACGGTCTTGAGACCGCATGGACCCAAACGGTCTTGGGACCGCATGGCTTTCTTCGGAAACTGATTTCGTCATCTGTTCTTCGTGTATTCCAGCAAACGGTCTTGGGACCGCATGGACCCAAACGGTCTTGAGACCGCAAGGACCCAAATGGTCTTGAGACCGTATGGGTGGAATTGCTTGATTTTCCTGCATTAAATGAAAGATATTTAGTTAAAATCTTGATTATTGAATCAACTAAGTAGTTATGTACATTATGATTCATATTAGGATGAAAAGATGTAGAATAGATATGAAATTGTTCCAAAAAGGCAATTGAATTTCATGATGAGTATGCACTCATCAAAACACCCCAAACTTAAACTTTGCTCGTCCTCGAGTAACATAAAATCTGAAACTGTTGCCTAATGAAATACTTTCAATCTGTGTGAATGCTTCATCTTCACATCACGAATGTTTTCTTTCTGCTCAGTATGAATCAGTACCTGAACCTCCTGGGACCACTAAACACGTCTTATATTAGCTTCGTTCCTGAGTTCGTTTTCCAACATCACTTCCTCCTCACCTTTTCCAACAACAAGAATATCAAAAGAGTTTTATAAGAGTCCAGAGGTACCCGTAGAATCAACAAATGTGCATCTGATCTGACACTGGTGTATTTTCAGAAGGAGGGGGCATGTATTGCGCCCTTAGGTAGAAAAAGGAGTGAAAGGTGGTATGGAAGGAAGAAGTAAATCTCTCCTCTATTTGACTCGATATTTTTATTGGTTTTGCAATTTCATTTATTGCATATTTTTTTGTGTGCACTTTGGCATCTTTTATTGCAGATCTCTCCTCTATTCAACTTGAGATTGCATTTCTTTGTGTGCACTTTGGCATCTTTTATTGCAGATCTCTCCTCTATTCGACTCGAGATTGCATTTTTGGTGGTACTCCCCTATTTATTGCAAGGGGTATGGAAGAAGTGGATAAGGGGGAAGTGGCGTGCCACCCCGAACTTAGGGTTTGGCACAAATTCGGCTATTTTGGTGGTATTGATGGGTGGAGGGGTACGGAGATGATAGAAGAAATGTAGAAGAGAGTTCAGATCAGAATGCAACTTGATTTACAATTCGAAACCGAGTTATTCTCTTTGTCATACTCTGCTCAAATAATGACTTGATGCGGATCCGATGGGGATTCCGAGCCATTGTTCCACTAGTCAGTTAGGAAGCGCGATGTGTTTGATCCCTATCAGTTTGACAGATACTTATCATTTTGTAAAAAGTATTATGATGTTAGGAATCATAAGCTTCACAGGATGATTTTAGGCAAAAGGCAAGTTTCAAAAATCAGTCCTATTGAGGATTCACTTTGAATAAGGAGGATATTATGATTGAAGATGCATAGTTAGTTACATTTTATCGACAAGAGTCAAAATTTCATCAGGTATCTATTCAAAAATTTGAAATTTTTGAAAAGTTTTATGATAATGACAACTTGGGTATGAAAAGAGGGTGTATGCGAAAGTGAAATACGTACCACCCACCCTCCACCCCGAACATAGAGATTTTCTCATCTCGAGCAAACCCTAAATTCAAGATGGAGGGGAAAGGTTACACCAGGTATGACTGCCAAGAATGATTTCGTTCTGATCAGCGCCTACTCCGATCTCGTGTTCTGAAAGAAAACTATCTCATAAGGCAAATTTTATTTAAGGAAAAGTTAACTATAAGGTAAAAACAAAATTTGGAAAGGAGAAGTGAAACATATTTATTGATCGGGTTGCCTCCTGACAAGCGCCTTTGTTTTATGTCGATGGCTCGACAGAGTCCGTCAGCCTCATGGTGGGTCCTTTGGATCGGTGAGTTCTAACATTATTTCGGTGCCTTTGTCAGTTGACGTGAAGTATCTTTTCAAGCGGTGAACATTTGCTATAAATTCTCCTGACTTGTCACTCCATAAAGAGAAAGCACCATGTGGAGAGATGTTTTTAACGATGTAAGGTCCACACCAACGTGAGCGGAGTTTCCCTGGGAAAATTTTTAATCTGGAGTTGAAAACTAGAACTTGGTCTCCAACTTGTATGTCTTTTCTTTTCAGATGTCCATCATGCCAAAGTTTTGTACGTTCTTTGTAAATTCGTGTATTTTCATAAGCCGTCATTCTTAGTTCATCCAACTCGTTGAGTTGCAGAATCCTTGCTTGCCCTGCTTCTTTCATATCGAAGTTCAATTGTTTAATTGCCCACCATGCCTTATGTTCTAGTTCGAATGGAAGGTGGCAAGCCTTTCCATATATCAATCGAAAAGGTGTAGTACCAAGGGGAGTTTTATAAGTAGTACGATAGGCCCATAAGGCGTCGTTGATTTTTGTTGACCAGTCTTTTTGATTGGGTTCGACGGTTTTCTCAAGAATAGCCTTAAGTTGACGGTTGGATACCTCTACATGTCCACTTGTTTGTGGATGGTAAGGTGA
This sequence comes from Alisma plantago-aquatica, assembly GCA_963693085.1. Taxonomy (NCBI): domain Eukaryota; kingdom Viridiplantae; phylum Streptophyta; class Magnoliopsida; order Alismatales; family Alismataceae; genus Alisma; species Alisma plantago-aquatica. The sequence goes on from OY856410.1 coordinate 472,140,286, forward strand.
AGCTACCTTGTGTGAGACACTATATTTTCTTAATAAAGCTTCAAAGCTTCTTTCAATGAAGTGTGAACCTCCATCAGATATTATGGTTCGCGACACTCCAAACCGTGGGAAGATGATATCTTTGAATAATTTGATGACGGGTTTTGAATTACTAGTGATGGTTGGAATAGCTTCAACCCATTTTGAAACATAGTCCACCGCCACTAAGATGTAAGAGAATCCATTGGAAGATGGGAATGGACCCATATAGTCCACTCCCCAAACGTCGAATATCTCGACTTCTTGCCATAGGTTCAGTGGCATTTCGTCTCTTTTGGTTATATTGCCAGATCTTTGACATTTATCACAGGATAGGACAAAATCGTAGGAATCTTTGGATAAGGTCGGCCAGAAGAACCCACATTGCAAAACTTTTAAAGAGGTTTTCTTTGAGCTCATATGCCCACCTACAGGTCCTGAGTGGCATTGTTCCAAAATAGATTGGGCTTCTTCTTCGGCGATACAACGTCTATACAACCCGTCAGTGCAGAGTTTAAAGAGATATGGTTCATCCCAGTAATAATGCTTCACATCATGCATAAATTTCTTTAGTTCATTTCCGGTGCATTGGGGATGGATGACTCCAGCGGCTAGATAGTTTACGAAATCAGAGTACCATGGTATAGATTCTGAGACCTTCATTAGCTGATCATCCGGTAGGGAATCATTTATTGAAATCTCGTCAGCATCCAGAGTGTGGATGCGACTGAGGTGATCTGCTACAACATTCTTCGTCCCTTTTTTATCTCTTATCTCCAGGTCAAATTCTTGTAGAAGGAGTATCCATCTAATCAACCTTGGTTTAGCATCCTTCTTCGCCATAAGGTAGCGGATAGAAGCATGGTCAGTGTAGACGATGACCTTCGAACCAATAAGGTAGGATCTGAATTTATCGAAGGCATAGATGACTGCCAGAAGTTCTTTCTCAGTAGTAGCGTAATTTCTTTGAGCTTCGTCGAGGGTTTTCGACGCATAATAGATCACATAATGTTTCCTCTCTATGTACTGCCCTAAGACAACACCCACCACGTAATCACTGGCATCGCACATAATTTCAAAGGGATGGTCCCAGTCCAGAGCTCTAATGATGGGGGTAGTTGTAAGAGCTTTCTTCAGCGTATCAAAGCTTTTGACACATTCTTCATTGAAATTGAAATCAACATCTTTTAGAAGCAGGTTGGTCATTGGCTTTGTTATCTTAGAGAAATCCCGTATAAATCTTCTATAGAATCCAGCGTGACCAAGGAAGGCACGAACGTCTTTCACATTTATGGGAATAGACAATTTGGGTATAACTTCTATCTTGGCTATATCAACTTCAATTCCTCTGTTGCTAACCCTGTGGCCTAGGACAATGCCTTCCTTTACCATAAAGTGGCATTTCTCCCAATTTAGCACCAGATGTGCTTTTTCACAATGTTTGAGAACCATGGAGAGGTGCTTTAGACAAGAATCAAATGAATCTCCGTATACAGAAAAATCATCCATGAAGACTTCCATAACAGTTTCAGTAAGCCCCACGAAAATTGCAGACATGCAACGCTAAAAAGTTGCGGGTGCGTTACAGAGACCAAACAACATTCTTTTAAAAGCATATGTCCTGAAAGGGCAAGTGAAGGTCATTTTCTCTTGGTCATCTGGATGTATGGGAATCTGATAGAATCCAGAGTAACCGTCCAGATAACAGAAATATTCTTGATGGGCCAATCTTTCTAAAACTTGATCGAGGAAGGGCATAGGGAAATGGTCTTTTCGGATGGCCTTGTTTAATTTTCTATAATCAATACACATCCGCCACCCAGTGATTGTTCGAGTGGGGATGAGCTCATTGTTTTCATTCTTCATAACAGTTGTCCCTCATTTCTTGGGCACCACATGAACTGGGCTCACCCATGGTGAATCTGATATCGGGTATATTATTCCAGCTGTGAGAAGTTTGATGATCTCACGACGGACCACTTCCTTCATATTCGGTTTCAACTTTCGTTGATGCTCGATGGTTGGCTTGTGATCTTCCATCATAGGGATCTTGTGCATGCACAAGGCTTGACTGACCCCGGTGAGGTCGCTCAATTTATAGCCTATGGCTTTCTTTCTTTCCCTTAATTCCTTGAGAAGTTTCTCTTCTTGTTCAGTTGTTAAGTCGGCATTTATAATCACTGGGCAAGCCTTGAGATCGTCTAAAAACATGTACTTCAACCCTTCAGGTAGGGGCTTCATTTCAGGAGGTTCTGGGTTTTTGCTAGTTTCTTCTATAGTTCCAGTAGTCTTTAGTTCTTCGTAAGTAGCTTCAACATTTTCTTTAGCCGAGTTGGGGGATTCGTAGCAGTCCTTTGCTCGTTGGTCAATAGGTTCGTCATTAAATAGGTGAAATAGAGAAATTTCCAAGGGATCGTACGACCCGTGGTACTCTTGGGTCAGTTGTGACATTTGCTCAACATAATCAATCAGATAGACTTCTTCCTGTATGCTTGGTCTTCTCATACTTTCGAAAACTTTGAATTCCAGAGTCTCTTTCCCTAACCTCAGCAGTAAGGTTCCTGCTTCGACATCAATAAGGGCTCTTGCAGTGGCGAGGAACAGACGCCCAAAGATAAGAGGATATCTGGTGTCTTCTTTTATGTCCATAATGAAAAAATCACATGGAACATATGCGTCCTTGCCAACTTTGACCAGGATGTCTTCAAGAATTCCTAACGGTCTTTTTATCGAATTATCCACAAGTTGAATGGTCATAGCAGTTGGAAGCAACTCTGTGAACCCTAATCTCTTGCACAGACTGAATGACATAATAGAAATACTTGCGCCAAGATCTGCCAATCCTTTCTTGCATGACGAATCACCAATGTGACATGAGATTCCGAAGGATCCTGGGTCTTTCTGTTTCTTTGGCATCTTGCTTAGTGTGATATCTGATGTGGTCGTAGCCAGTTTTACAGTTTCATACTCTTCAGTGATGTATTTCTTAGTGAGGAGCGACTTTAGATACTTGGTCCAGGCTGGTATCTCAGCAAGAGCATCTAAGAAAGGTATATCAACATGGAGTTTCTTCATAGCCTCTTTGAATTTGATGAATCTTGTATCGAGCTTGGTTTGCCTTAGACGGGATGGGAAGGGTATATGAGGCTTATATACAGGAATATCCGGCTCTGGGGTTTCAGCTTCTTCATCAGCAGCCTTTTCAGAACTTCCCTTATCAGTCTCGTTTTCCCTTGGTTGCGATTCTGGTGTTGTCAAATTTTGGCCCGTCATAGGTTCATCCTCGTCAGTTATAACAACAAGCATCTCTATCGAAGGATTCGAGTAATCCTTTCCTGATCTGGTGGTGATGACCTTTAACTATTCAGGATGTTTCAGATTGTTCTCAGGTTGGCTGGCAAAGACTCCAGCCGGTGGCTTTATGCTAGCTGCAAGTTGAGCCAGTTGAGTTTCAATAGCTTTCTGTTGGGCTTGTTGGTTGGCTATCATCGTTTGCTGAGTTTGCAACAACTTTTCAATGGTTGATAGCTTGTCGTCAGAAGGGATGGGTCATGTTTGACCTTGTTGTTGGTTCAGGTTCTGATACTGAGAGTTGTTCTGATAATTATTGTAGTTCCTGTTCTGAAAGTTTTCTTTGAAGTTTCCTTGATTCTCAAAGTTCTGTTGTTGATTATATTGGAATCCAGGTGGACCTCTTGATTGATTGTTGGGACTGAATTGATATGAGTTCATGGCTCCAGAAGGGTTTCCATATTGGAAGCCTGGGTGATTCCTATTCTGATTTGGATTATAATAGTTCTGCCCAGGAATGGTGTTGATAGTGTTAAGATTTTCCACCTGGAAATTATCTCCTTGTCCACAAGCATTGCCAAAACAACATCGTAGAGAACATTGCATGACAATGTGGAATGATCAGTGCTTTTGCATGATTCACAGAACAGAGAAGTGGACTTGACATGTTCTTGTTTCCTAGTGGGGGAATGTCCTCTTCCAATCGTAGCAAGGGATGATTCTATATGATCTTTCTTTGCAACTAAGACCTTCAAAGTTTCAGCTATAGACTTGTATTCTGGGATAGCCTTAGCCATGGCGACCTTTAAGAATCCTTTAACTACAGATCTGCCCCAGTTGGCTTGATTTTCTGCTCCCAGGGTGACGACTCTCCATGCGCTGTCATAACTTTGACGCATGAAGTTTCCTCCAGATGAGGAATCTAGGAACATCATTACATCATCCTCCACGCCCCTGTAGAAGATTTGTATGAGTTGATTCTTGGGGATTCTGTGGTGTGGGAATTTGCGTAGGAGCTCCTTATACCTATCCCAAGCTTCGGCGAGGGTTTCTCCAGGGACTTGAGTGAAATTTGTGATTCATCCCCTGATTTCATATGTGAGAGATGGGGGGTAGAACTTTTCCAGAAAAGCATTTTGGAGCTGCTCCCAGGTGGTGATATGTACTTCACTCTGTAGTGAATTGTACCAACTACTGGCTCTATCAGTAAGAGAATACTTGAAAAGACGAAGTCGTATGGCATCATCAGAGACACCATTTTGCTTTGTCATAGCACAGAGGTCAATGAATCTCAGAAGATGTCCTTGGCTGTCCTCCACTTGTTTTCCATAGAAGGGGTTGTTTTGAAGCAATGTGATCCAATGGGCTCTAATTTCAAAGTTGGCAGCTTCGATGGGAGGAGGGTGCACTGGGTGATAGACATTCGCAGCCTTTGGGATAGAGAACTCTCTAAGATCTTTCTGAAATTCTACTACTTGTGCTTCTAAGATCTCCTGTTGAACCGCAGCTCTAGCTTCTTGCATGAGCCTCTCTCTCTGCGCATTGATGGCTTGAGCCACTCTGCGGGCTACTTCTTCTTCTTGCGCCATCCTTGCTTGATTTTCCCTGATCTGACGATGGAAGGTTCTGTCTATTTCTGGATCAAAGCTTGCAGTGAGTCCGGGACTGTCTGAATGGTGCATGCACTAAGCTTTGAAGAGCACCTGAAATTTGAAAAGATTTGAAAATGAGATCCACAAAGTAGAATAAAATTCAAGTAGATAAGCGATAGTTTCAAAAGAAAAGAAAAATCCTAGATTAGTCTTAGAAGAACTAGATTTGACTGACTGATTCCGTTGTCCCCGGCAATGGTGCCAGAATTTGACGTGGTGCTTGAATGCACTAACAAATTCACCCGGGGCTGAAATCCCCGAGCTTTTACCAAAACCAAGTGCAATAATACCACCCGCAAGCGGATGAGTCTTATCGCAGTATAGTTGAGGATCGAACCCAAAGGACAACCTTTTTAAGAATCCTTGTCAGTTAGATCTAGCTCGAGTAAAACTAATATTTAGAACAAATGGTTGATTTGGGTTGTTTAAACTAATTGCAGGAAAGTAAAGGCGGAGTTAAAGATAGGTTCGGGACAATGATATGGAATCACTGGGATGGTACCGAGTTTGACCACTGCTACACACAAACATGCTCCTTTGCAAACAATCCAGGCAAGATATAAAACTCCAAGTAGAGCTGCTGCGGAACCCCCCATACGGGTGTTAGGTTTGCGTAAGCATCACCATAGGCATCAGATTTCTCGTCGCCATCTGGATCACATGTCTTACTTGTGGGCTCCGATCTCCAAACCACGAATGAATCTCGATTTAAACATGTGCGGAAGCATTCGGTAAACAGCGGAAGACCAAAAATCACGAGAAATTAAAACTTTTTGAGACAAGAGCTTGAAACCTCAAACCTTTTCCATAGAAAAAGGATTTAACTGTTTACATCACTGACAATTACTTCTTGAGTAATTATATACAACATGATACAAAACTTCTCAAGAATTCATACTCAAAAACACTCCAGGACCTGAGAGTACAGAGGACACATAAGACTGACTCTATACTACACCATGAAGCAGGCTAGATCTCCACCTGAGATAACTACTGCTCCTGATGCTGCTGGGATTGGTCACCTGAGTTCTTATTCCTCCGTCTTCGACGACCACCTAAAAAGTAGAAGTCTACGGGGTGAGACAATTATACATAATTGCCCCAGCGAGAGTTATAACTCTCCACTAGAAGCTTTATAAGCAAAGCAGGGAATAACTAAGCAATAAAAGCCTTCAAGGTATTCACTAGCAGTTTGATGGTAAGCAAGAGTTCAACCAATAATAAAATATGAGAACATCTATGCTATTCAAGGTAACATCAATCAAATAACTCGTAGATAACTCTAACAGATATACTACGCTGTTGATTATGTTTTTAAGGGAGTGTAGGGATGCATCTCACCTTTTAGACTGTGTGGTGGGGAATGATGGACTACATGAATCTACATCAAATCCTCTCACCATTTCTCTTTTAGTGAAGGTATGACGGACTACAAGAATCTACATCAAATACCTACACTAGGATGTAAGGTTCTACACATCCATGTACCCCATATACTCAAAAGTATATGATTCAGGAGTTCCTTGGGAAAAAACCTGCTTCACCATCATTTAGACTATGATAATGATGGATCTATGATCAGGTCTCTACATTTCACTTGATTAGTTAGGTACATTCAGTATTCTTATCATCATACAACAACACAGCTATATATGAGAATACTAAAATGTAGCAGGCCTAACTTATCACAATCATCAGTTATTTCATCTCAAGTCATCTGTCAAGCTTGACCTTGACAACATTTATGGCTCTTACAGCCCATAAATCACAAAAGATGTCACTTAACAGTGCATCAAGATGATTCATTATTCATAAAGCTTAAGACATGCTTTTAATGAATATAACCTGGCATTCTATTCCTGAATATAACCATCATCTCATAACAACCTGCATGGTTCATTAATATAACATGGCATTCCATACCTGGATATGCCCATCATCTCATAACAACCTGCATAGTACATTCAACGTATAATAGTAAACAATTCAACAATTAAGGATGCATTCTCAAATTAGGGTTTCCCTTGGAATCCCCCTCAACTAGGGATTCACATGGAATCACCCTCAACTAGGGTTTCACATGGAATCACCCTCAACTAGGATTTCACCTGGAATCACCCTCAACTAGGGTTAAAACCCAAAAGCCCTATCAATTAGGGTTTATAAACATGATTAGAGTTTCATGATCTCTCTTCTTAAGGATCATACCCTTAATCACCACATGAATCATATTCATGTATGAATTCATGTTAACATCATCTCAAATTGATTAGGTCATATCAACCCTTCCATCAAGAGCATACAACTCTACTTGTCGTAGTGTATCAAGTCATTGGTCCAAATAGCAATTAGGGATTCATTCCTTAATTGGTACTAGTCCCTTAGATACTATTAGGGTTTCAACCTTGTACCTTATTTGTTTATCAGTACTAATCATCATTGGGTTAATGGATCATTCATCATCTTAATTCTCAAGAGATTCAATCACATTGGGCCTCCATTACATAAAGCATCCAATTGAATTAGGGTTTCCAATGTTGATTCCTTCAATCATTGGATTCATGGAACCAGTCATCAATTGGACCTACCCTCATACTTTAATTGAGTTAAATAGGTCAACCTTCAACTGATTTGACCCTTAATTAACCCTCAACTAGTCATCAATTAGGGTTTTATTCAATTGAATTAGGGTTTACTATTCATCTTTCATGTCTTCACCCTAAACTTAGGGTTTACTATTCACTCCATGGTGAATTGTACTCATTACATCATTATGTAAGAGAAACATCATCATTAAGGCTCTTAATTAGGATTAAGATCCATTAGATATTATAAATAGGGTTCCCATGACCTCACATAGGTGGGTCATTCCCTAAACATGCACACTCATATGTAATTGAAGGATCTCACCAGAGTTTCCACCTTAAAAAGGGTACTTTCTCTCTCTAGGATAATTTCTCTTTCTAGAAAATACTTTCTCTCTCCTCTCACTAGTAAATGGTGGCAGCACCACTCTAGATCAGGTTGAGATAAGTCTCCTTTGACTAACATAAGCAAAAACATCAACATCATGTGATTAGGGTTTGATTAGAACAAGGTTTTATCCCTTTAGACCCCTCAAGGGTATTTTGGTAATTTGCCACATGATCACCATCATGGGTTAAATCACTAATCACATAGTCCCTTAATGATCTAGGTTACCATTAGGGTTTAGATTGGATCACCATTGAACTGATTACATCATCAAATGGTTAAGTACAAACCATCACCAATCTTCAAACGGTTTCAACCTTCAAACGGTTTCAACCACCCAAACGGTCTTGAGACCGTTTGGAGGTGAAGACTGTTTGGAAGGGTTGACTTCCAAACCGTTTGGAACTTCAATCGGTTTGAGGTCGTTTGGACCAATCGACCTTGAGGTCGTTTGAGCCCAAACGGTCTTGAGGTCGTTTGAGCCCAAACGGTCTTGAGACCGTTTGGCCCCAAATGGTCTTGAGACCATTTGGTCTCAAATGGTCTTGAGACCGTTTGGATCCAAACGGTCTTGAGACCGTTTGGTCCAAATGGGCTCAAACCGTTTGGACCTCCAAAGGGGTTCAAAGATCACCAATGTTCATGGATATGTGTGTTGAAGCCCTCAATTGATCAAAGCTATGCTAACTACTTATAAATTGAGTCAATTAGGGTTAGCCTTAGCCACTTAGACATCAAATTAACCCTCAATTGCAAGCCAATTAGGGTTCAATCGTTCTCAATTAGGGTTTCAAGTTGATTGGTCATCAATGTTCAACAATGTGAATCAATTCAAGGTTGAACCTATCAATTGACCTCCAATTGGGCTCAAACTTGGCCCAAACGGTCTTGAGGTCGTTTGGACATCATCCAAACGGTCTTGATACCGTTTGCCCAAAGTTGGACCAAGATCCAAATCGTTTTGACTAAGGTTGAAGTCCAATTAGGTCAAAATTAGCAACTTTCATCAATTCATCAATTTCCTACAATTGGACCTTCAAACCATTAGATTAACTCAACCCTAGACCTTCAAACGGTCTTGGGTTGACACCAAACGGTCTTGAGACCGTTTGGATGAGTTCCAAACGGTATTGAGACTGTTTGCCCATCCATCCTTTGGACTCTAGTGAAAATTCATCAAGGTTTGATCTATTGAGTTGATCATCACATCAATACTTAATTGCAATATGATTTGGTGCCTTTGGACCTTCAATTGATCAACTATACTTGACCCCAGACCTCCAAACGGTCTTGAGGTGATCCCCAAACGGTCTTGAGACCGTTTGGGTGATTCCCAAACGGTCTTGAAACCGTTTGGGCTAATCAACCCAAAATCTCAACTTAACTCATTGGAGATTCAGCACTAATTTCAATTAGGGTTTGCCCTATTATTCATCCTTCAACTCATGACTCGTTTGGAATTAATCCATAAAATTTGGTGAGTCGTTAATTAACATCATTATGAACAGTAATCCCAAACGGTCAACGTTTAGTCAACCATCTTAAACGGTCTTGAGACCGTTTTCCCAAAAAGGGTAAATTAAACAGATTGCAAATCAGAATTTAATTCAATTCGTTTTGCTAATTGATGTGCTCATATATCACGATTCCTTTGGAGTTAACCTCTCAACTTTTGTGGGTGATTAACCTACATAATTATGAACAAGATTCCCAAACGGTCTTCGCTTGGTCAATGGGACCAAACGGTCTTGAAGTCCGTTTTCCCTCAAACGACCCTGAAACCGTTTGCCCACCAAACGGTTTGAAACCGTTTTGAGCAATAGGTGGAGGTCGTTTGATAAAGTGAAAATCTGTGGATAAGCATAGGAATTAACGCCCTTATCTTCCACCTTAAGAACAGTAGCAGTTCTTCACGTTTTTACTTGCAAGGATGCAAGGGAAGATAGGGAAGAAGAAGATCTATCAACTATATGCATAGAAAAGATGTAGAATCAAAGCATAAAGTTTAGAGTTATAAAACCCGCCTAAAGCTTGCTCCTTGAGCTCCAAGCTTTCGAGTTCCAAGCCTTTAATGGCATCCTAGAAGCTCCATAGGTCGGCCAAGGTGAATCCTCCAAGGAAGGTTGAGAAGAGATGGCTAGAAAGATGGAGCTAAGTGAGCTAGCCATGAATTTGACCTTAAATCCGAGTTTCATCCAAGAATTGAGCAAAAAGGAAGGATCCAAACCTACCTTGCACTCCCTTGGTCGTCCTCCTGAGCTCCAGAGCTCTCCTTAGTCGGTTTGAGCAAGGGGAAAAGAAATGAAAGGGAGAGGGTCGTTCCCTTGCTAAGTGAGAAAAGTTGTATATATACTTAGATGAATTTTCAACATAAGAACATATGTTTTCCTCATTTCTCATCTAAGTACTCCCTTTCTTCCTTGCACGTCCCCACATCTTATTTCTAAGGACAAACTCCTTCTATGGTCAAGAATTGAAGGCAAAGAGGATCAACCCATCACTAAAGCATATACATAAAAGGGCTATTATACATACACCTTGATTATTCAATCACAAGGGTGTTCTTTACTATATGATTATTCACATAAAGTAATCTTTTCATCATTCCTCTTCTAAATGATGCCAAGAGCCATAAAAGATGTTTTAGATGATGTATTTTACAAGTTGCACCCCTCAAATTGGGTAAATTGCATTTTACACCAATTTAGGGTTTTCAAGTACAGGGGTTGCTTCCACAGCTGCACCTTGGTGCTCAAGCTTGGGAAATCCCTTAAACCTCATCATATTCATTCCTATGTTGTCTCCACATTAAAGGAACATATAAACATGTGAAATTTGCAGTTTAACCCCTCTGGTTGGGCAAATTGCACATAGGTCCCCATATTGCAACCAATCACTTCAACATTGGATTATAAGGGACAGAAAGGGAAACTTATGTTCCATAAAAGCTTTAATTACATACCAAAGGATAATTAAAAACTTTTAATTTCATATTTAGGCAAAACACCTAGGGTTAGCTTATAACCCAGGTCAGGGGTGTTACAAATCATAAACCCCTAACAAGGATTTCGTCCCCGAAATCTCAGACAAAAGGAGAAACAGAGTATTCATTAATCATGCCCTCAAGTCTCCACATATTATCTTAATATCATGGAGGTATCATGAATTCTGCAATTCCACACAAGGCTCCTTTCACTAATTCAACCTTACCAATGTTTATGCAGAGCATAAACCCCTAACATATGATGTCTATATTATTGGAAAGAAGAGGCATAAAAGAACATACTTCTATCATCACCCAAGAATATTTATCAAAAGGAACAACATATATATCTAACAAGGATAATATACTCAGTAATCCTTTACAACTCTATGTAATTGGGATAGTTCACATAGTTCTTCTTATTAATTGGAAATGCCACATAGCTTTTCCCTTTTTGATTGGGAATGACACATAGCTCTTCCATTTTTAATTGGGAATGACACATAGCTCTTCCCTTTTTGTTGGTTTGGGAATGACACATAGCTTTTCCCTTTTTGTTGGGGATGACACATAGCTTTCCCCTTATTAATTGGGAATGACACATAGCTTTTCCCTTTTTAATTGGGAATGACACATAGCTTTTCCCTTTTAATTGGGAATGACACATAGATCTTCCCTTTTTGTTGGGGATGACACATAGCTTTCCCCTTTTTGATTGGGAATGACACATAGCTTTTCCCTTTTTGTTGGGGATGACACATAGCTTTCCCCTTTTTGATTGGGAATGACACATAGCTTTTCCCTTTTTGTTGGGGATGACACATAGCTTTCCCCTTTTTGATTGGGAATGACACATAGCTTTTCCCTTTTTGTTGGGGATGACACATAGCTTTCCCCTTATTAATTGTTCCATATTTCTTATTTCATGATACTCATTAGATTGTATCAGAATGATTGCTTGATCAGGGCAATAAAAAAGATATCAATCTAGGAGTTTCCATACTCACTTTATCATCAATAGCTGTATACCTGGCCAGGGTTTACAAATACTGAGATCAAGTAGTATGCACTTACATACTGTCTCATTCCTCACTTTTCATATCCTTATACACACAAGATTTTCCATTCCTATATTTCCTCCAGGCAACATTTCTAAATCTCATCTTTTGACATACAGATAAGAGAGTTTATAAAACATTTTAAGGAACATTGAGTGAGATATAAGTTCTCATCTCCCATGTGTTCTTATAGGACTAGACAAAATAATTTCAAAAACAACTATTTTCATATCTTTAACACATAGAAACATGAAAATGAAATATCAGAATGACTTTATTTCCTCTGACCTGCCCGGGACGTCTGTCCACGTCCTCTATTGTTACTAGAAAACTGCCTCCTTTGTGATCCTTGCTGACTCTGCCCCTGAGGTTGAGTCATCATTGGATTACCGTCTGGACAATCTTTTACCAGATGTCCCGGTTGTCTGCATTGATAACAGATTCTAGGTATAGTATAAGGTCGGTGAGGTCCAGACACCGATGTTGATGCTATATTGGAGGCCTGATTTGGAATATAACTAAGATCCCTATCCCTACTTGGAGACCACTCAGTCTGAGAATTAGGTCTAGATGGTGGAGGGTTAGGTGTAGAGGATCTAGACTTCTTAAAGTCCATAGATGAAGAACCCTGGAATTGTGGATATCTTTTCTGGGTTTGCCTCTTCTCAACCACAGATCTCTTTATCCTTCGGACTGATTCAACGAAGATAGAGAATCTGTCTCGGTTCTCTAAGGCAGACACTGGGGTAGACATGTCAGCATTCAAACCCCTCTCAAATCTCCTGATTCTCTCTTCTTCTGTGGCAGCCATGTGCGGACAAAACCGCAACAGCTCCATGAACTTAGCTTCATACTCGCTAATGTTCATCATACCCTATCTTAGTCTCTCAAACTGAGAGATCTACTCGTCTAGGAAGGTCTTCGGGAAATATCTTTGGACAAATTCCCGCCGAAAGTCTTCCCACGAGATTCCTATTCCAGGTCTCTTCTGCTCTTCCATGGTCTACCAGTGACCAGCACTTCCTTTGAGAAGATAGAAAGCATGTCTAACCTTCTCAGCTTCAGGGATGTTGAGGATCCTGAAAGCCTTCTCCAGCTCTGTCAACCACAGATCAGCATCTGCGGGGTCAACAGTCCCATGGTACTCGGTAGCTCCTACATGACGTAGTCGCTCGAACGTCTTCTCGATACCTTGCCCCTCTGGTTGGACAGGTGCCCTAGGTGCAGGCATAGGCAACCTGTCTGTTATATGTATTATGGCAGTCATAAACTGCCCAAACATAGTCTGGGCTGCTGGGTTACCCATATCAGCTGGGTCAAACCGTGGTGGCTCTCTAAGTTGTTCTGGTACAAGTTGTTCCACCTCTGGTACTTATGCACCGCCTTGATGTGCACTAACACTACTTTCTCCCACATACTCATCATGTGGCATTGACATCTTAAGTATCTTCTTCTCCTGAGGAGTAGAAGACTCTATTAGATAAGGAAGGAATACTAAAGATAGACTCGACTTCCTATGTCCTATGCCTCTGTAGACTCGGCGAACCTAGAGCTCTGATACCACTTAATTGTGGGCTCCGATCTCCAAACCACGAATTAATCTCGATTTAAACATGTGCGGAAGCATTCGGTAAACAGCGGAAGACCAAAAATCACGAGAAATTAAAACTTTTTGAGACAAGAGCTTGAAACCTCAAACCTTTTCCATAGAAAAAGGATTTAACTGTTTACATCACTGACAATTACTTCTTGAGTAATTATATACAACATGATACAAAACTTCTCAAGAATTCATACTCAAAAACACTCCAGGACCTGAGAGTACAGAGGACACATAAGACTGACTCTATACTACACCATGAAGCATGCTAGATCTCCACCTGAGATAACTACTGCTCCTGATGCTGCTGGGATTGGTCACCTGAGTTCTTGTTCCTCCGTCTTTGACGACCACCTAAAAAGTAGAAGTCTACGGGGTGAGACAATTATACATAATTGCCCCAGCGAGAGTTATAACTCTCCACTAGAAGCTTTATAAGCAAAGCAGGGAATAACTAAGCAATAAAAGCCTTCAAGGTATTCACTAGCAGTTTGATGGTAAGCAAGAGTTCAACCAATAATAAAATATGAGAACATCTATGCTATTCAAGGTAACATCAATCAAATAACTCGTAGATAACTCTAACAGATATACTACGCTGTTGATTATGTTTTTAAGGGAGTGTAGGGAGGCATCTCACCTTTTAGACTGTGTGGTGGGGAATGATGGACTACATGAATCTACATCAAATCCTCTCACCATTTCTCTTTTAGTGAAGGTATGACAGACTACAAGAATCTACATCAAATACCTACACTAGGATGTAAGGTTCTACACATCCATGTACCCCATATACTCAAAAGTATATGATTCAGGAGTTCCTTGGGAAAAAACCTGCTTCACCATCATTTAGACTATGATAATGATGGATCTATGATCAGGTCTCTACATTTCACTTGATTAGTTAGGTACATTCAGTATTCTTATCATCATACAACAACACAGCTATATATGAGAATACTAAAATGTAGCAGGCCTAACTTATCACAATCATCAGTTATTTCATCTCAAGTCATCTGTCAAGCTTGACCTTGACAACATTTATGGCTCTTACAGCCCATAAATCACAAAAGATGTCACTTAACAGTGCATCAAGATGATTCATTATTCATAAAGCTTAAGACATGCTTTTAATGAATATAACCTGGCATTCTATTCCTGAATATAACCATCATCTCATAACAACCTGCATGGTTCATTAATATAACATGGCATTCCATACCTGGATATGCCCATCATCTCATAACAACCTGCATAGTACATTCAACGTATAATAGTAAACAATTCAACAATTAAGGATGCATTCTCAAATTAGGGTTTCCCTTGGAATCCCCCTCAACTAGGGATTCACATGGAATCACCCTCAACTAGGGTTTCACATGGAATCACCCTCAACTAGGATTTCACCTGGAATCACCCTCAACTAGGGTTAAAACCCAAAAGCCCTGTCAATTAGGGTTTATAAACATGATTAGAGTTTCATGATCTCTCTTCTTAAGGATCATACCCTTAATCACCACATGAATCATATTCATGTATGAATTCATGTTAACATCATCTCAAATTGATTAGGTCATATCAACCCTTCAATCAAGAGCATACAACTCTACTTGTCGTAGTGTATCAAGTCATTGGTCCAAATAGCAATTAGGGATTCATTCCTTAATTGGTACTAGTCCCTTAGATACTGTTAGGGTTTCAACCTTGTACCTTATTTGTTTATCAGTAATAATCATCATTGGGTTAATGGATCATTCATCATCTTAATTCTCAAGAGATTCAATCACATTGGGCCTCCATTACATAAAGCATCCAATTGAATTAGGGTTTCCAATGTTGATTCCTTCAATCATTGGATTCATGGAACCAGTCATCAATTGGACCTACCCTCATACTTCAATTGAGTTAAATAGGTCAACCTTCAACTGATTTGACCCTTAATTAACCCTCAACTAGTCATCAATTAGGGTTTTATTCAATTGAATTAGGGTTTACTATTCATCTTTCATGTCTTCACCCTAAACTTAGGGTTTACTATTCACTCCATGGTGAATTGTACTCATTACATCATTATGTAAGAGAAACATCATCATTAAGGCTCTTAATTAGGATTAAGATCCATTAGATATTATAAATAGGGTTCCCATGACCTCACATAGGTGGGTCATTCCCTAAACATGCACACTCATATGTAATTGAAGGATCTCACCAGAGTTTCCACCTTAAAAAGGGTACTTTCTCTCTCTAGGATACTTTCTCTTTCTAGAAAATACTTTCTCTCTCCTCTCACTAGTAAATGGTGGCAACACCACTCTAGATCAGGTTGAGATAAGTCTCCTTTGACTAACATAAGCAAAAACATCAACATCATGTGATTAGGGTTTGATTAGAACAAGGTTTTATCCCTTTAGACCCCTCAAGGGTATTTTGGTAATTTTCCACATGATCACCATCATGGGTTAACTCACTAATCACATAGTCCCTTAATGATCTAGGTTACCATTAGGGTTTATATTGGATCACCATTGAACTGATTACATCATCAAATGGTTAAGTACAAACCATCACCAATCTTCAAACAGTTTCAACCTTCAAACGGTTTCAACCACCCAAACGGTCTTGAGACCGTTTGACCCCAAACGGTCTTGGGACCGTTTGGATCCAAATGGTATTGAGACCGTTTGGAGGTGAAGACTGTTTGGAAGGGTTGACTTCCAAACCGTTTGGAACTTCAATCGGTTTGAGGTCGTTTGGACCAATCGACCTTGAGGTCGTTTGAGCCCAAACGGTCTTGAGGTCGTTTGAGCCCAAACGGTCTTGAGACCGTTTGGCCCCAAACGGTCTTGAGACCGTTTGGCCCCAAACGGTCTTGAGACCATTTGGTCTCAAACGGTCTTGAGACCGTTTGGATCCAAACGGTCTTGAGACCGTTTGGTCCAAATGGGCTCAAACCGTTTGGACCTCCAAAGGGGTTCAAAGATCACCAATGTTCATGGATATGTGTGTTGAAGCCCTCAATTGATCAAAGCTATGCTAACTACTTATAAATTGAGTCAATTAGGGTTAGCCTTAGCCACTTAGACATCAAATTGACCCTCAATTGCAAGCCAATTAGGGTTCAATCGTTCTCAATTAGGGTTTCAAGTTGATTGGTCATCAATGTTCAACAATGTGAATCAATTCAAGGTTGAACCTATCAATTGACCTCCAATTGGGCTCAAACTTGGCCCAAACGGTCTTGAGGTCGTTTGGACATCATCCAAACGGTCTTGAGACCGTTTTCCCAAAGTTTGACCAAGATCCAAATCGTTTTGACTAAGGTTGAAGTCCAATTAGGTCAAAATCAGCAACTTTCATCAATTCATCAATTTCCTACAATTGGACCTTCAAACCATTAGATTAACTCAACCCTAGACCTTCAAACGGTCTTGGGTTGACACCAAACGGTCTTGAGACCGTTTGGATGAGTTCCAAACGGTCTTGAGACCGTTTTCCCATCCATCCTTTGGACTCTAGTGAAAATTCATCAAGGTTTGATCTATTGAGTTGATCATCACATCAATACTTAATTGCAATATGATTTGGTGCCTTTGGACCTTCAATTGATCAACTATACTTGACCCCAGACCTCCAAACGGTCTTGAGGTGACCCCCAAACGGTCTTGAGACCGTTTGGGTGATTCCCAAACGGTCTTGAAACCGTTTGGGCTAATCAACCCAAAATCTCAACTTAACTCATTGGAGATTCAGCACTAATTTCAATTAGGGTTTGCCCTATTAATCATCCTTCAACTCATGTCTCGTTTGGAATTAATCCATAAAATTTGGTGAGTCGTTAATTAACATCATTATGAACAGTAATACCAAACGGTCAACGTTTAGTCAACCATCTTAAATGGTCTTGAGACCGTTTGCCCAAAAAGGGTAAATTAAACAGATTGCAAATCAGAATTTAATTCAATTCGTTTTGCTAATTGATTTGCTCATATCTCACGATTCCTTTGTAGTTAACCTCTCAAATTTTGTGGGTGATTAACCTACATAATTATGAACAAGATTCCCAAACGGTCTTTGCTTGGTCAATGGGACCAAACGTTCTTGAAGACCGTTTTCCCTCAAACGACCCTGAAACCGTTTGCCCACCAAACGGTTTGAAACCGTTTTGAGCAATAGGTGGAGGTCGTTTGATAAAGTGAAAATCTGTGGATAAGCATAGGAATTAACGCCCTTATCTTCCACCTTAAGAACAGTAGCAGTTCTTCACGTTTTTACTTGCAAGGATGCAAGGGAAGATAGGGAAGAAGAAGATCTATCAACTATATGCATAGAAAAGATGTAGAATCAAAGCATAAAGTTTAGAGTTATAAAACCCACCTAAAGCTTGCTCCTTGAGCTCCAAGCTTTCGAGTTCCAAGCCTTTAATGGCGTCCTAGAAGCTCCACAGGTCGGCCAAGGTGAATCCTCCAAGGAAGGTTGAGAAGAGATGGCTAGAAAGATGGAGCTAAGTGAGCTAGCCATGAATTTGACCTTAAATCCGAGTTTCATCCAAGAATTGAGCAAAAAGGAAGGATCCAAACCTACCTTGCACTCCCTTGGTCGTCCTCCTGAGCTCCAGAGCTCTCCTTAGTCGGTTTGAGCAAGGGGAAAAGAAATGAAAGGGAGAGGGTCGTTCCCTTGCTAAGTGAGAAAAGTTGTATATATACTTAGATGAATTTTCAACATAAGAACATATGTTTTCCTCATTTCTCATCTAAGTACTCCCTTTCTTCCTTGCACGTCCCCACATCTTATTTCTAAGGACAAACTCCTTCTATGGTCAAGAATTGAAGGCAAAGAGGATCAACCCATCACTAAAGCATATACATAAAAGGGCTATTATACATACACCTTGATTATTCAATCACAAGGGTGTTCTTTACTATATGATTATTCACATAAAGTAATCTTTTCATCATTACTCTTCTAAATGATGCCAAGAGCCATAAAAGATGTTTTAGATGATGTATTTTACAAGTTGCACCCCTCAAATTGGGTAAATTGCATTTTACACCAATTTAGGGTTTTCAAGTACAGGGGTTGCTTCCACAGCTGCACCTTGGTGTTCAAGCTTGGGAAATCCCTTAAACCTCATCATATTCATTCCTATGTTGTCTCCACATTAAAGGAACATATAAACATGTGAAATTTGTAGTTTAACCCCTCTGGTTGGGCAAATTGCACATAGGTCCCCATATTGCAACCAATCACTTCAACATTGGTTTATAAGGGACAGAAAGGGAAACTTATGTTCCATAAAAGCTTTAATTACATACCAAAGGATAATTACAAACTTTTAATTTCATATTTAGGCAAAACACCTAGGGTTAGCTTATAACCCAGGTCAGGGGTGTTACATTACTGCTCTGAAGATACAGAAATCCATGGAGGTTGTGAACCCCCCATACAGGCGTTAGGCGCATTGAAGTGTCAGCGAAGGTTAGATGGCTCATCCGCGGATCATACACTTATGACCTCGATGGAATCCCATCCTATTTCTAGTTTGGGAGTCAGCCGGGTTAACCGATAAGCAAGCAGGCAGGTAACATACAAGCAAACATCAACGGTTAACAAGACGATACAAAATCCAACTAAGGTTGTGAACCCCCTATACAGGAGTTAGGTGCACAGAAGCGTCACCGAAGGCTAGATGGCTCGTCCCCTCACGGATCATACACTCACTACCTCAAGGAATCCCCTTCCATTTCTAGTTAGGGAGTCAAACTTGTTAAACGATGTTCAAACCCATGCATTGAAGCTATCGCAACATAGGAAGCACAAAGATGAAAACAAGCACATAACCAACCCACAAGCATAACGATAAACAACAAAATGAAGAAATATATACATTGCCATGTAAAGTTTAACAAAAGAACATGGTTTGCATGGGCAGCGGGGCTAATCCCCGTACCCCAGCGAAAGAGGACTACTCGCTCATGGTGCAAGATACAAGAAGGATAAGAGAGAGAGAAAGATCCGCCATGAGCTCGGTGCAGAGGGTGGATGCAGCTCGGTGAAGTAGATGCACTCCTTGCTCCGTCTTCCTTCTCTTCTTGGCCTCCTTGGATGCAACACCAGCAGTAGGTGGAGTGGAACTTGATCGAGGTGGTGCTCTGGCAGCCTATCAGCGTCCGGATCCGATGCCTTGAAATGAGGACCCTGGGGGTCTATTTATAGGCTCCGATCTGATCCCAAACGATTTGGGTAAGTTGCTGGAAATGTCTTCTCCAAACGGTTTGGAGACCGTTTGGGCGCCAAACGGTTTGGGGACCGTTTGGGCACCAAGCCAAACCGTTTGGAGACCGTTTGGGCGCCAAACGGTTTGGGGACCGTTTGGGCACCAAACGGTTTGGAGACCATGTGGGTGCCAAACGGTTTGGGGACTGTTTGGGCACCAAACGGTCTGCTTCGATCGGTCTTGGCCTTGGCGTGGACGCGCAGCTTCAGTTCTTCAATCGGTCCTTACGCTTGCGTCAAACAGTCTTGGAGACCGCATGAATCCAAATCGTCTGGAGACCACATGAATCCAAACGGTCTTGAGACCGCATGAACCCAAACGGTCTTGAGAAAGCATGGACCCAAACGGTCTTGAGACCGCATGGACCCAAATGGTCTTGAGACCGCATGGACCCAAATGGTCTTGAGACCGCATGGACCCAAACGGTCTTGAGACCGCATGGACCCAAACGGTCTTGAGACCGCATGGACCCAAACGGTCTTGAGACCGCATGAACCCAAACGGTCTTGAGACCGCATGAACCCAAACGGTCTTGAGACCGCATGAACCCAAATGGTCTGGAGACCGCATGGACCCAAACGGTCTTGGGACCGCAAGGCTTTCTTCGGCAACCGATTTCATCATTTGTTCTTCGTGTATTCCAGCAAACGGTCTTGGGACCGCATGGACCCAAACGGTCTTGAGACCACAAGGACCCAAATGGTATTAAGACCGTATGGGTGGAATTGCTTGATTTTCCTACATTAAATGAAAGATATTTAGTTAAAACCTTGATTATTGAATCAACTAAGTAGTTCTGTACATTATGATTCATATTAGGATGAAAAGATGTAGAATAGATATGAAATTGTTCCAAAAAGGCAATTGAATTTCATGATGAGTATGCACTCATCACCCGCCTTGGTATAGGTCACGATGCTAGTAAAACTGAGCCACATGCCTAATCACCGTGCTTTGAGCCATGAACGCATTCATGCTCATCATATCACATATCCGGAGCCATGGGCCTGTTCACCATGCTCATCACATATCCGATTCTGCAACCGCAGCTGCAATCATTTCACCTCTCTATTTGAGACTAGGAGAAACCTCGCATATTAAAAAATATGCGCTCCGGGTTAACCCGCAGGAGAACCCGTTTCACCATCACCAAGTCCTGACGATGATGGATCTATGTCCAGGGCAAACTACATGATAGATTTCACTGTGATTAATTAGTATCTTTTAGATGGATTGCAAGATTCAACCAAGTTGTATAACATGCAGGCTATAAAAGGAAACAAACAACATAAACTCAATATTACTCTTTCACTACAATTCACATCATACTGATCCATCACAAGGATCCCACATCACATGTTATCACTTGGCCTCTTGCCAATCATCCAGATCCATCTCAAGGATTATCGCATACCATGGGATCTCAATCCCTCATCACATAGTGCCACTGCCTCTCAAGGCTTACATCATCATCATGGAACATCATTCATAATACACTTGTCAACACAATATTCTCATATAACCATTTCTCATAGCTTTCATTTGGCTATGCATTACCTGCATGGTTAGAGTATTCAATAATCACAGTTTCAACATAAGGACTATGCATACTATCAGGAGATGTCATTCAGGATGCTATAATTATCAATTATACCTTAACTGGTGATCATGTGCACAAGACACATTATTAAGAAACTATTTATGTACTTCACCTTGCTTCAACATCATGCTAAAATATACAGAACATGCGTTATTATTACCACTATCACTATCATTATTATTAAGTGAACAAGGAGTCACCAACAATATCAAGGACATATACCATTTAGACTGTTTCCATGACACAAGGATCCCTCACAAAAGATGCCAAAACCCTCACTAAAAGAGATGTATCGGGCAAGGCTTACCCTCACCTAAACCATGTTGGGCGTGCAACGTGCAACCCTGTCAGGCGTGTAAGGTGTGTCGGGCGAGCAGCTCAAGGGCGTCAAGCGTGCCAGACACTGAGTCGTGTAGAGGAGTATCGGGTGACACGGGCTGATGTCGGGCGTGCAGGGGTAGTTCACCCGTTTCAACATCACAACGCGCATCAAGGTTTATCTGTGCAAGGTCCTACACACTCAACTAGGCAAGCATTTCTATCGGGCGAGCAACCCCATTGGGCGAGCAGCTCCAAGGCATGCAACCTGCCGGGCAAGGTTAGCTCAAGGCGCGCAAGGGTTGGTACCGGGCAACTAGGGATCGGCTCGCGCACCCTACAGAACTCTCCACAACTGCCAAAGAGAGCAAACCGTGCAAGGGGTCTCAAAAACGTGTTGTGCAAGGGAAACTAGATCAGGAGGTTGTCGGGCAGCACCTCTCCAAGCACAAAACACCCAAGGTACATCTCAACAAGGGTCATCTAATACCTCACACATGAACACCTGAAACCATAGAGAAGGGTCACCACCAAAACGAGCTCACCTTCTAGCCCATGGTGAGAAGAGGGTCTTGCTCAAGCCACTAGGTCACAAGCTCACCTCAATCGACTAGGAAAGAGGGGTGTTGCTCATGGCACTAGGACCCAAACTCACTCATTTAGACCAATGGGAGAAAGGAGTGTTGCTCCCTAAACCCTAACTCACATGGATCGGCCAACATGGCTACTAAGCAAGAACTAAGCTACTCACATGCATATAAGCAAGCTTATGAACATAGCAACATATATGAAAAGAGAGTAGGGTAGTTACGATTAGAAGTTATGCAACCCGCCTTATGCTCCAAGCTCCAAGGAAGAAGAAGAACTCCAAGATCCAAGGGATGTCGACCACCACTTACTCCTCCAAGGGTGTATCGGCCACCACCTCTTCTTCTCCAAGGTGTGTCTGCCTCCAAGCTGCTCCTTCAAGGGAGGGGTGTATCGGCCAACACAAGCAAGAGGGAAGGGAGTTTCGTGCACTCAAGGGGAAGTAGGACCAAAGGAACTCCTAGCTAAGGGAAGGACACGCCTATATAGAAGGAAAGGGAGGAGAAAACAAAGTGGAGCATGGCAAGGTGTCACTCGTCTAGGGACACTTGTCCTAGAACTCAAACCACCACTCGAGAAAGCCTCATCCACATGTCCAAGATGTGCACCAAGTGTCCACCACACAAGGTGAAGCTAGAGCAAGCATCTTGGGCGACACAACATGTTGCTCCATGGGCGACACACACCATTGTCATGGGCGACACACTTCCAGCTTGGCCGACACAAACACCTCTAGGCCGATACATGGCTCAACCAAGCCCAAACAAGGTACCTCAAGGCCCAAACAAGCTCAACCAAGGCCCAAAGAACTCAAACAACGAGCCCAAGCCTTCCTCTCAACCCTAGAGGAAGCAAAGAGAGAGAGGAACACCTCACAAGGTGGCAAACATGCCCACAAAACCCTAGACTTGGGTTATTTGCAAGTAGCACATTCAACTCTCAATAAAGCACAACCAAACCCTAATCGCCACTAAAGGTGATTAGCAGGCATCAAAGCACCAAGTTTAAGAAAAGCAAATAGGGTAAGCCCTAAACGAAGGTTAGGGTCCTTACAATCTAACCCCCTTTAAGGGATTTCGTCCCCGAAATCCGAAGAGAAAAGCGAGGGATACTTCCTCCTTATCTCTTCCTCAAGCTCCCACGTGGCTTCCTCAATGCCACGACGCTGCCAAAGAACCTTTACAAGAACCAGGTCCTTTGTCTTCAGCTTCTTGACTCTTCTGTCAAGGATCGCCACATGACCTTCTTCGTAGGTCACATCTTCGTCAAGCTCAACTTCGACTGGCTGTATCACTGTTCCTGAATCTGGATGGCTTTTCTTTAGCATACTGACATGGAACACTGGATGTAACCTGTGCAACTCTGGTGGTAACTTTATCTCGTAAGCTACCTTTCCAACACGTGCTATAACTGGGTAAGGCCCCATAAACCGGGGTGCCAACTTACCCTTCCGGCCAAACCTTAACACACCTTTCCATGACGAGACTTTAAGATATACCTTGTCTCCCACTTGGAACTCCAAAGGTCGTCGACAATTGTCTACATAAGACTTCTGCCTGTCATATGCTACTTTCAACTGTTGCTGTATCACTTTGATCTTTTCCACTCTTTGTTGTACCAGCTCAGGACCCAACAACTGATGCTCACCGGACTCATACCAACACAAAGGAGATCTGCACTTTCTCCCATACAAAGCCTCATAAGGAGCCATGTCGATGCTCCGCTGATAACTGTTGTTGTAGGCAAACTCTATCAAACTCAGATGCACATCCCAACTGCCTAAGAAGTGCAAAACACAAGCTCGAAGGAGATCTTCTAGAATCTGAATAGTCCTTTCAGACTATCCATCTGTCTGTGGGTGAAAAGCGGTACTGAACCTCAACCGCGTTCCCAACGCTCTGTGCAATTGTTCCCAAAAACGACTCATGAACTGAGGAACTCTATCAGATATTATCGTTGCAGGCACACCATGCAAACGTACTATCTTATCTACATATATTCGAGCAAGCTTCTCAGCTGTATACGTCGTCTTTACAGGTAGGAAATGGGAAGACTTCGTCAATATGTCCACAACCACCCAAATGGAATCATGATTTCTAGTTTTCTTGGGTAGACCAACTACGAAATCCATGGTTATATGATCCCATTTCCACTGCGGTATCGACAAAGGTTGCAACGTGCCTGCCGGCTTCTGATGTTTAGCTTTCAATTGCTGACAAACTACACATCTCGCCACAAACTCTGCTACATCCTTCTTCAAACCGGGCCACCAATACAAGTCTTTCAGATTATGGTACATCTTGGTGACACCTGGATGCATAGCATACATCGACGTGTGTGCCTCTTCTAGCACTAGATTCCTCAGCTCATCAACATCAGGAACCACCATCCTATCATGATAGCAGACTAGCCCATCCTCGGACTCATGAAACCCATCACGCTTTCCGCTGCCAAACTCTGATCTGATCAACTGTACCACATTATCTGTCTGCTGTGCATCTTTGATCTGCTGTCTCAACGTAGGCTTGACTTGCATCTGTTCTAAGAGTCCATCTAATGAAGACACTTCCATCTGCACATTCATCTTCCGCAAAGAGATAAGCATATCTCGCTCATGGCATACCAGAGAACTTAGTTGTGCCTTCTTGGAAGAAAAAGAAGACTTTCGACTAAGCGCATCAGCTACCACATTCGCCTTACCAGGATGATACTCGATAGTGCAGTCGTAATCATTGATCAACTCCATCCACCGCCGCTGTCGCATGTTCAACTCTTGCTGTGTAAAGATGTACTTCAAATTCTTATGATCCGTAAAGACCTGACACACTTCCCCATACACATAGTGTCTCTAAATCTTTAATGCATGAACCACTGCTGCCAGCTCCAAATCGTGAGTCGGATAGTTCTCCTCGTGTTTCTTAAGCTGTCGTGAAGCAAAAGAAACCACATGATCCTCCTGCATCATCACACAACCTAAGCCTTTCTTGGAAGCATCACAGAAAACTACATAGCCTTTCCCAGGTACTGGAAAGATCAACACTGGAGCACTGGTTAGCTTCTCTTTCAGACTCTGGAAAGCTTGCTGACATCAATCATCCCAGACAAAAGGTACGTTCTTTCTCATCAACTTTGTCATCGACAAAGTGATCACACTAAAGTCCTTGATAAACCTCTGGTAGTATCCTGCTAGACCCAGGCAACTATGAACTTCTATCGGCGTCTTCGGCTGTTCGCATCCTGCAACAGATTCCACCTTTCTTGGATCTACTTTGACTCCTTCAATAGATATCACATGACCCAAGAAAGTCACCTCTTCCAGCCAAAACTCACACTTACTGAACTTGGCATACAACTGATGTTGGCGAAGAAGAGTCAATGCTCGTCGAAGATGTTGCTCATGCTCTTGTTTGTCCCCACTGTAGATCAAGATGTCATCTATAAAGACTACAACAAAATGATCTAAGAACGGACGGAACACTCTGTTCATCAGGTCCATGAAAGCAGCAGGTGCATTGGTTAACCCAAACGCCATAACCACAAACTCATAATGACCATACCTTGTCCTAAAAGTTGACTTTGGTATGTCATCCTCCTTGATCCTCAACTGATGATATCTGGACCGTAGATCGATCTTTGAGAACACTGTAGCACCACGCAACTGATCGAAGAGATCATCTATCCTTGGCAACGGGTACTTGTTCTTGATTGTGACCTTGTTCAACTGCCGATAGTCTATACACAACCGCATCGAACTGTCCTTCTTCTTGAAAAACAACACGGGAGCACCCCAATGCGATGTGCTTGGTCGGATGAAACCTTTGTCCAACAACTCTTGTAACTGCTTCTTCAACTCTTCCATCTCAACTGGAGCCATTCTATACGGTGTCTGTGCAACTGGCTGCATCCCTGGTACCAGATTGATCTCGAAATCAATCTCTCGGGGTGGAGGAACACCAGGAAACTCCTCAGGAAACACATCTGCAAACTCTCGGACAACTGACACCTCCTCAAGACTAGGACCTTTCGCCTTGGTAGCCACAATGGTATCCACCACATGAGCTAAGAACGCCTCACATCCTTGTCATAGAAACCTTTCTGCCAACATAGCTGATACCAGACACGTCAGAAAAATCTTCCTATCTCCTTGGAATATCAACTTCTCTCCAGCATCATCAAACACTACTTTCTTGGTACCGCAGTCCAAAACAACCTTATACCTCTCTAAGGTATCCATCCCAAGGATGACATCAAACCCTTGCATATCAAGTGGTATAAGATCCACTTGAATGCGGTGTCCCGAGAAAGACAAGATACAAGATGGACACTCTTCTCGAAGCAACGAGGAACCATCAAGAGGGGTTTCCAACAACAAACTATCCTTCTTATGACTAACAGGTAAACGATAGTTCTCAAGCATACTATAGGCGATAAAAGAGTGTGTAGCACCCGAGTCAACCAGAACAGATATAAGGCAAGAAGAAGACATATCAGAATGAAATAACTTCATCTGACCTATCACTACTCACGGGTTGACTATCGCCTCCGGCTGACTCATAGCATAGAATTGAGCCGTCGCTTGCAGTCCACGACCTCTGCTTCCTTGAGAAGACGATCCAGCTTGAGACGCTTGACCGCGTCCTCGTCCTCTGCTACCACTGGGCTGTGGTCTCTATGACTCTTGAAGGTTCTGCATTGGCTGTTGTGTCACTTCTTCATCCCTGTAGGGACAACTCAACTTGACATGCCCTATCTGACAGCAGGCATAGCATGTCCTAGCATCAACTCGTAGCCTGGATGGCCCTGTCACTGCCACAGAAGCCGAACTTTGTGTCTTAGATGGTGAAGAAACATAACCTCTTCCTCTACTCAGAGACCACTGAGACGGCCTACCAGAACTTCTCATCGCTGCCGGTGCTAAAAACCTGGGCTTCTTAAAGCCACCAAACCTCTGACTCTGGAACTGGGCATGTCTCTTCTTAGCCATAGACTCCCTCTTCTCCTTTACAGATCGTTCAATCCTCCAGACGGATTCCACAAACATCGCAAACCTCTCCCAGTTCTCCAATGCAGAAACGGGTGTCATTAACTCAGCACTCAGGCCCTTCTCGAAACGCCTGATCTGTTCCTCGTCTGTCGTCGCCATGTGAGGACAAAACCTCAACAGATCCATAAACTTGGCTTCGTACTCGGTGATATTCATCGTTCCTTGTCGCATGCTCTCAAACTGATTGATCTGCTCATCCAGATATGTCTTGGGAAAGTATCTGTTGACGAACTCGCGCCAGAACACTTCCCAACAGATCACCTCACCAGGTCGCTTCTCTTCCTGGATGGTCCACCAGTGACCAGCACTACCTTTCAGAAGGTAGACAATGTGCTTTACTTTGTCTGCTTCAGGGATGTCGAGGATCCGGAAAGCCTTCTCGAGACTTGTCAGCCACAGATCTACATCCGCTGGATCAGCCGTTCCAGCATAATCCGAAGCTCCGACTGGGCGAAGCCGCTCGAAGGTCTTCCCAATACCCGATGTTTCACCATGGGGAACCTGTGCTCGCGGAGGAGGCACTGGTAATCGCTCAACCATGAGATTCATCGTAGCCATCATCTGCCCCATAAGATGTTGGTAGGCAGGATGTTCAAGAATGGCTGGGTCAGGTTGGGGGACCTCAGGCACCCGATCTTCATGTGCCTGGCCTACTGCTCCATCAACAGATGCAGCATCGCTGTACTCAGCAACGTGTTCTTCATGGTTTCTAGACATCATGGCTTTTCTTCCACTGAGGGCAGAAGATTTCTATGAGAAAATCTGGAAAACACATAAGAACAGACACAACCTAGTCCTAGATCCCTGTAGACTCAGCGAACCTAGAGCTCTGATACCAAACTTGTGGCAACACAACCCACTATCACACAGACAGCGAGGTGTTACGCGAAAACGTGCGGAAATCACCAAAACCACAGATTATCGAAAATACGGGTTAATAAAAACCGATTGTGGAAAACTGATAAACTGGGATCATATTACATTCCAGTCCATATCCGGCAAGAAACATATTATATACATTCATACAAGCCATGATACTTATCCACAGATTAGAACAATAGCTTCCCTGTCATATCATGAGTGCATCACTTGTTCATATACATAAAGGCCCACATCCGGCCAGCAGCAGGATATACAAAACATCATCGATCGTGCATCGTGAAACAACGTCAAAACACCGCCAAGGACCTGAGAGTACAGGGATGACTCTAGACTCTATCACAAAACATCCAAACAACAGCATATCCAACGCTTGCCTTCTACTGATCTTCTTGCTGCTCGGCCGCAACTCTGCGACCACCACCACGTCTAGCTCAACTACCTAAAAAGGGGTAAACCAGCGGAGTGAGACAATTAAACATTGTCCCAGCAGGAGGCATAACTCCCCCGCCAAAACTACAAAACCTCAGATGAACATATACATTAAGCAGTTAACTGATAGAAGATATAGCAAGAACAGTCTATGAAATAAATCTATCTGAGCTTATTAGATATATCCAAGTTCTACTGCCATAGAAGAACATATAAATAACTGTAAGATATAAAGAGATTAACTACACAAACAAGGCCTCAACCAATGTTTCGTGTTTGTCTTAAGCAGTATATACTAAATGGCTAGATTACGTTTTATTATGCCCTGAGGAAGTGAATAGTACCGTTCAAATCTAACCTTCGACTGCGAAGCCCATAACTGGTGCCATACAAGGTCAATAGAAGATCCGGAATCCACAACCTCACCCCTCATGGTCAGTACATGAGAACACAAAGCAAGACAACAGTCTCATGCTCGAGTGGTCTTAAGCCACAGGGTCAGCTCCTTAGGCTACCCTTCCTCTAGCCCGCCTTGGTACAGGTCACGGCGCTAGTAAAACTGAGCCACGGGCCTAATCACCGTGCTCTGAGCCATGAACACATTCATGCTCATCATATCACATATCCGAGTCTGCAACCGCAGCTGCACTCATTTCACCTCTCTATTTGAGGCTAGGAGAAACCTCGCATATTCAAAAATATGCACTCCGGGTTAACCCGCAGGAGAACCCGTTTCACCATCACCAAGTCCTGACGATGATGGATCTATGGCCAGGGCAAACTACATGATATATTTCACTATGATTAATTAGTATCTTTTAGATGGATTGCAAGATTCAACCAAGTTGTATAACATGCAAGCTATAAAGGGAAACAAACAACATAAACTCAATATTATGCTTTCACTATAATTCACATCATACTGATCCATCACAAGGATCCCACTTCACATGTTATCACTTGGCCTCTTGCCAATCATCCAGATCCATCTCAAGGAATATCGCATACCATGGGATCTCAATCCCTCATCACATAGTGCCACTGCCTCTCAAGGCTTACATCATCATCATGGAACATCATTCATAATACACCCATCAACACAGTATTCTCATATAAGCATTTCTCATAGCTTTTCATTTGGCTATGCATTACCTGCATGGTTAGAGTATTCAATAATCATAGTTTCAACATAAGGACTATGCATACTATCAGGAGATGTCATTCAAGATGCTATAATTATCAATTATACCTTAACAGGTGATCATGTGCATAAGACACATTATTAAGCAACTATTTATGTACTTCACCTTGCTTCAACATCATGCTAAAATATACAGAAGAGGCGTTATTATTACCACTATCACTATCATTATTATTAAGTGAGCAAGGAGTCACCAATGATATCAAGGACATATACCATTTAGACTGTTTCCATGACACAAGGATCCCTCACAAAAGATGCCAAAACCCTCACTAAAAGAGATGTATCAGGCAAGGCTTACCCTCACCTACACCATGTTGGGCGTGCAGCGTGCAGCCCTATCGGGCGTGAAGGGTGTGTCGGGCGAGCAGCTCAAGGGCATCAAGCATGCCAGGCACCGAGCCGTACAGAGGAGTATCGGGCGACACAGGCTGATGTTGGGCGAACAGGGGTAGTTCACCCGTTTCAACATCACAACGCGCGTCAAGGTTTATCCGTGCAAGGTCCTACACACTCATCTAGGCAAGCATTTCTATCGGGCGAGCAACCCCACTGGGTGAGCAGCTCCAAGGCATGCAGCATGCCGGGCAAGGTTAGCTCAAGGCGCACAAGGGTTGGTACCGGGCAACTAGGGATCGGCTCGCGCGCCCTACAGAACTCTCCACAACTGCCAAAGAGAGCAAACCATGCAAGGGGTCTCAAAAACGTGTTGTGCAATGGAAACTAGATCAGGAGGCTGTCGGACAGCACCTCTCCAAGCACAAAATACCCAAGGTACATCTCAACAAGGGTCATCTAATCCCTCACACATGAACACCCGAAACCATAGAGAAGAGTCACCACCAAAACGAGCTCACCTTCTAGCCCATGGTGAGAAGAGGGTCTTGCTCAAGCCACTAGGTCACAAGCTCACCTCAATCGACTAGGAAAGAGGGGTGTTGCTCATGGCACTAGGACCCAAACTCACTCTTCTAGACCAAGGGGAGAAAGGAGTGTTGCTCCCTAAACCCTAACTCACATGGATCGGCCAACATGGCTACTAAGCAAGAACTAAGCTACTCACATGCATATAAGCAATATTATGAACATAGCAACATATATGAAAAGAGAGTAGGGTAGTTAGGATTAGAAGTTATGCAACCCGCCTTATGCTCCAAGCTCCACGGAAGAAGAAGAACTCCAAGCTCCAAGGGATGTCGACCACCACTTGCTCCTCCAAGGGTGTATCGGCCACCACCTCTTCTTCTCCAAGGTGTGTCGGCCTCCAAGCTGCTCCTTCAAGTGGGGGAGGTGTATCGGCCAACACAAGCAAGAGGGAAGGGAGTGTCGTGCACTCAAGGGGAAGAAGGACCAAAGGAACTCCTAGCTAAGGGAAGGACACACCTATATAGAAGGAAAGGGAGGAGAAAACAAAGTGGAGCATGGAAAGGTGTCACTCATCTAGGGACACTTGTCCTAGAACTCAAACCACATCTCTAGCAAGCCTCATCCACATGTCCAAGATGTGCACCAAGTGTCCACCACACAAGGTCAAGCTAGAGCAAGCATCTTGGATGACACAACATGTTGCTCCATGGGCGACACACACCATTGGCATGGGCGACACACTTCTAGCTTGGCCGACACAAACACCTCTAGGCCGATACATGGCTCAACCAAGCCCAAACAAGGTACCTCAAGGCCCAAACAAGCTCAACCAAGGCCCAAAAAACTCAAACAACGAGCCCAAACCTTCCTCTCAACCCTAGAGGAAGTAAAGAGAGAGAGGAACACCTCACAAGGTGGCAAACTTGCCCACAAAACCCTAGACTTGGGTTATTTGCAAGTAGCACCTTCAACTCTCAACAAAGCACAACCAAACCCTAATCACCACTAAAGGTGATTAGCAGGCATCAAAGCACCAGGTTTAAGCAAAGAAAACAGGGTAAGCCCTAAACGAAGGTCAGGGTCCTTACAATGTACACATATACAATTAGGATTCATGTATCTAACTCAACATCACACTAGGGTTTATTGGTCCTAATGATGTCAAGATCATATGTATCCATCATTAGAGTTGACAATTGAGTCACTTGTTATATGTATATTATATGTTCATTAGGGTACATGCAAGTGTATTAGAGTATATATGGATCCTTTTTTGTCTAATTCTAAATCTTCAAGCCTATTGTAAAATTATTCATGGTATCTGGGGTTTCTAGAGTCCAAATAGGAGATACCAGTATGTTCAATATGTGGTACCATCTCTTCTATAACATGTTGAGACTTGGACCACATTTAAACAATGTACAATTACTTGTTGAATCCATAATTCTAGGACCTTAATGTATTTAGTTGCAAGGATCTATTTGAAAATATTGAAGTTATCATCATTCTTTGAATGTATCATTGATGAATTATTTTAGGACTGATTTGTTTTTACATCTTTACATGTCTGCTTGGCCTAAAGGTGTGATTGTGCACTAATCTTGGTGTACAGTCCCAAATTTGGAGTTATGTCTTGTCATGTCACCTTCACAGCAAAGAACCACTTAGTATTATATCTTCCCCCATCTATACTCTTCCCACATACTCTCTCTACCATTATTTCATCTTTCTTCTGTTATCCAATGTTATGATGATAGAAAGTGACATTTTACAAAACAATACCAACAAACACCAAAATTTCTATAAGTACTTCATGCGACATTCATCCTTCTATGCATTCAATTAAAATTGAAATGAATATCAGTATGGTTTATCTAGAGGATATTTGTTATCCTTAAAACTTCATATATCCATCAAGATATTTCCCTGCACCCTCTACAAATGATCACAATGATCATGCTCTGCATACATCACCATTTATCTATAAAAACTCCACAACACTACTACAAACAACCCTAATTGTATTAACATAAACCAGGATAATTGCATTATCACTACATTATTTAGTATACATTTGAAAGTGATTCCCCCTTCCCATATGATGTTGTTGTCACAATCTCAAATGTTAGGGCCAAGTGGATGCACATAAAATGGTCAATTGTCATACCTAAGTCCTCTTCCTATTGGATTATATAGGAACAATTTTAGTAGTATTGATGCTTCTATAATTGATGATATTTTGGTTGTGTATGAGGTGTTCTCATTGGACACTACTCCTACAAGTACTAAGAATATACTAATCTAATTCTTCAATGAGAAGGAGACTTTATGGTCCCCCAAACAACTTCATCAATGATCACCCAGATGTTTCTCCTACGAAGTCATTACCACCAAGAAGTCCTTCTTAAAGTCCTTCCTAATCATATCATCCATTGACTCTAAACAACACTCCTCAGTGTAATCCAGTGACACAACAAAAGGTTAAAAATTCAAGCACACATTAATATTGAATTCTAAATATGAACTAAATAAAGTTATTTTAGTCATCTGTAACTTCATATAAATGTGGACTTGGATTACTACCAAAATTGTGAATCAATAAAAGCATAAATACAACATTCCTAGTCTACATATATGTGATCATGACATAAAAATTATGGTTATGGGACATTTGTTCCTTTTTCTATCCTTTGACTTTGAACTACATTACATAACACCCTTTATGATCCTAGACACAAAATGATGGTTTCAATATTTTTACATGATTCTAAGTCAGAAACTAGACACACCAATGAACTTTGTAAATATCATTGTCTCACTTAGGATACTTAGAGGAAAATTCATCATTACTCATTCACATCTAGCACAGTTCATAAAGTTGATAGAATTTTATATCTGACATCACTAGCCTATTGCAAATCCTAAAACTAAATTGATAATACACTCCTCATCACAAGTGATCATCATTAAAACATTTCTAGATAAAAGAAACATTATCATCTACCTTGACAGATGATGGACAACACCCCATACCTTTCCTACTATGCTACCTATTGTGTTCCATGCAAGAATGGTTCCCTAAATGCATCAATCCTTGAAAAAAAGGACACTATTGAAAATTTAGGTCATATTTGTAGGGTTTTTAGGAAAGGAGCACAATGGAATATTTTTTCCCTTCTTGTTCTACCCTATCCGTCATATATAGAGTAACCATGAAATGCCGGTGAATAAAACATGTAGAAAGGATAAAGATTCTAACTTTGCACATAGTAGTTGTCTGAATTCTCGACACATCTTTGTTGGTGAAGAACTTGAACTTTTGGATCTAGTCCTAAATCAGGAACCAAGAAATCTAGATTATCTACCAAGAAATCTAGATTGGCCACCAAGATATTGCATGATTGTCTTCTTCACAAAACCTTCTTGTCATCTTGTAGAAAATCTTCTCCAAGACTTCACCTATGTGTCTTAGCCTTTACTTTATTGATGTAGCTGTGAAAGAACGTGGTGCACCACCCTGGCCACCAAGTTGTAGTTAAATAGGAGTTTTCACTATGCTACTCATCTTAGAACTCTCTTTCTTCTCCTATCTTGACAACCCAACCTTAGGGAAATTTCTCTCTACAAGAGAGAACTATGATGACCAAATCCTCTCACAATTTGTGTTTCATTTGTGTCATACCCTTTAGGACATACCCTCTTTATATAGGAGAGTCATGAGCTTGGAAAACCCTAGTTCTAATCTCTTTACTAATTACAATCTCAAAATAATCTTGATGTTGAAATTCAGAATGCCATTCCAATAAGCCAAATGGGATTCCCAATGGCTGACTAGGTCAGTCCAAATCTTAATCTAAAATCATTTCTAAAATTTAATCTTTCCCTATAGGATTTTGGCTTCCCAATACAACACATGATTTGTCACTATCTGAAGTGAAAATTAGTCCACCAATTGACATTTAATTAATCTGTTGATCCTACCTATCTAGTTGGCCGACTAGACACTCCAGTCTATTGACTAGGTTGGAAATCATCCTATTCATGGTCCAGAACCATTAGAATGATATATTTGATTATATATTTCAATTCCCCTATGCATCTTTATGCATGTGACTTGGCATTTTGATAATTATTTTGGTAGTGATGTTCAAAGCCTCACAAACTAAGATTAACATCAAGACAGACATCATTGCTACCCAAGTAATAGGAATGAGTTGGATAACAACTTCAACCTATAAAGAAATCAATGGTACCATGACCATACAATCCCTTTGTCACACATATTAAGATTGAAACTAAGGAATTGCATTGTCAACCTCTTATCATTCAATCTGTGTTCCTTGAACTGGAGAAATTATACAAGATATTGTGATCTCAATATAATATATTGACTCATATGAGCATGGACATGCATTCCATAGTCTCACTTATCATGTGGTTGGGATATCACTCTAAAGGAGTGAGAAATTTCATGTACATCACTCAGAAGGTGCAACCTGTCACTACCATTTTGGAAAATCTTATTCAGAGAATGTTGGGCTAATGTTCACAATAAGTGATTTAAGTAGTGAATTTAGGTCTAAGGATCACAATCATCGCATTCACATTGAGTTAGGACTCTAACATGTCGTTACATGACTTCCATGTGTGATTCTCAAGGTGTTTTGTCCAGTACAACTTGTTCTCTAACAAGTATCCATGTATCTGAGTTGATATCCAATATCATGAATAAAGAAACATACTCATCACTAAAAAAATGCTATTCTTGCATACAATTGTTGTCATTTAGTATTCACAATAATAACCAAATAGGGACATAACAAGAACGAGTACTCTAAGTATACATGTGATATCATGTTTAGGTCCTCAACTAAAAGCATATGTCATCAAGTCAAAAACATTCTTGAGACATTATTAGTTTAGTCATTATATTGATATTGAAAAAATATTGCATTTTATTAATTATCAAATTAAGTACAAACTCTCCCCAATCATTACATGATGGATCTCAGGTCATACTACCAACAATCTCCCACTTGTACTAGAGCCAACCACCTGTAAATCTAATTTCAAGTGATCTAACATGGATAACATGATTGTTTTGTGAAACGTCTTTCATCAAAGGACCAACAACATTGCTTTCAGTTGGTACCTTGCAAATATTAACATCTCCATGTTGTAGGACCTCTTGTATGAGTAGGTAACATGTGAATATATGCTTGGACTTCTAATGAGATCTTAGTTCCTTAGCATGTAAAATGGCTCAACTATTATCGCCATATAGTTCTACTACATCTTTCATATTTGGAACCACATTAAGTTCACTAACGAACTTCTCGGTTCATACGACTTCCTTTGTTTCATTTTATGCGTCTATATAGTCATCCTCTAATGTAAAATAATCCATTGTCTGTTGCTTGTAACTCTTCCAACTTACAACTCCATAGTTTAAGAAAATACAAATCTTGACTGTGATTAGTAAATGTCTTGTCATTTTGGGAGTTTGCATCACTACAACCTTTTACAAAATTCCTCACCATTATAAATTAGGAATTGGTCCTTTGTTCATTTTAAGTACTTAAGGAGGTTGTTTTCCACTATCCAATGACCACCACTGGTATCCAGTGGTACCTACTCATCATGCTCAAAGAATACAAGAAACGAGGGTGCATACATATCACTGCATACATGATAGATCTAGTTTCTGAGGCATATGGAATGCTACTCATGTGTGTTTGCTCTTGCAAAGAGATGGGATATTGAGTTTTAGAAATCATTGTAGCATGGGTGTCACACCCACATATCACGATAACCATTGAGCATGGGATTAGAGCATAAGTTTAGGACTAGTGTATGAACATGCTTTGCACGTCATACATATATACAAATAATTTATTTCAACTAATCATTGAAAGATCAAATATATTAGCTAAAAATGTCACAACAACAACAAAAATTGTTTGTTATAGACAATATTCACATTGAAAACTAAACTACATCATTAACTATTGAATTATTGACTATTTTGAAAAAAATATTTTTTTGTATTGACATTCATTTCTTTTTACATAGCTAAATTAAAACAAATCAATGTGTAAGGTTCCATTATGTCTAATGATCATTCTTTTATATTATATTTATTATTGTTCAATAAGTAGAATTTGTTTATGCATAATAGAAATATATGCACATGTAAGTTTTTACAATAATGGTGTATAATAGCATTTTCTATAAAATCACAATAAAACTTGACCAAGGAATTCTTTTCCCTCAATATGAAAAAATAAAGGAATTCGTACACTGTTTTATCATCTTGGAAACATCACCATTCATAGAACACTTGTGGAATATACATGTAATAGTTATAATGTTGAAGTGAATGAAATATGTGTTAATTTTGGTATACAAGCAGAAGCATATATGATAAGCTTTCTTGAAAACCTTTTCAATTTATATGAAGAATCAATAACAGTGAGTGTTTACTTGTAATGTTTAGTATGAAATACATAAAATCTTAGATTTCTAATGATATATTGCTTAAGAGTTTTAGTAATATCAACATTGTAATATTCTACGTGCTTGTTTTTATTAAATTTTCCATTATATCATTTTATTGTAAGTTCTCTTCTTAAAATGACATCATATGCCACTACCCACAATCAATAAGATAAGTATCACCATTGGAGAAAATAACTAATAAATGAATTCAATTATAACCTAGTTTACTTAAAAATAATTTATGTATAAGTGGTTGTCAAGTAGTAATAGATTGTTAATATATCATAACACCAGATGATAGATATATTGTCTATTTTCCTCTCTGCATGTCCAAAAGAATGTTAAAAGATTATGCAAGATACATATATAGGTTGACTATCATTTGTTTTATTTGATAATTATAATATCAACAAGAGTAGAAAATTCTTACATATTCATAGGTATTCTGTATAAAATATTGAACATTTGATTTCATATTTTAGAAATATTCTATAGCTAGCCTTTCAATACTCAAGTGTTCTAAGGTAAGCAATATAGTACATTCATTGTTGTGAAACATAAATTATAATCATGTAATTTGTTTGATATTTATCAGATATGGACATCCATTTTACTTCCAATTGAAGACAATTTTCTTACTCAAATAACAAGTATTGTTCTGAGGTACATCTCTATAAAACATTTAGAATCCATCCTTATTTTCATAGACACAAATGTCCATGGTTCATATATTATATACAACTTCAAAATTTATGATTTGAGACAAATTTATCTTCAAATGGACAGGCTTCAACTTTAGTTGTTGTGGTTCAAGTTCCTTATTTATTCAAATGCAAATGACATTATGCACTTTATAATCCATTTTACACTTAAAAATACTTGATTGTTTAGGTATCACTAGTTTTTGTTTTTTGTTTTGACTATGTTTTAACTGACACATTTTGGTAATTGGTAAAGATGAATAATTGCCTATGCCTTCACACGTTTAGCTAAATTGAAACATGTTTACTTTCTGAGAAAGGTCCTCCCTAAGTTCTTCTACATGATAACTTTCCTGTATCGACAGTGGCAACTCATCTTTTTGGCATGTGAAATAGGAACATGATGTTTTTACTATTATATGTTTTATATGTTTTCTCATGTACCTATAGGCTAGGGTGTAAGAAAGGAATAATTGAGATTCATAGTCAAAATTGTAATACATAATTTATAATTTAATTTTAGATTCTTCATTGCAATTGTACATAGATTTGTAGTTATACATAGATAAAAGTCCATGTTTTTTCAATTAGCAAAGAAAACAAGATCTAAGAGATTTCTACAATGCTCTTTTTGTGTTTGTTTTAAACAATTTTACACTCTATATCAGACTTATATATATGATGCACAACTTTTATACTTTGGATTTCTTTTCATATTTATTAGGAGAAGAATCAAGACACTTAGCATAATGTCACGAGAAGAATGTATGCACTTCACATAGTCAATTATTGAGATAATCAACATTTTTACCACTTCATCAAACTAAATTATGGGTTTACAAAGTAACCCATAACTCATATAAAAGGAAAGAAATGTGTCACAAAAATGAAATTTAGTTTTCATAATCAATGATCTCAATTAATAGTATTTAATAGTTATATTTTAAGATAAATACAAAGAAACACATCAAAAGCCGTGAAACCTTCTATATTTTCAATTACCGCACCTTGAATGCCAAAAAAGTATATAAGTTGTGACCTATTGTCACCTACTTGCACAAACAGTTCTCAACAAAATCATCTCTATCTATGAGTTTCTCATTATTCTTGCTTAACTGAAGTCACTTATTGCACTTCTATTAGACTTTAGTCTCCTATGCAATGACTTTCTCTTTAGGCTTCAATAATTGTTCCTAGTTTGGATAATATGCAGTGATTTTACATTATAGTACATAATAGTATATATATATTTTATTTCTCACATACTAAGGATATCTTATCCTTCTTAAATGAATATGGGAAATCATTCATCCACTTAAGATCCACATCCTTTCAAGTCTCATATGGCATGATAAAATACTTAGAGACCTTAATATACAAAAGAGTGGTATACTTGGCTCCTCCAACTAGTTGTTACATTCAATATAGGAGAAAACAACATTGCATCTATTCTTGTCTTTCCCTCTGGCATTAAACTATGAAAACACTATATGTCATACACAAGCACTATTATAGAACGCCACACATATATGACACACATTATGAACAATGCCAAACCTATTGAATCCAGTTCATAAGTAGTCAAAACATAGATTGTGACCATTTGATGAGCTATATTAACTGAAAAAACATAGAATGTTCAATAGTTGAAGTCTCTACATCCAAAAACTTATAGTAAACATACATGACACATATGATACATTCTCTCGATTCAGATGATCTGGGTATAGAGGCCACCATGAGGGATTCCAATATTATCAAATAGGCATGCCTTGAGGATTTGACCATCGACACAAGACCTACACTATGGAACATATTTGTAATGGAGAAACGAGACTAATGTCAATATCTATCTATTTTTATTCGGAGGCCTACTGTCGTGGTGCCTCCCCCTTCTTTAGATATAATGTGTTATCTACTTTAGAACTCTACATAATCCAATATTGGATCTAGGCACTTCTTGTGCTCCAATCCAATTGATTAGGTTGTTTGGTACAAAATTTGTAGTTTTATGGGTATGTGATGACTAACTTCAAGTTGATGGCACAAAACACAAAAAATGAAGGAAAGTGATGTGAGAAATATTTTCTGTGCTTACAAATTAACCTATCACAAGTACAATAAACATTAATTTTATTTTAATAATGTTCAAAAATGATATAATCAATTATGTATTTCACATTCTTAACATATTTAATTTATGGGGAATGCAATAGTTGACCTAAAATATTGAAGAATATTATAATATATTTTTCATTCTATAATACTCATGCATCAAAAAGGGAATACCATGTAAAGCATATATAAACACAAGATAACAACATATATATATATATATATATATATATATATATATATATATATTAATAGTAGTAGAAACTACTTTGTTTAGTTTCTTTCAAATGAACTGCATGAATAGGGTCCTTAGAAATTCTTTAATGGAATGAATTTTTTAATATTTTCAAAGAAGGTTGGCATATTATATGGAAATTTTGTTTGATCATTGATGAACTACATACTTATTATGTAGTTGATGCCATAATGTATATTTCATTATATAGAACCTATGAATTTGCTATATGTTGTGACATTTATGTTTAAAATACTGAGAAATAAGCGCTAAAGTTATTATCAAGGTGCATAACATTTCTCAACATTATTTTATATTTAGAGTAAAGTACTTGCAATGGGAAAAAATATAATATATATATGATACATACAAAAAAGTTACAGACATGTAGGCCATACAAATTTCTACTATACATATCTGGAGTTAGATTACCAAATATCCATAATTAAGATATACATTAGGTAGCCTAACCCTATTCTAGTTTGATATGATACAGTTTATAAGCCCTATAAATAATATTTCAAAACATTTTGTTTCATTTTTGGTGCCCCTATTGCATAGGCATCCATTATCTCATGGTGCTTAGAGTAAGTCTCATACACCAACGTAGGTTTCTATCATGGAAATTACTCATCAACTATATGTGCTATATCAGGATGAAGATAGGATGTGGGCCTCAGATACAATTAAGATACATCACTCGTTTCAATGAAATTTCAGACATACAAATCCACTAAGAGATGTTTATGCATTTCCATGTTGTCATCACATGGCCTTTTAGGGTAATGTTGGACTACCAAACGACCTTCCTATCATGGGTTGGTAACTTTTAAGGAATGCCTCCATATGAAGCCAACTCCAATGCTTTATCTTATATCCATTTTGTTGGTATTGTAGACATGCTCATTGTTAAATCTTCCATTTCTATAACTATTAGTAGTAATGCCCTATGATGCTTCATAAATTATACCTCTCTTCATGCCCAATATCATACTTTGAGATACATAAACCATAGAGCAAGGAAATTTTTTTTGTACACCTTAAGTTAAATTTTATACTATAAAAACTGTGTCCATGAACACCAAAAGCCATAGATTTAAGGCCCTATTAGATAAATTATAAACTTAATATCAATGAGGAATTTAAATTCAAGAAGTGCATACATTTATATACTTCTCCCTTTGATCAAGGAATACTAGATATCCAAGACAATGTCATGAGGGAATTTCTTATCATGTTTGCCTAATGGGTACAACCAAAATTTTATATAGAATAGAGTAGCTATCAACAATGACTTTACGACCATTCTGTATTGGTTGGAATTGTTTTGGAATAAGTCAAATGATATAGTGATTCATGGTTTTGAGCATTCTCCCAGTTATAAAAAATCCATCCCGTTATTTTTCATCTGTCTTCCCTAATGATATCTCAAATAGAGCTAAAAAATCATTTAAGATATCTAATCTGGGGGGCATTAGGAGAAAAAATGGCCCTCACCATTTATTTATATATCGTAACTACACTTTCCATTT
This sequence comes from Alisma plantago-aquatica, assembly GCA_963693085.1. Taxonomy (NCBI): domain Eukaryota; kingdom Viridiplantae; phylum Streptophyta; class Magnoliopsida; order Alismatales; family Alismataceae; genus Alisma; species Alisma plantago-aquatica. The sequence continues at coordinate 472,182,145 of OY856410.1, forward strand.
AACATCTATTTAAAGGAAGAACCCCCAAATACACACCTAAGGGGCTAGATGTATATAAGTGGACCTTCCAACAATAGTATTCCCTGACGCAACCCACCAAAGGGATCCATTAGGGAAGAGGAGAAAGTTTTAGAGGAGCTGAGATGAGTTGGAGAAATAAAAATAGACCAATGAAGTAAAGTTGGGTTATGGAGGGGCTTGCAAGGCCTAGAACTCAAAGCTCTAATTCTTGTGTATACCCAACATCACGCATGCACCCACATACATATAGACACATATATACTTAATACAATCCATTACGAAAGACAAAATGTCATTATTTTGTAGGAATCTACCCAATATGGAATTCTTGACAAATGTTCCATTCATTAAGAAACCTTCATAGAAACATCTAGTCTATAGTGTGTTTATCACTTTTTACCTTAAATAACCACCTAACTTGATAATTTCATGTTTAACATAATTTCTTAATTTTACATTCTAAGAAAATGAGAACTACCACTTCATGTGATATTTTTGCTTTCTATTCTTAAAATTATAAACCATTATAACATGTATAAGGTTGAGACGAGAAAAAAGGTCCACTCACTGCATGGAGTCCTTTTTATATCTTAAGTGATCTTTGTAAAACTTCAAATGTATATAGTGATTTTAATCCAAGAGTTGAAAGATGTAGTCAAATTTTATAACTTTTAAAAGACAAAGTGCTCCTGTGGAGATTTGTTATATGTGGTTGGTGTATCTGATTTTTTTTGTCAAATCATGTTAGCACGATTTTCCCTGAAATCTTTAAAGATGTGAAGAAGGTAGTGTGATAACACAATTGCTACGTTATGGGCCAGAGAACACTTTATACAAAGTGATATCCTATATAGTTCCTCTAGAATAGTATTTGTAGCGTTGTACACTTGGGTATGTAACAACCATAAGTGGTATTTTAGTGTTGTGTTATTTACAGCCTCCACATTCATTAGTTATATAACTAAAATTAAAAACCATAAACTAAAAAGTGTCACTCAGCATTACAAATATTGCTACATCGGGAAGTATTTTACTAGAGGTGCGATAGAGGCTTTTCTGTCAAAGTTTTCAAATTTAGTGTTTTACTAAATCAATTTGCTATTACTTTATTGGGTTTCAAAAGAAACAACTGTAATAATTGATGCACTAATGTTTATAAGATGAGTTGCATACCACCGTGATAATATTTTTCTCAATTATACGCAGAAATAGGAAAAGAAAAAATCAAGATTTGTAAGATAAAAAAACATAATTAATTAGAACATATGCAAACATCATAAGAATTACAGGAGATAACTTCTTGGGAACTATGTCCAATTTAATATTTTAGTTCACACAATCAAAAAATATAGATCATGTTTTCACATAACAATAGAATCACTTCTCAGGAAGAACTACTTAGCTTCATTATTTTGGCAAGGTAAACATCCTTCCAATTAGCCATACGCACATTGGGGAGATGTACAAACTCATAAAGTGGGGTGGCCTATGTAGAGGGATCATATTTGTTTCTAGACGCACACTAAGAGTTCTAATAATCTAGCTTGAGCCCTTTTATTCTGGAGCCTATTCATTTTTATTATGCACCACATCTTCTATCACCCTTCTTCTATCCCAACCTCTATCCTATTACATTTCATCTTTATACTCTCATATGGTTGCATGATGAATGCATCACTATCGACATAGTTTATGGTTTAGATTAATTGGGATAGAGTGAGACACCAATTTCAAGATAGAGGATTTGGTCTCTTTTTATTGGTACTACCACTTTGCTGGCATTGAAAGATAATTTTGGTGATATGAATCATTCATGATAATAGTTAATTGGCACAATTGTAAACATGACTCTTATTTGATGGAAACAAAGAAGTTTTTTCTATCATTCCACCACATGTAGATCCCAATGACACTCACAGTAATCTGACGCAAAAGAAAAGTACCTTGTATACACAATTGTGGCCGTCAATTGAAGGTGTTTATTTTACCTTTAGTGCCTATCTTCTCATTTTTTTGTAAGAGCATGCCTATATGAGTGGTGAAAAATCAATTAGCATCAAACATACGATTAACATATAAGGAACTGAATCAGAATCGACCTAAATCTGACAGCAAAAAACTTGTACCTATAGGTTTTAAGCAAGGGGCTTTTCGGTTGACATCAGCCTATAGATCGGTGATACCTCCAGCGACCAGCAAACCAGCATGATAGACATGATCACGAGTTATGACTTCTGTATACTTGATTATTTATACGTAGTTAAAGTTAATCATGGTTTTGGGGCACATCCAAGCAGCTGTCATTCTAATTTATCCTAAGCGCCAAGATCTCCAAGAATGGAAGCAGGAAATTGCTTGGTGGCTATGTTTTAATTTACATTATCATGCCAGGAGAGGAGGAACGACACATTGGAAGTGTCGAGGTATCATCTGTGGAAGATCTTGATGCGGATGGCAGAAGGGTGCGATAACATTGACCCCGGGGCACTGCGGATATGATGAGTTCGACAACCCACTTAGTGGCGGTAGAGTCTCAGGTCGGTCCTCACAGACGCTTTCATGATAATAAGGAAGCAGACTGTGATGAGTCCAGGCGATCATGGCACACTAATAAGGTAGCATCCTACGATGAGGATGTTCCTATGTTAGACTTTTGAACCACCTATTAAATGTGTGTTCTAATGGATGATAGTGACTCTAACTCTAGGGGGGATCCTAACTCAGGGTTATAAGTGGATAGGGAAGATCTAATGCCAGATTTACATGATGTCTAAGTACTTGTACATTATATCTTTATACAAGTGTTTACATTTGAGTACAATCATGAAAATATAATCAATTAAGTGCATTTGATCTTCAATTTGTATTGATCATCAACTTTCCACTTAGTAGAATCCCCTTATTATCCTGAACTACTAAAATAGCACATTAGATCCATGAGTATGAAATGTTTGTCATCATCAAAACAAAGAGTATGTTATTGTCCATTTTATCCAACAATCTCCCTATTTTAGAATATGAGAAACATTTCTAAATTATAACTAAAGTAATTTAAATGAGATGAATTTCATACCTGTGATATACCTGAGATGAATAGATTCTCGTGTTCTTATAAAATGTGTGATAATATTCCTAAATATTAGGTAACATAATATCCATATCTTAAGGAAATGTAGCACCAATTAATTTCAAGTCAAGAGATCATGAAACTTATTTATTTTATTTCTCTCCCTTTGTCATTTAAAAAAGATAGACATATAATCATTTTAGACTTGTCCCCCCTAAATGGAATACTCTCCCTCAATAGAATATACAAGTTTTAGAAAAAAACAAAGTGATAATAATGTCCAATAAAAGACACAAGATAAATTTTTATTATCATGAAGAAGTGAACACAAACAAGATCAATATCATTAATGATAACGTGATTATATAAGTTTTACTACTCACTACATAGGATAACAATATCACTTGAAAGAGTTCAAGATTAAATCCACTTCAGGATATTTCCTAAGGAATGGAGTATCACTATAATACTTGACATGTGTTTTCCAGTCAAGTGCACCTGTCTTTGTGAGGGCATATGCTTCTAGAAAGGTAGGTGGCTGACCAAATCTGAAGTGAGTAGCTATGTCGTGGAGTTGCATTGGTGAGTATTGGGCATGGGAAGATCATTTTATGGTGATGGTGTGTAACTCCCCTCCAAGCTCATACATGACATCAGAAGCAAAGCCTATGTTGTCCATAACATGGATTACTTGGCTTGGAGGAACATTAAAAAACATCATATACATAGCAAAAAGAAACACCTTGCATTTATTGAAAATCTTGATTCATAAATTGGTCTTTGAGAGATAAAACTTATACTATAAACTATCATGTGAACTATCTCATATTTGAACTATAATCTAACATATGAATGGTAATCCAAATCTAGGGCATACATCTTCTTTGGAAACTACATATTGGATCTTCTAAGGTGTAGATGGCATACCACCAAGCCAAGTCTTGGAAACATCTACTTGGAAGCACTCACTTCAAATTTCTCTGCTCCTTGATTAAGCTCCCTCATTCATTCCTTCTGTGGACATCGCGTCCCCAACCATGCATTCGAAGCAAAAAACATGTTAGAGTAATTGACATTGAGTATTGTTATAACAAATAATAATCTTGCCAAAGATGTAAAACATAAAACTAATTGGACAATAAATCATGGATTCACGTGATATGCTATTAATGGTTAATTATAATGTCCTCTACTCTTATTCACCAATTTTTCTCATAAGGCCCGCAGGCTCAACTGATTTCCACTTGAACTCATGATTTGCACCAACATGCCATAACTATGCTCCACTTGAGATCATGATTTGCACTTTAGTGCCATAATGTTCCATTTGAACTCACAATTTGCACCTGAGTGCCATAATGTTCCATTTGGAAACATAAATTGCACATATAAGCCACTATGATCCATTTGAACTCATAAGGCCTGAGGGAGGAGAAAATAATACAACAAATTGTCATTAACATGGAAATTCTTTACTTTAACTGAATTTCATTTGATCATGACATAAGTTCTTGAACATAATACTTGAAAGTATAGGCATCATCTAATAACTTTTAGGGAACATTAATTCAATTGCTAGAGAAAACCTAGCAATTGGCAGAAAGAATTAGAATGAACTATTTAAAATAGAGATGGGAATTGCGACATAAACCAATCACAAGTAACCAAAAAAGACAAAAAAAGAGTCCAACCGTTTTAAATGATTTAGAGGATGGAGACTCCTGGTGTTTAAAATGGTAAATAGTTTAAATTGTTGGGAAATATGGCATTAGATGAGGCAGTGGAAAAATAAAGTTAACTTCCATATTTTCCTAGATAGCAGATCGCATCAACAACTATATGATGAGAAAGAGGGATGCAAAGTTTATACATTGTCCTGGAGCAAGTCCAGTGACAATCTCTTACAGCAGCGTGTGACTTCCTTTAAGTTACACTTGGATGACAACAATAATAACTTCCTGGTTGAATACCATAGACATTGGTTGTTTGTGTCCTGATGTTGGGTGGAAATAGCCTCCTCTCCTCTGTAGTAGTCCACATGGACCAACATGAACTCTTGTTGTTCAATATGAGTGGAGAAGAAGGAGTTGTCTCTTCTAGTCAATGTGTTAGCGTCGACTTGCTCTCCTAGTAGTCTCTCCCTTCATATCTCTCCCATTGAAAGATAAGACTTTTTTGGGCTCTCTCAGTTATTACAACCAGAGAGGACAACAATTGTCAAAGCTTATTGTTGTGTCTCTAAAAGGTCCCCAGTACCCCTCTATTTATAGGAGGTCTAGGGTCAGGGTTTCCAATTCATCTGGGAGTCAAAGAGATGAAATTTCATGAATTTTTTGGAACTTGCAAACATTAAACCAGTTAGTTCACTATTGAATTGGTCGGTTCACATGTGAGTTGTTTGGTTAAACACTTGAATCATTCATTTCACTATGTTTCCCAATCACAATCATATTGGCAATTAATATTTGATTGATGCATAACGTGATGCCAACATCAATCCTTGATCCAATCATATTGATCAACCAAGTAGTCAGTTCACAACCTGAACTGGTCGGTTCAGACATCTGAGACAATCAATTCACTTGGTGAGCTGGTTGTTTCACTGTCTTGATTTCCAATCTTGTTTAAACTGAATACATAACAATTTTGTAATCAAGTTTAAACTACATTCATGAATAAACTCCTATTCTAAGTGTATCATATGTGTGTAACCTATAGGCCTCAAGTTAGGTTGGAAGTGAAAGTCTATAACCAATTTATGACATCAAAAGCAATGAACGGTATCTAGCTAAACATCTTTGCTACCCAAGTAATTTAGAAAGTTGGAGAACAACTTCAACCTACAACTTGTGATCAGTGTTATAGTGATTGTATAGTTCCTTTGTCTCTGATATCCAAAGTGACCTCAAGGCATGTGATCGTCTTCCATGAACTAGAGTAGACTGTTTGAGATATATGTATACTCAATATCACATATTGACTCACAAGAGCATATCCATGCATTTCTCAATCTCTCTTATCAAGCGTCCATGATATCAAACTCCTGTAGGAGGGACAAATCCCATTTACATCACTCACAATCATTTTTGTTTGTCAAAATGCACCCGAGCACCACCTTTATAGAAACCCTTATTCATGGTCATGGTGGATGATGTCAAAGTACACTGAATTACATGTGATCAGTGTAGTAACTTCAGGTCCAAGAACCACAATCACCACCATCACTATGAGAGCTGAATATGACTACCATTCTATGATCTCCATGTATCATTCTACAGGTGGGTCTGTCTGATACACTATTTTCTAACAAGTATCTATGTGTTTGGTTTCATATCACATATCATGACCAATAAGACTATACCATCAACCAACACACACTCTAGTATTAAGTGTTATCGATGTCTCTCAACCTTCCATAATAACATCTGACTAGGGACATAACAAGAATGTATATAATCTTAACATTTATATGATCTCATTATTCAGGTCCTCAACCTGAAGACATACCTCATCGAGTAATATCATTATTTCGATATTTATTATGTTACATCATTATCTAATAACTGAATAAAATATAATAAATTGGAAGATTGTCTTTATTTTATTCAAATCATTTATAAGACATGCCATTACAATCATCATATGATTGGCTCTTTAGGAATACATAGCACCAGACTCCCACTTGCACTTAGAGCCAATCATCCATGAACTTAATCCTAAGGGATCTAACATGACGTTCAAGCTTCTGTAGTGAAAGTGATTTTGTCAAGGGGTCAACCACATTTCTCTCAGTTGGTACTTTGGAAATCTTCACATCTCCTTTAGACCTGTCAAACTGGGTCAAAATCCATGGGTGCCCATAGGTCGACCCTTTTAAGTTGGGTTTGGGCCAAGAATTTTACCATGCACTTAAAATCACCCAAACCCATACACACCCATTTATTTAGCAAGTTTCATGGGCAGCCCACGAGTGACCCACTAATTAAGTTAAATAAATATAATTATAATTATTTGTCTTACTTATATACTCATATAGAAAAATAAAAAAGAAGAAGAAGGAAAGGTCTTGCGCCTTGTGGCATGTGGTCCAGCTAATCACAGCTTAATCTCTTCTCACATCCATGTTGCTTGGTTGTCTACTTGGCTGCTAACAGTCAAAAGTTTTCCCAAATCAATTGAAAGCACAGGTGCCCTATTTCCTTATGTTTGCGGTGTAGCGTGCTGAGTGACCAAAAGACCAAGCGAAATCTGCTCCCTTGCCAAATTTCAATGACGAAAGACATTGATGGCTGACGTGGAGAAGATGAAATCAGCTGGTAAGGACACATATATATAATGCCATGGTGAGAGCCCACCACGGAAAGCTACAGTGTTTCTCAAGACCTCTTTGAGTCCCTAGATGCAACCTTCCTTCTCCTTGGAGTCTTAGCTCTTCCATCACCAAGAAACAGGTTCCCATCCACTTTTTCATCTTCACTTGTGGTTTCCTACTAAACACAGTTAGGAAAGCATGAAATTTCTTATTAGTAACTCTCAGCCAGGTACCAAAGGCGTCCATCTCTCTATTTGCTTCTATAAAGTTTTTTATTATAATCCAACATCTAGCCCTCTTTCCCTCTTCTTAAATTTATGTGGGCACCCTCAGGTCGACCCACGACCTGCCAGATCATGTTTGGGTGTGTCTTTTGTCCACCCATTTAGAACTGGGTCTTTTTGACCCGCACCCGCTAGAACCAAACCGCAATGACCCAACCCACCCACCCGTTTGATAGGTCTAATATCCTTGTTGTATACTTTCTCATATGTGATCGAACCACCTTTGTATATGCTTGGAATGCTAATGTGATCTAGGTTCCTTAGATTGTGAAATAGCCCCACTATTGTCACAATATAGATCAATTGCATCATTGATGCTTGGAACCATCCCAAGTTCTGAGATTAACTTCATGACCCAAACAACCTCCTTTGCTGCAGTGGATGCAATAATATATTATACATCTATTGTAGGATCCATAACTATCTCTTTCATGGAACTCTTCCAACTCACAAATCCATTGTTGAGGCAAGATACAAATCTTGATTGCAATCATAATAATCTTTGTTAGTTTGGAAGCTTGCATCAGTGTAACCCTTTACCACCAACTCTTCCTTGCCATTGTAGACAAGGAATTGATCCTTAGTTCTTCTCAAGTACTTAAGGATGTTCTTCATGATAATCTAGTCACTTTGATCATGATTTGACTAATATCATCTTGTCATACTCAAGGCATACGAGACATCTGGACAAGTACATAACATTATGTACATGATAGGTTCAATTACATATGCATATGGAATCTTACTCACATGCTCCCTTTCTTCATAAGAACTAGGAGATTGAGCTCTTGAGATGCTGACACCATGAGACATGGGTAAGTTTCCTATGTTTGAGTTCTCCTTGTTGAACCTCCTCAACACGTTTTCAATGTATGTGCTCTAACTTAGACCAAGAACCTTTCTACATCTACATCTATAGATCTTGATTCCTAAGATATAGGATCCTCCGCCTAAGTCCTTCATAGAGAAGGCATTTCCTATCCAGGTTTTTACCATTTGTAAAGTAGGGATGTCATTACCTATCAATAGTATGTCATCCACATACAATATGAGGAATACAATCATGATCCCACTAATCTTCTTATAAACACATGGTTCATCTTCATTTTGATTAAAGCTAGACTCTTTGACTATTTTGTCAAATCAAAGATTCCAACTCCGAGATGCTTGCTTCAATCCATAGATTGACCTTTGTAGCTTAAAAACTTTATTTGCAACCTTTATATTTATGAAAGCCTCGGGTTGTGTCATCTACACATCCTCTAGAAGATTCTCATCAAGAAATGTAGTTTTAACATCCATATGCCAAATCTCATAGTCATAATAAGCTACAATGGAAAGCATGATCCTGATGGACTTAACCATGGAAACTGGTGAAAAGGTTTTGTCATAGTCAACACCTTAAACTTATCTGAAACCCTTTTCAACCAATTAACCTTTGTAAGTTTGTACATTACTGTCCATTTCAATCTTCTTCTTGAAGACCCACTTGCATACTATGGGTTTTACCCCTTCAAGTGTATCCACCAAGGTCCATACCTTGTTGGTGTACATGGATTCCATCTCAGATATCATGGCCTCAAGCCATTTCTTAGACTCTAGTCCCTTAATAAATTCTAGGTAGGTTGTTGTCTCATCATCAATGACTAAGTCATTGCCTTCTTGAGTCACAAGATAACCAAATCTATCTGGCTCAAGGCATGCCCTACTAGATCTATGATGTTCCTATGTCACATGAAGAATTTTTTATTTTACAACATTTTTTGACTCTTTATGTTCCCCTCATACCTCTATAGGTTCAATGTCCTTTTTTGGTCTTGAACCTCTTTGAGTTCTATTTTCCTCCCACTGATTCCTTTGGAAATGAATTCCTTTTCTAGGAATGCAACATATTTGGCAACAAACACTTTGTTATCATATGGATTATAAAAGTAGCATCCCTTAGTTTCTTTAGTATTTCTAACAAAACAACATTTATCTAATTAAGGGCCAAGATTTTCAAGAAACATTTTCTTGACATAAGCTTCACATCTCCAAATCCTTATAAAAGACATTTTGGGACGCTTCCCAATCAGTATCTCATATGGTGTCTTTTGAACCAATTTAGATGGTATGAGGTTTAGTGTAAATGTTTCAATCTCTAGAGCATAACCCCAAAAGGAAGTTATAAGATCAACAACACTCATCATTAAACGCACCATATCTAGAAATGTGTGATTCCTTCTTTCTGATATAGTATTGTGTTGTGGTTTTCCAGGTGGATTCCGTTATGATATAATACCACAGTCTCACAGAAGGTCCTCAAACTCTTGGTTTTAAGTATTCTCCACCCCGATCAGAAGGGACTACCTTGATACTTTTTTTTAAGTTGCATCTGTACTTTATTCATGAAATCCTTGAACTTCTCAAGAGTTTCTAACTTATATTCACCAAGTAAACATAACCATACCTACTAAAATCATCAATAAAGGTAATGCAGTACATATAATCACCTCTAGCGTTTGTTCTAAAAGTCCACAAACATAAGTATGTATGAGTCCTAATAGATCACTAGCCCTCTCACTATTACCAATGAAGGGAGTGTTGTTCATCTTGCCTAATAAACAAGATTCACATGTCTCTATTGATTCAAAATTAAAAGAGTCTACATAACCATCATTATGGAGTCTAGATATGTGATTCTCATTGATGGCCCTAGACGGCAATGTTAAAGATATGTTTTGTTCGAGTTATCAAGTTTTAATCTTTTCATATTAACATTATAAACATTTGTCTTTAGTACCAATAAATAAAGACCATAAGACATTGGGGCACTGTCATAAAAGATATCATCTTTATGAAATAGAACATTGACCATTCTTAATATGAAATTCATATCCATCCTTTTCCATACAAGATATAGAAACAATGTTTCTATTTATGGCAGGTACATAATAGCAGTTCTTTAACTCTATAACAAAACATGTGGGTAGAGATAAATTAAAGGTTCCAACTAAAATGGTATCAACTCTTGCTCCATTTGCAACATGCAGTTTTGTTGGGTTTTATGGAGACGGAGTAGGCAACGGAAACAAAAATTTTACTAGCCATTAACCCATAATAGGAGATAGCATCAACGACTATGTAATGGGAAGAATGATTTTAGTGAGATATACCTGGTCCAGAGGTTTTCCCAGTGACAATACCTCACAGCCATGTGCGGTCTTTGACGTCATGTCTTGGACGGTGCCTGTGCATCTCCTGGTCTTCGCCATGGACTCTGGCCTCCACCACAGACTACAGTTAACATGTCCAACTGAGCGGCAAACATCTTCCACCTCTTTAGATAGTCCACATGGACCACTTGGAACTCCTGTCATTCTAGAAGAACTGGCAGGAAGGAGACGACCCTCCTTTTGTTGTACTAGCACCAACCTACTCTCGTGAACTTAGACTACTTTTATATAGTTGTCTTTCCTTCGTTGTGCCTCCTGAGTCGGGTAGCACTTTCTTGGGCTCTCTCTGTTACCAAAACCAAAAAGGACAACAACTTGTTAGAGAAATTGATGTTCTAAGTTGTGTGTTCTAAGAATCCCCCAGTACCCCTTTATTTATAGTAGAGGGAAGGGTTAGGGTTCCCAATCTGTTCAGGAGTAGAAGGATCTAGAAATTCTATGAATAGTTTGTATTGCGGAAGGTGAACCAGTCATTTAATAACTGATATGGTCATTTGGTAAGGTGATATGATCAGTTCACTTGCACTAGTAAAAATTGGGCCATTATTCACAAGTGAGTCCTTTCAAAAATCCCTCTCTACAGGCCCTCACAAATAGGGACGGTTGAGGGTCTGGCCCTCACAAATTGTCCGTGAAGAGAACTCACGTGACAAATTCCAGTGGCTCTCATGAATACAATTGTCACGGACCAACTGACCCTCAGGAATGTTATATTGAGGGACTATTTAGCCTTCATAAATACATTTTTGAGTGACTATTTAGCCTTCATAAATACATTTTTGAGGGACTATTTAGTTCTCATAAATACATTTTTGAGGGACTTGATGGTCCTGGAGAATATATTTTTGAGGGGCTATGTGGTCGTCATCAATGCAATTTTGATGGTCAATCTGGACCTTCATCAATATATTTATGAGAGACTACTGTAAATGATTTGTTTATTGATTATTGAATGATTTATTAAATGTTAATTAATTGTTACTATAGTGAATATCAAATTTTAAATGAAAACTTTGTATACATAACCTCAAGCAATATTTTATACTAATTCACATGACATCATAAGAAGATTCAACACCAAAATGACACATAAAATGTTAAATCGCCTCAAACCAATTTTTGTTATTGAAGCAAAATATTATCCATACATTGCGTGCTCAACGTTGATATAAATAAAGAGTACATATGGTTTTAAAATTTGAGATTGATGACAATCAACATATCATGCTAGAAACTCTTAAGATCTATAATGTCTCCATATTCCTTCAAATGATGTGGTGCTCTTCATCAATGCCAGGCCTCATACGGTTAGGTACTTGAATATTCTTCTCCTAAAAATGACAAATCATTATATTAATAGAATTTAAAGTTAATACATAAATCATAGTACAACAAATAACTTACCCTTATATTTCGGTTTTGGTCTACTCCAAGGTGCATTGTCCGTCGAAATCCATCATTAAAAGTAATTCTACCCTATCAATATAAATACAAAAAGGAATCAGAGTGAGTGCGAAGTAGAGATAAATGTAAGTGAACCAACATAGCAGCAACATGCACCCGTAAACTAAAATTATGATCATGGTAATAAAAAACCCGCCTTGAGGCTCTCGAGGCTTATGCCTCTTGGTGAGGCTATCCCAAATGTGCCTCGAGGCTTACGCCTCGGTGAGAGAAGTGCACACAAGAAAAATATGTTCCAATAAAAGAGTACATTAACATTTTGATACACTATTCACTAATGGTAAGGTTTAATTTTTAATTGGAAAAAGTCCTTACAGATGAAGCTGCGTGAGTTAAAATAGAATCTAAAGATAGATTCCAGATCAACAAAACCACACTCTTATTTCCAATCACACAGGCATACTACATACTAAAGTTAAATACAATTAGAATGTTTATTTGATAAAACAGATGCAGCATTTTACAAAATAAACATAAACTTTGATTCATATAATACATGAATCTAATCTTCCAATCTATATAAGTGAACATATTCCAATAAAGAAATTCCAGTAAATATTATCTGTGGTATTATGCAGTTCAATAAATTGTCTATGCAATTACATCCTCAGCAAAGCAATCCATTTTTTTATGATCCTGATTGCCCTTTCCCTCATTTTCCCATTCAATATGATGATATGTAGCTATTAATAAATGTTTATACTCGTAAAGAAATATACCTAGTCAAGGAGGCACATTTTCTATCTAGCAAACCCTAATGTTCAATATATACATATATATACGTGCAGACATACATGTATAATATATATATGAACAGAAACGAATTCATAATTAGAGTTGAACTCAACAAGGAAAGGGCCAAAAACCAATTCAGACCCATATTACAACGCAGAATAATAAGAATAACAAATATATGTTTTTGAACAATTCCCAACAATTTGGAGCAGCTTGGACAGCCAAAAGTTAAAAAAAAAAGTAGATAGAGTTAGCCCATACAGAGAGTGGCCATTCCCAAGGTTATTAATATCAACAACCCCTTAAGAAAATGACTCCAAAGCAGGGGACAGAATGGCTCTCAGTCAAGCCAGAAGCATACATCTTGAGCAGAAAGGTTTCCCTTTTTTTTGGTTAAGGCAGGATGCAGAATGCATCTGGAGCAGAAATAGTAGGAAATAACAGTATTCATCATCACAATTATTGTCATCTTTAAAGTTCGTGGAGTGTTGGTGCACAAGCAGGTATAACCTAGAGAGTGTTGGTCCACTCAAAAGTAGGCAAAAGATTCACTCTGTTCCTAAGAAAAATCTGGAACGACCACTCTATATTAATTACTCAACTATTAGTTATTTAGAAGTCTAGAAAACAGAGGTTTAATTCAAAGTTTAGACTAAACATGTGCAACTTCTTAAGTCACTATAAACTTTGCATCTGAAATATTATGAATTGAGGCTTGACCAAGATGACAGTGCTGATGTTTTCTTATCTATCACGATCTTTGTTCGTGAATCTAATCTCTGCAGTCTACCAATTCAACATACATTCAAACATTAACATAAAATAAGAAAATACATCTCATTTCAGTTGTAAGTCAAATCAGTAATACATCAAGTATACATCAAGGTCATTGCCAACCATATGTGGACCTGGGATTAATAGGGACATCATAATAAATTGTTCTTTCATAAGAAGCGAAGGCGGAAGATTGAGAGGTGTCACCAACACAGGCCAGATGCTATGTGATGCACTCATATTGCCAAATGCATTAAATCCATCTGTTGCTAATGCCAATCTAATATTGCGTGGTTCAGCAGCAAAGTCTGGATACCTAGCATGAATAGACAACCATTCTGGTTTGTCTGAAGGATGATGAATACGACCATCCTTGCCTTTTACTTTTGATGGCCAAATCATATCTTTAGAAATAGATGAAGACATATAGAGCCTATCTAACCGAGGTATCAAAGGGAAGTGATACATGAACTTAGCAGCTACCTTCTTTCCCTTTGTTTTGTATTGCTTTTCATTCCATCTTGAAGCACCACAAGTATCACAATTTTCTTTTGAAGCTGCATCTTTGCAAAAAAAGCATGCAATTATTTGTACATACGTCTATAGTAGAATGATCAAGTCATAAATCCTTCACGATCGCATTTGCTTCATAGTACGTCTCCGGGAATAGACAATTTTCTTCTGGAAATCCTGAAATAATCAACTGTAACAACTTTGTGAAAGAATCGTTGGACCATCCAGATTCCTCCTTCAGAAATAGCAAGGCAACCAAATACGATAGCTTAGAATGACATGTGCAACCTCTATAGAGTGGTTGATCCGCCTCTTTTAGTAGCTTGTAAAATCTTTGTGCATCTACATTTGCAGGTTCCTCTATAGCTTCAGTAGAGTTGTCAATTGTTGTGTCACCCATACCAAACAAATCCTCCAGCATCTGATGCATATTGTCGGTGCTAGGCATGTTTGGTGCCACAACAGGATTGCTCCTACCAATCACCTCCCCATGAAACGTCCAAACATCATAGCTATGCACAAATCCTTTTTGTAATACATGTGAGAATACCTCCTCCTCTGTTTTAAGGTATCTGTTCAAACATACCTTGCAAGGACATATTAATTTCCCCTGTCTAGTTGGTCTCTGATGGATAAGAGCAAACTCAATGTACTTTCGTAACCCTACCTTGAATACATCACTTCGCACTCTGTTCCCAATATACATCCAACTCCGATCTATTAGAAAATCCATCTACATGAAGGAAAATATATAATAAGTTAAGCACACATTACAAGAAATGTATATATATGCAATTCAAATAGTATATTGATTATATTCCTTTCAGTCTAGATATGGTATCCACACTAATTTGGAAGAAAAATATGTGGTAGAAAATACAAAATAATATGTCTTGTAGTATTTGAACTATCCCCTTCTCTTACATATTAATTTGTCTTATCATACTATATTTTTTCTCTTGTCCTCCCTTTTCAAATACATGCAAACAAGAACAGTTGTTTGAGATGTAGTCATGTAGGAGCAAGAATAAGTAAGAAAAAGTAGAAGAAAACTTGCAAATAGAAGTGGTACTAGTAGTCTAGTAGACGTGCGAGCAGGAGATGCAAGTAAGAATCTGAATTTCTAATATGAGTAACAAGGAAATAGCAATAAGAGGGGACATAGAAGTAACAAAAATTTAGATGCAATAGTAGGAACAGGAAATGAAGGAGAAATTGCAAAAAAAGAAAAGAAAAGAAGCTAGAATAGGAGACACAAGAGGAAATAGAAAAAATCAAATAAATAGTAGTATAAAAGGACTGATTTTTTTGCAACAATTGCAGCAAAAGGGGGTCGAATTTACAACATGAAAAAGGAAAAAGAGAAACGGGGAGGGAAGGGAGAAGACATACATGAAGTCTATCAATATACAAGAAGCAAAAAAAGAGGCAGAAGAAACATCCTTCAAGAAAAATCATTCAAGAACTGCAATAGCATAGGTACCCACCTAATCAATAATAGTTCACAGATCCATCCATCCCAAATAGAGAGACTATATAACAGGGCCAAGAGACAATCTAATCACAAAATCTTCAAGAAAATAGATCATCAAGACATCACTTCATATCACAAGATAACCAAAAGGATTTAGAAAGTAGACCCAGCATCTCCCTTAGGCAACAACAACCTGATCTTAGACAAGACAGTATACCTTAAATTGCTTATATCATGAGTCCAATCTTCAACAATCACTTTATTTCAATATCACCAGATATAGTACAAAATACAAATGCATTAACTTTTGCTCACATGTCTCAACATATCCTTGATGACAGGGGAATCCTATCAATGAGTTTACACTCAACAACCTTACCCCGATGAAATCAGCTACATGACAATTAAAGAATAACTGAATGATAAATTCATTAGAACTTCTACACAGCAAACATATAGAAGTATAGAAAAACCCTCTTTTTTTTAGGTTGTTCATCACTGAGATGTTGTTTCTAGCAATCTTTCGTAATAGGATTTTAAATTCATATGTAGGATCATCTGAATTAAATACCAAGAAAGTTGACCATAGATATCAATATTTTAGATAGAATCCTTAAGAAGGTATTTCTCATGGATCAATTTGATCCATAGACTATCTTTCTTTGAAGCTACTATCTAGATATTTAAGATCATAGCAACCTTACAAACGTCTTTGACTTTTTTTATAGACATACCACCTTCATCCTTTACCTTGGTTACATCATCCCACTTAATAAGATGGATATCATTATTGCCTTCACACTATCCCCACAAGAAATTTATAATATTTATTTCCACTTCATCACAGATAGAAGTAGGAAGTGAAAAGGAAGAGGACCAAAAATTTTGATTGGCGGACATAGTAGAATTACAAATTTCTAGTCTCCAATGGAAACTAAAATGATATGTAAATAAGTTTGGTATCTTTAAAAATCAAATGATGGGCATAGAAGCACTAAAGCATGGTCATAAATAATGAATGTAACTTCTGGTTCACTTGTATGATATGTATCATTATAAGTTAGTAGCATACCATCTTTGTGCACACAACATCAATAGAATGTTTGTCATGCCCATGGAAAGCTTCAGACATGCATTCAACATTTTAGAGGCCTGCTCTGGTTGATAAGTCTAGGCAGAAGCCTCAAGAAAGAATGGGTGTTCTTAGTAATGTGGGTTCCTCCTTGTTCCCTTTATTGTTAAAACAACATTTGTATATTTGTCTTTTTTCCTTTACCCCCTCCATCTAAAATAATACCCTTTCTTTAACATGTGGTTGTGATGCAGGCCCTAAAAGCCAATAACTATGGTAATGATCCTCTGCTAAGTGTAGCTCTGTACCTGGAGATTAATTAAAGGCTGACTTCCCAGGGCTCCCATGGGACACATCCATTCCTAATATAATAGTTGGCTCTTAGGAGATCTTTGGCATGGATGGAAGATGCTCAGTTGTGGTGAACTTCTCTACAGGCTTATTCAGGATCTCATTCATTGTGGAAACATTAAGTGCGTTGTCAGTAAAAAAAATTTATGTATTTCGTTTAACTAATTTAAACGAAATACATTAAAAGATTTTACTTACAACGCCCTTCATGTTTCCACAGCGAATAAGATCCTGAATTGCGCAGAGAAGTTCACCACAGCTGAGCATCCTCCATCCATGCCAAATATCTCCAAAGTGCCAACGATTATATTAGGAATGGATGTGTCCCATGGGAGCCCTGGGCAGTCGGCCTTTAATTAATCTCCAAGTACAGAGCTGCACTTAGAAGAGGATCAATACCATAGTTATTGGCTTTTAGGTCATGCATCACAATCACATGTTACAGAAAGGGTATTATTTTAGATGGAGGGGCTAAAGGAAAAAAGACATATATACAAATGTTGTTTTAACAATTAAGGGAACAAGGAGGAACCCACATTACTAAGAACACTCATTCTTTCTTGAGGCTTCTACCTAGACTTCTCAACCAGAGCAGACCTCTGAAATGTTGAAAATGACTTAGTGTGCCTCTACAAAATGCAAAAACACCAGGCTATATTATACTTAGTACCAAAAATAAAACATTCAAAAACAACACAGTGAGAAAATAGAACAACACTCGTACAAGTGACCATAAATAGCAGTAAGAAGAAATCTTTTATCCCCGAGCAATTCAAATAGTATATTGATTATATTCCTTTCAACCTATCTAGGTATTTATATTCCTTGATTATATATATATAAATAATCAAGTAACCTGATATAGGTCTGGAGCAGTAAACCAAAGTCAATCTATTCTTGGATTTGGAGGAATCCGCTGTCTATACGGGATAGGCATATTGATAATTTTGAAATTAGAGTTGGTGAAGGTTGTAACACTGTGATTTGGATTGATCCTTGGTGTTCAGGAGGTAAAACTCTTTCTAATATTCTAGGTAGCCATTTCTTAGCTAGATTTGGTGATCCCTCAAAGAAAAGGAGGCAACCAGAAACCTGAATACCAGATCTGAGCTTAAAAATAGCTAGTGAGAGGGGAGCATTAAACTCAACCGTCACCAGGAAAAAGCAAAACAAACTAGTATGCTAGACCAAGAGAGCAGATCTCACATCCAACATCTCCAGAGGATAAAACTCAGACAAAGAACTGATGCAAATCAAGACCTACACGACACCTTTGAGCTCATAGAGAACACAACCATAAGGCCAAAGTCCCAAAGTAGATATTCAACCTCCCAAACTTATCCGCAAGCACCACAAAAGTATGCTACCTGTACTTGAAGCCCAGAAAGGACACCATCTCTTAACAATATATATGAGGAAAAACATATTTATCACAATAAACCAAATGTTCTACCCTTCTATGCTCCTGTAATTGCAAGATCTTCCTGTCTATTAAATTCTTATCTATGTGCATACATCCGTCCACTCAATCAGTTTCTAAAATCTCTTAGCATAGCTACTCATTCAAGTAGCAACACCTAGCCAGGAGGTCTAACACTAGGCAATAAATACTACGGAAGCTATCAAGTTAGGAAGGAACAATACATTAAAATTATATTTATCTAATATTCTATGCAAAGTCAACAACAAATACTCAGGAAAAACAAAATCTAGTCCTGGCTATAGAGTTGATCTAAGGTAGTGATTGTTTTTCCCATAAATGATGAAGAACACTAGTGTCATCCATTGACTGAGAAAACTAGGTCATCCATTGATGAAGAACATATAATTCATAGAATGATCTAATCTAATAAGATGAGTTTAAATCATTACTAAGTTTTTCCCGTAAATTTCTAATTGCCAAAATAGATAGTGTGGAGTCAGGATTTTGGGCAGTATGTTAGTGAAGAAAAGGGATAAGAGGAGAGTGGCTTTATCAACTAGATTATATATGATCAAATTTTCTATATATCAATTAAGTGGTGACTAGACTCTTACATATTCCATTTGACCCATATAATTTTAATAAATCATTACACTTAGCTTACTACAGGTCTACTTTTAAACATCAACCCATTCTCAGTCCATAGTAATATTACCCATTTATCAAACATCACAATGTGAGTTCCGAATGAAGGCTATAAGGTTTGAGATTTAATTTATATGGCTATTTTATGTAAAGAGGAGATACGTTATAGGAAACTCAAAATTTGGATACGCAAATGAAGAAAGAAGCAAACACTGGCAGTAATTAACAGATTACAGTAAACTATTGGGATACACATATGAAGAAATAAGCAAGCATTGGCAGTGAACAGTACATTACAGCGAACTCAAATATGAGATACACATGAAGAAGGATGCACATTGGAATCGTTACCTAAAACTAAATGACCAACACATGATTGAATCAAACAGCATAACAACAAGCAAGCACAACAGTTGTAAGAGAATAATAAAACAAGTAGCACAGAAAAAAGATGCAGTTTTAGTAGCAGTACCTTTTCCCACGCTTCCGGTCAACGGACAGAAGCAACGAGATTAAAACTGAAGAAGAAGAACAATGTACGTTGTAAGAGAAGAACTGGAGCAGAGGCGGTTGGGCAGCTTATGGGCGTCAGATCAAGGAAAAGAGACCAGTAGCTTGATCCAAGGTTGAAGTAGGTTCAGAGCTCCTGTTGGGCGCCGTCTGAGTCGGGTGCTGCTGGTTTCGCTGGGATCCGGCACGAGATGGCTACTCCTGGCCGTGGAATTTGAAGACGGCCAGACGACCGACGATTGGAGTTACGACCTGCTGTAGCTGGGGTGGCAGGAGCAGTTGGGGCGCCGTCTGGGAGGTAGGTGCGGTTGCAGCTGGGTGCGACCGGTGGGATTTGGGTGTTTCTAAGCGACTGGGGTCGTGGGGTTGCTGAGGCTGGGCGGCCTTAAGCTGGAGCAGACCCTGGCTGTGGAGTGATGGAGGCCTGGTCGACGGACTGAAGGCGTGGTCGATGGAATCAAGGAGGTGCCGAGGACGAGTGGCTAGTTGTGGCGGCTGAGTGCTTCCCTAGTTCGTCATTGTGCAGAGGGACGAGTGGGGAGGGTTTTTCTTTTCCTTTTTAATTTTGATTTCCAAATGTTGTATTTTAGAATGGAGGGAAGGGATATGAGATGGAGGGAAGGGATATGAGATGGAGGGAAACATTTTTCATGGTATTTTTCACGGGATGATTAGTGAGTAATGTATTTGCGAGGGATTAGTATTTCTAAGGATGTTAAAAAAATGATTGAGGGATTTGGTCCCATATTTGAAGGATGAGCCCTCACAAATAGCCATCATTATTCACAATCTATGGTTCCTCACAAATGTTCTTCAACAAAGGCCAAATTTTTTGTAGTGTAGTGAACCAGTTGGTTGGGAGTGTGAACTGGTCGGTACACTAAGTGAACCGGTCATTTCACTTCCCATACTAGCCTACAATTGACTTTCCTTAATCATTTCAAATTAATACAAAGATTAATCCTTATTCCAATCAAATTGAACAAGTGAAACGTGAATGTTTTCCTCCAACCAGGAAAATCCCAATTTCCTCAATTGGGAGGTCTGTGAGCCACCCAGTTCACCATGTGAACCGGTCAGTTGGCTTACACCAGCTGATCAGCTCACAAGGGTGAACCAGTCGGTTGGCAGTCCTGACATTGCCAATGCAGTCTCCAATTGACTTGACACTCTAACCAGCTAGTTCAACACTTGAACTTGATAGTTTCGAGTCCAGTCAGTCAATTATATATTTAATTGAGTACCTAAACACCTTTAGTCTCAATCTAAACATCAATCATGGACAATCTCCTATTCTAGGGGTATCCTATGTGTGTGACCCTGAAGGTTCCAATTTACGTTGGTAGTGAATGTTCATAACAACTTATGACATCACAAGCAATGAGTGGAATCTAGTAACTCATCATTGCTACCCAAGTAACTCAGAACTTAGAGAACAACTTCAACCTACAATATATGATTAGTGCTATAGTGATCGTATAGTTCCTTTTTCACTAACATCCGGATTGAACTTGAGGCATGTAACATCATCCTCTTCAACATTTAATCTGTGTTCCTTAACCTAGAGCAGACTTTCTGAGATGCATGTGAATTCACATATCATATATTGAAATACATGATTATGGCCATAAAATTCTAAATCTCACTTATCAAGGGGCCCTGGATATCATACTCCTTGTAGGAGGGACAAATCCCATATCTATTACTCACAGTCAAGTCCTCATGTGTCAAAGTCACCCAATCATCACCGTTATAACAACCCATTTGTTCAAGACTGTGTTTGATGATGTCAAAGTGTACCCAATCACATGTGATGAGTGCAATAATTTTAGTTCTAAGAACCACAATCCCCACCATCACTATAAGAGACGATTGCGACTACCATTCCATGGTATTCATGTATCACTCTCATGGTGGGTCTATACGATATACTATTCTCTAACATAAATCTATGTGCTTGACTTGATATCATTATCATGACTAATGAGACTTTGTCATCATTTAACACACACTCTAGTATTATGTATTATTGTTGTCTATTTTGCTTCCACAGTAATATCCGACTAGCGACTTATCAAGAATGTATGTTCTCTTATCATACATATGGTCTCATTGTTTAGGTCCTCAACCTGAAGACATATGTCATCGAGCCACATCATTCTTTAGACATCTATTATGTATATGTCGTCATATCATGAGTGAGACAAACATAATTGGCGGAATTACCTTTATCATTATCAAACCAGGTATCTAATGCCTCATCACAATCATCATATGATTGGCTCTCTGGGCATACTATATCAACAAACTACCACTTGCACTTAGATCCAATCACCCACGAATCATTCTCCAAGTGATCTAGCATGTCCATCATGTTTCTGTTGTAGAAGTGCTTTTATAGCGGGTAAGCAACATTTACTTCAAGTTGGTATACTACATATTTCACATCCCCCCACTGTACGACAACTCCGATGAGATGGAAGTGCCTTAGTATGCTATCTGAGATTCCTTTGCCTAACCATTAGCTCCATTGTTGTTACAGTATTACTACTGAGACATCAATGGTCAAAACCTCCCACAAGTTCATCCATATGAACTTATAGATCCATACAATATCCTTCACAATGTTCGTAACACTATGGTACTTGGCTTCTTATTTTAGAATTAATCAATTGTCTTATGTTGGAACATTTCCAACTAACGATTCTTATTCCAAGGTCAAAACACATTTTTTTCATTTCAAAAGCTTGCATCGATGTAACTTGTTACATATAACTCTTCCTTATTACCATAACTAAAGAACTAATCCTTTTAGTACTTCACAATTACACAAAGATGTCCTTCATGGTACTCCAGTAACTCATATTGGAATTTGATAGATATCCATTCAGCATGTCCAATACATACAAAATTACTAGATATTTATATCATCTTGTCATACAAGATGATGATTTCATATCTTCTTGTCATGTCCAATACATACAAGATGATGAATTCATATATTCTTGTCATGTCTAATGCATACAAGATAATTAGTTCATATTTTCTTGTCATGTCCAATGCATACAAGATAACGATATGAGTTTATACGTGATAGATCCAATTGTGAATACATATGGCATCTATCCACGTGTTCCTTATTCTTCATAAGAATTGGGACACTTGGCTCTGGAGAGACTAACTCCATGGAACATGGATAAGTTTTCTCTCACCATGCTGAACTCATTCAACATCTAGCCTATGTTCTCTTTCCTAGGATAAGAAGCCCTTTTTTTAGCAATATCGGGGCACCAGTTACACTAGTACATTGAACAGTACATAGTTTTGAAAGTAGAGTGATCAGAAATATAAATATCTCGACCTAATGAAGGGAAAGAACTCCAGTTGGCCTCGAGGTCAGGCTATTTTAGACTGGATTTGGCTAGCAAGTCAGCAAGTTTGTTTTGATCTCTCTTTATGTGCACCGCGTCTTCTATGTTGTCTTGCTGGAAGGATTGTCGAATCTTTTGAACCAGCGTGAGGAATTTGCCCGACAGTTCGCTGATACCTTTCACGCAATGGATTTAGTTCCGTGAGTCAGAGAAGATGATACCCTTGGTTAGGTTGAAATGGATTGCTAGTTCTGTCCCATGAAGAAGAGCTTTGAGCTCCCCTTCCATTGTGTCGGTCCCTGGGATGAGTGTAGTCGACCCCTTGACCTAATCTCCTGAGTAGTTCCTAGCTATAACACAGGTGCATGACATGTTTAGATTAGTCAAGGTAGCCACATCTACATGTAGAATGGTGGATGATTCTTGCAAGTGCAGAGTTTGCTGATTGGGTGACAGAATGGTTGGGACTACTGGCTTACTGGTCATTGCATGGATGATTGACCTTGCATCCACTTGTCACTGGGATGCTAGGATTCCAGAAGGGATTGATTGTCATTCGAAGATGTAGGCATTCCTGTTCTTCCATATGTGCCAACAAGTGATGGTGAACAAAGTTGTCCATCCATCAACCTTCCTGAGATCCTTTATGTTATATTCCATCCAGTCCTGGGTGCTATGTTTCAAGAAGAATTGGGTAGATTCGATAGGCAGAATGAGGGACTGGGTCTTCTTTTCTTTGATGCAATCTCGCAGAGCGTGGAGGCCATCTTCTAGAACACCATTGCATCTGTGGCAGTTGGGGTCCTCAGTCATCTTCCGCCGGCCTCGGAGGTCGTTAGTGAGCAGGTGATTGTGCAACATCAACCAGAGATGCGTCTTGACCCTGTGAGGTAAAGTGAGAGACCAGATGTTAGTGAAGAGAGCATGGGCTTCCAATGTTGAATTTTGACAGAGGAGAGAGTAGGAAGATTGGGTAGTAAATATCCCATATACCACAGGCTTCCAGACCCTGGTGTCGTCACCATAGTGTAGCCTAGGGGCAAGCATGTGATGAATGAGATCCACAGTGTCTTGCATAAACCAATGATTGAGGAATTCAAAGTCCCAGGAGCCCTTATCTTGTACTAGACTTGAGACTTTGAGATCCTATAGATCATCTGCGATCAGGCGGCCTGGCTTCACAAGAGGTAGTAGTCCACGTCCCACCCATTCATCAGTCCATACAACAGTATCGACTCCTGAAATGGCTTGGCGTCTGGAGTTGTCATATAGAAAAGGGAGAAAGCTCTTTATACTGTGCCATAAATGTGAGCCAGTTACTTTGGAGTGTCCATTAGGTATATATTTTACTTTCATAATGTCTACCCAGGGTATTCGCCTCTTTTGTATCAGATCCCATGCCATTTTCATAAGTAGAGCAGAGTTGAATTCCTTTGACTTTTTTATTCCCAGACATCCTTTATGTTTGGGTTTCGTGAGATGCTTCCAGGCTACCAGATTTTGGCATCTATTCAATCCTCCATTCCATATGAAGTTTTTGATAGTTTGATCTATTTTGTCGTAGATTGAGATAGGGAGTTGGATTCCCTGCATTATGTAGCATGCTTGAGACTGAAGAACTGACTTCACAAGTGTAGTCCTTCCTACCAGGGTAAGAAGATTATTCTGCCATTGATGAATATCTTTTTGGAATTTCTCCAACAGTGAGTGAAAAAGCTCTTTGCTCTTCCTTCTGTGCATAATAGGAATGCTCAAATGTCTTCCTAGATTATTTGTTTCCTGAATTCCCAACCTTCTACAAATCTGGTTCTTCTTTGCTCTAGGTATATTGAAGGAGAAGGAAACTACAAACTTCTCTTGTGATAGGGACAACCCAGATGCATTGTTGAGTGTTTTTAGGCAGCAACGGATCGTGCTAGCCTAGTGAAGAGTCACTTCTCCAAAAAGTATAATACCGTCAGCAAAGCTAGCATGAGTGATGGGTATCTTTGCTCTGGAGATGAGAAAAGGTTTCCAACATCCCTTACTGACTTCCTCCATGATCAGCTGACTTAACCTTTGTAAACATAGAACAAAAATATATGGGGAAAGTGGGTCCCCTTGCTTGACACCACAAGAGGGTGAGAAGGAACCAGCCAACTTGCCATTCTAAAGAATGGAAGACTTCCCAGAACATATAATTTGCATAATGATCATGATGATCTCCTTGAAAAAGGTGGTACGGATAAGAGTATCATAGATGAATGGCCAGCTTAACTTGTCAAATGCCTTGACCAGATCGAGCTTTAGAGCCATTGTTCTTTTCTTGCTTGTTTTTTATTCCATCGCGTGTACAATTTCCTATACCATGGCTATGTTGTCCCCTATCCTCGTCCCTGGTATGAAGCTAGACTGGGATGGGGGGATCTAGTCCTTTAAGAAATTCTTTATGCGAGACGCAATAACCTTTGAGAGAAGCTTGGTGCATACATTATTTAGAGATATTGGCTTGATGTGGGAGCATTGCTTAGGTGTATTTCTCTTTGGGATAAGGATGATGAGCGAGTCAGTTGCTGGGGGAGGGACATCACCCCCTCTGAAAGGGTCCTGAATGAACTAGAATAGATGAGACCTTAATGTGCTCTAATTTATTTGGTATAAACCTGCGTCCACTCTATCTGGGCCTGGTTCCTTGATAGGGGACATTGAGACAAGAGTGTTACATATCTCCTTCTCTGTGGGAATATCCACCATACTCAGTTGCTCTTCCTGAGATAGAGGCTTAAAAGCACAAGGGAAATTGATGCTTTCATTCTTTCTTTTATCACCGTCCAGTTCTGGATACACATTAGAGATGAAGGTTAGAATAAAAGATTTCATCTCCTCATCATTGTCCTTCTAGGTGCCCTCCGCGTCCTTCAGTCGGGAAATCTTATTCCTCCATCTCCTAGCTTTTGTAAGAGAGTTAAAATAGCTTGTGTTATTATCACCCAACTTGATCTAGGTGCATCGAGCCTTCTGTTGGCTCTCTGCTTCCTCCCTGTGCAAGATATCATCCAACAATGTTTAAAGGATGATCGTGTCTTCCACAAGCATATGGTTAAACCTGAGAGCCAGGTTCATTTGGTTCCACTTGATTTTGTTGGAGATCTGGTCCTTCTCTCACTGATCTTGTTTGCGAGTGGCCTTGTCCCAACTGCTGGCCTTTGCCAAGAAGTCATTGTTGGATGGCATCAAGTTGCAATCTTTTGGCCATGAGTTCACTATGATGTCCTCATAACCCGGTATTGAGTACCATCTCATTGAGGTACAAGTTTGATCTATCTCTATAAATCTTGATTTCTATCGCATAGGTTGCTTCTCTAAAAACCTTTTAGAATGCACTTCGTTGCCAGATTTTGTAGTATAAGGATGATACTCCCCATCAATATGTGGAATATGTATATGCTCCCACTAAATTATTGTAATCACACATTACATCTTCATTCTGACTCAAGTCAAATTCTTTTACTATCTTGTCAAATTGAAGATCCAATTTTGAGGTGCTTGCTTCAATCCAAAGATTGATCTATACGGCTTTATAGACTTTATTTGCATTATTGGATTTATAAAACCTTTAGGTTCTGTTACATACACATCCTGCACAATATTACATTTAAGGAATGTGGTTTTAACATCCATATATGAAATATCATAGTCACATTAAGCTACAATAGCAAGCATTATCCTGATGGATTTATCCTTGGTAACTACTGAAAAGATTTCACCATGTTCAACACCTTGAACTTGTTAGAAAATCTTTTTCAACCAACATACCCTACATGTTAGTCTTCTTGTGGAAGACCTAAAAGTAACCTATGGATTTTACCCCTTCAGGTGGATCAAGCAAAGTCATACTTTTTTGATGTACATAGAGTCCATCTTGGATTTCATGGCTTCAAGCCATATCTCAATTTTTGGTTCTCGTTAGCTTCTAGGTAGATTGTTGACTCATCATATGATCAACTCACCACCTTCTTGTCCATAAGATATCATATATCATTCAAGCTATAGGCGTGTTCTACCAAAACCATGAGTTTTGTGTGTTACTTAAGGAACTTTGAGACTCCACAACATTTTGTGATTCTCTTTATTCCCAGTGTTAAGCATGTGCTCAAAAGGAAATTTGAAGTTTAGCTAGCAATCACACTCTGACTTATCAAGGTGTGATTCCTTCTTTCTTATACACTTCTCATGATACACTATCATTGTGTTTTAGGTGGATTCCACATGATACATTATCATGATCTTCCATAAGGTTCTCAAAATCTTGGTTCAAAGTACTTCCATATTGATTATATTGTTTGTTATGTACTTCATTTATGATATCCTTGAACACTTTAAGAGATTCATGTTTGCATTTCACTAAATACAAACTATCATATATACTAAGGTCATCAATATATACATTGACGTACTAGTGATTACCTTTAAGTTTGAGTTATCATGTCATTCATTACATGTGTCACACACATTTGTCTCTTCAACTATCAAGTATAGTTAATGAGCAATGCCATCAAAGATCATCTCTTTGAAATCAAATCATTAAACTCTTGCCCATACAAGATGTATGATGATTTCATTGATGGCAGATGTATAATAGCAATTCACTGATTCTATTACATAGCCATGAATGTAATATTGCAAATACAGTGGCAACAACTCTTCCTCTGCACAGTTTCTAGCTCACTTCCACTCAAGTCCTGAAGTAGAGATCTCTATCTCTTTCTTCTTCCTAAGAGCCTCTATAAAGAGGTTATTTCCCTTTCCAACTTACCCCTCTCCATATGTTGAGTGATGAAAATCTGGACCTTAGCTTGACTTCAGAACATTTCTTGACCTTGCTTTAGTCTATGGACTTCACTTTGCTGATCATTATCATAGGTTTTGTCTTTTCTTCATTCATGCTTTGGCACCAACATGCCAAGCACTTCAGATAGTGGTTTGGCCAAGTTTTTCAACATTTGATAAACTGGTTATATGATTCACAGAATGATTTGTAAAATCATACGTTTGGTCAACTCTTGACCTTTAAGAAATCACAGTCAATCTATATGCATAATCATATTGAGAATATGAGATTATACTTGATCTCCATCTGTCCGATTATACTCAAACATAACTTGAAGACATTATACCTTTCATTCTTTACATGATTCTGAAGATGCATAACCATCTCAAGAATATCCATGCTTCAAGCTACTTAAGCAACTCATAGTTCATGTAGCACAGCATAAGATTCTTGATGTCTTAGGCATCATTGGCATACTTCAAGAAAGCATCCAATTTTAGCCTTATGCACATTTGGAGTGGTTTCATTGGCTCTGGTCTTTCAAGGACTTTAGAGTTTACACTCACTATTGAGAACACTTCTCAAAGCTCCTAAACCAGATTTGAAGTTTATCCCATTTATGAACTGATCGCAATGATAATGTATTTGTATTTGTCATTTGGATTCTACAAAAGAATTTGCAACTTTTTCAAAACATTTTTGATTTGTTTGATTTGATAAATTTGACAATATTAATTAGGCCTTTAATTAATTATCGCTCCCACTATTATTTTATACAAATTCATAACCCTCAAGTATCAATTCTTAAGATTTTCGTGTACAATCTTCTAGTGGCCAAGATCCAAAACAATTGCATCAATACCCAACCAACGCTGGCGCTCATTACCAATTATTAAGGTAGGAAATCATGCCAATTGTATCATATGCAATTATTGGATAGATGATATCCAAAACTCTTTGCCATAAACATCTACATGCCTCAAGGTGCTTGATTCGTTCAATGTCACCAAGTTAAGTTAGACCCAAAAGCCAACACAATGAATATGCACCCTATGAAGACAGACCCACATATTCACCATCACACTTCCATGAGGTAGATATCACACCACGTGAAGACGTGGCCACACTTAGTCAAACAAGTTTATCATGTGTGCTTCTTTTGGAAGGCATCTTCAACTTAATATTTCATTTGAGGGATTTTATATAAGTACATATACATATCCAATCACCACATATATAGTACGTATCATATATGACACACTTTTTACGTGCGTAGAAACGCAAGTGTACGCGTCAGTGTAATATAGGCCTTTGTGAGGCCCGAGTTGAACTCAGGGACACGTGAATTATCAGAGACTACTACTAACTACTCGCAATCAGCTAGACCGATTAAATAGTTGGAAGTTGTTGTGAAATTAAAAGAAAAGAAAATAAAACAAAACAAAGAAATCGATTAAATGTTTAGTTTAATCAATTCAAGATGAGATCTTTAGGATTGTGGTTTCACCATGGGTTTTCATTGTATGGAATTCTATATAGTCACTCAGATTTATCTCTCTATCTGGGTAGTGGCCTGAAATCAGAATTGCCCACTATCATGGTATAATTCACTACCTATGTCTAGGTCGGTTCCACCGTCGTAGTAACCTATACCCTAAACTAGGTGCATTAAAAATGATCTCTCGGTATCCACCATTAACCTTACACCGCCTTGTTCAAGAGATTTGTCAATTAACGTGAATTTCATCTCTTTTCAACCATTAATTCTTCTTTCAAAGTAATTAAAGGCATTAGATTATTATTATGGTGATCAAGCATGACAATATAATTGAGAAAATGAAATTATACCACGGATTTAAGAGATAAAAGATGAATTACTATGATAAAATTGTCATACAATGAATTCCCGGGCTACTCCCGGTCCTAAAGACAAAGGGGATTAGCCCCTCATGCTCATCTCAGAGCAAAACGTGGTAGAGAAAAAGGGAAACATGGAGAAAAATGTGATTGAGTGGTGAAACTCCTGAACAGAGAAGATCCAAGCGCTCCTTGATGTAGAATACACGTTCTCCCGCCTTTCGGTGGTGGAAAACGTCTTCTTCGGCGTCTGGAAGGGATGGGGCGTGCTTCTGGGCTCCGTTCTTCTCTCCACACCTTCTCAGGACGTGTGCAGCGGCTAATGACGTCCTCCCTTGCTCTTGTCCACCGTC
Source organism: Alisma plantago-aquatica (assembly GCA_963693085.1). NCBI lineage: Eukaryota > Viridiplantae > Streptophyta > Magnoliopsida > Alismatales > Alismataceae > Alisma > Alisma plantago-aquatica. The sequence continues at coordinate 472,212,396 of OY856410.1, forward strand.
ATTAGGTATAATCACCGAGTTAGGTAGCCAAATAATCACAGTCGTCGGATTTAGATCGATCTAAATCAAACTTGTATCTGATGGTGTCGATACCATCGATGCGGGTCGATGGTATCGACCTTGCGCGGTATCGGCAATTCTTCTTTCCCTTTTGCGTTGTGCCTGATGCTATCTCGATACCATCGACTCGGGTCGATGGTATCGAAAAACCTGTAGCGACGGTTTTGTCCTTTTGTTTCGTTGTAGCTCCACTAGTCGATAGTATCGACCTAAGCGTCGATAGTATCGACTCTCTTCTCGCCAGCAGCCTGATGGTAAATCGATACCATCGACTGTCCTGTCGCTAGTATCGACTTTCTTCTGCTCCTTGCGGCTGGCAGCCTGTGGTCATGTCGATGGTATTGACCACTGTCGATGGTATTGACAGCACCAGATACTTGTTTTTCCTGAAATTACAACACGAAACCACATATGCCTAAACAAAACATATTCTTGTAATAATTTATGCTCAAAATATGGAAATAAGGGAGATTTGACATAGAGAAGTACCATAGACCAAAGTAGATGAATTATGCAACATTAACCACAGAAATGACTAATAAATACATAAAACACAAATAAAACAAGTCTATAAATGCGGATCAAAATCATCGCATCAAACTCCCCTAAGCTTGAACATTGCTCGCCCTCGAGCAACTAAACCTTATAATAGAATTTCCAGAGTCAACCAAAGAACAAATCATCACAACAAACATCACCATATGATCCCCACCGGACATTCACATTCCGGCCCTTGCTAACCACAAAATGATAATTACCCTAAAGGCGACAGTAATCATCCATAAAAGATATCTATCCCAAAACTGATGAACACTATCACATAAGGTAGTTAACATAATAAAATTCACCGGTCCAAACTCGGTGCATCTTGTGATCTCCTATACTACGTTGCTCGCCCTAACTACCATCTACATGGAAGCAGATCTCCTGATATTCACAAGTGAGGAGAAAATCACAGTGGCCTACCAATTCGAGCAACGGGTGGATGGAATGGGTGGCTAATGGAAGAAATGGAAGCATCATACGGTTTCAACATACATAAAACAAAAATGCCCTAAATGATGCATTTGCACATGAACATGCCCTAATGCCTAAGATTGGGTGGAAAGATGCATGCACTAACATCCCATCTCAAAATGAGATGGAATATCTAACTGAGCTACATCATGTACTTACTCATCTTGAAATGCAGGTGAGACTATGTTCCTTTCTCCCTCTTATTCGACTTGCTTCTCAATACTTTCTTTTTTTTCATTTTTCATTTTCATTTTTCCATTTTTTAGGCCCTTATATCCACAAATGACAATGAATAATTTGTTGGGCTTACTTTTTCTGCATAACTCATATAATTGAATTATTTAGAAGGTATGGAACAATTTAATCACCATTAAAGAAGAAATCAGATACATGATGTACTCTATGCATAAAAATTATGAATGCAACTAAATGACATGCACCTAAGGGTAATGTGCATGTATAACTATCCTATTTTATTTTTCATGCAAAACATGTGAAAGTGGTTGCAATGCAAGACCTATCTACATGATATGCAATCAAAAAGATTAAAACCGTAAAGTACTTCCAATTCTTATGGTGGATTGTGATAAACAATGAGGTGGAAAGATCACAAGACTAATTGACTGAACCTTTGAAAAGTATTATATGTCCCTCCTTACTGACCTATGTAGTAGTTAAGAGGTTTCTCTCTCTTACTTCAAATTAGAGTCTCATTATCATTTGGTCAGTTTAGGCTCAAACAATCAATTTCGTCCATTTTTCATGAATCCTTAGGAATGTACAGTTGTGATTTTCTATTTTAAAGTTGACAAAACCAATCATTTTCTTCATTTATGTGCTCAAGGTTGAACAACACAAGCATGCGAACACTCAATTTTTTTTAATTTTCCCTTAATTCCCATGTACAAGCAAATGAGATGACACATGACTTAAGACATCCACAATTACACTAGATAGAATGTGGATCCTACAAACAAACTAAGATTGCAAGAAATAAATGACAATAAACAAAAACAATAAAACTAAAAACTGAGAAAATAAAAGATAGAGTTGTTCCAACTCCCCCCCTAAGCTTGAATTCGACTATGGCCTCATAGTCAAAAACAATCTTAAAGGTTGGAACAAAGATACCGATTTACTCTTCTGGCGGAGGCTGGTACTGTGGGGCCGTGGGGTCCCAGGATGGGTACTCCCCCTGGAAGCTCGGATCAAACTGGGGCCTGGGTGGTGGTTGTGGATACCCTCCAAAGTAGTTCTGGCTCCAGTAGTGATCATAAAAGGGCTACTGTTGCATTTCCATCCTATGCAACCTGTTATGAATCTGTTGTTGGTTGTCAAGGAGGAGACGCTCATTCTCAAAGATCCCCCTCTGATTGTCAAGTAACCGATTCGTAGTCTCCTGAATACCGGTATACACCACAGTTTGATGTTGCTGCGTCTATTGTATGTCCTGCAGCATAGCATACATGCCTTGCATCGAATAGACATCCTCGCTTGGCTGCGAGGGCAGTGGTGGTGGCGGAGGCTGTGAAGATGAAGATGCACCCAGATGCATGCGAGGACGCTTCCTAGGTGCCACTCGTTCCCAAAGAGGAGTGTAGGCCTCCTCTTCCTCTTCAGCCTCATCGTCATTATTGTTGTTATCGTCGTTGCCTCTGTCTTCATCAGAGTCAACAATGGCTATGATGGGCCATCGGAAATGTTGATCCCCTTTGATATGGAAGAAAGGATCGGGGAGTGAACAATCTTGATAAGCATGGTTTACATGGCAATGAGCATAAGGTAAACCATCTCGAAGCAGGATCAAGTTGGATCGGTGAAGATGCTACAAATTAACCTTGCTTCTGCTAGAGAGAGGAGTCAAGGTTGAGAAGTTCAGCCCAAGATATTAGGCCAGCGGAGTGATGAGTCCTCCAAAATGAATTGGAGCCTTCCGCGTACTCCGCTTTATCGCCAACACTCACTGCAGAAAGAAAGCTCCCCAGTTGCACTCTTGGCGCTTCAGGAGTTTGTGCAAGAAAAACAAGTTTGTCTCCTAGAATTTGCTAAGGGACAGATCACCCCTAGCAAACAGAGTGGAACACAACATCCGGTGGAGAATCCACACGAACGGATGCTCGAAGTCTGCTACCGCTGCGTTGTGGTAGCTCACTGATTTTCCCGGCGGCACCGTCACAAGCTCGGTGAAAATCGCATCGTAGTCAGTCCGGTTGTCTGGCCACCGGTAGTCAGTTCGCCCATGGTTCCAGTTGTAGATCTTGTTGAACTGCCTGAGTGTGAGATTGTAGTCATTGTTGTACAACTGGAAAGACACACGACCCTTGATCCACTCACGGTCCATGGCGATGATGTCGTTAGGCACGACACAGACGTTCAGCGACGCCATAAATTCCGCCACCAGCTCCTTGTAAGTAGGCCATTCATTGAAGAACGGTTGGCCATCGACATGGTACTCCATCTCGTCGGGCATTCTTTCCGTGTGATGCGCATGCCCTTTGAGAACATAGGCCATATTAGCCTCGAACCCCAAGTTGTGGATCATCTCTTTGTCAACATAGCGGGTCGGCTTGATTTTCCTATTCATGATCTCCTAGTAGATCTTCTTGACCTCCGCGGACGGATGAACAATCTGCGGGCGTGGAATCGATGTTGTCGGTGGAGGCACGAACTCTGGAATGTCCATCGGGTTGGCGCGTGAAGAAGAAGCACCGGCAACATGGACCATGGTTGTGGAAGAAGGAGAAGTAAAAGAAGGAGCTCGGTGCAGGTCGGAGAAGAAAATCTCCGCTCGATGAAGAACGTGCTCCTGGATGCTCGTCGTCGGGCTCAGATTGCTCTGGAATATGATCGGCGCAGGTGGAGAAGAATTGCGCTGGAGTTGTGATGTCATATGATGACAATCCTTCTCATATATAGCCGTGGCCGGCACTGCTGTACGCCCTTCGATACCATCGATGTGGGTCGATGGTATCGACGCACGTAGCACAATCCGTACTACCGCTGGTATCGACGGTCGTCGATGGCTGGATGTGCGGGGCCCAGATCGCTGACGTGTCGATACTATCGACAGCTGTCGATGGTATCGACCCATCCCACGGATCAACTTCCAGGTTGCAGCGATCGCCGTTGATCTCCTCTCACAGATTGGTGATGTGTCGCGTCGATACTATCGACGCCAGTCGATAATATCGACTTCGGATTAGGGCAACACCCTCGCGAGGCCGGCTGCCGCCTTCTGTATGTAAATGTGTCGATACCGTCGACAGGCCCGTCGATGGTATCGACTTCTCTGAGACGATTTCTTCTGAATATCTCCAGAGATCTCACGAGTATAGACACCCATGTCGATACTATCGACCTCTGCTGTGATTAGCCTGTTGGTGTGTCGATAACATTGACGAGGCCGTCTATGGTATCGACACAGTGTGATTTCTGCAGTCGCCAACCTGTACCCAGGTCGATACCATTGACAAAAGGTTCAATGGTATCGACTCTCCCTTAGTCTTTCACATTGAGAAAATGATCACAGTATCTTTTGTACACTAAAAACAAAGTCCAAACAAATCAAACTATGAATGTGAAAGAAACTAAACAAAACTACCGATGGCTGGGTTGCCTCCCAACAAGCGCCCTTATTTAACGTCTTAGGCTAGACGACATGAATCTCCTCCTCAACTTGGAACTTTGGAGAGTGTGCCTAAGGGATCGTGTGGAAGTTTGAACTCCACTCGATCTTGGCCAATCCCCAAGGTCAGTGTACCTCTCCCAATTGCAGTGACAACATCAGCCGTTGCTTGAAACGACCTACCCAATAACATCTCACAACTTTTAAGCTGTGGCATGTCCATGATGACGAAATCCACCGGAAAGATGAACCTAACCACCTTGACGAGTACATCCTCGCACACTCCTTATGGCTTTACAATGGACCCATCCGCCAACTCAATAGTTTCCGCTGACTTCTTCATTTCCTTCAACCCAAGCTTTTGAAATGTGGACAGTGGCATAAGATTAATGCTAGCACCCGAATCACATTGTGCTTGTGGAAAATGTTGATCACCTATAGAACATGGAATATAGAAGCTTCCTGGGTCTTTCCTTTTTTGTGGTAAACTCCCGTGAATAATTGAGCTCACCATTTCATTCACCCGACAAATATCTGTGTCTTTAATCTGCCTCTTCTTATTGATGATTTCTTTGATAAACCTCCCGTAGGCCGGAATCTTCTCTATCATTTCCACTAACGGAATATTGATTTGAAGTTTCTTGAACATCTCCAAGAACTTTCTGTAGTGCCAATGCTCTTTCTTCAGCCTCGGGCTGTCCGGACTAGACACAACTGCCTCATTTAGACGCTTATGAGGTGGCACATATGAGCTTTTTGAGGCAAGCTCCCCTAAGCTTGTTTCAATGACTCCCTCTGGCGTAGACTTTGGTGGATCATCTTCAACAGGTGTAACTTGTAGTGGCTCCTCTCTCGCAATGGACATATCTTCACCTTGACAAATTGCCTTCACTTGCTCTTCTTTCCTAGGCGGGGGCGCGACCTTCATGTGCTCTTGGCGGGCCTTTCTGAATGGAGTGTATCCACCTGGTAGTCCATAATGACTGCGAGGATATGGTATTTCCGGTATAGCCTCCATATCAAACTTAATTTTACCTTTATCCTGGACCTCTACGAATGGAGATTCTACCTCAGTAATCACAGACATATATTTTACTTGATGATGTGCTTGCACAACATCCGCATTCCCAGCCCGTCTCTTCTGATTGGCATGCTTTATGGCCGCCACTTCATTTGAAATTTGGGTCAGGGTCATCTCTAGAGCCCTCATTTGTGCTCCATGACTTTGCAGTGTTTGCCCAAACTTGGTCAAAATGTCTCCCTGGGACTGCAGCTGCTTACTGAACATGCTCATCATCTCCTGATTTTGCTGCACCATTTGACTCAACAACTCGGTGCTTTTATCTTCAGCTCTTGGTTGTGGCTTCGCATCTAGATCTTGTAGGAAGTTGTTTGGATCCTTCCATGAAAACTTCTTGTCCCTCCTCCAAGCATAATCATTATTTCTATAGCCCTGTTGTTGCATAAATTTGACTTGGGCTTCTTCATCAGATAGTGTATCTTCCTTGGCAAGCAATTTTTTGGCTAGAAGATCTAGCTTGTCATTCAGCTCCTTGATGGATGTAGACTCACCTGCTACTCTGACTTGTTCTGGTGCATCCCTATCACCCCAAGACTGTTTCCTTGCCATATTCTTCAAAATCTCCCAGCACCTTGTGTATGTGTTGTTTAAGAAAAATCCTGAACCTGTTGAATCAAGGTTACTTCTATCATGCTTGGAAAGAGCAAAATAGAAGATTTTAACCTATTTTTGCTTATCCATACCATGGTATGTGCACATCCTTAACATAATCTGAAAATGTTCCCACATCTCCGAGTAGGTCTCTCCTGCCTTCTGAGTAAAATTGTGAATTTTTCTGATCAAATCGTTGGTCTTCCCGGGCGGGAAGAACCTTTCAAAAAATACCTCCACCATGTGGTTCCATGATTCCACATATTCATCGTCGAGATTGTGCAACCACTCTCGTGCAGCTCCCGCCAGAGAACTTGGGAACAACTTTAGGTAGAGTACATCCTGCGGGAACCTATCAATTTTGACCATGCCGCAATTTTCCACAAATTGGCTTATATGCGTGACTGGGTCTTCATTCTTGAGCCAATGGAATGTGTTTGACTTCACCAAATTGATTAATGCAGGATCAATTTTGTATGTCGGAATGTTGATCGCCTTCTTCTTTATTGGCCCCTTCGACGCAGATGAAGAAGAAGCCTTGATCTTCTCCCATATTGTTTGTTCCTCCGCCGTCTCTTCTTGTTCAGATTTGGAATCTATTTCTTCCAGATGGTCTTTCTTGTACTCCTCCTCATCTTCCAGTCTCGGTAATGGAACCTCTAGTGTGTGCCTCATGTAGTCGGTGCTATACATCTGCACCATGCACAGTACCTGCAAAATAAAAATTTAAGTTCAGTACAGTGCTTGATGATTACAAAAATTAGAAAATAGACTATGAATTTTTGAAATGATTTCAAACTAATAAAAATAAAAAAGTGGCGTAGAGTGGACGCTTGCAGCACTCGTAGTGCCGACAATTGTCGTGTCCCCGACAACAACGCCAAAAACTTGACATGTTTTTTACGTGCGTAGAAACGTAAGTGTACGCGTCAGTGTAATATAGGCCTTTGTGAGGCCCGAGTCGAACTCAGAGACACGTGAATTATCGGATACTACTACTAACTACTCACAATCATCTAGACCAATTAAATAGTTGGAAGTTGTTGTGAAATTAAAAGAAAAGAAAATAAAAAAAAACAAAGCAATCGATTAAATGTTTAGTTTAATCAATTCAAGATGAGTTCTTTAGGATTGCAGTTTCACCGTGGGTTTTCATTGTATGGAATTCTATATAGTCACTCAGATTTATCTCTCTATCCAGGTAGTGGCCTGAAATCAGAATTGCCCACTGTCATGGTACAATTCACTACCTATGTCTAGGTCGGTTCCACCGTCATAGTAACCTATACCCTAAACTAGGTGCATTAAAAATGATCTCTCGGTATCCACCATTAACCTAACACCACCTTGTTCAAGGGATTTGTCAATTAATGTGAATTTCATCTCTTTTCAACCATTATTTCTTCTTTCAAAGTAATTAAGGGCATTAGATTATTATTATGGTGATCAAGCATAACAATATAATTGAGAAAACGAAATTATACCATGGATTTAAGAGATAAAAGATGAATTACTATGATAAAATTGTCATACAATGAATTCCCGGGCTACTCCCGGTCCTAAAGACAAAGGGGATTAGCCCCGCATGTTCATCTCAGAGCAAAACGTGGTAGAGAAAAATGTGATTGAGTGGTGAAACCCATGAACAGAGAAGATCCAAGCACTCCTTGACGTAGAATACACGTTCTCCCACCTTTCGGTTGTGGAAAACGTCTTCTTCAGTGTCTGGAATGGCTGGGGCGTGCTTCTGGGCTCCGTTCTTCTCTCCACACCTAGGGACGTGTGCTACAGCTAATGACCTCCTCCCTTGCTCTTGGCCGCCGTCATTAGGTATAATCACCAAGTTAGGTAGCCAAATAATCACATCTGTCGGATTTAGATCGATCTAAATCAAACTTGTATCTAACGGTGTCGATACCATCGACGCGGGTCGATGGTATCGACCTTGCGCGGTATCGGCAATTCTTCTTTCCCTTTTGCATTGCTCCTGATGCTATCTCGATACCATCGACTCGGGTCGATGGTATCGACAAACCTGTAGCGACGGTTTTGTCTTTTTGTGTCACTGTAGCTCCACTAGTCGATAGTATCGACCTAAGCGTCGATAGTATCGACTCTCTTCTCGCCAGCAGCCTAATGGTAAATCGATACCATCGACTCTCCTATCGCTAGTATCGACTTTCTTCTGCTCCTTGCGGTTGGCAGCCTGTGGTCATGTTGATGGTATCGACCATTGTCGATGGTATTGACAACAGCAGATACTTGTTTTTCTTGAAATTACAACACAAAACCACATAAGCCTAAAAAAAACATATTCTTGTGATAATTTATACTCAAAATACGGAAATAAGGGAGATTTGACATAGAAAAGTATCATAGACCAAAGTATATGAATTATGCAACATTAACCACAGAAATGACTAATAAATGCATAAAACACAAATAAAACAAGTCTATAAATGCGACTCGAAATCATCACATCAATATACATGCGATAACTACAATTAGAAAACATGTAATATCGATAAAAGCGATGATTATGGCCATCATATTGTAATTCCTTAGAGCCACAAGGAATTACGGTCATCTGAGGTCTACATCATATGCAACCCGTTTTTGATGAAGATCTTTGTGCTTGAACCATTTTGGGTTGATCAGCTCATCCTATGACATGATCAGCTCGCCTCCTGGTCGGTCTAGCCTCCAATGTCTGAACACCTCCAACAAGCGGTTGGGCCATCAGCCGGTCGATCTAACTCATTCACAATCCTCGTTGGTCCTCCAGGCAGTCGGCTCATCTGGTTCTGAGTGTCTTCTTCTTCGATGTAACAGAAAATAAACTATCCTACTTTTACATAATCTTTGGGAAACCTCGAGTTACATTCAAGGAGAGAAAAGGTAGAAGAGAAAGAATCTCAAGTTATCTCAAGTTACATGTAGAATAGAAGGTAGAGGCTTGGTATGAAAACCGGGATGCAAACAACCATAACCAACCAAGCACACAGGGTTTATAGGCCATAATCATGCTACACATCCACCATCAAAACCATTTTAGAGTGACACATATCAATTTCATATATACCATATCATATATGTATATTAGTTTGTGGTCGCATGTGGTATTTCATCGGATATGCACAATAGTCATTTTAAATATGCACATCACATGCAATAAATGACGATAAAACCAAAATCTAATCATATTGATTTATCCCAAAACGTAGTACGTTAACGTGACTCTGATACCACTATTGGGTTTTATGGCCTCAGTGTAGGAAGTAGAAACAAAACTTTTATTGGCCATTAACCCATAATAGGAGATCACATCAATGATTGTGTAATAGGAAGGATAGTTTTAGCGAGATATACATGTTCCTAGGGTTTGCCTAGTGACAATACCTCACAGCTATGTGCGGTCTTCAACACCATGTCTTGGACAATGTCTGTGCAGCTCTTGGTCTTTGCCATGGAGTCTGGCCTCCACCACGGACTATGGCTGATGTGTCATCCTGAGCAGAAGACATCTCCCGCCTCTACAGATAGACCACACAGATTACCTAGAACTCCTATTATTCTAGAAGAACTAGAAGGAAGGAGATGACCCTCCTGTTGGTGTACTTGCACCAACCTGCTCTCCCAAACTCAAACTGCTTTTCTACAGTTATCTTTCCCTTAATGTGCCTCCCTAGTCAGGTAGCACTTGCTTAGGCTCTCTCGATTACCAGAACCAGAGAGGACAATAAATTTGTAGAGTAACTAATATTCTGAGTTGTGTGTTCTAAGAAGCCCCCAGTACCCCTCTAATTATAGTAGAGGACAGGGTCAGGGTTCCCAATCTGTTCAGGAGTAGAAGGATCAGGAAATTCCATGAATAGTTTGTACTACGGCAGGCGAACCGGTCATTTCATAACTGAAATGGTCATTTGGCAAGGTGAGTCAATCGGTTTACTAGTGAACCGGTCAGTTGGGAGTGTAAACCAATCGGTTTACTAAGTGAATCGATCGTTTTACTTCCCAGACTTGCCTACAATTGAACTTTCCTTAATCGTTTCCAATTAATTCAAAGATTAATCCTTGTTCTAATTTAATTGAACAAGTGAAACATGAAAGTTCTCCTCCAACTGGGCAAAACCCAATTTCCTCAGTTGGTAGGACTGTGAGCCACCCAATTCACCATGTGAACCGGTTGGTTGGCTCACACCAGTCGATCGACTCATAAGGGTGAACCGGTTGATTGGCAGTCCTGACATTGCCAATGCAGTCTCCAATCAACCTGACACTCTAACCAGCTAGTTCAACACTTGAACTTGATAGTTTTGAGTCCAGTCAATCAATTGTATTTTAATTGAATACCTAAGTCTCAATAAAAACATCATTCATGGACAATCTCCTCTTCTAGGGGTATCCTATGTGTGTCACCCTACAAGTTCCAATTTACATTGGTAGTAAATGTTCATAACAACTTATGACATCACAAGCAATGAGTGGAATCTAGTAACTCATCATTTCTAGCCAAGTAACTCAAAAAGTTGGAGAACAACTTCAACCTACAATATGTGATTAATGTTGTAGTGATCATATAGTTCCTTTGTCACTGACATCTAGATTGAACTCGAGGCATGGAGTGACATCCTCTGCAACATTCAATCCATGTTCCTTGACCTAGAGCAGACTGTCTGAGAAGCATGTGAATTCACATATTATATATTGAATCACATGTTGCAAATCCCATATCTATCACTCACCCCTCAAAAGCCCCATGTGTCAAAGTCACCCAATCATCACCGTTATAACAACCCATGTTTCAGGACTGCATTTGATGATGTAAAAATGTACACAATCACATGTGATGAGTGCAGTGATTTTAGGTATAAGAACCACAATCACCACCATCACTATGAGAGACGATTGTGACTACCATTCCATGGTATCCATGTATTAATCTCCCAGTGGGTCTGTCCAATATAATGTTCTCTAGCATATATCTATGTGCTTGACTTGATATCATATGTCATGACTAATGAGACTCTATCATCAGTCAACACACACTCTAGTCTTATGTAATATTGTTGTCTATGTTGCTTCTACAGTAATATACGATTAGGGACATATCAAGAATGTATGTACTCTTATCATACATATAGTCTCATTGTTTAGGTCCTCAACCTGAAGACATATGTCATCGTGTCACATTATTCTTTAGACATCTAATATGTATGTTTCATCATCTCATGAGTGAGATAAACATAATATATGGAATTACCTTTATCATTATCAAATCAAGTATCTAATGAATCATCACAATCATCATATGATTGGCTCTCTGGCCATACTATACCAACAAGTTCAACCTCACCCTTTCGTAAAGGTTTACTTCTTTCCAGATCATGAATATTTGAGCATATGTGTGATCCACATCCAGTATCTATTACCCAAGATAAAGAAGTAGACAATTTTTTTTCAATAATTTATATAGTTGAAGTGAAGATCTCTATCTCTAACTTCATCTTCCTAAGTCCCTTCAAGTATAAAGGACAAATTCTTTTTGTACTATTCTTTCTCCTTATGTTGAGAGTTAAAGATTTGGACATTAGTTTGGCTCAAAACTCTTCTTAGCTTTGGTTTTGTCCTCAGACTCTAATCCGCTGATCACCATCACGAGTTTGTCCTTCATGTGTGCTTTGACACTTATCAACATGCCAATAAACTTATACAACAGCCTAGCAAGGTTACTCAAGTGATAATACTCAATAAACTGGATATATGATTCAGGCATCGATTGCATAATCATATATGTGGCCAAATCTTGACCTAAAGGAAATCCCAATCTTCCTAGACGTTCCACACGCCCAATCATACAGAGGACATGGAGCTCTAATGGATTTCCCTCTATTCGATTGCACTCTGACAACACCTTAGAGACATCATACCTTTCATGATTTTCATGTTGTCTCTGCAACTCGTAGTTCATATAGCCCACCATAAGGTTTTTAATGTCTATGTCATAATTAGAAAGCTTCAAGTAATCATCCATTTTAGACTTAGGAAAATATGGAGTGAGTTCCACTAGAACCAATGTTTCAGGGACAAAAAGAATGTGTCTCAATGTCATGAACTAGTTATGCATTTTATCCCATTTAGTTTGCCCTTCTCAAGGACTGATCGAAATGATCATGTGTTTTCCATTTAAATTTACAAGAGTAAAATTTGCATTTTGTCAACACACTTTTGGTTTAATTTGATAATATTGACGATATTTAATTAGGACTTGAAATATATATATCTCTCACTATTTTCTTCAAATTGATAGCCCTCACTGCCAATTTGGAAGATTGCATTGTACAATCTTCTAGTGAGACAAGATCCATATTTTATCAAATCATGGGTCAACTTTGGTTGATCACTCGCAACTTAACTATTTAGGTATGCAACTTTTTCCCATTGCATCTGAATGCACCTCTTGGAAAGATGGTGTGCACAACTCTTTGTCACAATCCATCTCTATGATTCTAGGTACTTCATCTCATTAAGATCACCTAGTCAAGCCTAACCAAAAGCCAACACAATAGAATATGTACCCTGCTTTAAAAGATCTACATATCTACCATCACACTTTCATGAGATAGATGATGCGCCAAGCTTTGGTGTAACCTATGCTTAGTCGATCAATATTTTCATGTGTGTTTCTTATGGAAAGCATTTTATACTTAATCTTGAATTGAGGGATTTATATTTATATATACATATACATATCGAATCACAACATACTTATAGTAAGTATCATATACATTCTATATCCACAAATTAGAAATATGCAAACACGAGCGATGGTTGTGGGCATACTATTGTAATTCCTTAGAGCCATAAGGAATTCACTACAACAAACATTCACATCAGCAGCCTTTCAGAAATGCCACTGAAAAAAAAGCCAGTAAACAGGTTTAGCGACATTTGTTGACATTTAAAAAAATGCCTCTAGCGCCAATGCCACTAGGAAGATAGTGGCTTAAGTTGTAAAAGCCACTAAAAGTTCAATACTAGTTCTACATTCCTAATTTTTTATGGATTTTAGTCAGTCAATTTGTAGTTCATGATCATGTTTTCTAATTGAATGCCAATTGAAGCCGAACACATTCCAGAAGTATTGAACTTTTTTATTTATAATCAAATGACAATTACATGGGGAGGACATTTTACCTTGCCCCGTGTATTGAATACAACAACATCACATATGACTATATATGGTACATATTGTAGACATGAACACTAACTGGATAACAACTCATTTTGCACTTGGAGACCCCCCAAAGGAATACAAACTCATTTTCTTACAAAAAGATACAACTCCATTCTAGCATTCCAAGTTGTTGTGAGCTTCTACAGGAGTAGACCAACTACACTGCAATGAATGTTCATCCTTCTTCTCTGCTGTAGTGATAGCATTACGGCCATATGGTCATCAGATTCCTCAGCAGGTTCTTCCTTCTTCTCTTCCACCTTGGCAGCAGAAGCAGCAGGTGCAACTACATAGCCTGAAGCTTCCGCAGGGGCAGCAACAACTGCAAACTTGCTAGGATCCTGCAATGAAGTGAGCAAAATGTTGAACACTTGCATGCAAATGTAAGACAAAAACACTTACATCACTAGCATGTTGTTAAGATAGTATCAGGGAAGATAGCACCATTGCCAAATTTATCAATAAGGTCCCAGTTATGCTTTTGGATAATGGTCCAAAACAATACAATAGAAGTAACATGAATATGCAATCGTACAAACATGGCACATAAAATTAACTCTAGATACAAATATAGAGTGTGTATACAAATATGAAAGCCATATATGTATTGTTAATAGAATATGTAAATTTGGACCACCTTTGTAGTCTGAAATTTTACTATCACGATAAATTAGTTGATATGAGGACTTGGTCATTCTGTTTTTTGAGAAAAACATACATAAGAAGAAGGTTACTAACTTTAAAAGGTACACAATGTTATTATTGTAATAGGTTCTCTTCTGTTAGCTGCTCAAATATCATTCGTTACTTAATAAATTTATCTTCGACCAATATACACTTATCTTCTATTTAGGTATTAGCATAATTCTTTGCAAATACAATAGACTGTTGAGATGCGTATTGTATATTGAATAGTGGGTTGTGGACATAATTAAATAGGTCAGAAACAGTGGAACTTGAAACTACTATTACAAATATTGCATCTACTATGAATATAAAAAGGGTCATCATATAGAACTTGAATAGAAACAAAGGTCGTGGGAAGCCATAAACCAATAGAGAAAACCAAGAAATCTGAAACCCCAATACAAAAATAACAGAAAGATTAGCAAGACGAACCACAAGGAATATGAGTGGGATGGCTAGAGAAAAATCATAGCTACATGCTGAATGCAACCATCTTGGAACGACAAACAAATGTGGGCGACCATGCAGCGTAGTCTTCCTCAAAATACTTGAATTGCCCCAAAATGCAGAAAGTCACTCGTGCTGGTGGAGAAGGAAATGTATTGAAAAGAGATCAACAAAGAACAAAATACTGACAAATGTACATATATGATACCTACACAAATGCTGAAAATGTTACTTCTGATTCGTCCCCTCAAGCAAGGTTATGCGTTGCTACTATCTTCGGTGTGAAATCCTTAGACAGAATGAGGTCGGTGGAGTGCAGATATAGAAGGTCGATCTATTAGTCCTCACCAAATTAATTGCATTATAGCCTTACGAATGAAGGAGCAATCTACATTCCTAATTTTTTATGGATTTTAGTCAGTCAATTTGTAGTTCATGATCATGTTTTCTAATTGAATGCCAATTGAAGCCGAACACATTCCAGAAGTATTGAACTTTTTTATTTATAATCAAATGACAATTACATGGGGAGGACATTTTACCTTGCCCCGTGTATTGAATACAACAACATCACATATGACTATATATGGTACATAGTGTAGACATGAACACTAACTGGATAACAACTCATTTTGCACTTGGAGACCCCCCAAAGGAATACAAACTCATTTTCTTACAAAAAGATACAACTCCATTCTAGCATTCCAAGTTGTTGTGAGCTTCTACAGGAGTAGACCAACTACACTGCAATGAATGTTCATCCTTCTTCTCTGCTGTAGTGATAGCATTACGGCCATATGGTCATCAGATTCCTCAGCAGGTTCTTCCTTCTTCTCTTCCACCTTGGCAGCAGAAGCAGCAGGTGCAACTACATAGCCTGAAGCTTCCGCAGGGGCAGCAACAACTGCAAACTTGCTAGGATCCTGCAATGAAGTGAGCAAAATGTTGAACACTTGCATGCAAATGTAAGACAAAAACACTTACATCACTAGCATGTTGTTAAGATAGTATCAGGGAAGATAGCACCATTGCCAAATTTATCAATAAGGTCCCAGTTATGCTTTTGGATAATGGTCCAAAACAATACAATAGAAGTAACATGAATATGCAATCGTACAAACATGGCACATAAAATTAACTCTAGATACAAATATAGAGTGTGTATACAAATATGAAAGCCATATATGTATTGTTAATAGAATATGTAAATTTGGACCACCTTTGTAGTCTGAAATTTTACTATCACGATAAATTAGTTGATATGAGGACTTGGTCATTCTGTTTTTTGAGAAAAACATACATAAGAAGAAGGTTACTAACTTTAAAAGGTACACAATGTTATTATTGTAATAGGTTCTCTTCTGTTAGCTGCTCAAATATCATTCGTTACTTAATAAATTTATCTTCGACCAATATACACTTATCTTCTATTTAGGTATTAGCATAATTCTTTGCAAATACAATAGACTGTTGAGATGCGTATTGTATATTGAATAGTGGGTTGTGGACATAATTAAATAGGTCAGAAACAGTGGAACTTGAGACTACTATTACAAATATTGCATCTACTATGAATATAAAAAGGGTCATCATATAGAACTTGAATAGAAACAAAGGTCGTGGGAAGCCATAAACCAATAGAGAAAACCAAGAAATCTGAAACCCCAATACAAAAATAACAGAAAGATTAGCAAGACGAACCACAAGGAATATGAGTGGGATGGCTAGAGAAAAATCATAGCTACATGCTGAATGCAACCATCTTGGAACGACAAACAAATGTGGGCGACCATGCAGCGTAGTCTTCCTCAAAATACTTGAATTGCCCCAAAATGCAGAAAGTCACTCGTGCTGGTGGAGAAGGAAATGTATTGAAAAGAGATCAACAAAGAACAAAATACTGACAAATGTACATATATGATACCTACACAAATGCTGAAAATGTTACTTCTGATTCGTCCCCTCAAGCAAGGTTATGCGTTGCTACTATCTTCGGTGTGAAATCCTTAGACAGAATGAGGTCGGTGGAGTGCAGATATAGAAGGTCGATCTATTAGTCCTCACCAAATTAATTGCATTATAGCCTTACGAATGAAGGACCAATACGAAGGATACTTGCAATTTATAAAAAAAATTGGAAAATAAGGAGGGGAGAACTGCCATCCAAAAAATTTCATTACTATTTGAAAGTTATATGTCAAATAAATTTCTCTTTACCATTGCAGGTTTCCTAGAAGTTGACTTTGCCTCAGGCCGGAGAAGAGAGAAACATTACGATGCATGTGTAGCAAAGCTAAGCCTTGCCCTGAAAAATGAAATCCGTGTAGAATGTCAGCAAGTTAAAATTGATCTGATGTACTTATAGGATGGGGAATTTCCAATCTTATGACGTAATATGCTATTCATTGCTTCCTTCTAAAACATTTTTTCAAGCCATAAATTATGTCTCAAACAGTAACTGCTTATTGCCTCGTCATAAAAACAATCTCCCTTTCCTAATGAGTGTAATGGAAACAAATTCTGCTTTGAGCCACCTCTATGTTACTTCTGCTCCTATGAGATTCCCTCTTGCACAACTGATACATAAAAATTGAAGAACTTGTTAATCACTATCATAATTAGTTGTTAACATCATTACATTCACCCCATACAGAATTTAGATTCGTATATAATCTGTAGGCACATGCTGCTTTGAATTATAATACACAACTATATGAATACCAATGTGAAGCATCATTGACACTAAAAGAGTAAAAGGATCCAACAAGATTTGCAATTGATATAAAAGAGTAAAAGGATCCAACAAATACTCCTGAAAATGCCTAACTTGTTTGCAATCAAGTCATACACCCTTATCAAAGAGTTCCTAAATGTTTCCCTTTTTACTGAATCAAGAGATACGCAACTGAATTCTGCAAAAAAAATGATACAATGGATATTCACATTAACAAAAGATAAACATTTCCCTGGAGTGGATATTGGAAATCGGACAATTAAATTCAAAATATGTAATTTTCTGGACAACACTCATATTAAGTCACCAAATGGTCAGTCGTACCATTCTCTTTGATTTCTTGGGCATGCTAGAATGGAAAGTAGAACTGCTGCTCAAATTAGAATCCAACTGCAAAAGAGATTAATATTAAGGTAGGATCCTGAACAATATCCTTGCAATGGAGACTAATAGCACATATTAACTTGAATTTATATCAATAGTCATATGTACTTGATTTGCCAATCAAACATGGAAGCAATTGTAGAAAAACTCTACCTCAGACGATTTTTTTACACGGTGGAACTTTTGAAAACTTGAATCATGGATAAAAAAGTTTTCACTTGAACTAGAATCATCATCTGAACCCTACAAAAGAGAAAAGCAATAGCAGACGATAGTATATCCTTCATAAAAAGATAAAGACATGGAAATCCTTCCTAGATAATGTCTCCAGAAGATAAATATATATTTGTACTTCCTAGAAGTATGATCTCTCCTACATGTACAAATGGAAACTTACAAGAATAAAATGATTTTTTTTTCACTTTCACTTTACATTTTCCACACATGATTTCCTAAGCACATTCACAACAATTATGGAATTGGTACTGAAATTGGGATCGGGTCTGAACTCACAGACATCATCAACCTTCACATTGTTAGCAGCAACAAAGTTGATCCAAGATCTTCCAAACACGGTCATCTTTCGAGTAGTATGAATCAACATAGTAGAAAATAATTTACCCTTTTGATCTTTTAAGAGAACATGTTGTTTTTGTGAAATATCAATGGTCGTTGTAAATGCATTTGGAATTTGCTGCAAAACAAGTTTTGCATCAGAAATTTTAGCAAATTATATTTCTTCAAAATCATGATTATGACATGACAAACTAACATTTTCTACCAAGGAAGCTAGTTTTAACCCACCCAAGAAAGTATTATGCGGATCACATACATCTCTCATAGGATAGAAACAAGGAAAAAGTAGTACATGAAAAACAAAATGACAAGATATATAAAATGCATATAGGTTCAACTAAGTATACAAACCCTATTCTGCCAACAAAATGAAAATGAAGTAAACATGCAGACCAGATAAAATGCCTCAGTCAAAGAATGAGCATCACAAAAAAGGAAATGCAGAATGTTACAATTATACATGTGTGTCGTCATACATAGTGGCTATAATCAATGGATTGTAAAAATAGAAAAATGACAAATTCCTCAACACGGGACAGATTGAAGGTTCAATAAAATCACACAAAAATTACAAAGTTGAAAGGCAGAGCCAGTAGAGAAACAAGTTTCTTACTAAGAGATGGGATCTAGACAGTTGATTAGGTGACACTTTCACCCAAAATGATGGTATGCCAGATGTAATTGTTCCACATGACTTTTGAACTTTAATAGCTTGTTTCTTGTAAGAATGGACATATATTAGCAAGCAAATTACAAACTCAAAGTGCTTCAGTTTAATCTTTGCTGAAACCAGAGAAACGAGTTTATAATGGCCACTAGAAATAAATGCACTACTCATGAATTAAACGTTCTCAAGTAGTCTTGCAAGTCCAAGTTCGACTAGATGTGTGGAAGTATTTCATAAGGGCCATGGGATAGGAATTTCAGGTGAACGAGGTGAATGGGCTCATAATTTGATTCAAATGGATCAGAGGTCAGAGAGAGAGGTAAAGGCATTGACAATTTTAGCATCTTGTCACCACATTTCCTTCCTGACTATATTACAGCCACAATTCCATATATTTCTTTTTATCTTCTTTCTTCAAATGATGACCTCACTTCCATACCAGTCAAGTACTAATTTTAAGTTGCCAATCCTCAAAGTCTTCTCCCATGGTCCAAGATCATTTGTAAGATGATCTTCAACATATATTTTGTCTATGTGGAGATTATGGGTTAGAAGATGATAATCCACCTACCAATAAAAATTGTTGGATGCTTACAACATAAGACTTGAAGGAACTGAAGATAACCAGATAAATTGTTTGCATGAAATTCAATTCTGTAATAGGAAAATCAATGTGCATTCTAAGATATGACATGATTTTTTAGCCAAATCAGAAGCTAGAAATAACCCATAATTCTTTGCATAAAAAGAAATCCAAAAAAACCTCTCTTCGCAAGTTATTAAAAGAATTAATTCCCCTGGAGAATGGAAATCATGCCAAAAATTTAGAACTACTCCAATACATTATTGAGAAGTCAGGAACAATAGTTGTTGTATATAGAATTATATCTCACTACCCTCTTAAAAGGTACTGGAAACACCTCATCTCGTATAGAATAAAAAATAGATCAAAACTTCAAGATAGAGGTATTGTTCCAGTGCACTAAACTCAGGTAGGGGAAAACAAGGAACATTTTAGGAGATGAAGCCAATTCAAACTCAAACTATGAAGACTACGCAAATGGCAAATGAATATATTGATAAATCAATAAAATGGAAGTTTATAATACTAAAATATCTAAGTATGATTTTGAAGTTAATTTAAAGGGTCTACTACTGACCTTACCAAGAAAACGGACTGCCTCTCTAGAAACTACTTAATTATATCATGACGTGTAGAGAATGTCCTATAAACACTCCCATGTTGAATAACTAATGAGTGTTTTAGTGTAACCCAACCTCATGGATTTTGAACAACATGATTTATTACTCTACTTAAATATCAACCAATATCAGTGTAGTTTATAAGATATTTTTATAAAAAGTGGAAATTAAAGTACAATTCTACAACATAACCATTGATAAAAGTTGACATCTTAAGATTAACATGCCAATTGCCACATAATTGAATTTTGGAACTTAAAGAACTTGGACCTGGCTACATAAAGAGCAACCCATTGAAGCTCTTAGAAGTTCAATTTGCTCCCCATCCAAAAAAATCAGGCAAAGTAGGAGTATACATGTGAATTTGATAATAATTACACAGAAAAAAAGTAAAAGTTCTTTGCAGGTTGGTACTTGTGCACCATCTATCCATACATAAGGAGACCAAATTCATCTATTCCGATACATAGTATTTTAAAGGTTAATAGAGACAAAAATTGGTGAATGGTATCCCAAACTAGGGATTAGAGCCTATTCAGCTCAGATCACCATTTCCCATTTAAGAAATATTTTGTTGGAAGATTATCCCCCCCAGTTGATTTTTAGAAGAATTAATTAGCCGAATTCGTTTTACTAGTAAGTCCAAATTGGGATCTTTCGGATAAACCAACCCAAATCCTATGATTTTCTTGGGAAAATAAACTATCTTGGCAGGTAATACTGCCAATATGATGAAGATCACTCTGCCAAAAATAATCATTCTTCATCTTGTTAAATCTATATCCATGACATCAACTAAAAGCTTGAAAACAACTAGGGCATAAGTACATAATTCATCAAGGATTGATCTAACTGAACTTCAACTACCTCTGTAAAAATGACTCTTAAGCATTTACATTTTGTCAGTCTGGAGCGGAATAATCATCAAAGAAGACAATACATAATGAATAGTGAGGGAGGAAGTAGAGGAAACCTGAT
Organism: Alisma plantago-aquatica; assembly: GCA_963693085.1. Taxonomy (NCBI): domain Eukaryota; kingdom Viridiplantae; phylum Streptophyta; class Magnoliopsida; order Alismatales; family Alismataceae; genus Alisma; species Alisma plantago-aquatica. The sequence continues at coordinate 472,233,683 of OY856410.1, forward strand.
GAGAATGGGATCAAAAGTTCCTTGTCAACAACTAATCATGTTTAGAATCTTTAAATACTCTATTCCCATGGATCTGTATCTCAACCAAATAATCTATATATTGAATTTTGACTCAGAAACTTCCTTGACTTAGAAAAGAATGTGCATAAAGTTTGATTAAGTCAGTACTATATCATATAGAAAGAAAATAGCATCATTTGCATTTAAGAAAAGCAAAGAAAGCACACCTTTAATTCAAACTCCCATAATAGGACAAATTCTCTTTGCTTTTTGTTCCATACATTTAGATACTAGCCAATGATAGAGTAAAGGATAGGAGGAAAATCCTCCCTATGAAGATCTACAAAAGGACTAAAATAACTCACTTCATTCATCATGTAATCACAGCTAAGAATCTGGAAGCAGTAATTTGTATTTTTGGCACCAAGCCAATTGAATAGGTGAGACACATAACTACCAATTTCAAAGGTCTAAAAACAAGTAGAGTTCTTTACAAGAAAGTAGTGACATGTACCATGCCAATTCTTCAGGTTCCTTACCAAAAATCCCTGTGAACATCCTAACATCTGGACCACTTCTTAGGTAGCTATTGGATGACTGTAAGCCCAAGCAAGCAAGTTGGAGAATAGCTTAAGGTGGAGACTACTGTTCACAACTAAAATGAATCTGTTTCTATTCTCCAGGTTGTGAGACATACATTAATGATGTTTACAATAACACTAGTCTCAAACTTGTTCAAAATCCATTTCCAGCAGTACCATGCTGGATCTAGGAACATCACTAGGTAGTAAGCCTGTGTTAATAGCCTACTAAAGGGCTTCAGTAGTGGTACATTCAAAGAAAATGTGGAGGGAATCCTCTTTGCAAAATTACACAGCTATGAAGATACAAATATTATTGCATTACGATTTAATGGAAGAAATCAACAAGATCAAACCCAACAATATAGTGAAGGATACATTTATTGTATACACCTAATGAGAACCAGTAGATATTTAAATTCTACAAAGTGAGGAGGAGGTACTTCTCAGTTCATAGAGAAAATTTGTGATGAAATTCAAATTCTATTAGACCAAGTTCATAGAATTCAAACAGTCGATAGATCATTCAGAGTGTTTAGGAAGTGCATGAGACAAAACCATAGGAAAGAAGGAAACTAGAGGAGAATGTTAGAGTATTTAGAAAGGAATGGGGTGAGGCAAAGAAGGAATTGGGAGATTTGATAAAACATCATCTTTTATACATTGCATGATGAATGAAGTAATATGTAGAAGAAACATACTTAAGAATAGCTCCATCATAGTTTTTTACTAGAAAATCCCCATACAAGACCTTTAATCCCAAAGGAAATTGTAGGGGTTGAATAAATGAAATGAATTGCAATGATGTCCCACCTTACTAACCAGATCCTCTATCCTCCCATAAGGAAATCTCATCACAAATGAGTATAGATTTTCCTATGTTCATCTTGACATTCACATAAGTTTGAGACTCATGAACTAGTCTTTCTCAACAATTACACATGTCATGGCCCTACATCTAGAACTGGAATATAAAGGGACTGGTTTATAACTAAAGACATTAGTTTACTAACTAAGGCTAGTGATCAAACTGAGTTTTATTTTCAATGGAGTGTGAAGGTAGGTATAATCAAAGAAAGTAACCATTCTTATAAAGTTGATTACATATTGTCCCAAAAGTTTGCCTATCAGCAAAGTGGAGGAGAGAAATAAAATATCATAACTATGTACGAATAAAATGTTATGACAATTACCAAGTCTGCATCTCACCTTAACTTCAGATATTTAAATTTATCAGATAGTAGAAACATTTCAAATATTTTGTTGTCCCTGATCTAGATTTAAGGAAAGATATAAAGGCTTGGTTTTGTTCAACAGGTGGTTTTAACCGAGTAAGAGCTTGTATCACAAAAGAAGAAAAATCAATGTAATTTGAATGTTGTAGTCATTTAGTTGTGGGATTCTGCACTAAATCAGAAGTTTTACTCTCAAAAATAATATTATTAGAAACTTCATGCAGTAGTTTATTCAAAAATTCTAAAAAAGTACCATATGGGCGTGCTTGCATAAAGAAAATTAGAATGGAGTTGCAATCAAGATATACATGAGTACTAGGTCTTGGTTGAAATCTATTTTCGTAGTCTTCTATATAATTTTCTATTTTCTAAATTTTAATTGCAATTCTTGTCCCTCCCACCCTCTATTGTTGGATGTGATTTTCTCATGCTTACATGTAGCAAATGCAAAATAAAGAGGGGAAGAGATGACTCATTTATTGTAATTAAAATCCATACATAAGTTATGTATTTTCTCAAGGAAATCCCCAATATGAAGGGTTCTATAGTAAAGGAAATCCTTACTCATAAGACAGGTGGCAAAAACATCAAGCTTCCACATCCCAATCCTCAACAGGGTTGGGAAAAGGTCTTTGCAAGCTCTGTAAGAGGTGAGACTCCTTGTTCGAACATGTAAAGGTAACCAAACTGAAGAATTAGTTTCTTCTAAATGTGCAAATAAAGAAAATTAGTAATTTCAATTCTTTTTGGTTGACCAACCTGAAGGACAATCGTCAAATTTCTCTACAGAGTTTTCATCTAAAGAGCCCAGTTGTCGTCCATAAATTGGACCTATCTGCATAGAGATGAAAGACATAAATTGCAGTATTATCATTCAACCTTCATATGTATAGATGTATAATAGTGACTATTAAGAAGGTGGTATCTAATTTAGGACATATCTGCATAGTTGTAACCTTCAAGCAATCTTCACTACTCGTATTTGAATTATTAAGCTCTCTATGTGAAAAACCATTATTTGCACACCACTACGTTTCCTCCTGCAAAGGGGAGTGACCGAACCCCGGTCACATCTGATGCCAGCTGTTGTGCATTCTCAGCATCACTGTATCCAACACCCTTCGGTCCAGTCTCCCAGCTGAAAGGGACGATGAGGTCACCTACCAGGAAGAATGACCCCACAATAAACAAATCATCATCAACTATGGAGCGGGACGGATCCCCCACCACCTCTAGTGCCCCTACATCAGCCATCCCAGCTAGTGCCACCTCCTTTGAGGCATCTTAACCCTCCGTGATCAATGAGCCCCCGCAACCACTCTACACACTAGCTGTTTCAGCACGACCTTGTGTTTGAGGCATAACTTCAAACACCCCTTGGGCACTCCACCTGTGACAAAGTGTATTTTAGCAAAATAATGAGATAATTACTCTTTTTCCCTCATGATACCTACTAATGGTCCCAAATTATTTTTCTTGTCTTCATAATCATTATTGAGACTCAAATCCAAGATATGGTGACCAATGTAGTTTTTATACACATTATAACACTTCAAATTGGATTCATTCATCACATTTTCCAAAGAATCTAATTGGTCAATCAAACTTTGTCTTTTGATTTTCAAACATTTTCTAGATATTCTCCACATTATTTTGAAGTTTTGGTCCAAATTTGAGGTCAATTGGACATTCCTACATTTTACTATGAATTCTTGACGTTTATGTATTGAAAACCCCTTTTCCCCCTTTTCTTTGTACCTTTTGCTTAGCTTTGCCATGTCAGCGATCCATACAAGGGATCTGGGATGACTGTTGGCCCTTAAATCTGCCTCTTGCAGATCTCGACATGATCCAGTGGCTGCGAGGTCATCATCAACCTCCCGCAATCAGTGGGGAGGTGTCTTTATGACCGAGGCTTGCAATCTCGCGCCCTTGACCTCGATTCAAAATTCCGAGCGAATAGAAACGACTGTCTCACCATTTTGAACTTGACGAGCCCTAGTTTGACCACCATTCATGCTCTGTAAAGCCGTTAAAATGATCCCTTTGATCTCCCATCTCACTCCGGCGGCCATGGTCATTTTCAAATCTTGATTCAGCCACAAATCTATCCCCCCTGATGCTAGAAAAGGACCCACACGGTCCGCAACAATCACATCTTTCTCAGATCCCATCCTCGCATGCAATCTCATCCTTAAGTGCTCAATTTTTGCTCTACGACAACCTACTGCTGGTGCAGCGCCGCCGACCAGCCCATTTGGGCATTTCATCTCCGCACGTCCTAGCCTCAACCCGCCACCATCATATGACTCACGATGGCACGAAGAAGCCGGGCGGAGCCTTCGCTTCCCTTCATCACTCCTCCTACTCCATCCTCTGCTAGAACTGGTGAGACAATCCACCATGGACCTATGTTTCTCGTGTGACTACTGGAGCGGGAGAGAAAGGTCCCAGTCTGCTGGTTCAAGTGGTTTCCCCGGTCCAACAAACCAAGCGTATGAACCAATCAAATAAGAAGCAAACTATCTGAACCAACATTGAACCAAATCTTGAACCAAGAGAGTCGACTAGACTGTGGCTCAATCTGGGCCACCCATCTTGCATCTGAGGGGCGTCCTTTTTCCATATTTAAAGGTATTTGTGCTCCCTCTCTGCTCAAAAATCAAATAAATGGATGAATCGTGCAAAAATAGTATCTCATACATCCTAGCTCCAAAAATTATGAATAAATAGTCAATCTTAATCATAAAAATCCAATGGATCATATAAAAATACTTTTGAAATCCATTTATTGATATTTCTCACTGATATCACTAGATCTTGTTCCTTTGCCAATTTAATTTGTCTAATGTTTCAAAAATGATGTTTAATCTTGGAAACCCTAGATGTGGACTCTGTTGAGTATCTTGTAACCTAGATATAATATATTTTGAATCATCTACTCTTAGAAAATGAATTATTAGTAATCTAGATCTATTTACTGGATTCAATCTTGATTCTAATCTTGATGATGAGTAATCTTGATCTTGCAAAATAATTGATATAGTTTTGACTAATCAATCTGATCTTGAATACAAATGATGTTAGAACATGATGATGATCTAAAGACTTGATTATGACTTGAATATCGATCATGAAAATTAGGGTTAACACATATGATCCTAGAAAACCTAAGTAAGCCATTCACAATCAAAAATACATGACACTAGAAGAAATGTTGGACATATTGAGATATGGTTTTCTTATAAGTGAATGACCCAACCCTAAGGTTGTCATAGGAAAAGTGTAACCCTAATATTGAATATTGAAATATGATATTCTGAAAATCATGATCTTGACCCTTGGTCCAATCTTGTGATTTAGGATCTGACTCGAAGGTCTACCGACCGCCTTGGGTTCTTGCCGTCAGGATTATGATAATAGAGCGAGGAGCAGAGGAGAGTAGAAGCTGATAATAATCTTGCGACAGAGGAGGAAAAGAGCCTACAAAGTTGTTGATGGACAATTGATAGCTAGTAGTAGGTGTGGTTAGTAAGTTTGCAAAAAAAATGATGGACTAAGGTCATGATCTCAAACGGGGTGCTCAGCCAGACGCCAGAAGAGTTTTTCAGCTTGGTGATTTTGTTGAAGAAACGCCTGGCTTTCACATAAGATTGGAAGAATCGGGTGTTGTTATCCCCAAATTTTAGCCAGTCTATGTAAGCCTTTTGTTGCCAGTCGGCTTCCTCTAGTTGAAGAATAGCTGAGTACTTTTCTTGGAGGACATAAGAAGGGTCAGTATAAACCTCACCGTGTGAGTTTCTAGCTGATACTTGACAATGCTCGATGCGCTTGAGGATGTTTCTTTTCTCTTTATTCTTCTGTTGCATACATTTAGTGTCCCATTTCTATGTGTGGGTTGAAGGCCATTGTTGATCTATACTCAAAATCCTCAGTGAAAGGTACGCTATTTATATAAATCCTCCTTGATTGTATTGATGATACTTTTATGTATCTCTTGATCATATTCTTGGCTATTTACTTGGATGAACTATTGTTCCCTATGATTAGTCTTCTATTTTTCTATACAATATTTTGAAAAACATGAAAACATAAATTGCATGCTCATTATGACTGCCCATATATTGATAATGATGATGATATTGATAATGTTGATATTGAGTGCAACAACCCCCTATTTTGGAGGTGGGACTTGTACATTGGCCTCCTATGTTCCTATGGTGAGAAGGAGCCTAGTGACCTTCCCCACCATGTTAGGGTGATAAAGTCAAAAAATATATATAAACATGCTTCTCTAATTACATCATAATGGGAAGTCGTAATAAAATTCGAATTTCTTGAAAAATTTGTCAAATAAATGTTGGTTTTGCAAATTGTTTGTTATTCTTTTGAATATAAGTCCTACCAAGTATAATATTTTGTTATAAATTGTTTTTCTTGATTTTGATAGAGTACAGTGAAATTGCATGATTGTGTCTTGATTTTCTTGATTTTAGGCAATACAAATGGAATATTGAATAAGATCGCTTCCGCACTCATACACTATGATGATAAAGATAAATCGGATATATCTCCATATTGGGTTAGTTTGTTCTTTAATTATCTAGTTTTTGAGTTATTTATTTCTTATTGTATATGCCAGTGTGATAAATCCTATCGGGCCACTCAAGGACGGGCGCTTCAATCCCTTTACCACAGTATAGGCAGTGAGATTGGGATTGGGGTAAGAACAGTAATGTGATAGTTGGTATCAGAGATTTTACACTCCCATATACTTGAAGTAAATAATTTCTCAAGTCTCTTACACCCAAGAAACCCTAAAGTCAATAACGGTGAAAATTGAGGTGTCTAGGCTCGGAGTCCTGGCATAATTTCTCCTATCCGTCTTCACAGTGGCTGAGATCCCCCGCTCTACCTGGCCTTAATTGATCCAAAACTGGACCTAAAGGTTCTCTTGTGAAACCGTAGAGAGTCTTCTAGCATCTCATCTCTTCTTTATGGACAATCCTAAGCCACCCATGTAGATGAAGATTTGGTAGTCTTCTCATCTCCTCATGTGGTCCTTTCTTGTGACCTTTGCTACATGATGTCCTGATTATGGGTAGCTTACGCATGGGAAAAATGAATATTGCTAAATCTTGAAAGTTGATACCATGATCTATCCTGAATTTGAAAATTCAATTTTGATCAATTAATTTTGAAATCAAATACTCAACATCATCCAAACTCAATATAGCCAAAACTTGACTACATGTTTGCTATGTCTGAGGTAAATATTAATGATTTTGATTTTGTGAAATAAGAAAGACTTATACCTTATACCTCATTGTTGATAAGGTCCCTATTTGATTAAAACTCATGTTTCCCTATTGTTGATTTAACCTCAAAAATAGTTAAGCAAACTCATATCCTATTTTATACACACCTTGACTATTCTATTAAGTGACTAAGTCTAGGACTCACAAAACCATGATGTAAGATTATGATGCATAAAATAGTTTTCCTATTGACTATTGATGCCATCTGCAAACTTGATTTTGACATGATAAGCATGGACCTAAATCATGCACTAAATTATATCACTACCTTGATCATGAAAGGAAAGGAATGCAACTATTGCCTTGACTTTATAACATTATGACATTATTGCCCCATTATGATCTTGAATTTTGATGTTATGACCTTGTAAAACATGTTTTGATCATTGATACTCTCCCTATTTGAATAAGCTCGATGGATAATGACTCATGTTGGTAATGTGCCAGATTAGGGTGGTAATTGACTCATGAATCCCCTAACCTAGGTCACATCCCTATTACGACTACCTCTAAGTTTTCATCCTATTGATAATTTAGAGTTTGTAAAGGTATTCCCTTCCACCCTATTTTGACTGGTTGATCTAAGCCTAATAGGTTAAACTCATGGTTGATACTCGATCCTGAATATCGATTTGATAATGATCTTGATATATGACAATGTTGACTATAGCTTGTGGTTTATTTCCTAGATAGACCTAGGGATAGATCATTCATCAACCTTGGAAACATGATAATGAAATTATCATATGTTGCTCGAATATTAGTTGAATAATGTTGCTCAAAATTGGATATAGATGAATGATACCCCCTAAGGTCTAAATAGGAATCTAAACCCTAGCTTAAAAATTTTGGATCTATGACTTTTGGTGTCTAAAATCTCGACTCTTGATATTGATTAATAGAATTATGACTCATGATTATCAATCTCAATAATGATACAAATCCTATGATCACACTATTCAGACCTTGAAATATATGACTAAAGACTTTCATAAATCCCAAAATTTGAAATTTTGAAATGATGACTATTTTGACTTCTTGATTTATGAATTAGGGTTTAGCTCTCATTAGGACTAGGGTGGGAACTTCCCATTGATTTTGAGCTTCAAATGATGATATTGAAAGTATGATGTTGTCTTGAAATGTTGAAATGTGAAATCTCAAATCATGGACGCATAACCCACCTAGACCAATGGAGAAGCTAGGACCCTGAGATATTGGGATTGAGAGTCACCTTGTATATTTGAATCAAGTACTCTATTTGTTTGACCTAAAATATGAACTCTCCAAATTTGTGATCAATAGGATGTTTTTCATATTTCTGACTCATATAATGACTTTGGACAAATATATGTGCTGATCTTGACACTCAATTGATTGATGATGAAATGGTGTTAGTACCAAGTTGATTATGATATGGAACACGGAATCCCAATTATGATTATTGGATTACTTGAAAATTGAGGACATGATTTTGATTTTATACTTGAGGATACCCCAATATTTGAGGAAATCACTTAGGTCAATTGGACATTCCTACATTTTACTATGAATTCTTGAAGTTTATGTATTGAAAACCCCTTTTTCCCCTTTTATTTGTGCCTTTTTCTTAGCTTTGCCATGTCAGCGATCCATAAAAGGGATCTAGGGTGATTGTTGGCATTTTGATCTGCCTCTTGCAGATCCCGTCCTAATCCAGTGGCCGCAAGGTCATCATCAACCTCCCGCAATCAGCGGGGAGGTGTCTTTATGGTCGAGGCTTGCAATCTCGCGTCGTTGACCTCGATTCAAAATTCCAAGCAAATAGAAACGACCATCTCACCATTTTGTACTTGAAGAGCCCTAGTTTGAACACCATTCATGCTCTTTCCAGCCGTTAAAATGAGCTCTTTGCTCTCTCGTCTCACTCCGGCGGCCATGGTCATTTTCAAATCTCGATTGAGCCCTAAATCTACCCCCCCTGATGCTATAAAAGGACCCACAAGGTAAGCAACAATCACATCTTTCTCAGATCCCATCCATGCATGCAATAACATCCTTAAGTGCTCAATTTTTGCTCTCTGACAACCTATTTCTGGTGCAGCACCACCGACCAGCCCATTTGGGCGTTTCATCTCTGCACGTCCTAGCCTCAACCCGCCACCATCATATGACTCGCGATGGCACGATAAAGCTGGGCGGCGCCTTCACATCCCTTCATCACCCCTCCTACTCATCCTCTACTACCACCAGAGAGACAATCCACCGTGGACCTATGCTTCTTGTGCGACTACTGGAGCAGGAGAGAAAGGTCCCAATCTGCCGGTTCAAGTGGTTTCCCCGATCCAACAAACCAAGCGTATGAACCAATCAAATAAGAAGCAAACTAGCCAAACCAACATTGAACCGAATCTTGAACCAAGAGAGTCGCCTAGACTGTGGCTCAATCTGGGCCACCCATCGTGCATCTGAGGGGCATCCTTTTTCCATATTTAAAGGTATTTGTGCTCCCTCTCTGCTCAAAAATCAAAACTGGATGAATCTTGCAAAAATCGAATCTCATACATCCTAGCTCCAAAAATTACAAATAAATAGTCAATCTTAATTAGAAAAATCCAATGGATCATTTAAAAATACTTTTGAAGTCCATTTCATGATTTTTCTCGATGATATCACTAGATATTGTTCCTTTGCCAATTTAATTTGTCTAATGTTTCAAAAATGATGTTTAATCTTGGAAACCCTAGATGTGGACTCTGATGAATATCTTGTAACCTAGATCTAATATATTTTGAATCATCTACTCTTAGAAAATGAATCATTAGTAATCTAGATCTATTTACTTGATTCATCTTGATTATAATCTTGATGATGAGTAATCTTGATCTTACAAAATAATTGATATAGTTTTGACCCATTAATCTGATCTTGAATACAAATGATGTTAGAACATGATGATGATCTAAATAATTGATTATGACTTGAATATCGATCATGAAAATTAGGGTTAACACATATGATCCTATAAAACCTAAGTAAGTCATTCACACTTGAAAATACATGACACTGGAAGAAATGTTGGACATATTGAGATATGGTTTGATTATAAGTGAATGACCCAACCCTAAGGTTGTCATAGGAAAAGTGTAACCCTAATATTGAATATGGAAATATGATATTCTGAACATCATGATCTTGACCCTTGATCCAATCTTGTGATTTAGGATCTAACTCGAAGGTCTAACTATTTCTTGTTTATCTATACTCAAAATCCTCAGTGAAAGGTATGTTATTTATATAAATCCTCCTTGATTGTATTGAAGATACTTTTATGTATCTATTAACCGTATGCTTGGCTATTTACTTGGATGAACTACTATTCCATATGATTAGTCTTCTATTTTTCTATACAATATTTTAAAAAACATGAAAACATAAATTACATGCCCATTATGACTGCTTGTATATTGATAATGATGATGATGATATTGATAATGTTGATAATGTTGATATTGAGTGCAACAACCCCCTATTTTGGAGGTGGGACTTGTACATTGGCCTCCTATGTTCCTATGGTGAGAAGGAGCCTAGTGACCGTCCCCATCGCATTGGGGCGATAAAGTCACGCAAAAATATATAAGCATGCTTCTCGAATTACAACATAATGGGAACTCGTAATAAAATTCGAATTGCTTGAAATTTTTTTCGAATAAATGTTGGTTTTGTAAATTGCTTGTTATTCTTTTGAATATAAGTCCTGCCAAGTATACTATTTTGTTATAAATTGTTTTTCTTGATTTTGATAGCGTATCGTGCAATTGCATGATTGTGTCTTGATTTTCTTGATTTTAGGCAATACAAATGGAATACTGAATAAGATCGCTTCCACACTCATACACTCTGATGACAAAGATAAATCGGATATATCTCCATATTGGGTTAGTTTGTTCTTTAATTATCTATTTTATGAGTTATTTATTTCTTATTGTATATGCCATTGTGATAAATCCTATCGGGCCACTGAGGGACGGACGCTTCAATCCCTTTACCACTGTCTAGGAGTGAGATTGGGATTGGGGTAATAATAGTTCCGTGACACCACCCCCAACAATGATTCCAACAGCCAGTCTGACACCTGATCAGAGGAGGATGGGGTCACGATCATTGACTCCTCACCTGCAACCGAAGAAAGGGGAGAAGCATCCCCATCCATCCAGCCACCATCACATAGGTCTATAGGGGACTGATTCCCCGACCCCATCGCACCCTGGGTGGTCTTTCAAGCTAGGAAGTGCACTTAGAAGACCGAGATGGACGAGAGTGGCAGGGAGTCGGGGAGAGGAGGTGTTGGAGTAGAGGGGCCATGTTTGACTTGCTCCCTAATTTGTTAGCTCCGCGCCGCACCCGAACTTCCTATCACTCCCTCGCAGAGTCACTCGGAGTCCCCTTAAGCTACCATTTCCACCATGCAACACTCCCTCTAGACCACTACCTAGCTGACACCATGCTAACTTCCACTTAGAAGCAACAAGGTGAAGAAGCACTGGCTTTCGTATCCGTCCTCACATTCCACACCCTCCTCGCCACCGAGGGAAAACTCGACTGATCCCTATCCTCACTGCGTGCCCTCATGCCAAAAGATGTTGTGGCGGTCGAGTAGGACGCCGACCACGACGCCCAACGAATGCTAGATAGGTTCGTAGAGATGTTGCACCACTACGAAGCACTATTCGACTCTGCGGCCGGGGCGGGGCTCATGGCACTAGATGACAGGGCGACAGTCGAGGATATGTTGGGAGAAGAGCTGGAGAACGTCATCACGTGTGAGGGATCAGACAGGATCGAGAGGCATTAGACCGTAGAAAACTGGGTCGCAAGGTTCCAGTCTGCCAGGTTCGTGCCGTTTGGAGGGGTGTTGTGGGATGAGGAAGCGGCGGCACAAGGAAGGAGGGTCGTCGAGGCACTCAGATTCATTCATGCTGCTACTTCTGTGCCTCAATCCGAGTATGGAGTCATCATGCGAAGGGGTTGTCCACCACATGATATCCACTGTAGAAGAGCACGATCAGTCCGCAAGATAGATGCACCCGCACTCCCTCACCGAACGCCACCAGTATCCACCAGAACCTAGCTAGGGTGACGATCGGCCAGGACACTCCACGCGTTGGTCTGAGGAGCGGAGAGATAGATCAATTAGGAAAGAGTAGAGCACTACATCAATCAGACTATGGCAATTTTTGGAGCGGGAAGGGGAAAACTTGGAGCGGGAAGTAAATATTGTGTTACCAATTAATTTTCTAATTTGGTATGGCAATTTCAGATTTCCACTAATTAAAAATAAAAATGCCTTTAATGATATGTCCTTTTTAGAAACTCTATAATAGGTGGTTTAGAGGCATTTTAATTAAAAATGCATGTATATTAGAAAGATAGTGGCTTTTTTTATAGAAGCCACTAGAATAAATGCCACTATTGGGAAATTTTGTTGTAGTGATTACTACCACCTAAGGTCTACATCACATGCAGCAACCCATTTTTGGTGAAGATATGTTCCAGACCTAATCTGGGTCAATTGGTTCAACTCTTGAATTGGTCGGTCAGTTGGTTTCTAGGAATGGTCGCCTGTTCTCCGGTCCAGGTGACTTCTAGACAACTCCATTCAATTGATTGGGCCACCAACTGATCGGTTTAGATCGTCATGTCGCCATGCCTCCTCAGTGCTCCAGGCAGTCAGTTTATTATCAAAAACAAGTTGTTCATCTTGCGCAAAATGTCTTCTTTTTCATAACAAGAATCAAAACAATTCTAATACTTTTTAATATATTACATGGTAATATAGAAACCTTGAGTTACATTCGAGGGAAGCATAGGAAGGAAAAAAAATACTTTTACATTTAGAAGAGAAGATAGAGGCTTGATATGCAAAATCGAGATATAAAATAGGATTAACAACCATCCAACCAGGTACAAAGATATAGGGGTTATTGGACATAACTATTCTTAACATCCATGATCAAAACTGATTTTAGAGCAACACATGTAAATTGTATATATATCATATAATATACATATGTAACTTGGGATCGTATGTGGTATTTAATTTGGATATGAAAATTAATCATTTTAATATCAACATTGCATGCAAGATATAAATAATAAAATAGAAATATGATCAAATAGATTAATTCCCGAAGCATAGTAAATTGACATGGCTCTGATACCACTATTAGGAAATATGGAAATAGATAAGGCATCTGAAACAAAAATTTAAATCCCATATTCCCCTTGATAGTAGACTATGTAAACAACTATCTGATGGAAAAGAGGGTTGCAATGTTTATATCTAGTCCTGGAGCAATGCCATTGACAATCCCTTGCTACAGTGTGCAACTTTGCTCAAGTTGCACCTAAATGGAAATAGTAGCAGCTTCCTGCTTGATCACCATAGACATTGGTTATTTGTGTCCTCCTAGAAGGTGGCAATGACCTCCTCACCTCTGTAGTAGTCCACATGGACCAGAAAGTGTTGAGAAATACGAGCATAGATTATAGCAGCATAAACAAAAAATTTATCTATTTGTATTCCCATAATAGCAAGATCGCATCAACTACTATGGAATAGGAAGGAGGTTTAATGAGTTATACCTACTCCTAGAGCAAGTCTAGTAAAAATATTATTTCAATGTGATTATGTAGCTCTTAGTCTTCACCGCGAACAATGAACATAACATCTTCTACAATGACTCATGTGGTCTTGCCACTGACTGCAGGCTGACTTTTCTCTCCTAGCAGCAGCCAAAGGACTTGTGCCTCTAGAGTAGTCCACACGAACCAACTAGAACTCATGTCATTCAACTAGAACGAATACGAAGGAGTTGTCCCTCCTATTGGTGTACTAGTCACCAACTTTGATATCACCCAAATTTGGACATCTATGCTAAGCATTTATTTATGGTTTTGTGTCATTATAGCCTTAATATGCCCAAAATAACCCTAGATTCTTATCTTTTAGTAAATGATATATTTTCATAAATAAAGTTTCTCAACTAGCCATTTTTGGGACTTGTAGGCACCGAACCTGAAAAAACATCTACTCTCCAAGATTACTCCCCAGCACATGGTTTCTACAGCAGCTAGACTTCCATCCATCACAACCGTGGTGGACTAAACATCACTCTATGTGCACCAACTTAGGAGATAGTGGTCTGATGTGGGATTTTATCACACTAATAAACTCACTCGGGGTTGAAATCCCCAATCTTTTACCAAAACCAAAGTGTAATAATACCACCCGCAAGCGGACGAGTCTTATCGCAGTATAGTTAATGATCAAACCCAAAGGACAACGTTTTTAAGAATCTTTGTCAGTCTAGTCTAGTTCGAGTAAAGGCTAATATTTAAAACGATTGGTTGATTTGAGGTTACTTAAACTAATTGCACGAAAGTAGAAGCTGAATTAAAGTTGTTTTTAGATCAATGATATGGAATCGCTGGGGTGGTGTTGGGTTTCACCACCGCTACACACGCAGACAAATTCAATCACAAACAATCCAGGCAAGATATAACAATCCAAATAGAGTTGCTGCTGAACCTCCCATACGGGCGTTAGGTTCACATAAGCATCACCTTAGGCATCATATGTCTCGTCACCAACTGGATCACTTACTTACAGCTCCAAAGATAAAGAAATTCAACGAAGGTTGTGGCCCCCCTATACATGTGTTAGGCACACAGAAGCGTCACCGAAGGCTAGATGGCTCGTCCCCTCGCGGATCATACATGTACGACCTCAAAAAATCCCATTCTATTTCTAGTTTGGGAGTCAATCGCATAAATTGATAAGCAAGCAGGTGATAGATCTACAAACTAACATTCACGATAAATAAGACGATACAAAATCCAACTAAGGTTGTGGTCCTCGCTTAGGGATGTTTAGACCACAGAAGTGTCACCGTAGGCTAGATGTCTCGTCCCCTCATGGATCATACACTTACGACCTCAAGGAATTCTTTCAGAAGTTCTCGTCAAGGAGTCGAACATATAAACTGCCATTCCGTCCCGTACATAGAAGATTTCGCAATATAGGAAAGAACAAGATGAAAGTAAGGAGATAATCAACTACGAACATACCAATTAACAACGAAATGGAAAGTTATATACATTGCCATGGAGAGGTTAACAAAAGAACATGATTTGCATGGGCAGCAGGGCTAGTCCCCTCATCCCAATGAAAAGGTACTACTCGCTCATGATACGAGAAACAAGAAGAATGAGAAAGAGCGAGAAATACACCATGAAATCAGTACAGAAGGTAGTCGCAACTCGGTGAAGAAGATATGGCCTTCTACGTCGTGTCGGAGTAGATCTGGACATAAACGGGAGTCGCAAAGATAGGCTAGACAGTCTCCCTTGCTCTGTCTTCCTTCTCTCCTCAGCCTCCTTGGTTGCAACACGGGCAGTAGGTGGAATGAAACTGGCGTGGATGGCACTGGATTTGGATCAGACCTGTGTACAGGCATCCTGTCGGCGTCCCAAAACCGATAACCAAGTGAGGACCCTTGGGGACCTATTTATAGGCACCGAACTATCCCCAAACGATCTTGGATTAACACACAACCAACGATCTGAAGATATTTTTCCCAAATGGTTTCACTTTATTCAGCCCAAACGGTCTGTAGACCGTTTGCTATCAAACGGTCTGGAGCAAAGTTGACCAAACGGTCTTGAACAGCAAACGGTTTGGAAACTGTTTAATATCAAACAGTCTTCAACATTTGGTCTTGGAGTCAAAGGCATCAAACGGTCTTCGTATTATGCTGCTCATTCGGTTTGGAAACCGAATGGGACCAAATGATTTCACAGACCGTTTTCTTACCAAATGGTTTTGAGCAAGGTATGGGCAAATGGTCTGGAATCACATCATATGCCCAAACGGTCTTCAGTTTCTCAAACGGTCTTGACGTTCATGCAAACGGTCATCACAGTAGGTTCATTCGGTCTTCACGCGGCCAGTAAGAGACCAAACGGTCTTCACATTGACCGATCCAACCAATTTGCTGTTGGGATCTTAAACGGTCTTGTCCAGGGATCGAATGGCTGCTGCTCCACCGGCGGACGGGATTGAGGAATAATACGGAAGGTGAAGGCAACATGGTTGAAGGTAGAAGGAGCGGGGCAGGGTGGAGGTCACAGCAGTAGGGTTGTGGGAGGTAGAAGACGACGCACCACAACCATGGCAAGGCACCACGGTCGTGGTGATGCTGCTGCTCCACGGTCCTGGAAGCAAATTTGACCAAATAGTCTTGAGCAGCAAATGGTTTGGAAACCGTTTAATATCAAATGGTCTTCAGCATTCGGTCTTGGAGTCAAAGGCATCAAACGATCTTTGTATTATGATGCTCATTCGGTTTGGAAACCGAATGGGACCAAACAAGTTTCACATACCGTTTGCTTACCCAACGATTTTGAGAAAGGTATGGTCAAATGGTCTGGAATCTCAGCAGATGCCCAAATGGTATTCAGTTTCTCAAACGGTCTTGACGTTCCTGCAAACGGTCATCGCAGTAGGTTCATTCGGTCTTCTCACATCCAGTAAGAGACCAAATGGTCTTCACGTTGACCGATCCAACCGATTTGCTGCTGGGATCTTAAACGGTCTTGTCTAGGGATCGAATGGATGCTGCTCCACCGGCGGATGGGCTTGAGGGATAAGATGGAAGGTGAGGGCAGCGTGGCTGAAGGTAGCAGGAGAAGGGCGGGGTGGAGGTCACAGTAGCAGGGTTGCGGGAGGTAGAAGATGACGTACCACAGCCGTGGCAAGGCACCACAGTCGTGGTGATACTGCTGCTCCATGGTCCTGGAAGCAAATTTGACCAAATGGTCTTGAGCAACAAATGGTTTGGAAATCATTTAATATCAAACGATCTTCAACATTCGGTGTTGGAGTTGAAGGCATCAAACAATCTTTGTATTATGCTGCTCATTCAGTTTGGAAACCGAATGAGACCAAACAGTTTTACAGACCGTTTACTTACCAAACGGTTTTGAGCAAGGTATGGGAAAATGGTCTGGAATCTCATCAGATGCCCAAACGGTCTTCAGTTTCTCAAACGGTCTTGACGTTCCTGCAAACGGTCATCGCAGCAGGTTCATTCAGTCTTCACACGGCTAGTAAGAGACCAAACAGTCTTCACCTTGACCGATCCAAGCGATTTCCTGCTGGGATCTTAAACAGTCTTGTCCAGGGATTGAATGGATGCTGCTCCACCGGCGAACGGGCTTGAGGGATAAGACGGAACATGAGGGCAGTGTGGCTGAAGGTAGTAGGAGCGGGGCGGGGTGGAGGTCACAGCAGTAGGGTTGCAGGAGGTAAAAGACGATGCACCACAGGCGTGGCAAGGCACCACGATCGTGGTGATGTTGCTGCTCCACAGTCCTGGAAGCAAATTTGACCAAACGGTCTTGAGCAGCAAATGGTTTGGAAATTGTTTAATATCAAACGGTCTTCAGCATTCGGTCTTGGAATCAAAGGCATCAAACGGTTTTCGTATTATGCTGCTCATTCGGTTTGGAAACTGAATGGGACCAAACGGTTTCACAGACCATTTGCTTACCAAACAGTTTTGAGAAAGGTATGGGCAAATGGTCTGGAATCTCAGCAGATGCCCCAACGGTCTTTAGTTTCTCAAATGGTCTTGCCGTTCCTGCAAACGGTCATCACAGCAGGTTCATTCGGTCTTCACACGGACAGTAAGAGACCAAACAGTCTTTATGTTGACCGATCCAACTGATTTGCTGCTGGGATCTTAAACGGTATTGTCTAGGGATCGAATGGCTGCTGCTCCACCGACAAATGGGCTTGAGGGATAAGACGGAAGGTGAGGGCAGTGTGGCTGAAGGTAGAAGGAGCGGGGTGGGGTGGAGTTCATAGCAGTAGGGTTGCGGGAGGTTGAAGACGACGTACCACGACCGTGGCAAGGCACTACGGTCGTGGTGATGTTGCTGCTCCACGGTCGTGCCAGCTTACACGGGTGTGGTGGGTGTGTAAGATGGTTGATGCTGGTGGTGCATCATGGCCGTGGTGTGTCAAACACGGTCATGGCAGTTGGAGGCTTGGCACTATTCGGCGATGCTCCACGGTCATGACGAGGAGAACATGGTCGTGGCTTCACCTCAAGGTCATAGCTTCACCACACGGTCGTGGTGAGGATAGTGAACCACGGCCGTGGTCGTCCAAAACGGTCATGGTCGTGGCTTTGCTTCCAGGCCTTGCATTGCTTGATCCCTCACGACTTGGTTATGCCTCCAATCAGCCTCTTCTGGTCAAACGGTCTTGGGACCGAATGGGCTCAAACATTCTTGAGACCGAATCGGCTCAAACAGTCTTGAGACCGAATGGGTTCAAACGGTCTTGACACCGAATGGGTTCAATCAGCTTGGTTAGATCGATTGGTTAGAACTAAGGGTGAGGGAAGGTAGATCCCAGCTGATTGTTAGGCTTTGTCAAGACCTACATCAAATCAACTATAATTTCGGTTAAAATCATGATAATTGGATCAATTAAGTAATGTTGCATATTATGATGCATTTTGATATTTAATGAGCGAAATTAAATATGTTGAGTTGAAATTGTCCAAAAATGATAATTGAATTTCATGATGAATATGCATTCATAAAAATACCCCAAACTTAAATGTTGCTCGTCCTCGAGTTACACAAAATCTGAAATAGTCGCCAAATGAATACTTTCAATTCATGTGATTACTTCATCTTCACATCACGAATATTTTCTTTCTGCTCAATATGACTCAGTATCTCAATCTCCTGTGACCACTAAACACATCTTACCATATCTTCGTTCTTGAGTTCATTTTCCAAAATCACTTCCTCCTCACTTTTTCTGACAACAACCATGTCAAAGAGTTTTGTAAGAGTCCAGAGACGCCCGTGGAACAACATGTTGGGTTTTAGGGGAGGCAGAGATGGCAGCGGAAACAAAAATTTTCTCCCCAAACCCGGAACAAGGAAACACGTCAACGTATATATAATAGGAAAGGATGGTTTGTGAAATCATACCTTGTCCTGAGGCTTTCTCGGCGACAATACCTCGCGCCTTGCGCGGTCTTCAACTCTGGTCTTCGACGGTGTCTGTGCAGCTCCTGGTGGCACCGGGACTGACGACTCCTGGTCTCACCGGGAATGTCGGGTTGATAGTTGTCCTCCTGAGCGGTAGAAACCTCCCACCTCTGAAGTAGTCCACACGGACCACCTGGAACTCCACACTCCTTGTCCTACAAGGAAGTGGAAGGAGTCGCACCCTCCTATTGACGTACTAGTCGCCAACACACTCTCCTGCCTCCAGTTGCAACGACAGTTGTATTTCCCTTGCTGCACCTCCCTTTGCGGATAACACTTGCTTGGGCTCTCTCTCAGTTACCAAAACCAGAGAGAACGACAACTTTGCAGAGAAACTAGTTGCACTGAGTTGTACTTTGAGAAGCCCCCAATACCCCTATATATATAGGAGGGTCATGGGACATGGTTCTCCATCCCGGGCAATGCAGGACTGAAAGATGGAGTAGAAGGGTTCGAGATTTTCCACAAAAACAACCAACTTGCAACCTGAACCGATTGTTTCACAACTAAAACAGTCGGTTGGGGACCTGAACCGGTCGGTTCACAAGTGAACCGGTCAGTTGGGACACCTCAATCGGTTGGTTCACAAGTGAACTGGTCGGTTGGTGATCCTGGTCGGTTCCCGATTGACTTTCCTTCTTTGGTTTATAATTGGTATCGAATACCAATCCTAATTCCCAATCAAATTAGGCAATTACAACGAAAGGAAAATTCTCACCAATCCTACTTTCCCAACTTGCTCGGTTGCACCAGTTGAATCGATCATTTCAACACTTGAAGCAATCGGTTCAACCTGATCTTGAGCTGATCGGCTCAACACTTGAGACGACCGGTTCACCAAGCTCAGTCGACTGGTTCATCACATGAACCAATCGGTTGGGAGTGCAGATTGTGCAGAATCAGTCAATTGCGATTTCAATCAATCTGATACTCCAATCAATGTGTCCAACACCTTGAACGATATGATATTGAGCTATCAATTGATTGAGTGTTTAATTGAACTAGTAAACTCCTTTAGTAATCAATCTAAACATTGCTTGTGGACAAAACTCCTCTTCCAGGTTAAATCCTATGTGTGTGACCCTGCAGGTCCATTTCACGTTGGCAGTGAAAGTCCATAACACTTATGACTTCACAAGCAAAGAGCGGTGCCTAGTCTCACATCAGTGTTACCCAAGTGAAAGTAGAAAGTTGGAGAACAACTTTCAATCCTACAATCCGTGAATGGTGTTACAGTGAATGTATAATTCCTTTGTCACTGATATCCCGAATGAACTCGAGGCATGGAACAATCATCTTGTCAACGTTCATTCACTTTCTTGATCTCAGAGTAGACTGGAAGAGATATGTATGATATCAATATCACATACTGATTCACACATGCGTGCACGCCTTTCTCAATCCTACTCATCAAGTGGCCATGGATATCAAACTCCCTCAAGAGGGACAAATCCCATATCTATCACTCACCCCTCAAAAGCCCCATGTGTCAAACCCACCCAATCATCACCTTTATAACAACCCATGTTTCAGGACTGCGTTTGATGATGTCAAAGTGTGCCCAACGACATGTGTTGAGTGTAGTGATTTCAGGTCAAAGAATCACACTCACCACCATCACTGTGAGTGCTGACTGTGACTACCATGTCATGGTTCCATGTGTCAAACTCACGGTGGGTTTGTCTGGTACACTTGTTCTCTAACAAGTACCTATGTGTTTGGTTTGATATCTCTATATCATGACTAATGAGATTCTGTCATCAACCAACTCCACAATCTAGTCTTGTGTGTCATTGTTGTCTATCTACCTTCCACAATGACATCCGACTAGGGACATAATAAGAACGTACAAACTCTTAGCATCTGGATGATCTCATCATTCAGGTCCTTAACCTGAAAGCATACGTCATTGAGTACTGTGATTCTCTAGACATTCAATATGTTCTATAACTATCTCATATGACTGAACCAGAAATAATTGGAAGCTTGCCTTTGATGTTTATCAAATAAATATTAATGTATCCCACCAATCATCCTATGATTGGCTCTCATGGCATACATACCAATAGACTCCCACTTGCACTGTGAGCCAATCACTCTTGAATCATATTCATAGTGATATTCAAACATGTCCCACATGTAACTGTGCTCTAGTGCCAACATAGTGAGTAATGGCAACACCTTGCCAAAGTCAGTATAAATTGCATGTCTCTCATCTCTTCATTGTACGTCATACGTATGAGATGGAGTTGTCGTAATATGTGATCTAGTATTCCATTGCTAACCTTTAGCCACATTGCATGATCAAGGATTCTATACTTGTCATCAATGAGTGGAATATCTATAAGTTCATCTAATGAACTTACAGATCCATATAGTATCTACTGTTGTTCTCTAATGCACAGATACTCGACATTTCCTTTTAAGTGGTTTTATTGGAACACTTCCAATTATCAACAAACTTTCACTTTTATACATCCTATGTATATTTTGTGATTAATTTTCTATCCCTTCGGAAGTTAGCATCAATGTAATAGTTTACATCGAACTCTTCCTTATCTCCATAGAACTAGTACTTCTCAAGAACTTATCAAGTTCTTATGGTATTCCAATAACCCTTACTAGAAGTAGACAGACATCCACTCGTCATGTCTCACATACGAGTTATCAGGATGAGCACATCATATTGTCATGTCATACATACAAGATGATAAATGCATTTTATTCTTGCCATGTCCATACATGCAAGATAATGGGATGATTACATACATGATAGATCCATATCTATTCTTAGTGTTCCCATTCTTCATAAGAATTGGACACTTGGCCTTGGGATACTAATCTCCATGTAACATGGACAAGTTTTCTCCCACTGAATTTGTGCATATTGAACACTTCAGTACAGATTGCCAATGTATGCTTTTCAGGTCAAGAGGTTTTCGAGAACTATCTCTATAGATCTCTATTCCTATCACATAGGAAACATCTCTATCTTCCTTAAAGATAATTTCCACTTTTGGATTTCCATTTTAGAACATTTCCATTTCACATCAACATGTGGAATGTGAACACGCTCCCACTAAATTACAGATCCCTTCTTTATCTTTAACATATCAGTCAAACCCTTTGACTATATCATCAAAGTAAAGATCCAATTCTAAGTTGCTTGTACTAAATCAATCACATTGATTAGTCCATTGTAACTTATAGACTTCATTTTCATTAGTGGATTCATAAACCTTATAGGTTGTGTCACGTACACATCCTTGTTTTATTCCTCATAGGAATGTGGTTTTAGTATCCATATGCCAAATGTCTTAGTCATTAAGTTGCAATCAACAAGCATCATTCTTCTCAAAATGTTATCCATGTATCTTAACCTTTAAGATTCATTTGCACTTATGGATTTCATCCAATGGGTGATACCATCAAGGTCATACCATATGGTTCACATGGATGTCATTTAGGATGTAATGGTCATAACCCATAACTCAAAATTCGGTTCCTCATAATCATTTAGATAGTTGACTCATCATATGAACAACTCATCACATAGATAACTGAGGTTTATCTGTTAAGGATATAAGAACTCACAACCCTTGTGATTCTTAATTTATTTTATTAGTGTGGGGTATTCTTTTATTAAGAAGAATTCAGTTATTTGATAATCATTATCTAACTCCTTAGAGTATGATTCCTTCTAGATTTAGACATCACCATGCCTTAATCATGAGTTCACTATGATACACTATCATAATCACTCATAAGGATCTCAAACATTTGGTCCAAGTATTTCATTCATTGATCTCATCAAGAATTAACACTTTACCAAATTTGCACTTCATCTATGATAATCTTGAATACTTCAAGATATTCATATTGGTATTTCTCTAAACACCATTCGAAGTATTAGCATTTGTTCCAATAGGTATGTAAATACATCACATGTATTATACCTAATAGGATAAACATTCTCCCACTACCATTAGTGAAGATTGATTAATCATGTCCAAGATATTCATGTATCTTATTGGTTCTCTAACCAAAAGAGTCTAGATTTATCCATCACATGGAAACTAGAAATGAATTTCTCATGATCGATGCTAATTGGATTGTTTGAGTTATGTATAACTTTTAGGTATCATTTTATCTTATGCATATCAAATACCACAAGATAAATAAGGCATTGCCATAAAGATCATATCTTTAAGATTGAAACATCAACTTTATTAATTGCCATCATTGTCGTACAATATGAAAAATAAAGTGTTTCTATCTATTGGAAAAAATGAAATAACAGTTCATAATTGTATTACATGCCTTATAGGCTGAAAATAAACTAAAGTATTCCTATCTATGGCGGCAACACTTGCCCCAATTATGAGTGTTTTACACTTTACATATTGGTATCATATACCTCAAAAAGTGTTACAAGTTTACTTTCATGACACCTTCAAATAGAGATGTCTGTCGCCTCCTTCTTCTTTTGTTCTTCTAGATAGAGAGGACAATTCCTTTTCCAATGTCCTAGCTTTTAACAATGGTGGCAATTTCCTTTCTTGGTCACGCCTCCCTTGGCCTTGAGAGCTGAAGACGTCTTATACTCCTGGCTAGCATCAGAACCTTTCTTAGCTTTTCCCTTGCCCTTGCGCTTGGACTTGCCTTTCTTGCTCGTGATCGCCATCACAAGCTTAGGCTTGTCCTTCTTCATCTGTATCTCAGCTGTCCTCAACTTGCCCAACAACTCTGACAGTGGCCTATCAAAGTTGTTCATGTTGTAGTTCATCACAAACTGACTGTAGGATTCTGGCAACGATTGCAGTATCACGTCAGTAGCCAACTCTTGGCTCAGTGGAAATCCCAGTCTCTGCAGGTTCTCCACATACCCAATCATCTTGAGTGTGTGTGGACCAACTGGATCTCCTTCTATCATGACGCACTTGAACAGTGCCCTTGAGACATTGTACCTCTCTTGCCGTTCCTGATCTTCATACATGTTTCTGAGATGTTGAATCATCTCAATGACACCCATGTTCTCATGTTGTCTCTGCAACTCATGGTTCATAGAACATAACATCAAGCACTTTGCATCAATGGCATCATCAGAATGCTTCTTGTAAGCATCCTTTTCTATCTTTGGTGCATTAGGAGCGAGTTCCTCTGGAATTGGAGTATCTAGGACATATAACTTACGCTCTTGAGTGAGAACAATTCTCAATGTCCGATACCAGTCGTGGAAGTTTGTCCCATTTAGCTTGTCCTTTTCAAGGACCGATCGCAAAGAAAAGTGATTGTTGTTTGTCGTCATTTGAACTACAAAAGGAAAATATGCAATTTTAGTCCAAAAACTCATTTTTTACTTATTTGATTGATTTGAAAATTTGACGATATAATTAGGCCTTTAATTGATTATCGCTCCCACTATTTTAGTTCAAATTGATATCCCTCACCATCAATTAGGAAGATTGCAGCGTACAACCTTCTAGTGGGCAAGATCTTGAAATCCTCTAAGTCATGGACCAGCTTGGGCTGTCACCCATAACTTAGATCTCTCAGGTAGGCAACTTTTTCCAATTGCATCATATGCAACTCTTATTGAATGAACATGCACAACACCTTGCCATGAACATTCCTTGCCTCTGGGCTTAGACGCTCTAAGAATCACCAGTTAAGTCTAAACCAAAAGCTGACACAGTAAACATTCACCCTGATTTGGCAAAACCTTCATGTCTACCCTTCACACTTCCACAAGATAGACAACGCACCACACTTTGGCATAATCTACGCTTGGTCGATCGAGTTTTTCATGTGTGCCACTAATGGAAGGCATATAAGACTTAATATTGTAATGAGGAATTTGGTTTTTATATACATATACATATTAAATCACCACAATACATAGTATGTATCATATACATGCTATATCCCACAAAAACATGCAAAATGATAAAATCGATGATTATGGCCATCCTAATGTGATTCCTCGAGCCAAGAGGAATCATGTTCATCTAGGTCTACATCACATGCAAACTTTACAAGATGAACTCTGTGCTTTGCCTTCTGAGTAGATCAACTCATCACATGAATGACTTGCTCATTCTAGCCCGGTCGTCTGGGTGCCACCAGCCGATCAGTTGGCTCCTCCAACCGATCGGTTGGCCTGGACATCGTGCATCTCATCATGGCCGCCACCCGCTCGTCTCACTCCTCAAACTGGTCATCAACCGATCGGTTCACTCCTCGAACCGATCATCCAAAACATCAACTGATCGGTTGAGGCCTTGAACCGATCGTTTCATCTGTCATCTCGATGTCCTCCATTCTTTGACATAACAGGAAATAAAATCTATCCTATTTTACATTGAAAAAAGAGAAACCTTGAGTTACATTCGAGGGGAGCAAAGGTAGGAAAGAAATCTCAAATTATTTTGAGTTACATCAGGAATAGGAGAAGGGAATCAGTGCGCAGACCGAGATGCAAGCAACCACATACAACAACACACATATAGGGTTTATAGGCCATAACCACGCTATACATCCACCACAAAACTCGTTTAAGGGTGACGTGTATCGAGTGCATTAATAATACATATCATATATGTAATTTGGGATTTGTGGATTTAGGATTGGACATGCATAAAGCCAATTTTATTCGCATCGTATGCAATAAATAAAGGTGACAAACCAAAATCGATCATATCGATATTCCTAAAATATAGAGCAGTTGGCATGGCTCTGATACCATTGTGTTTTAGGGGAGGCAGAGATGGCAGCAGAAACAAAAATTTTCTCCCCAAACCCAGAACAAGAAAACGCATCAACGTCTATATAATAGGAAAGGATGGTTTGTGGAATCATGCCTTGTCCCGAGGCTTGCTCGGCGACAATACCTCGCGCCTTGCGCGGTCTTCAACTCCGGTCTTTGACGGTGTCTGTGCAACTCTGGGTCGCACTGGGACTGACGACTCCTGGTCTCACCGGGACTATCTAGTTTACAGTTGTCCTCCTGAGCGGTAGAAACCTCCTGCCTCTGAAGTAGTCCACACGGACCACCTGGAACTCCACACTCCTTGTCCTACAAGGAAGTGGAAGGAGTCACACCCTCCTATTGACGTACTAGTCACCAACACACTCTCCTACCTCCAGTTGCAACTACAGTTGTCTTTCCCTTGCTGCACCTCCCTTTGCGGGTGGCACTTGCTCGGGCTCTCTCTCGGGTACCAAAACCAGAGAGAACGACAACTTTGCAGAGAAACTGGTTGCACTGAGTTGTACCTTGAGAAGCCCCCAATACCCCTATATATATAGGAGGGTCATGGGACAAGGTTCTCCATCCTGGGCAATGCGGGACTAAAAGCAGGAGTAAAAGGGTTCGAGATTTTCCACCAAAACAACCAACTCGCAACCTGAACCGGTCAGTTCACAAGTGAACCGGTCGGTTGGTGATCCTGGTCGGTTCCCGATTGACTTTCCTTCTTTTGTTTCTAATTGGTATCGAATACCAATCCTAATTCCCAATAAAATTGGGCAATTGAAACGAAAGGAAAATTCTCACCAATCCTACTTTCCCAACTTGCTCGGTTGCACCCGTTGAATCGATCGTTTCAACACTTGAAGCAATCAGTTCAACCTGATCTTGAGCCGATCCACTCAACACTTGAGCCGACCGGTTCACCAAGATCAGCCGACCGGTTCATCACATGAACCGATCAGTTGGGAGTGCAGATTGTGTAGAATCAGTCAATTGCCATTTCAATCAATCTGATACTCCAATCAATGTGTCCAACACCTTGAACAATATGATATTGAGCTATCAATTGATTGAGTGTTTAATTGAACTACAAACCTCTTTTAGTAATCAATCTAAACATTGCTTGTGGACAAAACTCCTCTTCCAGGTTAAATCCTATGTGTGTGACCCTGCAGGTCCATTTCACATTGGCAGTGAAATTCCATAACACTTATGACTTCACAAGCAAAGAGCGGTGCCTAGTCACACATCAGTGCTACCCAAGTGAAAGTAGAAAGTTGGAGAACAACTTTCAATCCTACAATCCGTGAATGGTGT
The DNA here is from genome assembly GCA_963693085.1 of Alisma plantago-aquatica. Lineage (NCBI taxonomy): Eukaryota > Viridiplantae > Streptophyta > Magnoliopsida > Alismatales > Alismataceae > Alisma > Alisma plantago-aquatica. The sequence goes on from OY856410.1 coordinate 472,260,999, forward strand.
TACAGTGAATGTATAATTCCTTTGTCACTGATATCTCGAATGAACTCGAGGCATGGAACAATCATCCTGTCAACGTTCATTCACTTTCTTGATCTCAGAGTAGACTGGAGATATGTATGATATCAATATCACATACTGATTCACACATGCGTGCACGCCTTTCTCAATCCTACTCATCAAGTAGCCATGTATATCAAACTCCCTCAGGAGGGACAAATCCCATATCTATCACTGACCCCTCAAAAGCCCCATGTGTTAAAGCCACTCAATCATCACCTTTATAACAACCCATGTTTCAGGACTGTGTTTGATGATGTCAAAGTGTGCCCAACGACATGTGTTGAGTGTAGTGATTTCAGGTCAAAGAATCACACTCACCACCATCACTGTGAGTACTGACTGTGACTACCATGTCATGGTTCCATGTGTCAAACTCACGGTGGGTCTGTCCAGTACACTTGTTCTCTAACAAGTACCTATGTGTTTGGTTTGATATCTCTATATCATGACTAATGAGATTCTGTCATCAACCAACTCCACAATCTAGTCTTGTGTATCATTGATGTCTATCTACCTTCCACAATGACATTTGACTAGGGACATAACAAGAACGTACAAACTCTTAGCATCTGTATGATCTCACCGTTCAGGTCCTTAACCTGAAAGCATACGTCATTGAGTATAGTCATTCTCTAGACATTCAATCTATTCTATCACTATCTCATATGACTGAACCAGAAAGAATTAGAAGCTTGCCTTTGATGTTTATCAAATCAATCTTAATGTATCTCACCAATCATCCTATGATTGGCTCTTAGGGCATACATACCAACACAACAAGTGTGCATTTGATCTGACACTGGTGTTTTTCAGGATAGGGTAGGCAATCAATGTGCCCATAGGTAGAAAAGGGAGTGAATGATGGTATGGAAGGAAGAAATAAATCTCTCCTCTATTCGACTCGATATTTTTATTTTATGGTGTGCAATTTCATTTATTGATTTTTTGTGCGAATCTCTCCTCTATTCGACTCGAGATTGCATTTCTTTTTGTGTGCGCTTTGGCATCTTTTTGTTTGCAAATCTCTCCTCTATTCGACTCGAGATTGCATTTTTGGTGGTACACCCCTGTTTATTTGTTAGGGGTATGGAAGAAGCGGATAGAGAGGGAAGTGGCGTGCCACCCCAAACTTAGGGTTTGGCACTATTTTGGCTATTTTGTTTCTTTTTTATGGATGGGGGGTATGAAGATGATAGAAGAAGTGTAGAAGAGAGTTCAGATCAGAATGCAACTTGATTTACAATTTCATGCACCAGGTCGTTCTCTTTATCGTACTCTGCTCAAATAATGGCTTGATGAGGATCCGGTGGGGATTCCATTTTATTGTTCCACTACCCAGCTAGGAAGCATGATGTGTTTGATCCTTATTAGTTTGACAAATACTTGTCATATTCACAAAAGTATCATGATGTTAGGAGTCATAAGCTTCACAAAATGATTTCAGTCAAAAGGTTAGTTTTAAAAAGTGGTCCTTTTGAGTATTTACTTCGAATAAGGAGGATATAATGATTCAAAATGCATAGCAGGTTAGTTAGTGACTTTTAATGAAACCAGGAAGTGTCAAAAATTCATCAAGTATTTGTTCCAGTTCTTTGAAAGCTTTAAAACTTTAAAATTTTGGAAATTTATTTAAAATTTTTGAAAATTTTGGTCAAAAATGCGGAGATGTCAAAAATGTGGTGATGAAAGTCTAAGACAGATTTAGATGAGTGAAGGTGGAAAGTAAGATATGTACCACCCACCCTCCACCCCAAACTTAGAGATTTGATCTTCCCGAGAAAACCCTAAATCCATGATGGAGGGGAAAGATTATGCTAGAATGACCACTAGATGTGGTTGCGTTCCAATCAGCGTGCATCCTTTTATCTAAAAATCTCAAAGGTAAAGAGAAATTAGATCTTAAAATAGCATCTTGCGATGCTAATTTTATTTAATAAAAAATTAACTAGAAGGTAAAAACAAAATTGAAGAAACATTCTAATTTGAAAAGGGAAGTATAAAAAATTTATTGATTGGGTTGCCTCCCGACAAGCACCTTTGTTTTATGTTGATGGCTCGACTGAGTCCTTCAGCTTCACGGTGGATCCTTTGGATTGGTGAGTTCCAGCATTGCTTCAGTGCCTATGTCAGTTGAGGTGAAATATCTCTTTAAGAAGTGACCATTTGTTACAAATTCACCTGACTTTTCACTCCATAATGAGAAGGCACCATGTGGGGAGATGCTCTTGACGATGTATGGTCCAGACCAGTATGAGCGGAGTTTTCTTGGGAATAACTTCAACCTTGAGTTGAATAGCATAACTTGGTCTCCCACTTGTATGTCTTTTCTTTTCAGATGTCCATCGTGCCAAAGTTTTGTGCGTTCTTTGTAGATTTGTGCATTCTCATAAGTTGTCATCCTGAGTTCATCCAGCTCTTGGAGTTGCATAATCCTGGCTTGGCCAACTTCTTTCATATCAAAGTTTATTTGTTTAATTGCCCACCATGCCTTGTGTTCCAGTTCGACTGGCAGGTAGCAAGCTTTTCCATATATTAATCGAAAGGGTGTAGTTCCGAGGGGGTTTTTATAAGCAGTTCGATAGGCCCATAGAGCATCGTTGATTTTCACTGACCAATCTTTTCGATTGCAACCTACTGTCGTTTCTAAGATACTCTTGAGTTGACGATTAGAAACCTCCACATATTCACTTGTCTGTGGATGGTAGGGTGAGGCTACCTTGTGAGTAACACCATACTTTCTTAGAAATGTTTCAAAGCTTCTTTCAAGAAAATGGGAACCTCCATCAGATATCACCGTGTGTGGGATGGCAAATCAGGGAAAGATAATATCCTTGAACAATTTTATGACTAGTTTGGAATCACTAGTGACGATTGGTATGGCTTCAACCCATTTTGAGACGTAGTCCACAGCCAATAGGATGTATGAAAATCCATGAGAAGATGGGAATGGACCCATGTAGTCCACCCCCAAACATTGAATATCTCTACTTCTTACCATAGATTCAGTGACATCTCATCTCTCTTTGTTATATTGCCTGATCTTTAACATTTGTCACATGATAGGACAAATTCGTAGGAATCTTTGGAAATGATTGGCCAAAAGAATCCACATTGCAAAACCTTTATTGCAGTCTTCTTAGAACTCATGTGGCCTCCAACTGGGCCAGAGTGGTAGTGCTCTAGAATGAGTTTGGTTTCTTCCTCAGCAACACATCGTCTGTAAAGACCATCAGCACATAGTTTGAAAAGGTACGGCTCATCCCAGTAGTACTGTTTCACATCATGCATAAATTTCTTCAGTGCATTTCCAGTGCATTGAGGATGAATAACCCTAGAAGCAAGGTAGTTCACAAAATTTGAGTACCAAAGTATAGCTTCTGAGACCTTCATTAGTTGATCATCTGGTAGGGAATCATTGATCGGAATCTTTTCTATATTCAGGGTGTTGATGCGACTGATGTGGTATGCTACAACATTCTCTGTACCCTTTTTATCTCTTATCTCTAAATCAAATTCTTATAATAGGAGGATCCATCTAATTAACCTAGGTTTTGCATCTTTCTTTGCCAAAAGGTAACGAATGGCAGCGTGGTCTGTGTAGACAATGACCTTCGAACCAATTAGGTAGGATCTGAACTTGTCAAAGGCATACACGACTGCTAGAAGTTCTTTCTCAGTAGTTGCATAATTCCTTTGGGCTTCATCGAGAGTTTTTGATGCATAATAGATCACATAGTGTTTCTTCTCTATATATTGCTCTAAAACATCTCCCACAACATAGTCACTGGCATCGCACATAATTTCAAGAGGATGGTCCCAGTCGGGAGCTCTAATGATGGGGGTGGTTGTAAGAGACTGCTTCAGTGTGTTGAAGCTTTTGACACATTCTTCGTTGAAATTGAAATCAATATCCTTTAGTAATAGATTCATCATTGGCTTTGGTATCTTGGAAAAGTCCTTTATGAATCTTCTGTAAAATCATGCATGACCTAAGAAAGCACAGACTTCTTTTACATTTTTTGGGATAGCCAGTTAAGAAATCACTTCAATCTTGGCTTTATCTACTTCAATTCCTCTATTGCTGACCCTATGGCCAAGTACAATGCCTTCCTTTACCATAAAGTGACACTTTTCCCAATTCAACACAAGATGTGCTTCTTCACAACGTTTGAGGACTAGGGAGAGGTTATTTAGACATGAATCAAATGAATCTCCATAAACCAAAAAATTCTCCATGAAAACCTCCATAATTGTTTCAGTAAGACCGGTGAATATGGCAGCCATGCAACGTTGGAAAGTTGGGGGTGCATTATAGAGACCAAACGACATTCTTTTAAATGTGTATGTTCCGAATGGGCAGGTAAAGGTTGTTTTCTCGTGATCATATGGATGTATGGGTATTTGATAGAATCCAGAGTAATCGTCAAGATAACAGAAATATTCTTGGTGAGCCAACCTTTGTAGGACTTGATCCAGGAAAGGCATTGGAAAATGATCTTTTCGAGTTGCCTTATTTAATTGTCTATAATCTATGCACATCCTCCACCCTGTGACTATTCGAGTGGGGATGAGTTCATTGTTTTCATTCCATATAACAGTTGTTCCACCTTTCTCTGGGACTACATGCACTGGGCTCACCCATGGCGAATCTGATATCGGGTAGATGATTCCAGCTGTGAGCAGTTGATGACCACACGACAGACTACTTCCTTCATATTTGGATTCAATTTCCATTGATGCTCAATAGTAGGCTTGTGATCTTCCATCATAGGGATCTTATGCATACACAATGCTTGACTGACCTCAGTGAGGTCATTCATTTTATAGCCGATGGCTTTCTTTCTTTCCCTTAATTCCTTCAGGAGTTTATTTTCTTGTTGATCTATTAGATCAGAATTTATAATAACTGGGCAAACATTGAAATCATCTAGAAACACATACTTCAGTCCCTGGGGCAGGGGCTTCATTTCGGGAGCCTCTGGGTTTTTGCATGTTTCTTTTGTAATTTCCATAGCCTTGAGTTCTTCACTAGTGACTTCAACGTCTTCTTTAGCACAGTCAAGGGATTCGATGCAATCCTTTACTTGTTCATCAATTAGTTCATCCACTGATGGGTCAGTTAGAGCAACTTCTAAAGGATCGCTTGATTCATGATGCTCTTGAGTCAGAAGTGACATTTTCTCAATGCAGTCAATTAGATAGATTTCTTCTTGCATACTTGGTCTTCTCATGCTTTCAAAAACTTTGAATTCGAGAGTTTCCTTTCCTAATCTAAGCAGTAGGGTTCCTGCTTCAACGTCAATTAGAACTCTAGCAGTGGTGAGGAATGGACGTCCAAAGATGAGAGGATATTTGGCATCTTCCTTTATGTCCATGATGATGAAGTCATACGGAACATAGGAATATTTTCCTACCTTGACAGGTACATCCTCATTAATTCCCAACGGATGTTTTATCGAATTGTCTGCAAGTTGTACGGTCATGTCAGTTGGAAGAAGTTTGGAAAACCCTAGCCTTTTATAAAGGCTGAGTGGCATGATGGAGATTCTAGCACCAAGTTCTGCCATACCTTTCTTGCATGAACAATCACCGATGTGGCAGGAAATCCCAAAAGATCATGGATCTTTCTGCTTCTTTGGCACCTTACTCTGGATGATATCTGAAGTGATTTAGCTAACTTGACTGTCTCATATTCTTCGGTTATATATTTCCTGGTGAGGAGTGACTTTAAGTATTTTGTCCAAGCTGGTATCTCAGTCAGTGCATCCAAAAAGGGTATATCAACATGAAGTTTTTTCATAGCTTCTTTAAACTTATTGAATCTGGTATCAAGCTTTGTTTTCCTTAGACGAGCTGGAAAAGTATACGAGGTTTGTACACATGGATATCAGGTTCAGGATTCTCAGTTTCTTCGTTTTCTTGAGCACGCTTCTCAAAACTTCCTTTTTCTAACTTATCATCTATTGATTGAGTCTCTTGTGTTGTTGAGTCTTGGGCAATCACAGGTTCATCCTCGTCTGTAATAACCACAGGTGTCTTTTCAGGGGGATCTGAATAGTCTTTCCCTGACCTAGTGGTGACTGCCTTCAATTGCTCAGGATGCTTAGGATTGTTCTCGGGTTGGCCAGTAAAGACTCCAGCAAGTGGCTTTATGCTAGCTGCGAGTTGAGCTAATTGTGATTCAATAGCCTTCTGTTGAGCTTGTTGGTTAGCTATCATGGTTTACTGAGTTTGGAACATCTTTTCAATGGCTGATAGCTTATCATCGGGAGAAACTGGACCTGCTTGCTATCCTTGCTGTTGATTAAGATTCTGGTACTGAGAGTTATTTTGGTAATTGTTGTAGTTCATATTCTAAAAGTTCCCCTTGAAATTTCCTTGATTCCAAAAATTTTTTTGTTGATTATACTGGAATCCTGGTGGGCCTCTTAGTTGATTGTTTGGACCCAATTGATGCGAGTTTACTGCTCCAGAGGGGCTTCCATATTGAAAAATGGGTTGATTCCTATTTTGATTCGGATTGTAATAACTTTGACCAAGAATGGTGTTGGTAGCATTAAGATTTTCCATCTGACCATTATCTCCTTGGCCACATACATTACTCAGAACAACACTATAGAGAACACTGCATGATAAAGTGGAATGATAGATGCTCTTACATGCTTCACAGAATAGGGAAGCATATTTGACCTATTCCGGTTGTCGAGTGGGTGAACGTCCTCTTCCAATAGCAGCAAGAGATGATTCGATAGGGTCTTGCTTGGCAACTAATAGTTTCAAGGTTTCAGCGATAGACTTGTACTCGGGAGTAGCTTCGGCCATACCTACTTTCAAAAATCCTTTACCTACAGATCTACCCCAATTGGCTTGATTTTCTGCTCCCAGGGTGACAACTCTCCCTGCGCTGTCATAACTTTGACGCATGAAGTTTCCTTCATACGAGGAATCTCTTAATGTCATCATCCACACCCCTATATAAAATTTCAATGAGTTGGTTCTTGGGAATTCCGTGGTGTGGACACTTTCATAGAAGCTCTTTGTATCTATCCCAAGCTTCAGCAAGGGTTTCTCTAGGAACTTGAGTGAAATTTGTTATTTGTCCTCTAATTTCATAGGTAAGAGATGGAGGGTAGAACTTTTCCAGAAACACATTTTGGAGTTGTTCCCAAGTGGTGATGGGTATTTCACTTTGCAGAGAATTATACCAACTTATGGCTCTATCAGAAAGGGAGTACTTGAAGAGACGGAGTCGATTGGCATCATTTGTGACTCCATTTTGTTTTTTCATGGCACATAGATCAATAAACCTCAGAAGATGTTCTTGGTTATCTTCTCCTTGTTTGCCATAGAAAGGGTTATTCTAAAGCAGGGTGATCCAGTGCGCTCTTATCTCGAAATTAGTGGCGTTGATAGGAGGAGGTTGTACTGGATGATGAACATTCACAGCTTTTGGGATTTAGAACTCTCTAAGATCCTTTTGTAGTTTAGCTGCTTGCGCTGCTAGGATTTCCTGTTGTACCGCTGCCCTGGCTTCTTGCATGAGCCTCTCTCTCTGTGCATTGATTGCTTGAGCCACCCTTCGGGCTACCTCTTCTTCTTGGGCCATTCTCGCTTGATTTTCTCTGATCTGACGATGAAAAGTTCTATCTATCACAGGATCAAAGCTCGCTACTAGTCTGGGGCTATCCGAACGGTGCATGCACTATGCCTTGGATTGTACCTGAATTAGAAAGATTTCGAAAGTGAGAACCACAGAGTAAAGTCAAATTTCAAGTAGATGATCGATTGTGTTAAAAGAAAAAGCAAAATCCTAAATTAGTCTTAAAAGAACTAGATTTGACTAACTGATTCCGTTGTCCCCGGCAACTGCTCCAGAATTTGATGTGGGATTTTATCGCACTAACAAACTCACTTGGGGTTGAAATCCTCGAGCTTTTACCAAAACCAAAGTGCAATAATACCACCCGCAAGTGGACGAGTCTTATCGCAGTATAGTTAAGGATCGAACCCAAAGGACAATGTTTTTAAGAATCTTTGTCATTCTAGTCTAGTTCGAGTTAAGGCTAATATTTAAAACAATTGGTTGATTTGAGGTTACTTAAACTAATTGCAAGAAAGTAGAAGCTGAATTAAAGTTGGGTTTAGATCAATGATATGGAATCGCTGGGGTGGTGTCGGGTTTCACCACTGCTACACACGTAGACACATTCAATCACAAACAATCCAGGAAAGAAATAACAATCCAAATAGAGTTGCTGCAGAACCCCCCATATGGGCGTTAGGTTCGCGTAAGCATCACCTTAGGCATCAGATGTCTCGTCACCAACAGGATCACTTACTTATGGCTCCGAAGATATAGAAATTCAACAAAGGTTGTGGGCCCCCTATATAGGCGTTAGGCACACAGAAGCGCCACCGAAGGCTAGATGGCTCGTCCCCTCGTGGATCATACACTTACGACCTCAAAAAAATCCCATTCTATTTCTAGTTTGGGAGTCAACCACATAAATTGATAAGCAAGAAGGTCATAGATCTACAAACTAACATCGACGATAAACAAGATGATAAAAAATCCAACTAAGGTTGTGGTCCTCCCTGAGGGATGTTTAAACCACAGAAGCATCACCGTATGCTAGATGTCTTGTCCCCTCATGAATCATACACTTCCAACCTCAAGGAATCCTTTCAGAAGTTCTCGTCAAGGAGTCGAACATATAAACCGCCATTCCATCCCATACATAGAAGATTTCACAATATAGGAAAGAATAAGATGAAAGCGAGGAGATAATCAACTACAAACATACCAATTAACAACGAAATAGAAAGTTATATACATTGCCATGGAGAGTTTAACAAAAGAACATGATTTGCATGGGCAGCAGGGTTAGTCCCCGCATCCCAGCGAAAAGGTACTACTCGCTCATGATGTGAGAAATAAGAAAAATGAGAAAGAGCAAGAAATCCGCCATGAACTTGGTGCAGAAGGTAGTCTTAGGTCAGTGAAGAAGATATGGCCTTCTACGTCGTGTCAGAGCATATCTGGACGCGAACGGGAGTCCCCAAGACAAATCGGACAGTCTCCCTTGATCTGTCTTCCTTCTCTCGTCAGCCTCCTTGGTTGCAACACAGGCAGTAGGTGGGATGAAACTGGCATTAATGACACTGGATTTGGATTGAACCTGTGTACAGGAAACCTGTCGGCATCCCAGAACCGATAGCCAAGTGAGGACCCTTGGGGTCCTATTTATAAGCACCAAACTATCCCCAAACGGTCTTGGATTAACAGACACCCAATTTTCTGGAGATATTTTTGCCCAAACAGTTTAACTTTATTTAGCCCAAACGGTCTGTAGACCGTTTGCTGTCAAATGGTCTTGAGCAACTTTGACCAAATGGTCTTGAGAAGCAAATGGTTTGGAAACCATTTAATATCAAACGGTCTTCAGCATTTGGTCTTGCAGTTAAAGGCATCAAAAGGTCTTTGTATTATGCTACTCATTTGGTTTGGAAACCGAATGGGACCAAACGGTTTCACAGACCGTTTACTTACCAAACAGTTTTGAGCAAGGTATGGGAAAATGGTCTGGAATTTTAGTAGATGCCCAAACGGTCTTCAGTTTCTCAAACTGTCTTGATGTTCCTGCAAATGATCATCGCAGCAGGTTCATTCGGTCTTCACGCAGCCAGTAAGAGACCAAACAGTCTTCATGTTGACCGATCCAACCGATTTACTAATGGGATCTTAAACGGTCTTGTCCAGGGATCGAATGGTTGCTGCTCCACCGGCAGACGGGCTTGAGGGATAAGACGGAAGGTTAGGGCAGCGTCACTGAAGGTAGCAGGAGCGGGGTGGGGTGGAGGTCACAACAGTAGGGTTGCGGGAGGTAGAAGACGAAGCACCACAACCATGGAAAGGCACCACGGTCGTGGTGATGCTACTACTCCATGGTCCTGGAAGCAAATTTGACCAAACGGTCTTGAGGAGCAAATGGTTTGAAAACCGTTTAATATCAAACAGTCTTCAACATTTGGTCTTGGAGTCAAAGGCATCAAACTGTCTTCATATTATGCTACTGATTCGGTTTGGAAACCGAATGGGACCAAACAGTTTCACAGACCGTTTACTTACCAAACGGTTTTGAGCAAGGTATGGGAAAATGGTCTGGAATCTCAGCAGATGCCCAAACGGTCTTCAGTTTCTCAAACTATCTTGATGTTCCTGCAAACGATCATTGCAGCAGGTTCAATCGGTCTTCACGCGACTAGTAAGAGACCAAACGGTCTTCACGTTGACCGATCCAACCAATTTACTGCTGGGATCTTAAACGGTCTTGTCCAGGGATCGAATGGCTTCTGCTCCACCAGCGGACGAGCTTGAGGGATAAGACGGAAGGTGAGGGCAGTGCGGCTGAAGGTAATAGGAGCGGGGTGGGGTGTATGTCACAGCAGCAGAGTTGCGGGAGGTAGAAGACGACGCACCATAGCCGTGGCAAGGCACCACGGTCGTGGTGATGCTGCTGCTCCACGGTCCTGGAAGCAAATTTGACCAAACGGTCTTGAGCAGCAAATGATTTGGAAACCGTTTAATATCAAACGGTCTTCAGAATTCGGTCTTGGAGTCACAGGCATCAAACAGTCTTCATAACATGCTGCTCATTGGGTTTGGAAATCGAATGGGACCAAACAGTTTCACAGATTGTTTGCTTACCAAACAGTTTTGAGCAAGGTTTGGGAAAATGGTCTGGAATCTCAACAGATGCCCAAACAGTCTTCAGTTTCTCAAACAGTCTTAACATTCCTACAAACGGTCATCACAGCAGGTTCATTCGGTCTTCATGCGGCCAGTAAGAGACCAAATGATCTTCACGTGGACAGATCCAACCGATATGCTACTGGGATCTTAAACGGACTTATCCAGGGATCAAATGGATGTTGCTCCACCGGTGGACGGGCTTGAGGGATAAGACGGAAGGTGAGGCAGTGTGGTTGAAGGTAGTAGGAGCGGGGCGGGTTGGAGGTCACAACAATAGGGTTGCGAGAGGTAGAAGACGACGCACCACAACCATGGCAAGGCACCACGGTCATGGTGATCTTGTTTCTCCATGGCCGTGCCACCTTACACGGGCGTGGTGGGTGTGTAAGATGGTTGATGTTGGTGGTGCATCACGGTCGTGGTGTGTCAAACACAGTCATGGCGGTTGGAGGCTTGGCACTATTCGGCGATGCACCACAGTTGTTCCGAGGAGAATACGGTGCGGCTTCACCTCACGGTCATGGTGAGGAAAGTGGACCACGTCCGTAGTTGTCCAAAACGGTCATGGCCATGGCTTTGCTTCCAGGCCTTGCACTGCTCGATCCCTCGTGGCTGGGTTATGCCTCCAATCGACCTCTTCTGGTCAAACGGTCTTGGGACCGGATGGTCTCAAACGGTCTTGAGATCGAATGGTCTCAAATGGTCTTGAGATCGAATGGGCTCAAACGATCTTGAGACTTAATGGGCTCAAATGGTCTTGAGACTGAATGGGTTCAAACGGTCTTGAGACCAAATGGGTTCGATCGGCTTGGTTAGATCAATTGGTCAGAATCAAGGGTGAGGGAAGGTATATCCCAGTTGATTGTTCGGCTTTGTCAAGACCTGCATCAAATCAACCATAATTTTAGTTAAAATCATGATAATTGGATAAATTAAGTAATGTTGCATATTATGATGTGTTTTGATATTTAATGAGCGAAATTAAATGTGTTGAGTTGAAATTGTCCAAAAATGATAATTGAATTTCATGATGAATATGCATTCATCATGGTCCCCCAAAAACTTTTGATATCTTGGACCTTATTTTTGTTGGCCAGTCCCTTATCAGAATGCATCCTCACCAATCAGAAGGTTCATCGATGTGGGCCACTCGACCACCAGTAATAACCCCCCCTATGGGTTGGGTTTGGTCCATGATGTCACAACCGCAACTGATATGTTGTGTCGATCGACACTTGGCACGAATGGGCCAAGTCTCGCCATAGTCGGGCTGATACCATGACCGCAACTGTGGCCCGATCAACCATGACTATGGCCCGATCAACCATGACCGTGACTGTGGCCCGATCAACCTCGACCACATCGAGGCCACGACTGCGACTGCGACCGCAACCCCATCAACCTCGACCATAGCATGACTACGGGCATGGCCCAACCAACCTCGATCGTGGAACGAATGTGACTGCGGCTTCTGCGACAACTACGACCTTTGGCACGACCATGTCTAGCCCAACACAATTGGGCCAAGACCAGGGCCACGAACGAGGTAGGTTCTGTGACCATCTTCCTCCTTCACCTATAAATATCCACCTCTTGGAACCTAGAGAGGTGTTCCACGTTGCAAACTTTTAGAGGTTCCACATTTTGGTTCTGCACATTCTTGGTTCCCAGATCCCCGTGGGAGAGTTTTGAGGTCTGAAAAGGCTGAAGTATTAATCCTATGTCCATCCCTCAAGTTTTCTTACATCCACAATCATTATCTACCACCATACACCCATATCCTACCATTCCCAACCATCTTCCACCTCCATACACCCAAATAGTTATTGTTCTGGGTGGAATTGAAGAGAAAGGAGGTCAAGAAGTCCAGAAGACCAAGCATGACAACCCAAAGATGAGATCCAGCCTATACGTAGGCTAAGGAGCGAAAGCCACCTCTCTTGTATGGGCTAAATCTCTTCTTCTTCTCCTTTCTTCTATTGTTCTCCTTTGTTCATGTACAAATGATGTTCTTTCATCTTTGTTCCGTGTCAACTATGCTTGTCCATGGCTAGTTGAGCTCCTTCTTGGCTATGTACCCCATTTTGGGCATGTTTATGTACTCTTACCTTAAGAAAGTAGTTTTATTCTAGATCTAGTACATTTTCTATTCTATCTTCTCTTTCTGGTTATGATTGCTAGTTTGGTTGATCTCTTTCTTTCTTGAACTTCTATTTCTGCCTATATCGAGAGATTCATTGTAGAAATAGATAAGAGAAGGTAGTTTGGATCAGAATCTGAAAGGAGGATGGTTCAAGGTGATCTGTGTAGTACCTTAGACCTAGGCACAGCCGAGCCTAGCCTGAAATGGTTGGGTCCACTACCTGGTTCTTCCTAGATCAAGCCGGTTCCTAGCATCTCAGAATATTCTATACCTGAGAGTGTATTAAGAATATTTTAGGGTGTTGATTTGTCATCCTCGAGAGTGGTTTCCTGTCACTGATGGGTTTGAGTCACGCTGCGCGAAAGCGAGTGGGATGACCCCATAGGAGTAGATACCACAGTACATACTATGTTTGGATGTAGGTTGCTTGCTCGGGTGTTTGAGGGTTGTCTACGCCTGAGAATGGGTGCAAGGGCTGCCCAACTTGTGGTTACATAGCCAGGAACTCCTTCTCTCTAATTAGTAGAATCCTACAGACTCTGTTTTGTTTTGTTTTTATTGTTTTTCTTTATCTCATGACAACATGCTAGATTAGTTCTAGCTCCATACTTTGTCAACCATTGGATTGGCTTATCTAACTTAAGAGTGAGGTCTTAAGCGTCCTAAACGTCCCCACATCCCTGTGTTTGACCCCGTATATGTACTTCGACCCAATAATAAAGTTATAGGGGTCCTTGAAGGTTTTGTGTTATAAATTTAAAGTTTGACCCGCCCTCTTGAGGCCGATCAAACTTTCTCTCCTACAACAATGATCCTTAGTTGTTCTATCTCATAGCTATCCCTCCCTAGTCTGGTAGGACTTGCTTGGGCTCTCTCAGTTACCACAACTAGAGAGGACAACAATTGTTAGAGCAACTAATTCTCAGTTGATGTTGTTATTATTGTTGTTGTTGTGCACTCAAAAGCCCCCAGTACCCCTATATTTATAGGTGAGGTGATGGCCAGGGTTCCCAGTCTGTTTGAGATCTGTGTAAGAGTGGAAGGGACCAAAAGATCTTAAATTTTCATGACCTGCAAACCACAAAATGGTTGTCTAGTGACCCAGACGGTTGTCTGGTCACAGGAGACAACCATCTCGCACTTCCAAATGGCCGTTTGGTAGTTTTCCAATTGCATACAAATTTGGCAAATTGATTCCCATTAATGTTAGACATTAATTCCTTGTACCACAAGTAATGTGATATCGAATAAGGAAACATCTAAAACTTTTGTTCAGCCCCTACCAAGCCTCTCACCCATGTGAGAGACATGTCTCACTCACCCAGACGGTCGTCTGGCAAGCCTCAGTCTAGTCGATCAGTTTAATAGATTGAACCGGATGATTCACTCCTCAATTTGGGCATAACTTAACCAATTTGAACTTTAATCAGCCTCACGACCCAAATGGCCATATCAACACTTGAGACGCTAGTCTGGCTTGTCCAAATGTTCATCTCAACACTCGAGATGGTTATTTGGCAGTTTAGTCAGCCAATATGTTGCGTGAATTAAATAACTAAACACTTTAGTAATCAATCCAATCATCCTTCAATATTAAACTCCTCTTCTAGATAAGTTCATATGTGTGTAACCCAATAGGTCCAATATCATGTTGGTAGTGTATCTCGATAACTAGATTATGACATCACAAGAAAAAAGTGGTGCCCAGTCGCACATTAGTACTAACTAAGTGAATGGAAAGTTGGAGAACAAATTCAACTTACAATCTATGTAAGGTGTTGTAGTGATTGTATAATTCCTTTGTCTCTGATATCCAATATGAACTCAAGACATGAAATCATCATCCTCTCAATTTGCAATCCATATTCCTTGAACTAAGAGAAGAATGTCTGAGATAATGTGACCTCAATATCATATATTGACTCACATGTACATGTGCATGCATTTCTCAGTCTCTCTTATTAAGTGGCCAGGATATCATACTCCAGTAGGAAGGACAAATCCCATCTATATCACTCACAGTCTGTCCCCTTGTGTCAAACTCACCCAATCATCACTATTATAACAACCCATGTTTCTGTATTGTGTTTGATGATGTAAAATCATACCCAACAACATGTGATGAGTGTAGTAATTTCAGTTCTAAGAATCACAATCACCATATTCACTATGAGACATGACTATGACAACCAATGATGGTTTCCATGTGTCACTCTCAAGGTGGGTCTGTTTGATACACTATTCCCTAAAATGTATTTTTGTGCTTCATTTGATATTGCCATATCATGACTAATGAGATTCTGTCATCAACCAACTCACACTCTAGTCTTATGTGTTATCGGTGTCTATCTACCTTCCACAGTAAAAAAATGACTAGGGACATAATAAGAATGTACATACTCTTAGCATTCATATGGTCTCATTCTTCCAAGTCACATACTTGAAGACATATGTCATTGAGTATTGTCTTTCTTTAGACATTCATAATGTTTCCTCGTTATCCCATAACTAAATGAAATAGAATGAATTAGAAACTTGCCTTTATGAGTAGTAAATTAAATCCTTTATGGTATATGCCATGTTAGTCATCACATTATTGGCTCTATGGGCATATCTTACCAACAGACTCCCACTTGCACTTAGATTCAATCATCCATGAATCATATTCTTGGTGATCTAAACATGTCCACCATGATTCTGCTGTGCTAGTGTTGATGCAGTGTGTTAGCAACACTTTGTATTAGTCGATATATTGCATGTTTCCTTCTCTCTTCACTGTATGATTTCTCGTATGAGATGAAACAACCATAATATGGTATCTGATATTCCTTGCCTAACAAGTAGCTCCAATGTTGTCATAGTATCACTATTGGTTGGAACATCTATAAGTTCATCATATGAACCTTAGATCCATATAGTATCACTTCCTTGTTGAGAACACAAGTATACTCATCTTTTATTATAGAATAGAATTAATGGTTATTAGTTGGGAACCCTTCCAACTAACAACATTTCTCCTTTCAAAACATATATTAATTTTCCATCACTTTTGTCATTATAGAATCTTGCATCGATGTAACCCTTTACATCCAACTCTTCCTTTATTGATATCCTTATAGACTAGTAATCTATCCTTAAATACTTCTCAAGTACTAATGGATATCTTTGATGACTTTCAAAGAATCCTTATTGTCATAGCATCTTGTCATGTCTAGTACATACATGATTATATGGGATAAGTACACTTATAGCGTTCATGGTAGATCCATTCTACAGCCTATAGCATGGTCATTTCCATTCTTCACATGAATTAGAACATAAGGTTCATGAGAGACCAATCCATATTCTATCTCATTGAATCCTTCCATGTTGAACTCCTACAACATATTGTTATTGTATGTGCTCAAATTTCTATTGTGAAACATTTAAGAATTATCTCATAAGTCTTGATCCTTATCTCATAAGATGTATCATCTCATCCTTCATTGCAGAAGGTGTATTTCCATGCCATCTCTCAATATTCACAATATTAAGATGTTATTCCTCATCATATGTGTAATATTCATATATGCTCCCACTAAATCTTTTTTAATCACAGATTCCATCTTTTATCTTGATTCAAGTCAAACTCTTTGACTATCTTGTCAAAACAAAAGATCCCATTTCTGAGATTCCTGTCTCAATCCCAAATTGAACTTTGTAGTTCATAGACTCTATTTACACTCTTGAAGTTATAAAACCTTTTAGGTTGTGTCACATGCACATCCTCTTATATATTCATTTTAAGGAATCCAATTTTATCTTCATATGCCAAATCCCTTAAGTCTATTTTAACTACAACAACAAGATTGACAATTGGTAAAGGAATTTCTATCATGTTCAACAACTTGAACTGATTTGAAGACCTATTCAAGCAATTTGTCCTTTTATGTTATCCATGTAGGACTTTGCCACAAGGCCCTATTGCACATTTTTAGGTATTATCCCTTTAGGTGTGCTATCAAGGTCCTACCTTGTTAGCTTACATGGATCCCATATTACTAAAAAATAGATTCTAGTTGACAAGTTGGCTCATCATGTCATGACCAACCTATCTGAATCATTGGATTCACAGTCCTCCAATCTTCGATGTGTTCTACTAGAACTATTTTATTCTCTATTATATGATGAACTCAATATTCCACAACAACTTGTGATTCTCTTAGTTCTCATTGTACGTTTTTTTTTTACCTTGAACATTTCAAGTTTTACTTTTACTCCCACTGATTCTTTAGGAAATCAGTTATCCTATGGATTGGAATTAATAGTAACATTCAACTATTATGGATTATGGATAAAACTTTTCAAGAATCTAGTTTATCAATTTAGGTTTCAATCCTTTTGACATATTAGGAGATTCCAAAATCATATCATATATGATGTATGATAAACCATTCATATGGTACATGATTTAGTGATAGGTATATATATTTATGAGGACAGGAAGATTAGACTAATTGATAATTTATATCATGACTCATCATGGTATAATTCCTTCAGTCTGACACATCATCATGTTCAGATTGATTTGACTTGTGATACATTGTCACAACTCTTTCTTTGAAGGTACTCATGGTATTGATGTAATGTATTTTGACATTCGATCTCATCATAGTTTCTTAATACTTTCATCAAAGTCATACTTCATTTATAATCCCCTTTAACATTTCAAGATATTTCCATTTTACTAAGTGCATATCATCATGTTACCCAGAAATGAATATGAGGTATGAGTAATTATTTATAGTATTCATTCCATAAGATCTTCATGCATCACATGTATGAGGTCTAATCGAAGGCTTATCCTCACACTACATCTAGTGAAGGATAATATGTCATTTTGTGCGTAAATAAGGCTTTGCATGTTTCCTTAGGTTCAATAGCCAAGGGACTCTAGATTAACATTAGTATGTATTTTAGGCATGCATCTCTTATATGTATGTCCAAGGTGACTATTGCATATCATAGTCTTGATTTATCATATAATCCTTTAGTATCAATATTATAAACATTCATCTCAAAGTCTTTTGTATAAATATCATTAGATGTTTGGGTGTTTCCATGCAAGATCATTTCTTTTGAGACAAAAACATTAATATCTTTATTGATTATAACATCCTTGTCATACAAGATGTTTTAAAGTAAATGTTTCTATTTGATGGAATAATGAAATAGTAGTTCTACTAACTCTATTACATGCTCATTGGTGTAGAGAAAAACTTCCACAACTCTTGCTCCACCTTGTCCATTTTTGTCCTTCCATGAAGAAATTTACTTCTTGTTAGATCCTGCACATATTATGTCAGAACTCTATTTGGTATCACATACCAAAACAAAGAAGTAATCAAATTTATCTTATAATGTTTATACCTGAAGTGGAGGCCTCAATGCCTTCCTACTTCCTCTTTAATTCCTCTAACCAGAGTGGGCAATTTCCTTTCCAATGTCCAGGATGGTAATAATGGTGACAATCGTCTCTTATTTTCTACACACTTCCCTTTGTATTGAGATCTGAAGACTTGGGATTCTATCCAGCTTTGGAACCCTTCTTAGCTTTTCATTTCCCTCTAGACTTCCCCTTTGTCTTGTTGATCATCATCACAAACTTGGGATTGTATTCTTGATTTGTGTCTCATTTGTTCTCAACATGCCTAACAAATCTATCAATGGTTTGTCAAAATCATTCATGTTGTAATTCATGAAAAACTAACTATATGACTATGGCAGAGACTGTAGAATCACATCAGCGGCCAACTCTTGACCCAAGGGGAATCCTAGTCTAATTATGTTCTCCACATAACCAATGAGCTTGAGTACATGAGGACCTATTGGGTCACCTTTGACCATGTTACATTTGAACAGTGCCTTGGAGACATTGTATCTCTCCAATCTTTCCTAATCTTAGAACATGTTCCTGAGATGTATGACATATCAATCACACCATGTTCTCATGCTACCTTTGTAATTCATAGTTCATGGAGCATAGCATCAAACACTAAATATCCACAACGTCTTCAATATGCATCTTGTAAGCATCCCTATCATCCCTTGGTGCATTTTGAGGTGGTTCCTCTAGTTCTGTCATCTCCAAGACATAGAGCTTGTGCTCCTTTATGAGATCAATTCTCAACATCCTAAACTAGTCATGGAAGTTGTTCCCAGTTATTTTTTCCTTCTTAAGGACCAACCACAGAGAAAAGTGGTTGTTGTTCTTTGCGATTTGATTCTACAAAAGAATTTGCAATTTTATCAAACATTCATTTTTATTAGAATTTGGGTGATAATAATTAGGTCTTTAATTCATTTTCGTTCTCATTATTTTGATCAAATTGACTACCCTCAAGTATCAATTCAGAAAACTACAATGATCAATTTTCTAATGAGCCAAGATCCATATTTCATCAAATCATGAGTCAGCTTTTGCCAATCGCCCACAACTTGATCATTGTGGTAGGCAATCATGCCAATTGCATCATATGCAACTCTTGGATAGATGATATGTACAACTCTTTGCCACAATCATCTAAATGCCTCTGGGCTTGGGCTCTCAAAATCACCAGTTAAGCATAAACTAATAGCCAATACGATAATAATGAATCCCACTTTGGCGACACCTACATTACTACCATCACACTTGTATGAGGTAGACGGCGCACCACGATTTAGCATAATCTATGCTTGGTAGAACAAGTTATTCATGTGTATTTATATTGTAAAGCATCTTAGACTTAATATGTTTAATTAAGGGATTTATATACATCATATATACATATATTTTATCCAATCACCACATATATAGTACTATAACACCCATATTTTTTAATCACATGAGCGGAAGCATTTTTTTGGGAGTGTCACAAACATGATAACCATTGCAATAAAAGTAAATCAAACACTTTGCAAAACTGTAAAACTGATTCATACATAGCTTTTTGTCAACATACAACTACATCATGTTTATGCATAAGTTCATAATAAAAAGATGTCAATACTCATGATCATATAGGTAGATGGCACCCCACTAGGCAAGCTTGAAAGTCTCTTAGACCTTTTGTGGTCCCTTTGTTCTTCAATAGCTCCAACCCTGCGGACATCGCGTCCCTAGCCATGCATTGGGAAAAATAGTCATTAGAGTAAGTGGCATGAGTATTCTAAAATGCACATTACTGAAGAGCTAACAATGTTACAAAATATTCTTGGACACTATAAAACTGATAGCAATTGCTAATTAAAATCTGAAAACATAATATCTCTTGACTTCTTTATCTCTTATCTTTCTACTCTATCTTTTCTGGAGACCTATACCATGGGTCTCATGACCTACACCAAAGTGTCTAGGTCATACTTATCTCATCTGAATTCCTCTCATCACACTCATGGATGAGATTACAGACATACTATAATCTAAAGTATCTTTTAGTTACAATTTTTATCTGTTTGTGGCCACCATTATACAATAAGTCCTCTTCTGTTGACATTGAAGTGTCCTCTGTGGTGCAACGGACCCTCTATTGGCACAACATGCCCTCTGTTGACACCGAAGTGTCCTCTATGGTGCAATGCACCCTCTGTTGGCATAAATGCCCTCTGTGACACCCGTAGTGTCTGGCGCAACGCACCCTCTGAATCGTCCTGGGACTCTATGGTGAGGACTTATTATATAATGCATTATGTGAATATTTCAAATTAATTATCTTATGTCTATCTTTACTAAACTTTGAATCTAAACTTATCTGAAACTAAGTACTAAACATGTACTGAATTCTGAAACTAAAATTTGAATCTAAATCTATATCTGAATCTGAATTTGAATCTGAATCTATATCTGAATCTGAATCTGAATCTGAATCTATATCTGAATCTGAATTTGAATCTGAATCTGAATCTGAATCTATATCTGAATATAAACATGTATCTCAATTACTACATATTTGGGATTGGGTCTATAACCCATATCATGTACCTTTATTCAAAATATGGCTACTCATACAGTGAGTAGTCTACGTCTGAATCTAAATCTTTTTATTCTTAAATTCTAAACTGAATTCATTGTTGGATTTGAACATGTATCTCATTATTGGGGTAAACTTGGTTTTAAAACTCTTATTTGGTCAAATTACTTCACATATACCAATTATATGATAAATAGCTTAGTAAAAAGGACCTGAAATGCTCATAGAATTACTAGGTATACAAAGTATCTTAAGTCAGGTTCATAAACGTATTTTAAGTACAACATATATAGAAATATGAATTCTGACAAAGTGGTTCAATCCTTCTTGTTAAATATGATGTTACCCTAAACCTTGATATTTGCATAAAAACTTACATGTTAAACCTTAAATATCATAATAGAGATCTCATAAAATATTGTCTTGCAACCTAATCATAACTTAATTTGTCATTATCTTATAATGCCATCATAAACTCATTTTACAATACCTTCTGATCCCAAACGTACTTTTATTAGTACACCATGTCCTACTATTTTCAAATTCATATTCTTACGTTGTACTTGTATTCTAGATACTATTTATTCTAAGGAATCTAGTTCTTAGATTTCTACATATGTATGAAATCTTAATGGCATGTTTCTACTTGAAATCTTACTACATAACTATGACTGTAAATATGAGAAATTCTAATAACATATGTGTACTTACATTCTTCATACAAATCTATTTGAAATCATCAACTAAGCATGGGTACATTACTGGCATATCTTATCTTGAAATCATATTCATTACTTCCAAACATTTCTAAGAAATCTTATAGGAATATGATTCTTCAACTTTCTCATGGACTTGGTCCATGAGACACAACTATTTTGAGCAACATATCACTATTTTAGACTTTGGGTATCTACACTTGCATAAAGATAGAAATATGAGAATAATATTGTTTGTAAATCTTAACATTGAAGTCTTAGAACATTAAATCACATAGATCATGAAACTCTTATTAGGAGACATGTAAACATATTGAAAATAGACTATGAGTACTCATGTGCATGGACCACTTACCTCTTATACAGATGGCATCGATAAGGAAGTCTCCATTCTAAGTTTTGTAACCTCAATAACCTGGATATCATCGTAGTGTTATCAGTCCAAGCCTATATTCCCTCTTACTATTTTCTAAATCTCAAAACCCCATCTTCCTGACAACATATACCAACTTAGGGTTCTTATTTAGACTAAACATAACTTTAATCTAAAATCACCATAAAATCTTAGCATTGAAATAAAATAAAACTCATACTATATAGTTAGTATTATCTTTATACTCAAATATGACATAAATCGTCTTATGCACTAATATGAACATATACTTCATATAATGAGAATAATTCTCAAAAATAGTCACATATTGTAGACTTACTGACCCAATCAGGAAATTAAAGTAGAATACCATCACATTACTAATATCAGGCCTAATTGGCCATACATATATCACTTATAGTGTCAAGATAATCATTTATTATTCTTTCGTAATAGCTACTCATCTAAAACTAAATACTAATATAATAGCACAAGAAACTTCATCAAATCTCTAGAAAAGTATTCATATAATGTAGGAATGATCATGTATTAAAATATCAGGCCATTTAAAAATCATATCATGGTTGAAATACCCAAAATACCCTTGTTAGGGTTTACATTAAAAACCTCATTAAAACTTCATATATTAAAGATCAGGATCTGTATTAATGTTAAACATATCAAAATACACATTTGGTAAATTTTGTATGAATTTCTAAAGGCGTTTACTATTTTTAATTGGTAAAACATCAAAATCATATAGTTTTGTCTATCCAGAATACAATAAATAGAAGACATCAAAATCATATGCTGGAACTATTTTTATAAGATAGTACACTCGAATAGCTTTCCATAGGTATCTTATTTGATAAAATATGAGTTTCTAAACCCAAGATTTGAATTTTAGAAGTTACCTAATTCAGAGAAGTCTGGACCGTTGATAGAAGATCCAATGGGCAAGATCTCAGACTCCATATCACTTAAGCAGCCCAACATAGAGGACGCCGCGTGTCCGTCTTCACGCACATGAAAGGGGATCTGTTTCCCCTATTTCTGGCTAGAAACAGAGTTTTGCCGGCCAGGACTGTTCCGGTGACCGCGAGCAGGATGGTCAGGCCATCGGTCCACGCCCTGAGACTTCGATCTAGTCCGGCATAGCCTCCATTGCTTCGGTGGCACCACTTCTGAGTGCGAGTAGGCCAAAATTGGAAACCCTTAGCCTACACCCTACTGCATCTGCAATGGCTCCCCTTCCAGTTCGTATCGATCATTTCTCACGACCAACTCTACAAAACCCTCGCACCAACTTCGGACCACCCCTAGGTTCCGAAATATAGGAATTTTATAGTCTCTTTCCTATCAGATCTTGGGCGATATCCCCTGGTACAAGGGACTCTGCTTGCGCCCTATAAACAGAGGCGGCGATTCTCCAGTCCGTGTAGGATGGAGTCACCCCTCTCTATTTTTATTTTTATTTTTTGCATAAAAATTCATTTTATAGAAATATTTATATATCCCAATTTGTAGCTCTATTTGATCCCAAAATTTGGGAGATACATTGTATTCTAATAATCTTTACATTAAAAATACATCAAATCAAAACTAATTAGATAGACCATCCAAATTTGCCTTTTAGATAAATATCAGATAATTACTAATTTAATCACCTAGGTCACTAGATAAATCAAAAACATCTAAATTTTATCCCTTGATCTTATATATCAATTATCCGTCTATCAAAATTACATTGTGTATTTATTATAAACACGAAATGCTAAATCCCCAAATTTGAACTCCAAGGACCTATTTGTAAAACTTAATTGGTCCAATAGGGCTGAAATTGGGCTCTAGGACACATGGTCCATCCCTTAGTATTTCAAAGGGTCCATAAGATTAATTGTATTCCAAATCATGAAAATAAATCTTAAATCAGTATAATTTCTCAATTGACGCTCATGTATGACACATGTGATTGCTATTTCTTTAGTTACATAATATGAAGACCTAAGCTAGGTCTAAGGCTCAAGCCATGAACTGGACTCGTCATATTATATATTTATCACATCATTGTCTATAGGAATAATTCATTTATACTCATATAAAACATACTACAATCATACACATTTAAGTCGTTATGTGTGTATTGGTTGATCAGATGGCTTGTATTACACATTCTATGAACTTAATTACATACCTAGCCATGGTTTCGTTCATTGCATCCCCCGACATACCTTTACTAGAAAACCTTACATTAAAGGCTTACTTTATCTATGAAATTGAGGATGTTACAATTCGACCCACCTTAAAATAAACTTCGTCCTCAAAATTTCTCTAGGCTACTACCCACCTTAGGGTTCTACTTACCTTTTCATTTATTGTAAGACACACTTATGTTCAAACTTTTGCATGAAAAGATATATGTAATGCATTTTCATAAAAAATATTGTGAGTATTATCTATTAATTTGGTCTACTTATCAACTCATACTTAGGGTTTGTGAAATTAAACTTGGATTTATGCTTAGAGCATCCATCTCAACCTTGTCATGACTTTCTAGCATTAGTTGTACATGATTGTCTAATCTAAGGTCCTTCAGGTAACTCCTACATTCCTAGATATGTGGTGATCAGGAACATACCTAGATATGTGGGATCCTGAGATGTTATCTCTCACTCACCCACTCAAACATGTATCCCATACCACATGGACCAGTAATAAATGAGAGATGCATAAAATGTCTACTGCTTAAGACATCCCTCTTCAATCCTCAATTGGTTGGCCATAACCGTTGAGAATGAAGAGGTTTTCTCATTACCTAGGTTTAGGTGCTACTTTAGATCTAAACTAGGTTGACTTCTGCCTCTATGATATCTATCTATTCTGAGCTTAAGCCTCTTAATCACTATAGGTTATGATATTCTTCTTTTCGAATCTATCCCTAAACCTTGATCTTACCTCTCCACTCTAGGGTGACTATGAGAATCATGTTTTCCTAGTGGCCATTTACCAAATTGCTCTGACACCATATTGTAACACCCAGATTTTTTTTATCACATGAGCGGAAGCATTTTTTTGGGAGTGTCCCAAACATGATAACCATTGCAATAAAAGTAAATGAAACACTTTGCAAAACTGTAAAACTGATTCATACATAGCTTTTTGTCAACATACAACTACATCATGTTTATGCATAAGTTCATGATAAAAAGATGTCAATACTCAGGATCATCTAGGTAGATGGCACCCTACTAGGCAAGCTTGAAAGTCTCTTAGACCTTTGTTGGTCCCTTTGTTCTTCAATCACTTCAACCCTGCGGACATCACGTCCCCAACCATGCATTGGGAAAAACAGTAGTTAGAGTAAGTGGCATGAGTATTCTAAAATGCACATTACTGAAGAGCTAACAATGTTACAAAATATTCTTGGACACTATAAAACTGATAGAAATTGCTAATTAAAATATGAAAACATAATATCTCTTGACTTCTTTAACTGTTATCTTTCTACTCTATCTTTTCAGGAGACCTATACCATGGGTCTCATGACCTACACCAAAGTGTCTAGGTCATACTTATCTCATCTAAATACCTCTCATCACACTCATGGATGAGATTACATACATACTCTAATCTAAAGTATCTTTTACTTATGATTTTTATCTATTTGTGGCCACCATTATACAATAAGTCCTCCTCTGTTGGCACTGAAGTGTCCTCTATGGTGAAACATGTTGGATAAATTGGATATTATGATAAATCCCTTTGTTTCGATGATGACAAACATTTCATTCTTATTAATCTAACGAGCTACTTAAGTGTGCAGGAACAAGGTGATGACAAAGTTCTAAGGAATCCTTACGCTTGAATGTTTATAAATGTCATACAATGTAATCATTTGTAAACTTGTACAAATATATAATGTACAAGTACTTAGACTTCATGTAAATCAAGCGTTAGATCTCCCTAGCTAAACACCACACTTAGTTAGGTCATCTCCTTCTAATAGATCACATAATGCACATACTTAGTATCTTAATTAAAAGATTGAAAACAGAGTCAATCTCGGTCGACCACACTCCTCGACCGAGACACTCTCGGTCGACAAACTTCTCGACCGAGATTGACCAAAAGTAGCCGTTAGACACAGCAGTTGACAGTTGCAAATCAACGTTAATCCAGAGAGCCTGTCGGTCGACAAATCCTCGACCGACTGGGCATCTCGGTCGACAAGTCCTCGATCGAGATGGTCTCTGACAGCAACTGCAGAATTAATTAACTAGCCGTTGCTAATGCGCCTAACTTATTCCTAACGGCTAGTTAAGCACTAGGAACCCCCTAGAAGTTGTCTAGAACGTCCTTAAGCATACTTAGGCCATTCCTATAAATAGGACAAGCCATAGGACACTAGAATACACTTCTTACACTTGTTACACTTGAGAATACACTTGAGCATACTTGAGCAATCTTTTGCAAGCAAAATTTGAGCACTGTGATCATTGGCCTACATTCTCCTTAGCTCAATCTCGTGTCCTATAGGCTAGATTCTCCTACCTACAGTAATCACAAGTTCACATACTTGGCTAGGAGATCTTACGCTTGATCTAGGCATATCAAGCCTTGGGCTTAAAGGATAAGTTGTAATTTCTGTTTTCCTTTCTTGTTCCTGTTTATCTTGTGTACTCTCCTTGCTACTCCTAGGGTTGGAGGCTGCGGATTGGAGAGGGTTGACTTCTCAGGTGGAGAAGGGGACTTCAAGCTACTTCAAGAAGGCTATCGCAGGGGAAGCTACTTCAGAAGGCTGGTGCAACGGGAGTTGGTGCATCTACTTCAAGGGAAGGCTGCTTCAAGGTTGGCGATTACTTCTAGGTGAAGGCTGCTTGAAGGGTTTAGGAAAAGAGATTGTATTTTATGTAAATTCCTTGAAGAGGTAATAAAATAAATTTCTTTTCAAATCCCGGTTGGGTAAGCAACCGGGTAGTGGACTGACAGCTATAGTATTTGCTATAGTTGGAACCACTCTAAACCTTGTGTCTCCTTGTCCAATATTTTCTTTGTGGTTGTTGAAGTGCAATAATTGTTAAATTATCTATAAAACTCTATTCACCCCCCCCTCTAGAGGTTTTCAATTGGTATCAGAGCAGGCTTCAAGGAGCCCTAACAAGGTCTTGAAGAGATAAAGGGAGGAGGTGACTACAACCACAAGAAAAGGAGCATGGACCAAAGTTCGACAAGTTGCAATTGGTGCTTAGGAACAAAGCACTCTACGTCTAAATGTCCATGGAGGTCAAAGAAAGGAGATGCACATAAAGAGTGTTTCGTTGCTACAATAAGTGAGGAAGAAGAAGAAGAGGTAAGCTTGCTTGATTTACCCAAGGAGGAGTTAGTTGCTATTATTGAAGAAACACATAATAGATATGTTGAATGCAAAAAGAAGTTAAAGAAATCCAGTAAAGAAAATGATGATCTAAATGCTAGACTTCTTGCTCTTACATCCGAAAATGACGATTTATATGCTAAATTGAATACTCTTGGTTTTGAAAAAGACAGCATTATGTCTGATAATCGTACCTTGAAATCATCTCTAAGTAACAGTGAAGTAAAGATCTTTACTCTAGAAACAAACTATGATCTTCTATGTCAAGAAAAAGCTGAATTGCTTACAAAATTAAATGATTTTCAAAAACAACCTATATTGTGCACCCATGTAGATTATGACAATATAGTGAAAGAAAGAAATATGTTATCATCCAATCTAGACCAAGCAAAATTAGATATCAAGAAAAGAATGGATGAGATCGTTAAGTTGCAACAAGAAGTTAGTAAGTTAAGCAACAATGGAATCCTTGATAGAATATTAGAAAATTCCTATCATCAAATAGGGAGAAGAGGACTAGGTTATAAGCCTAATGAGAAATCCCATCAACAACCTAGAAGAACACAAGCGAGTCAATCTGCTTATATACCTAGAGGCACAAAAATGTATATACCCAAGAATAACCTAGATCAAAACCATAGAAAAAGGCTTGAGGTTGATTCAATTTGTTGTCATTATTGCTCACGCCTTGGACATTATTCTTTTTCATGCCCATACAAGAAAAAGCATGTCGAGATGGTATGGGTTCCAAAAACCCCAAATTAAATAGGTTCGACTAAGTTGAGATATGACCAAAGACCTTAATTTGTATATCCTTATGTCTATCTCAACTTAACATTTAGGGATAACAAAATCAAAAATTAAAAGATTTAATAGCACCTTGATACACATATGTTTATCTCAAACTGATCTTTGAAATAATTGAATAAGATACAACCTATATTGCACTTGAAATATATTTCTGAAACAGTTTCCAGAAACTTGATCGGTCGAGAAGTTGTCGACCGAATAATCCTCGGTCGAGCAACTGTCGACCGAGCATATCACTGTTCTCAGACTGCTGTAAATCTTTACATTGTATGTGAAAATTATTCTTGAAAGATTATATGGAATAAATATTAACTGATCATGCTTACATTTCTATTTAATCATTCTTTTATTGCACATTTCTTTTTCAGAAATACTTGCAATGAATAAAATGTTTCAAATAAATTTTGGTGTGCTTTTATATTAAGCATCACTTATTTTAGTCTATCCAAAGTAATCTTAAATTCATGAATGGATATTATTCTTGAATATGCTTCATCATATTTGATGTCCTTATTAAGCTCTCATAATTAGTACACTTTAATGAGTCTCAAATTGATATTTGCAAGCTATCTGCAGAACTCATACTTCGCATATGAATGATTCATACTGGAAACCTGCAGAATATGCCTCTTGGTTAAAATAAAATTTGACCAAGGGGCGCCATGGTCGTAATCAAGGGCGACCTAAAATAAACTTTGATAAAAAAAAAAAAAATTACTTATTTGAACATTATTTTATTGAACTTAATCTTAGCATATTTTTAAAATCAAAACATCAAATCATTTGTGGAAATTAGAAGCCTTAAATATTATTACTCCCTTGGAATATACATATACATATGCTCTACAAAAATGTTCTAAAATTCAGTCAAAAATTGAACTCAGTAAGTCTGTCGGTCGACAACTTCGTCGACCGAGAACCACTCGGTCAGCCCATCTCACTCGACCGACAAATTCTAAACAGATTCAGTATCGGACAAACGGTCGGTCGACGAGTGCTCGACCGAGACAATATCGGTCGACAAGCGCTCGACCGAGAAATAGCCGTTGGATATGACCGTTGCGACCCGACCGTTATGACCGTTTTCTTTACCGTTGGAGGACCAAGTGGCGCGTCTGCAACTCGACCGTTGCGGACGCTCGGTCGACGAGTCGTCGACCGACCGGGTCGCTGGAATTCTATAAATAAGTGCAAAAATGAGCCACTTACTCACACTTGCATTTCCTTGCTTCCATAGTCCATCTCTAGTGCAATTTCGTGCAATCCTTCAGCACTCTTACCCTCAAATCTTCCTTGCTTCTTCTCCACTCTCAAGAAACACAATGGCCTCATCATCAACTGTCCGTGGGAAGAAGAAAGTTGCTGGAAGAAAAAGAAGAGAAGATCGGGAAGCCACTCCGCCACTGACGATCATCAATGACATCGCCTTCGTCGACGGAGATGCTGGAGATAGATACTTTCGGCTTTCCTCTAAAGCTCCTCTTCCCCGACGTCCGGTCGAAGTGATGGACTTCATCAACATAGTCGACCTGGAGCATCTCTTTGGAGTACAAAAGCTGAAGGACTTCATCAATCCATCCTTTCCTTCCTATTCTATTAAGGTAGTCAACGAATTCTATGCCAATCTTCTATCCCACACCGAAAATGACACCACATTCTTCTACACCATGGTCAATGGGCATAGTTTTAAATTTTCCGAAGGGGATATTCTTGACATGCTTGAAATTGATATAGATGAATATCAAGATTTCCTTGACCTTACCACCGGCAATCCAATAAATTTATTTTCCCATGATGACCACACCACTAGTCTTAGTGATATAAAAAGAGCCATATTTCAAGCCAATACCACTTGTCATGAAGATAGGGGAACCTATTATGCAATAAACCTAAAACCGGCATGTAGAATAGTAAACCTCATTGTTTCCACCAACATACATCCACGAGCCAATAAATCCGAGGTTCCTATCTTCCGTATGTGTCTAATTTATGCTATCATAAAAGAAATTCCCATCAACTTCATTCGCATAATACTTAAAAATATGCTTGAGTTTTCTGGCAATCCACCATATGCCGATTTTGTATGCCAGATTACTCAACATTTTCTTAAGTCAAACATTGAAGATATGGGATACATATGGGAGCGTAGACCACCAAAGATAAGTAAGAACACCGTAGAGAAGATGGGAATTGACTTTGGCCATAAAAGGGCAAGAGTAGAAGGAGAGTCATCACATCAGGATATACCAACCCCTCCTCCTACTAACCTTTCCATTGATCCCATCCAAAATACCCTTACTTATATTGCTGGCTCCCAATATCATCTTAGTAGACAATTAAACTACAATCACCATGCCATGACATACTTAAATCAAAGAATGCAAAACCTTTCTCCTGGCCAAACCGATGAATATCCGCATTCTTTAAACCCTGGCATGCTCAACCCATTTAACCCCTCATACAACTACTACCAACCTCCATCTTCACCATCAATGGATCTTGCACATACTCAATTTTCTTCCATACAATTGCAAGACATAGCTGCTCACTTCCGATTTGACCGAGTTCCCACTTTCCTGGAAGCATATGCGTTGACTACAACTGGTGCTTTGGATTGGCAAACTCTGGTCCAATACTATGGAGCCGAGCCATTCCTTGGGAAAGATCCGGACATCGATGTAATTCTTAAATCTTTCCTGTGAAGTTTTGGAGTTGTAATAGTTGTAATTAAAATGATTAGTCAAATTCTATATGATTGTAATCTTCTTCATTCTCTTGAATGAAATTTGCCATTTTTTTTATTCACATGGTTATTTGTTTGGCATATGAGACATCTTCAAAACATGGATTATAAGTTCATTATTGTAGAGCATAACAAATAAGGGAATAATAATTCAAACAGGCAACTATTACAATCAAAATTAAATTTTCAAATAACAAAACAGTTCTCCAGAAACATTCTCGGTCGAGCAACTAGTCGACCGAGAACATTGTCGGTCGAGCAACTGTCGACCGACTGGGTTTCTGTTTTTCCAGATTAACATAAATTGCATACATCTTTGTTAAATCTTGGACATCTTATATATTTGCTTAGTATTCAAACTTTCATCTATCTAAGGGGGAGCAAAGCATAAGAAAAAAAAAAGGGGAGATTATCAAAACTTTGACCATTTGATTAAAGAAGCTTACAAAAATATTATGTGTAGCTGAAAATTTTCAAGAAATTTATGAATTCATTGAAAATGGTATCTTGTATTTACAGGAATTCTCTACCCAAAATAGGGCTTTTAGATGGAGACATTTTTATGTAATCTAAGCTTAGAGGATTCTCATTTAATCTAGGGCTTAACATCCTTTGATTCATGAGAAATCAATATACATTCATCATATGCTTAAAGGAATCTCATATCATTTCAAGGCTTAACATCCTTTGCGAATGATTAAGAAACAAATTGTGGATAAATTAGATAAAAATCCATGTTCCTAATAGGATATCTAATTAAGGGGGAGCATTATATTAAGGGGGAAAAGACAAATAAAACATTCAACTTGGATATCTTTTTGAAATGACAAAGGGGGAGAAAGAATATAAAAGAGTTTCATCACATCTTGGCCAGCACTCACTTGAAAAACATAAATAGCTACAAAAGGTAAATTTTCAGGTATGAAACTCACATGCTTTATATTTCCTTATTTCATATTTAGGAAATGTTTGTCATCTTCAAAAAGGGGGAGATTGTTGGATAAATTGGATATTATGATAAATCCCTTTGTTTCGATGATGACAAAGATTTCATTCTTATTAATCTAACGAGCTACTTAAGTGTGCAGGAACAAGGTGATGACAAAGTTCTAAGGAATCCTTACGCTTGAATGTTTATAAATGTCATACAATGTAATCATTTGTAAACTTGTACAAATATATAATGTACAAGTACTTAGACTTCATGTAAATCAAGCGTTAGATCTCCCTAGCTAAACACCACACTTAGTTAGGTCATCTCCTTCTAATAGATCACATAATGCACATACTTAGTATCTTAATTAAAAGATTGAAAACAGAGTCAATCTCGGTCGACCACACTCCTCGACCGAGACACTCTCGGTCGACAAACTTCTCGACCGAGATTGACCAAAAGTAGCCGTTAGACACAGCAGTTGACAGTTGCAAATCAACGTTAATCCAGAGAGCCTGTCGGTCGACAAATCCTCGACCGACTGGGCATCTCGGTCGACAAGTCCTCGACCGAGATGGTCTCTGACAGCAACTGCAGAATTAATTAACTAGCCGTTGCTAATGCGCCTAACTTATTCCTAACGGCTAGTTAAGCACTAGGAACCCCCTAGAAGTTGTCTAGAACGTCCTTAAGCATACTTAGGCCATTCCTATAAATAGGACAAGCCATAGGACACTAGAATACACTTCTTACACTTGTTACACTTGAGAATACACTTGAGCATACTTGAGCAATCTTTTGCAAGCAAAATTTGAGCACTGTGATCATTGGCCTACATTCTCCTTAGCTCAATCTCGTGTCCTATAGGCTAGATTCTCCTACCTACAGTAATCACAAGTTCACATACTTGGCTAGGAGATCTTACGCTTGATCTAGGCATATCAAGCCTTGGGCTTAAAGGATAAGTTGTAATTTCTGTTTTCCTTTCTTGTTCCTGTTTATCTTGTGTACTCTCCTTGCTACTCCTAGGGTTGGAGGCTGCGGATTGGAGAGGGTTGACTTCTCAGGTGGAGAAGGGGACTTCAAGCTACTTCAAGAAGGCTATCGCAGGGGAAGCTACTTCAGAAGGCTGGTGCAACGGGAGTTGGTGCATCTACTTCAAGGGAAGGCTGCTTCAAGGTTGGCGATTACTTCTAGGTGAAGGCTGCTTGAAGGGTTTAGGAAAAGAGATTGTATTTTATGTAAATTCCTTGAAGAGGTAATAAAATAAATTTCTTTTCAAATCCCGGTTGGGTAAGCAACCGGGTAGTGGACTGACAGCTATAGTATTTGCTATAGTTGGAACCACTCTAAACCTTGTGTCTCCTTGTCCAATATTTTCTTTGTGGTTGTTGAAGTGCAATAATTGTTAAATTATCTATAAAACTCTATTCACCCCCCTCTAGAGGTTTTCACCCTCTGTTGGCACAATGTGCCCTCTGTTGACACCGAAGTGTCCTCTATGGTGCAACGCACCCTCTATTGGCACAACGTGCCCTCTGTTGGCATAAATGCCCTCTGTGACACCCGTAGTGTCTGGCGCAACGCGCCCTCTGAATCGTCCTGAGACTCTATGGTGAGGACTTATTATATAATGCATTATGTGAATATTTCAAATTAATTATCTTAAGTCTATCTTTACTAAACTTTGAATCTGAACTTATCTGAAACTGAGTACTAAACATGTACTGAAATCTGAATCTGAAATCTGAATCTGAAATCTAAATCTGAATCTGAATCTATATCTGAATTTGAATCTAAATCTATATCTGAATCTGAATCTGAATCTATATCTAAATTTGAATCTGAATCTATATATGAATGTAAACATGTATCTCAATTACTACATATTTGGGATTGGGTCTATAACCCATATCATGTACCTTTATTCAAAATTTGGCTACTCATACAATGAGTAGTCTAAGTCTGAATCTAAATCTTTTTATTCTTAAGTTCTAAACTGAATTCATTGCTGGATTTGAACATGTATCTCATTATTGGGGTAAACTTTGTTTTAAAACTCTTATTTGGTCAAATTACTTCACTTATACCAATTATATGATAAATAGCTTAGGAAAAAGGACCTGAAATGCTCAAATAATTACTAGGTATACAAAGTATCTTAAGTCAGGTTCATAAACGTATTTTAAGTACAACATATCTAAAAATATGAATTCTGACAAGGTGGTTCAATCCTTGTTGTTAAATATGATGTTACCCTGAACCTTTATATTTGCATAAAAACTTACATGTTAAACCTTAAATATCAGAATAGAGATCTCATAAAATATTGTCTTGCAACCTAATCATAACTTAATTTGTCATTATTTTATAATACCATCATAAACTCATTTTACAATACCTTCTGATCCCAAACGTACTTTTATTAGTACATCATGTCCTAATATTTGCAAATTCATATTCTTACATTGTACTTGTATTCTAGATACTATTTATTCTAAGGAATCTAGTTCTTAGACTTCTACATATGTATGAAATCTTAATGGCATGTTTCTACTTGAAATCCTACTACATAACTATGACTATAAATATGAGAAATTCTAATAACATATGTGTAATTACATTCTTCATACAAAGCTATTTGAAATCATCAACTAAGTATGGGTACATTACTGGCATATCTTATTTTGAAATCGTATTCATTACTTCCAAACATTTCTAAGAAATCTTATAGGAATATGATTCTTCAACTTTCTCATGGACTTGGTCCATGAGTCAACTATTTTGAGAAAAATATCACTATTTTAGACTTTGGGTATCTACACTTGCATAAAGATAGAAATATGAGAATAATATTGTTTGTAAATCTTAACATTGAAGTCTTAGAACATTAAATCACATAGATCATGAAACTCTTATTAGGAGATATGTAAACATATCGAACATAGACTATGAGTACTCATGTGCATGGACCACTTACCTCTTATACAGATGGCATCGATAAGGAAGTCTCGATTCAAAGTTCCATAACTTCAATAACATGGATATCATCGTAGTGTTATCAGTCCAAGCCTATATTCACTCTTTCTATTTTCTAAATCTCAAAACCCCATCTTCCTAACTACATATACCAACTTAGGGTTCTTATTTAGACTAAACATAGCTTTAATCTAAAATCGCCATAAAATATTAGCATTGAAATAAAATAAAACGCATACTATATAATTAGTATTATCTTTATACTCAAATAAGACATAAATCATCTTATGCACTAATATGAACATATACTTCATATAATGAGAATAATTCTAAAAAATAGTCACATATTGTAGACTTACTGACTCAATAAGCAAATTAAAGTAGAATACCATCACATTAATAATATCAGGCCTAATTGTCCATACATATATCACTTATAGTGTGAGGATAATCATTTATTATTCTTTCGTAATGGCTACTCATCTAAAACTAAATACTAATATAATAGCACAAGAAACTTCATCAAATCTCTAGAAAAATATTCATATAATGTAGGAATGATCATGTATTAAAATATCAGGCCATTTAAAAATCATATCATGGGTGAAATACCAAAAATACCCTTGTTAGGGTTTACATTAAAAACCTCATTAAAACTTCATATATGAAAGATAAGGATCTGTATTAATGTTAAACATATCAAAATACACATTCAGTAAAATTTGTATGAATTTCTAAAGGCTTTCACTATTTTTAATTGGTAAAATCATATCTAGAACTATTTTTATAAGATAGTACACTCAAATATCTTTCCATAGGTATCTTGTTTGATAAAATATGAGTTCCTAAACCCAAGATTTGAATTTTAGAAGTTACCTAATTCGGAGAAGTCTGGACCATTGATAGAAGATCCAATGGGCAAGATGTCACACTCCATATCACTTAAGCAGCCCAGCATAGCGGGCGTTGCCCGTCTGTCTTCACGCACATGAAAGGGGATCTGTCCCCCTATTTCTTGCTAGAAATAGAGTGTTGCCGGTCAGGAATGTTCCGGTGACCGTGAGCAGGATGGTCAGGCCATCGGTCCACGCCCTGAGACTTCGATCTGGTCCGTCATAGCCTCCATTGCTTCAGCGGCACCACTTCTGAGTGCGAGTAGGCCAAAACTGGAAACCCTTAACCTCCACCCTACTGCAGTCGCCATGGCTCCCCTTCCAGTTCATATCGGTCATTTCTCACATCCAACTCTACAAAACCCTCGCACCAACTTCGGACCACCCTTAGGTTCTGAAATATTGGACTTTTATAGTCTCTTCCCTATCGGATATTGGGTGAGATCCCTTGGTACAAGGGACTCCTCTTGCGCCCTATAAACAGAGGCGGTGATTCTCCAGTCCGTGCGGGCTGGAGTCGCTCCTCTCTATTTTTATTTTTTATTTTTGCATAAAAATCCATTTTATAGAAATATTTATATATCCCAATTTGTAGCTCTATTTGATCCCAAAATTTGGGAGATACATTGTATTCTAATAATCTTTATATTAAAAATACATCAAGTCAAAACTAATTAGATAGACCATCCAAATTTGCCTTTTAGATAAATATCAGATAATTATTAATTTAATCACCTAGGTCACTAGATAAATCAAAACATCTAAATTTTCTCCCTTGATCTTATATATCAATTATCCATCTATCAAAATTACATTGAGTATTTATTATAAACACAAAATGCTAAATCCCCAAATTTGAACTCCAAGGACCTATTTGTAAAACTTAATTGATCCAATAGGGCTGAAATTGGGCTCTAGGACACATGGCCCATGCCTTAGTATTTCAAAGGGTACATAAGCTTAATTGTATTCCAAATCATGAAAATAAATCTTTAATCAATATAAATTCTCAATTGACGCTCATGTATGACACATGTGATTGCTATTTCTTTAGTTACATAATATGAAGACCTAAGCTAGGTCTAAGGCTCAATCCATGAACTGGACCCGTCATATTATATATTTATCATATTATTATCTATAGGAATAATCATTTATACGAATATACAACATACTACAATCATACACATTTAAGTCGTTATGTGTGTATTGGTTGATCAGATGGCTTGTATTACACATTCTATGAACTTAATTACATACCTAGCCATAGTTACGTTCATTGCATCCCCCGACATACCTTTACTAGAAAACCCCACATTAAAGGCTTACTTTAGCTATGAAATTGAGGATGTTACAAGTACATATCATATACATGCTATATCCTACAACGTAAAAATGCAATATGACAAAAAGTGATAGTTATGGCCATGTCTACTCATAAATTCCTTGGAGTCACAAGGAATTAGTACCACCTAGGTCAATCATCACATCTCATGTATGAACTTTTTGTTGATGTAGATATGTGCTTTCCAATATGGGTAGAATGGTTTAACCCTTGAGTCGGTCGTATTGCCTCTTGGCCAGTTGGTTGGTCATCACGGATGATCGTATGGCCTCTAGTCCAACCAATGTTTGGACTCCTTCCAAATGGTTGGTTGGGTCCACCAGGTGATTGTATGGCTCCATAGTTTCGTCCTCCATGTTCCTCCAGACGGTCACCATGTCTCACGAACTAGTCATCTCATTTGGCGATGATCATCTTCCTCGTTGTAGCAAGAAAAGAAATTATCCTATTTCTATTAAACTATTTCATTGTAAGGAGAAACCTCGAGTTACATTGAAGGGGTGCAAAGGTAGGAAAGAATTAACTTTACATTGGGAAGAAGGAGGTAGAGGCTCGGTACCTAGACCAAGATAAATAGGAATAAAACCAAACCATCCAACCACACATAGATACTGGGTATTGGCCATAACCACATTACACGTCCACCGTCAAAACCACTTTTAGGGCGATGTGTGTAAATTTCATATATATCATATCATATCATATCATATCTTATATATATATGTTTCGTATTATGTGGTCTTTTATATGATACACATATGAGACTGTTTTAAATATTTGCATCATATGCAATAAATAAATGATTAAACCAAAATTGGATCATATTGATTATCCTAAAACATACTAAGTTGATGTGGCTCTGATACCACAATTGGGAACTATGCGCACAGAGTATAGCAGTGAAAATAAAAACTTTATCTATTTGTATTCCCATAACAACAAGATCACATCAACTACTATGAAATAGGAAGGATGGTTTAACTTGTTATACCTGGTCTTGGATCAAGTCCAACAACAACAACTCACTTCAATGCAACTTTCTACTAGTTGTTCTTGGATAGTGGCAATGTAGATCCTGATCTTCACCATGAATAATGAATAGAACAACTTCTGCAGTGACTCTTATGGTCTAACTATAGACTGCAGGCTAACTTTGCTCTTCTAGAAGTAGCTAAAGGACTCCTTCCACTAGAGTAGTCCACACAGACCAACTAGAGCTCTTGTCATTCAAATAGAATAGACATGAAAGAGTTATCCCTCTTGTTGGCG
Source organism: Alisma plantago-aquatica (assembly GCA_963693085.1). NCBI lineage: Eukaryota > Viridiplantae > Streptophyta > Magnoliopsida > Alismatales > Alismataceae > Alisma > Alisma plantago-aquatica. Next base: position 472,299,382 of record OY856410.1, read on the forward strand.
TACTAGTCACCAACTTGCTCTCCTACAACAACGATCATGAGTTGTTCTCTCCTGTAGTTATCCCTCCCTTGTCGGGTAGGGCTTGCTTGGGCTCTCTCAGTTACTACAACCAGAGAAGACAACAATTGTCAGAGTAACTGATTCTCAATTGTTCTTTTTGTTGTGCACTGGGAAGCCCACGGTATCCCTCTATTTATAGGCAGGATTAGGGCTAGGATTCCCAATCTGTTTGGGATCTATGCGGGAGTGGAAGGGACCGGAAGATCTTGAATTTTCACAACCTGTGAACAAAAAAATGGTCTTCTGGTGACCCATATGGTCATCTAGTCACACTTAACGGTCTACTCGCACTACCAAATAGGAATTTGGCAGTTTCTCAATCACATATGAATTTGGAAAATTTATTCCCTTTAATGTTAGACATTAATTCTTTGCACTACAAATAATGTGCAATCGAACAAGTTCGAGAAGCATCCATAACTTTTGTTTGGACCTAATTGAGACATCTCACCCATGCGAGATGCCCATCTCGCTCACCTAGATGGCTGTTTGGTGAGCCTGAGTCAAGCCGATTGGTTTAATAGATTGAACCGGTCAGTTCACTCCTCAATTTGGGAAGAACTTAGCCAATTCGAACTCTGATTATCCTAATAACCCAAATAACCATATCAACACTTGAGACTCCCTTCAGGCTTGTCCAAATGGCTGTCTCAACACTTGAGATGCTTGTTTGGCAGTTCAGTCTGTCAATCTGTTGTGTGAATTGACAACCTAAATACTTTAGTAATCAATCTAATCATCATTCAAGATTAAACTCCTTTACTAAATGAGTTCCTATGTGTGTGACCCTATAGGTCCCATATCACATTAGCAGTGTATGTCCATAACTAGATTATGACATCATAAGCAAAGAGTGGTGCCTAGTTGCACACTAGTGCTACCCAAGTGAATGAAAAGTTGAAGAACAACTTCAACCTACAATCTATGTAAGGTGTTGTAGTAATTGTATAATTCCTTTGTATCTGATATCCAGGATGAACTCGAGGCATGGATTCTCCATCCTCTCAAAGTTCAATCCATGTTCCTTGAACCAAGAGGATATTGTCTGAGATGATGTGACCTCAATATCATATATTGATTCACATGTGCATGTGCATGCATTTTTGAGTCTTGCTTATCAAGTACCCATGATATCATACTCCAGTAGGAGGGACAAATATCGTCTCTATCACTCACAGTATATACTTGTGTGTCAAACTCACCCAATCATCACCGTTATAACAACCCACATTTTAGGACTATGTTTGATGATGTCAAAGTATACCCAACGACATATGATGAGTGCACTGATTTTAGGTCTAAGAATCACAATCACCTTCTTCACTATAAGAGATGACTATGACCATTGATGATGATTTCCATGTGTCACTCTCAAGGTGGGTATGTCTGATACATTGTTCCCTAGCATATATCTGTGTGCTCAGTTTGATATTGCCATATCATGACCAATGATATTATGTCATCAACCAACTCACAATCTAGTCGTATGTGTTTCTGGTGTCTATCTACATTCCATAGTAACATCTGACTAGGGACATAATAAGAATGTACATACTCTTAGCATTCATATGATCTCATTCTTCCAAGTCACATACTTGAAGACATACATCATTGAGTATTGTCATTCTTTAGACATTCATAATGTTTCCTCATTATCCCATAACTGAATGAAACATAATGAATTGGAAGCTTTCCTTTATGAGTATTAGTCAAATACTTTATGGTATGTGCCATGTCAATCATCACATGATTGGCTATATGGGCATACCTTATCAATACTAAGAACTCTTATCATTCTAGAAGAACAGACAAGAAGGAATTGTCCCTTCTAATAAGCATTCTAACGCCAACTTGCACTCTCAATTATCTCTCTCTTACTATCCTTCCCTTTAACGGGTAGGACTTGTTTGGGTTCTCTCAGTTACCACAACCAGAGAGGACAACCATTGTTAGAGCTTATTGTTGTATCTGTGGTAGGGCCCCAATATCCCTCTATTTATAGGAGGGTAAGGATCTGAGTTTCCAGTTAATCTAGGATTTGAAGAGATGGAATTTCATGAATTTTCTAGAACCTATGAATGTTGAACCGGTCAGATCACATGTGAGCTCGGTTCAACACGTGAACTTTCCGTTTCACTACATTTCCCAATGGCAATTATATTGGAAATTAATATTTGATTAATTCACAACAGGATGTCAGAACCAATCCTTGATCAAATCATATTGATCAACCAAACGGTCATATCACAATCTGAACTCGTTGGTTTAGACATCTGAGTTGGTAAGTTCACTTGGTGAACTAGTCCTTTTTAGTGTCTTTATTGCCAATCTTGTTTATATTGAATACCTACCATTTTAGTAATCAAGTTTAAAACCACATTCATGAATAAACTCCTATTACAAGTGTATCCTCTGTGTGTGACCCTATAGGTCCCAAGTTACATTGGTAGTGAATGTCCATAACCAATTTATGACATCATAAGAAATGAGTGGTATCTAGCAACACATCATTGTTACCCAAGTAATTTGGAAAGTTGGATAACAACTTCAACCTACAATTTGTGATTGGTGTTATAATGATTGTATAGTTTCTTTGCCTCTGGTATCTAGATTGAACTCTAGGCATGGATTCATCATCCACTTCAACACTCAATCCATGTTCCTTGAACTAGAGAAGATTGTCTGAGATATATGTAAGCTTAATATCACATATTGACTAACACAAGAATAACTATGCATTTCTCAGTCTCACCTATCATGTAGCCATGATATCAAACTCATGTAGGAGGGACAAATCGCATCTACATCCCTCACAGTCATCCTCATGTGTCACAATGCACCCGACCACCACCTTTATGGAAACCCTTATTTAAGGTCACAGTGTGTGATGTCAAAGTACATTGAATGACATGTGATGAGTGTAGTGACTTTAGGTTCCAGAACCACAATCCGCACCATCACTATGAGAGTTGATTCTACCTACCATTTTCTAGTCTTCATGTATTTTCCTCAAGGTGGGTCTATCTGATACAATGTTCTCTAACAAGTATCTATGTGTTGGTTTGATATATCATATCATGACTAATGCTATTTTTTCATCAACCAACACACACTCTAGTCTTAATTATTATTGCAATCTATCAACCTTTTGCAATAACATTTGACTAGGGACAGAACAATAACATATATACTCTTAACATCTATACGATCTCATTGTTCAGGTCCTCAACCTGAAGACATATTTCATTGAGTAATTTAATTGTTTATACATTTTTTATGTTACATCATCATCTCCCAACTGATAGAATAGAATAAATTAGAAGATTGCCTTTATTATTACTCAATTTTTTTACAAGATATGCCATTACAATCATCATATGATTGGCTCTCTGGGGTTACATACCAACATAAACATGATACGAAAAACACCCTTAAGTTTTTTTCTTCCAATTTCAAATTTTTTGTTTTCTCACACTCAGTCACATAAGCTAAGTATACAAGGGGATTCAGAACTGGATTACTTTAATCTGATTTCAACAATAGAGATACATGTCTAGACATTCATTATGTTGCTCATTGTTCCACATACATACAACATGATGATCAAATACATTCTCTATTGTTAAGGAAACAAAGTTACACATCATCATTTATTACTCTTACACTTCTATATGAGGACCTAAAGTAATATGGACAGAATGCACTTAACTAATCTGATACTTAGTTGTTGTGGAATATCTACTCTGGCATTGACATTCTTAAAATCCTTATGGTTTCCCTAAAAATGTGAGTTGAGGGGTGATCCGACTCGCTCAATGAATGATTACTTCAAAGAACTTTAATAGTCAAAACATATATTATTGATCAATTGAATTTATAGTAGAACAATATTGAGCTATAGAGGAATTACCCTTTGCAAACATAAATATGGTTGGATACTCTTGGTATCTACAAAGAGTAAATCAATATCTAAACATACTTAATTAATCAAAAAGGGAACTAGTAATTCCAAAACATATAAAGAACAAAGAAATCATTGGAGACACATGATAAATCTCTCATTCATCTTATTCTGTCCTAAACCCACAAGAATTGTACCACAACATGTCAAAGCATCGCAACAAACTATAATTGCACTGTATAAGGCTTATAAGCATGCTCGGGTTCCTAAGACAATAGTCGCATCTGCCCCGTATGAAATGGGAAGTCTCCACGTTTGGATCTCAATGGCTAATGGGAGCGGGCGGATATCTGAAATCCACCTATAAACTTGGGTACTCAGACGAAAAGTCAAAGCATTCTGGCTTGTTATGCATTAGTAGACCAACCAAAAATGTCCACTGATCAATACAACATGTAACACATGTATCACCAACATCCCTGATTAGTGTTGCGTACCAAACAACTGTAAGGAGTCTTCCCTCACTAGCTTAGACCCCCACACCCTACCGATGCACTCCGGCTTGCCTCGATCTAGACAAAACACCTCCTATTAGTAAGCAAGTTTACTCCTCATAGTGCATGCCTCATCCTATGAGGATTCTACTGTGTTCAGGGAATCTGAAGTCTATTCAATCTTTAAATTCACAATTTAATCATCAAACCAATATTTTTTAGTTTAACCTGGTGAACAATTCTTTCCATAAATCATCAGTAGTTTGTATTATAAACTAAGAAACTAAGAAACACCACTTATCATATTGAAGAACACTAAATTGAAAATACTTGATTTATTGAATACCCTATCCTTAGGGTTTCATTTACCTCATTCACATATCACATGACTAGCATAAGGATTTAATTCATGATAAACTTTCACTGATAGTTCACATACAACCAAACACATATATGGAACCCTAGAATGAACCTAACTAGGGTTTTAATGCCATTCACCAAAATACCATGAATCAAGAATAACATTGAATGAATAAATAAATAATATTAAAATTAATCACTTCTGTTGTCATGATGTTTATTTGCAAATTTATGACCTTCCACGCATATAGGGTAACACCCTCTTCACTAAGATATCAAGCAACATTGATAATATGAAATAAATTCCAAGATAATATCTGACATATTTGCAATAAACAATCAAGACAATCATTTGAAAATAAAGAGAGGCAAAGATCTTCATTTAGATATATAATAATTTCATACATTACCAAAACCCCTAGATTTTCGTATATTCTAAAACTTCTACATTAATTTTAAGAATTATATTTTTAGATGATTTTTATCATTTTATTATATTATTTTATCATATGAAAGTCATCATAATAGGAAAATAATCCATTTCTAGATCATCTTTCTTAATCTTAAACTAAAGGGAAGATTTAGCGTTTGTAGTTGCATAAAAAGGAATTCATAATTATTGTAGATTTAATCTAATTTCACACAATATACTATTTGAAGGAAGTACCCACTCAAATAAGGTGTGAAAACATCTTAAAATAATATCCCCACATCTAAAATTCTTGAATCAAAATCAAATTCCTAGCAAATCCACTTTCTTCTTCCTTTCAAGTCGCAAACCCTAGGAGAAAGAGTGAGAAAAGAGGGATATTTGATATAATTTTGAATCAAATCATAGGGGAGATGGAATCTTGACATGTGACAGAAAAATCACCAAGAAAATTTGTCTAGGGATGAAAAACTTTCTTGATTTCATCAAATCTAGGAAGAGAACACCCTAGATTTCCATCTTCACCACTTTCACCCTAGATTTCCATCTTCACCACTTTCTCCATCCAAACCCTAACTATCCCTCTCTCTCTCTCTAGGATTTTGTTTATTTAGAATGAATCATGAAATATGGGATATCCTATTGTGTTAGGTGGATCACATAGAGAAATTAAGGTTCTTAGGATAATTGCAAATGAACCCTCCTTACACTTTATTTCAACAACAAAAAATTGTCATGAAAGTGAAACTGTAAATTGTATACTGAATAGGTAAAACCTCCACCAAAATTATGGAAAATTGTCATGTTATTTGTGATTGACTCAGATCATTTTGAGATACCACTAAATAAATAAAAATCAAATAGTTCACTTCTATATTGTATAGTTGGTTGAAGAACAGATTGCCATAGAGATCCCCAAAATGGCCATGCAAGGTACCACGATTGTGGCAACAAGGACCCAACATAGCCATGTTGCCTACCACAATTGTGGTTCCTTGAATCCAACAGATTTGAGTATAAAAATGGTTAACACTTCAATTCCTTCAAAACAGCCATGTGTCCTAGAATACTCATGCCACCAACAACCCTACACAGTCGTGGTACCCACCTTTCCTCCTACTCACATTTACACTATCCCTTTGCTCACCTTGCCTGTTCCACCCCAACATGGCTGTAGTGTCCTCCTGCACCACGATCGTATTGCCCACCATGACTGTGGTGAGCAAAAATACTAATTCTATATAATGAGGACTTATTCTTTTCAAACCCTAATTGTTCAAAAAGAAAGTATGCTTGGAGCTTTCATTATGTTTCACACAGAATAATTGAGTTGTCATTGAACATTTTAATTGAGTATGTAATCATCCAGGTCAACTCCAGTTATTAGTTCATCTTAGATGTGTTCATAAAAGTTCTCCCCTCCCTTAACAGGTTTCATTCTCAAAACATAAATACACAGACAAATTACATTCAATATTTCTTGTGAACTTCTAAGCTCTTATATATCACTATATCCTTGCATTTCATATTTGAATATTGTTTTTCAGTATTGAGTCCTTTCTAATCATAAGAAATTTAAAACAAGGACTTTCAATGATAACAAAAGTAGTATATATGTCACAATCAATAATTGGAAAGGGAAAGAAAAATAACCATTTTGAATCTTGTCATACTCTCTTGAGGTGTTGCCTTACTACTGGAAATGCAATCCAACTATCTCAATTTATACGGATCTATTTGTATTATTGTTTTGTATCACCCCTAAGTTACTAAAGAGATTTTAACTTGTTTTTTTGAAGTTTAGTATTGTTATATTGCAATTGAAAAGAACTTATATGCTTCCATACTAGATATAACAATAATTCTACAATACTAAGTTGGAGTGGTATGAATGACTAAAACCATAACACCCTTTTCAATTTAATATACTTCATGGACATGTATTAATATACCTTCACCAAGTTATACTTCTAAAAACAAATTTACGTATTATTGAAAGTTATTTTTTCTCTAATCTCTTTCTTATTCATTATTCCTTACTTCTCCTTACTTATCTTTTTCAGTTTACTCATACAAAATAATCATATCTAACATTAAAATAGTTGAGGTAGGAATGACTTATTCATAATTCTTGTTATCACTATAATAATTTATTTTAAATTACACTTTGCTCATGTTGCACTTCTCGCTTTGTTCAAAACACACTTCTTACATTTCAAATCTATTTCTTATCCTCCATTCTTAGTCATTTCTATGTTGCTTATCTACCTTTCTCATTTGCAATCTTTAAAGCCTAAACTACTATAATTACTAGTTTCTTCTCATATTACTGATATCAAGATTTTTAAATTATAGAGATGTTAGTATTCAAGGTCAAATCACTAGTGGCATCCTCGGAATTACTACAACTTCAAATGTTCTAAGATATGATACTTATCAAAAATATGATTTTATTGTGACATGATTTTACTCCCTTATTTTTATGTGCAAACCTTATCTCTCTTAAAGTTTACTAAATCTTCCTTATCTTCATCACTTGAATTTATTTTCTCTTGCTTGACCTTTATGATAGGTTACTTCATTTATTTATCCTACTAGGGCTTTGTCATCACATTATGTGTTATTGATATATTCAATATATGTGTCTACCATGGTGGTTATGTATAATTTAAAATTCATTTCCTTGTCACTTAATCCCCATATTACTCTCATCAATTAGGATACAAAAGAGAAGATGATCTTTAGATATAGAATTCTTATCTTCAAACATTCACTTAACACATTTCTCGTATCTAGGTTGAATTACTCATCATCAAGGATACTAGACTATTCAGCACATTCTTGCATCTAACAATCTCTCTCTTTTATCATCTATATTAATCCCTCATGTTTCAACTCATTCTTTTTTCGATCGTTGTTTTCCTGTGTGCTACTCCTTCACATGTCATTATTAACTTTTACTTATCTCGTATGATCATGTTTCTCATTGATGTGTATGATTATGTATTCCAAGTCATATATATTTTTCACTTTCCTTTTACTAATATGAAGTTGAAATTCTAAATAAATATTCACCCTACTAGTTTCATCTTATGTTTATTACATGTCCTTTGTTTCAAATCCAATGGCTCATGCAGGGACCAAACATAGTTTCTCTTTCAATCAAGCTTTTATGTTATGTATATAATTTACCTTTTATGACTTGTTCATTTGTTTAACCGCTCTTTTGTTCATATTTTAAAACCAGTTTCATTTTATCACTAGGAAACTACCAAATACATTTGGTGGAAACTAGGGTGTCACTCTATAGGTGTGATTGACTGAACTTTTTAGAGTTATAAGTGCCTTGGAAAAGGTTGTGCAGTGATAGATGTTGACAATATGATTAAATACCTAAGTTTATGCCCTTTTTAGATTTTTAGTTGAATGGTCAAATAAGTAAATCTTGGCACCAAAGTTGGATGAGATGTAGCTTGGATGATGATAAAGCTATGAATTGAATCTCATAAAGTTTGAAGTTACCTAGAACAAATTATTTAGGTTTGAATATGGTAAAACTATTCTTTTTCTTTTTGGCAATCAATGACAAAGTTATGTTGTTTTTGGACCAAGAGATTAATCAAATTAGTGTCATGAAGATGTATCACACATTCAACCCCTTGGTAATGTATATGTACTGGAAATTGTCTTCAGAAGCCATAGATCGGCCTTCACAAGAGCTTATCATAGCCCTTAGATGTAATCAAATAGTGGAGGAGGAGGGATGGTCATCTTCTTCACAACTGTCACGGCCAGCCTTAGAGAAACGCACACCCACAATGAGCAGCTTGCCCGATATGGTGCAAAATGTGGTTTTTACCCTGTAGTTGGCTTTGGTTTAATCGTATATACCTTATGACCCATCACTTGGGAGTTTAGACTGAGGAACGAGGGAGTTTGAAACTGTCATCCACACCTCCTTTCCATTGTCTCTCACAAACCATAGGAAGAAGATAGGGAAAATAGTTAGAAGGAGAGAGAGGGAATAATGAAGAATTTAAGAAGAGGAAAAGGAAGACCATATGAAGAGGAGGAAATCCCATCGTAATAGAAACTGCTACGTTGTCACAGCAATGTGAAGCCCATGTTGGTTCTTCCATGGAAGCATTGGCAATGACATGATGTTCTGCAACCATCAAAAAAGCTAAAGTCTGCTTCTTGGTGCCTTCAGGACTCCACAGAGGTAAAGGAATAGTCAGTAGGGGACACCAAGTAGAAGAAGGTGGTTGTTTTCTCACATAGGATCTGGCTCGCGACTGCAGCTGGTGGCGGCGCTCTTATAAGGATAGCCAGTAGAGGATGCAGAGGCAACACAGAATGTCAGTGGCTTGGAGGGAACATATATGAACCCTTCTCTAGTGTTCTCCGTCCATGAGTCAGAGGAGAATGACGCCTACTTCTCTCTGGAGGAGACACCAACAAGGGCCACGAATCAGGACTCGCATAGACTCACAAAATGGGTTCATGAGGAGAGGAGCAAGAGGGAGATTGGATACCATGAACGATTACCCTGAGACCAACTAAGGTACTTGGAGCTGATGATAGCCTTAGGAGTTCATTCAGAGCAACTCGGCTGTGTTGGTCTCTCTCCGACACCCAGCCTAGAGGTGGTGCTCACACCCTGTGTGGAGCGGCGTGATCAGTGAGAATGCAATGGGAGAAGAGATCCCTGAACCGACATCCTAGCCTAGCCCAATTGGCTTGAACTGGTGGGCTCCATGTGAGCCCAGAGTTATGAGCCACAACCTTCCCTGATACGTGGTGGAACTGGATTGGGCATAAAAGGTAAAATTTTCGTAAATATGCAGACCTTGTAAAATTCATAGTAATTAGCATAGTAATTAGAAAAATGCAATCAAGATACCATTTTTCTCAAAAAAATGAGTACAATAACATGGAAAGATTGTATCACTATTCTTACGCTTAAATAACACATATATTAAGTAAGATGTATAATTCTTATATCATGTGTTATAAATAACAAATGATGGCCTAAAATTATCAAAATATGTCACTTAATCTATAATCATGTTTAGAATTCATAGATGTTAGATATTACAATGTTGGTGCACAAAATCATATAATTTGTTAATGTGATTACCAAGATATTATAACACTAAATGAAATGTAATAAATATATTTATGATCAATAAATATTGGAATATTTACTATAAGATCATATCAGTATATGGAACCTTATATCAAATTTTGAGACCATGATGATACACATAATTCATGATAATATGGTGATGACTCATAATATATGGTCTTGAAACTTTAATTGGAGTAATGCATGTAACCTAGGGTTAATTTGCGCACATAAGTATATACAACCAAATAATCAGATAATAAATCTTAATCTGAAATCTAAGACCAGTAACCATATTACAAGAACATAAGACAAGTAATGATGCACCTATCCTAAAAGTCTAAGAATAAACCCTAAAATGGATAATTAGGGTTAAGATGAGGTGTACGATGATACGAATCTAATGATGGAACATATGATCTTGTCTTAGTTAGGGGTTGAAAAGGATATAGATGATCAAGAATATGATGATTAGGTTATCTAGGTTCAAGGTGCACCCTTGCCTCTTACTTGGCCTACTACTTAGTATGGTTGTATTATGTGTGTACAAATACTTGGCATATGATATTGGATGAAATGATTATTCTTGTATAATATCTTTCTTGATTTTCCATACTTATGGCTATGAACATATTATATTTGTTCCATTTTATCTAAGCACTTCAACTCTTTGGTAGTAAAGTGCTAGAAAGTAAGTACTTCAACTCCTTGGTAGTAAAGTACTTGATAGTGATCCAACTCTTTGGTAGTAGATCACAAAGGCCTTGATGCATTCAATTCTTAGGTAAATGAATGGATGATATAATGGAAAAATATGCCTAAAAGATATGTGTTCTCTTTTGTTTATAAACATTTGTGCAAGTATATATCTTTTTCTATATTTGTTTATTACTGCCAAGTATTAGTTTTATCTTATTTCCAAGTCTTAGTAATGAGAAGTATATAAAAAGACACATCGAGATACTTGGTACAATATTCTTGAATATTGTGCTGATGTGTACCATGTGTAATCTTTTGTTTAGATTGTGGATATATGCTCTTGAAGAACTAGTATAGTTGAGAGTTGTGTTGTGAGCAGATGTACAATTGGACCTATTGTCGAAAAGATCCTATTGTACATGTAGCATGTTTACAAAAAGTTTATCATTAAATGTGTAATATTAAATGTTGTAACAATTCATTTTATAATTATATGATGAATGGTGAACATGTGTTATATGGTTTTGTTATTGTTCATGTGCATGTTCTACTATTGTTTCCTTCTGACTTCCTCTTATTTTCTCCTTCTTAGACTAGTGTGGGATGTTTAAATTGTAGTCTCGCTGAGGTGAGGTTTCAATTTGGACGTCACACATTAGATTAAGTTTTATAAAATCTGGGGACGTCATAGGTGCTATCAGAGCATGACAATAGCAAAGCCTGATATTTTCTCATTATGCAACTCAAACTAAAGAAAACCTTGAACTTGAACATCTTTAGGGTTAGATTAGTTGTCTTTTAGAGACTAGATCTGACTTAGCCTCTAGGTTAGAACCTAGTTGTCTGAGAACTAGGTCTAGACTAGTGCTTGTTTTAATAGAAAGTCCTAAGATGTCATTCTTTCCTTATAATGTGATGGTATGGGACGTTGCATTATTGGGTAATGATGTGCATCAAGGGAAGAGAAACCCTTGCCATATGACGCATCTATGTTTTGGGTAGATAAAATAGTCTACACTTTGTTATCACCCTTTCCACTAGGTGACATGACACTAGACTCTCTACTATCTGTGGGACACTCGTTTTGCAGATTTGGCTTTGATTCCAATCGAATTGAACCTCTATAGTTTTCTCTGACATTTGTTTTATTGGAGAAAAACTATATAATATTTTACTATGTAAGTAAGTATTACAAAAATGTGTCCCCACATATGCAAAAGTTGGAGGTGGTCATGCAACCTAAGTGAAAGTGAGTGACATTAGTCTAGAAGAGAGAATAGTTCTAGATTAGATGTCTATAGCCCTGTTGGAATATGTGATAGATGGAATAGATGAAATATGTTTAGATGATAATATTTAAGTCTTATATAGATGATATAAGATGGTTTATGATGATAATTGTTTGCCTTTGAGGATTTGAGATAAGTTTTGATGATGATGCAAGTATGTGTGCTTTTCTAAGTTAAGTTAAGCTAACATAAGAAATCAATCAGTAAGAGCCTGAATCTCTTTTGCAAATGAGGACTTCTACTGTTAGGACCAGTTGTAGGGTTAACTCCATAGAGAGTAAGACTCAGAGGGAGAGAGTTAGAGATCCTAAACTCCAAGATATGAGAATGATGAGAAATATGTGATATGATATTTCCTAAAGTAGACTACTCCTGAGTGAATGATACGAGTTTCTTAATGCATATTTTTATAGCTTTCTTGAACCCTAGATGTCCTTGGTAGGACCAAACCCTAGAGTCTGAGAGAGGCTTCGTTGTATATGGGAATACAAATATGAGAACTTACCATTTGGGTGAGGGAGAGATGCCCAAGACCCTAGAGGAGTAATTATGTTAGTTCTTGTAAAGCCTCAACTCGGGTTGGTGGTTCCTTGTAGGAATCTAGTGGTTGTGCATATAAGAGAGAATCAAAAACAGTATGTCATGGGTAGAAAATGTATGGAGAGAATGCCATATCTTGTTTTGATTTGTACTTATGTGTCTAGAGCTCATAAAGCAACCAACTAGCACCAAAAAGGTAGTATGAGAACCCCAGACCAAAAGAGGGAAGATGTAAAATATGCATATAAGAAACTCAAAGAGATGAGTATGCTCAGAGAGACTGAGCATGACATTACCCTCAATGCATATAAGAAACTTTTGATACATGTTGTACAAGCCGCTTGCATAAGTTATTGAGCTCAACCATGATGATATTTATATAATAATATGATCTGATCTTGAGATGTAATATGTGGATATGACATGATGGAAAACTTAGAGATGTTTTGAAGCTCTTTATCATATATGGTCAACCATACACATGAAAAATAATTATAATGCAATATAGTTGGTTAATCTAGTGACAAAATCACTAAGAAAGTTGTAACCTAAATATGAGAAATGAGAAATGAAATTATATTAATGGAAAATGTTAGATGAGGTGCTAACATTAGTGTTTAATGAATCGGTTGAATATGTTCTAACAATTAGCACAACATAATAATGATGTCACCTTGATATGATCTAGATTCAAAAGTGAATCAATTATAGTTATCTCCCTCTTAAAAAGTATATGTTATTGTTGGAACTACTTGCCAAAAAAATGTAAATCCAAATGTTGAGATGTGTCATGACCTAATATAAGCTTGTAAGCATATGTTGCAACCTTAAGTGAAGCGGTGATTCACCTTAGTTTTGATGTAATCCCACTAAGAGTGGTACATATATGTTTTTGGATATTTTGTTTGTAGAGATGTTTCACCGAGAGTGGTGTACAAGTAGGGGAAGACTTTTTGGTTTTTCTAGGGAGTAAGGATTGGCTTAATTTTGAGGACAAAATTTCTTCTAAGATGTATATGATGTGATAGACTTGATTTCTGACTTAATTTTGAGGATAAAATTTCTTTTAAGGTGTGTAGAATATGATGGACTGAACTTTTTAGAGTTATAAGTGCTTTTCAAAAGCTTCTGTGGTGATGGATGTTGACATTATGATTAAATCCCTAATTTTATGCCCTTTTAGATTTTTTATTGAATGGTCAAATAAGTAAGTCTTGGCACCAAATTCATATGAGATGTAACTTGGATGATGATAAAACTATGATTTGAATCTCATAAATTTTGAAGGTTCCTAGAACAAATTATGTAGGTTTGAATATGGTAAAACTATTGTTTTTCTTTTTGGCGATCAATGAAAAAGTTTTGTTGTTTTTGAACCAAGTGATTAATCAAATTAGTGTCATGAATATGTATCACACAGTCATCCCCTTGGTAATGTATATGGACTAGAAACTATCTTCATAAGCCATAGATCAGCCTTCACGAGAGCTTATCCTAGCCCTTAGATGTAATCAAACAGTGGAGGGGTGGGATGGTCATCTTCTTCACAACCGTTATGGCCAACCTTGGAGATAGGAGCACCCACGGTGCCCAGCTTTCCTGACGTGGTGAAAGAGGTGGTTTTTACCCTACAATTGGCTTCGGCTTAATGGTGGCTACCTTATGACCCATCACTTGGGTGTTTGGATTGAGGAACGAGGGAGTTTGAAACTCTCAGTCGTGCCTTCTTTCCATCGTCTCTCACAAACCAGAAGAAGAAGATAAGGAAACCAGTTAGAAGGAGAGAGAGGGGATAATGGAGAAGTTAAGAAGAGGAAAAGGAAAACCATACAAAGAGGAGGTGATCCCATCATAACAGAAACTGGTACGTTGCCGTAGCAAGGTGAAGCCCAAGCTGGCGCTTCCATGGAAGCACTAGAGATGGCATGATGTTCTGTACCCATCAAAAAAGCCAAAGTCTGCTTCTTGGTGCCTTCAGGATTCCACAGAGGTGGAGGAATAGTCATCAGGGGACAATAAGTAGTAGAAGGAGATCATTTTCTCACCTGAGACCTGGCTTGCGGTTGTAGCTAGTGGCAGCGCTCTCACCGATATTGCCAGGGAAGGATGTAGAGGCAACACAAAATTTCAGCGGCATGGAGGGAGCATATATGAACCCATCTATGGTGTTCTCCATCTGTGAGTCAAGGGAGAACGATGCCTAGTTCTCGCCGAAGGAGACACCAACGGAGGCCAAGAATCAGGACTCCCACATACTCACAAAACTCGACCGTGAGGAGAGGAGTGAGAGGGAGATTGGATTCTATGGACGATTACCCTGAGTCCATCCGAGGTCCCCAGAGATGACGATAGCCTTAGGAGTTGATTCGGAGCAACTTATCTCTATTGGTTGCTTGCAGGCACCTAGCCTAGAGGTGGCACTCATACCCTGTGTGGAGCGGAAGATAAGTGAGAATGCAAAGGGAGAAGAGAGACTTGAACTAGCATCCCAGAACTACTACAATTGCCTTGAACCGATGGGCTCTGTGTGAGCCAAGAGCCATGAGCCACAAATTTCCCTAACACATGGCAGATCTGAATTGGCTACAAAAGGTAAAATTTTAGCAAATATGTAGATCTTGTAAAATTCATAGTCATTAGAATGGTAATCAGAAAAATTCAATCAAGGTACCCTTTTTCTCACAAAAATTAGTAGAATAACATGGAACCATCATATCAGTCTTTTTATGCTTAAATAACATAGATAAGTAATATGTATAATGCTTATATCATGTGTTATAAATAACAAATGATGGCCTATAATTATGAGAATATGTCACTAAATCTATAATCATGTTTAGAATTCATAGATGTTACATATTACAATGTTGATGCACTAAATCATATAATTTGCTTAATGTAATTACCAAGAGCTAATAACCCTAAAGAAACTATAATAAATATGAAATTAGAAATATTCAGTATAAGCTCATATTAGTATATGAAACCTTATATCAAATTCTGAGATCATGATGATACACATAATTCATGATAATATGGTGATGACTCATAATATACAACCTTGAAACCCTAATTGGAGTAATGCATGTAACTTAGTGTAAATTTGTGCACACAAGTATATGCAACCAAATAATTAAATAATATATCTTAATTTGAAATCTAAGACCAGTAACATTATTACAAGAAGATAAGACAAATAATGATGTGCATATCCTAATAGTCTAACCATAAACCCTAAAATGGACAATTAGGGTTAAGATGATATGTAAGATGATGAGAATCTAATGATGGAACATATCATCTTGTCTTGATCAGGGGTTGAAAAGGATATAGAAGACATCATGAATATGATGATTAGGTTATATTGGTTCAAGGTATGCCCTTACCTCTTACTTGGCCTACTACTTAGTATAGTTGTATTATGTGTGTACAAATACTTGGCATATGATATTGGATGAAATGATTGTTCTTATGTAAAATCTTGCTTTATTTTCCATACTTCTGGCTATGAACACAGGAAACATAATATATTTGTTCCATTATATGTAAGCACTTAAACTCTTTGGTAGTAAAGTGCTGGAAAGTAAGTACTTCATCTCTTTGGTAGTAGAGTACTTGATAGTGACCCAACTCTTTAGTAGTAGATCACATTGTGAAATGATCCAACTCTTTGTAGTAGATCATAAAGGCCTTGATGCATTCAACTCTCATGTAGTAAATGCTTAGATGATATAATAGAAAATATGCCTAAAAGATATGTGTTCTCATTTGTTAATAAACATATGTGTGCAAGTATATCTCTTTTTCTATATCTGTTTATTACTGCCACATATTAGTTTTATCCTATTGCCAAGTCTTATTAATGAGAGGTATATAAAAAGACACGTAGGCGTACTCAGTACAATATTCTTGAATATTGTGTTGATGTGTACCACATATAATCTTTTGTTTAGGTTGTGGATATATGCTCTTCAAGAATCAGTATAGTTGAGAGTTGTGTGACGAGCAGATGTACAAGTGGACCTATTGTCAAAAAGATCCTATTGTAGATGTAGCATTTGTACAAAATGTTTATCATTCAATGTGTAATATTAGATGTTGTAGCAATTAATTTTATAATTATATGTTGAATGGTGAACATGTGTTATATGGTTTTGCTCTTGTTCATGTCCATGTGCTATTTTTGTTTCCTTCTAACTTCCTTTGATTTTCTCCTTCTTAGCCTAGTTTGGGGTGTTTAAATTGTAGTCTCAATGAGGTGAGGTTTCAATTTGGACGTCACACATTAGATTAAGTTTTAGAAAATACAGGGATGTCAAAATAGAGAATTTGAATCAAACATTAGTAAAGATGAATGCATTAGAGTTCATAGTATAATGACACATCCCTTGCTTCTATTATATCATGTAACCCTCTTTCCTTAATCAAACTCATCATCTTCACTTTATTTCATCTAAGTTTCTTATCCTACTCTTATAATTTATAGGTTCATCTGATTCTCTTAACTTTATTTGTTCTAAAAATTCTCCACTTCTATGTACTTGTTGTATACTTAACTCTTATCTCCTATTTTTCTTTGTTTCAAATTGAAGAAAGTGCTTCAATTAATTATATGATTAAGGTCTCTTTATCCATTCTTTCTTGTTCATCTTGTGTGCTATCTACTAATATTTGTTTTGAATCTATATTCCTACCTCCTTTATCCCTAATATAGTTTTTTTTTTATCTGAGGCTCCAAAGTTGGATCTTAGATATTAGTTCCAACTAACTCTTAGTTATTCCAGTCTTTCCCTTATATTTCGATGTATTAGTGTATGTACATTTTCATTACATTTTGAGGTTACCTCTCCATAGATTATTTACTCTTTTTAGATTAATAACTAGGAGTCATTAGATCCTAGTAATGGATTCTGTCCAAAACTGCAGTCCTGAAGCCAAGAGCTATTTAGGACTAACAAACTCCTATTTATGTCAAATATGTGGAAACAATATCCACATAAGGAAAACTTGTTTAAAGATCAGTATTGGTCTATTTAATACTAGGAATGTAAACAATAACTAAAGGAACTTCATAGTGTACAACAATATTAAGGAACCATATGTATTTCAAACACGGAATATCTGAATTCAAATACATATGAGCATTTCTATCGATCTCTAATAAAAGAAAAAATATAAAATAAAAGTTGTATCTCATTCTATCTTTATTCTCTTGTTCCTTTGTTACTTTCTAGTCTTCTGACCCTAAAATTTCTAGGGTTTCTCTCTAGCCCATCCTCCCTTTGCATACCTGGCCTGGACATTTAGATAAGAATAGACAAGGTAGCTTGATACTGGTCAACCTAAGTATTTAGATACCAGGACAAGGTATCCAAATATGCATATCTTCAAAATCTATTGACACATTGCCACCTAACTGCAAACTTATGACTCGAACTTTCTATCATAATGGTCCCTGATGACTCATCCTAAGATCTGATAGCAATTTTTTTCACCCACATCTCATGATAACCACTGATCATGAGATTAGGTCACAAGTTGAAGATTAAACATGGTACAAAGAACACTCTTAAATTTTTTTCTTTAAATTTTGAACTATTTGTTTTCTCACATTCAATCACATAAAATAACTATACAAGGGGATTCAAAACTTGATTACTTTAATAAAATTTCAACAATATAAATATAAATATATATATATATATACATTAATTATTTTTCTAACACTTACATGTACATACAACATGATAATCGTATACATTCTTTATTGTTAACTAATCAAAGTTACACATCATCATTAATGACTCTCTCACTTCTATAGAAGGACCTAGAGTGACAAGGACTGGTTGAACTTAACTAAATTGATACTTAGCGCTTGTGGGAGATCCACTCTGGCATTAACATTCAAATCCACATGGTTTCCCTAAAAATGTGTAAGGGGGTGATCCTACTCTCTCACTGAATGAGCACCTCAACAAATAGTTTAAAGAATTTTAATAATAAAAACAAATATTATTAATCAATTGAATTTAGAGTAGAACAATAATGAGGTATGTAGGAATTATCATTCACAAACATATGTATGGCTAGATACTCTAGGTATCTAAGAGTAAATCAATATCTGAACATACTTGATGAAACACAAAGGGATCTAGCAATTTAGAAACATATAAAGAATAAAGGAATAAGTGTACACACATGACTAATCTCTAATTCATCTTATTAAGCCTTAAACCTACATGAAGTGTACCACAACATGTGAAAGCATCATAGAAAGATACAATATCATTGTACAAGGATTAGAAGTATGCCCGAGTTCTTAAGCCTATTGTCACACACCATTCGAAGAAAACGTTATTAACTGAGCGGAAGTGATCATTAACAGCGGATTACTGAAAAATCACAAAAAATTAAAACCATTTACAAAGAGATCCAAACACAAGAAAACTCTTTTATCAAGAACCACTGTAATTCATTTACATCCTAGTTCATAAGTACATATCTTGTACCACTCCTTCTCGAGGATTACAAGCATCAACTACTTTATTAAAACTATACACAAGCAGCATAAGGACCTCGAGGCATCAAGCCAAAATCTAAGATCAATTCATTCAAAGTACCAACTACTAACTCTGAGGACCTGAGAGTATAGAGACGACATATAGGACTCTCTATACAAAAATATGACATCCAGAGCCTCCACCTAGAATATTATAGCTGTCATTGTTGCTGCTACTGCTCTCCCTCTACTAAAGGGTTTCTGCCCCTTTTTCTGCATCTACCTAAAAAGTTGGATCCCACGGGGGTGAGACAATTGAAAATTGTCCCAGTGAGAGATATAACTCTCCGCCAGAAACATTATTATTGCAGATAAATAGTAATAAACTAAGCAGGAGTTCTTTTATATTAGTAGCAGTATTAATCATTATATGAGCAGAATAGGATAATCTCCTTTCTTAAGGAGAACATGACATCTACCCATGGTAGACTTGTACATCATCTATCTACTTTGCAAGGTATGTAAGGAATCATAAATGTATCATCTATCAACTAAAGTTGCATAAAGAAATGTAACATCAGCCAATGATTTTCACATTCAATCCTTAAGCATACATGCTATACGGATGATTACATTTTACAATCACACTTATGCCTTGAGGAGATGAAGTATACCGCTCATACTCCAATAGACTATTGTGAAGTCAAAGTCAGTTCCATACAAGGTCAATGGAAGAGCTGGCTACCATGACCTCCCTTATCTCAGTTAGTATGAGATTTCATGTAGGACATCTTGTGTCTTTGTTGTGGCATCCAACTTATAAAATAAGATTTTCTTAAGAGGAAGCAAATCATTTGCAGCGTATTACTAAAAATCACTAAAAATGAAAACTTTTTGCAAAGAGATCCAAACATAGAAAATCTCTTTCATCATGGACCAAAGTATAACATTTACATCATGGTTCATAAGTACATAACTTGTACCATCTCTTCTCAAGGATTACAACATCAGCTGCCTTATTACCATTATATACAGGCTGCATAAGAACCTCGAGGCATCAAGCCAAAATCTCGGATCGATTCATTAAAAACACTAACTATAAACTCTGAGGACCTGAGAGTACAGAGACAACACATAGGACTACTATCTATATGACTTGACAGACAGTATCTCCACTTGAGATATTACTATTGTCCCAGATGATGCTATTATTCTTCCTCTTCTATAGGGTTTCTGCCTCTTCGTCCATGTCCATGTCCACCTAAAAACATTGGATCCCACGAGAGTGAGACAATTTTAAAATTGCCCCAGCGGGTCATATAACTATCTGCCAAAACAATGTTATAGCAATTTATTATAATAAAACTGAGCAGGAGTTCTTATATTTTAACAAAAATATTAATCATTGAATGAACATAGTAAAGTAATCTCCTTTCCTAAGGAGAGCATTGCATCTATCCATGATAGAATCATAATTCATCCATCTACTTGTAATGAGCATAAAAGAAATGTAACATCATCCAATGAATTTCCGTATTCAATCCTTAATCAAACATGACATACGGTTGATTACATTTTACAACCACACTTATTCCCTGAGGAGATGAGGTATACCGCTCATACTCCAACCGACCACTGTGAAGTCAAAATCGGTACCATACAAGGTCAAAGGAAGAGCCGGCTTCCAAGACCTCTCACATCTTGGTCAGTGCGAGACCACAAGCAGGACTAGGTCAACTTCTCAATATAGCTATCCAGGGTACACTGGCAACTTCGCTATAGAGTTACAGTGGCATGATGCACTCTCTTCACGATTGAGAGATTTCATGTTTACCTCCATTGATCCGGCATTAGTATCATTGGGAGATGTGTACTGCATCTATCCCAATCATCGGGAGATTCGTGATACATCCATCCCAACACATATAATGAAGGATTGAGAGGTTTAATGTTTACCTTCCATCAGTCTCTTCACCAGGACGTAAGGATATTTTCGCCCATTTACCCCCACATATTCAAAAATATGCGAACTCCGGGTTTTACTGCGGAGCACCCATTTCACCATCACCAAATTACTGACGATGATGGATCTATGGTCATGGATATACATGATATGATTTCACATGATTAATTAAGTACATTAGCATATTCTTTTAGCATCATCCAAGTTCTCAAGCATAACTTATTCAGACAAATGCTACAAAGAAACATGTACTATTTTCATTAATCACTTCTCAATCTTTATAAGACATTGGGACCTCAGTCCATCATTTCATTTCTTGAAAGTTCACATCTCTCAACAACATCATTATCATATTTATTAAATCTGGGTATTCATACCCTTAGTTCATCACTAATCACTGTTACCACTTGTTAGGTAACTATTACCTCTAGGTTCTTAGACTGAGGTATACATGATACTTGTTACACAAGCATCACCCATGGCTCATAAGGCCCATCAATATTGTCATTATATAAAAGTCATAGCTCAAATCTGGCTATGATCATCACTTCAGGATGTCTGCATGATTAATAGACATGATGACAGTCATAAAAGTCACTTATCACATCATGTGATACAATAGTAACACCACCATTCCTTTATCAGGATTAGGGTTTACTGTCAAATAGGATTTTCCATTCCATTACCCAATTTAGGGTTAGGATATCCCATTTCTCATTAGTTAGGGTTTCATGTTTACATCATTAGTTCAACCCCAATATATTTCTCCACCCCTCTAGGATCATTCAAAACTATCATAAGTATTTACTCATGATCATTACTTTCATCATATATCATTTATGAATATCAATTCAAGGTATGAGTTCACCTCTCAATCTTCCCATGGTATGTTTATAGCATACCCATTATCTTGGCTTAACCCATTTCTCATAGTGTTTAGCCAACACTTATCCAAGTGCATTGCTTATCCAAGTATGTTGGATTAAGATGCATCAAGGTATATCTACACCGAAATGCTAAATGTGATATCTATCATGTCTTGATGTGTCACTTTTCTCATTACTTCCAACTTACATAAGTTAATCAACTGACCTTGTATTAAGGTATTTCCCTCTTAATACTTTAACCACTAACCTATCACCTTTATCATGTAGTACATAGGTAACCCATTTGAATTTTTACAATTATCTTTAATGATACAGACTTATTTCAAGTTAAGGCATTGCTTGCTATAAGGTTACCTATGACTAATCCCTTTTAGGTACTTCCCTTATCAATATACTAATTAACTATTTCATTATTAGGATTAAGTCTCCCATACCATCACCCATTATTAGGGTTTAGGGTTTCACACACTATCATACTTCATTAGGGTTAGGATTGCATATATAGCATCACCCATTTTTAGACTTCCACATCACATTACCCATAATTAGGGTTTACTATTCATCCCAACTAGGGTTTCTCATGGCATCACCCTCAATTAGGGTTTCTCATGAAATCAACCTCAATTGGGGTTTCTTATGGAATTACCCTCAATTAGGAATTCTCTTGGAATTACCCTCAATTAGGGATTCTCATGGAACTGCCCTCAATTAGGGATTCTCATGGAATCAACTTCAATTAGGTATTCTCATGGAATCAACCTCAATTAGGGATTCTCATGGAATCAACCTCAATTAGGGATTCTCATGGAATCAACCTCAATTAGGGATTCATGAAGTATCTTCTCAAATTAGGGTTTTTCATGATGTTACTCTGAATTGGAATTTCCCATATTATTACTATGGTCTAGAGTTACACCATTACCCTAGATTAGGGTTACATCTCATATTGTCTAAATTAAGGTTAGGGCTCAACAACCTTCTTGATTAAGGTTTCATGATCTCTTTATTAAGGATCATACCCTAATTGCTTAATCATTCATGTTGAAGGTGTTGAGGCTTATCCATTACATGGTTATTCTACATGTATAGATTCCTCTCTCTCTCTCACTCTCTTTAGGATATTGACTATGTCAAACTTGGTTATATTAGATCAACCAACCCTTCAATTAAGTACATTCAATTAGGGTTGACATAATGTATTGAAATATAGCTTGCTTAATGCTTCAAGGGATAGCTCATCTAAGGTTACCAATTACTTGGTACCTTTAAGGTACAACCCTAGAAGTTATCTTTGAGACAATTCAATAACAATTATAAGGTCAATTGATCCTTCATCACATTGATTTATTAATTGATTTCATCACACTAAATCATCAAACGATCTTGACCTTTTAATCTCTAAACGGTTTGAAACTGTTTTGGAAAATTGCCCTTGAAATCGAATGAGCTTGGGTCTCCAAACGGTTTGGGACCGTTTGGACCCAATCGGTCTTGAGACCATTTGGTCCAAACCATCTCAAAACCGAATGGACCAAAAAGTCCTTTCAACACTTAGAAGATTCATGATTTCAATGGATGAACCAATTATCAATTGAGTCCTTGATTTATTTATCACTTGAAATATCGAATCAACCTTCAATTAGACCATCAATTAGGGTTTTGAACCCAATTGATCTAGGATTTCAAGTCAAGGAACCTTCAATTGGAATTGAATAGCCATCAATGATCAACATTGTGGAATTGATTCCATTGCAACTAATGAATCATCATCAAATTTTTGATATGACCAAACCCCAAACCGTCTTGAGGTCGTTTGGATGACCTCCAAACGGTATTGAGACCTTTTTCCCCATTCCATCCTTGAAATTTATGAAATTCAAAAGGATCTGGGTCGCTAGATTGATCATCAAATCTGCAATTGATTGCATTTCAATTTGGTATCTTTGGACCTTCAAATACTCAACCATACTTAACCCTAGACCTACAAATGGTCTTGTTTGACCTCCAAACGGTCTTGAGACCGTTTGGGTGACCTTCAAATGGTCTTGAGACCGTTTGGGCTAAGTCAACCCAAAAATCTCAATTATGCAAATTGAAAATCAGCACTTAACCCAATTAGGGTTTCTATTTGGAAGATTGTCCATATGTTGAATTAATCAATTGGAGTCATTGGATTATCATCCAAGATACACTCGGGTTATGACCTCAAATGGTCAACCCATACAAATGGTCAACTCTTCTAAATGGTTTGGGGTCTAAATCTCCAAACGGTTTGGAAACCGTTTGGTATCCAAACAGTTTGGTGAAACGGTTTGGACCAAACCATTGAAATTGTTTCCCATTGATATTTGGGGAGGTGTGTGTTTATGATGATGTTATCATCATCAAACTCTAAACCCACGAAAATTTCTGTGATTTTCATGATGGTTCCATTAATTTGATCGAATGAATTCCAAGGAGAATAAATGCTCAACAATTGATTAAGGAATTGAATGCAACAACAATAGTAAGGGTTCAAGTTATAAAACCTGCCTCCAATTGAGCTCCAAAGCTTCAAGATCACGTCAAAAATGGTGGATGCAACTCCTTTCACTATCCCAAGGCTCGTCCTCAAGCTTTGAGTGAAAAGGAATGGTTAGATTTGAAGAGGGGATCAAGATAAGAAGAATTCATGCATTGATTTTCAATTTTCACCATGGATTAAAGGTGAAAGAAGGTTAAGAAGCTTACCAACAGGTTGGGGGTCATCCTCCTGATCCTCCAAAGCTCCTTTGGTCGTTTTCCAGCAAGGGAAAGAAGTGGATTCCGAAAAAGCCTTTGGTTTGGCTTGTAAAGGGTGTTTTTATAAGAAAATCAATGAGAGAGAAAATGCCATATAAAAATCATTTAATTCCAAAATTAGTGCCACCTCTTCCTCCTCAAAGCCGTGCATGCAAACATATCTTCCTTATATCCAAATTCCCTTCCATTATCCATGAATTAATGGAAAAGAAATTAAGCACCTTAAACATATTATACTAATATCCATAAGTGAGTGGATATTTCTTTTCCTTATAATAAGGTGAGTGGTTTCTTCACCTCCATAGGATATTTTCATTGCCTTTTCAAGATACAAGGACGTCCAAACTTTTTTGTTTTCAACCAACACAATTTTGGTTGAAGGGTAATCCAATTAATATATTTCTTTTTGCATTAAATTGAATTAAAGTTCCATTTATGCTTAAATCTTGATTATTTTAATATCAAGATTCTCTCTCCTCCAAATTAATTCAAATGAGGCGCCTATCTTATTTTATTTTCTCTACATGATGACAAGAAATATTAGGGACCTTATTGAAGTGGTAATTTGCATATTGAACCCTGGTTTTAGGTAAATTGCACATTAAACCAAAACTAGGTTTTAATGCACAAACAATTCTTTGTCAACTCTTTCTTGGTACTCAGGCTTTCATAAGCCACACCTCTGCATTATTTTCATTCTCATGATGCCAAAATACTTGAGGAACATTTATCAAGTAACATATGCAAGTTAACCCCTTAAATTGGGTAATTTACACATTAGTCCAAAATAAGCAAACATTGCTTCAACATTAAACAAACAGGACCAAAATTGAAACATAAGTTCCTCTTGAGCCTTAATTACTTTTCACCAAATAAAATTAAGGATTTAATTAGCTTGCTTAAGCAATATTTCCAAGGTTAAGGCATAACCCAGGTCAGGGATGTTACAAATTATAAACCCCTAACAAGGATTTCGTCCCCAAAATCCCAGATAAAGGAAGACAGATATTATTCATTCATCATACTATCTAGTCTCCACATAACATTTCATTGTTATGGAGACACCATAAAGATTTGATCAACACCAAGTTATTCCACACAAGTTTATCATGGAATGGTTCACATGGAACACATACTCCACTATCCTTTTATCATTGACTATGGAGTTAGTTCTGTGCCAGGTAACACTTTCCTTATTTTACCATTTCATGTGACAGATTCTTGTTTCTTAGGTGTCTCCCATGCTCCTTAATTAATTCAACATTTCACTTTCAAGATCACAATTATATTTTGTCACCCATTTGGAATTATAAATCTTTTCATTCGATTGTGCCATCTCATCTGGTGACACAATACTAAATTTTCTTATTACTTGTACTAATTATCTCATTAGTTGTACATTCTCTTATTATAAGGAGAGGTCACTTATCAACTAAGAATTATTTTAAGGATATCTTTATTTGTTATGTTTATGCAAAGCATAAACCCCTAACATGTGATGTTCATACTATTTTACATGATTAATCTGATTTCATGGTTGACCATTCCAGGTAGACAACATAAACCATCTGACATTTTTTAGATACCAGAATTTCTTACCTTGGTATCTATCACATGTGTTGAAAACACATCACATATTTATCTTCCTTTCATCTTGGGACATTACTTGTTACATATATCTTCACACTGGAACCAAAGTCCAAGGTAAACTGATACTTTTCTAAGTATCCATCACATGAAAATTTTTATCTTATGCACATCAAGTGTCCCAAGATTCACTCGATTGCCATGTCCTTGAAAGGAAAGGAAACAAGGAATCATATTCCTCTTATAATTTCATGTATTTTCAACTATTCATGAAACATTTACTCTGTTCTCATCCTAAGTTCCTTGCCCTCAGCATAGGAATTTATAAAGATGATCACATAACATTATTCCTTTCTTTGTTATTATCTAACATATTCATGAGAATCTTATGGTCTCATCAAATTCCCATCTCCTCATTATGGGAAAAGATCATTATTATACTTATAAACTTTATTGGACAGGGATCACCTCCCTTGTTCCTATTCCTATTTTATGAGGAGTATACTTTTATTTCCTCATACACACATACTCATCTGAGATTATCTTAGATTTCTTTTTCTTATAGTTAGGATATGACACATTTATCTGTACCATATTCTAATTTCATGATACTCATTAGATTGTCTCAGAATGACTACTTGATCAGAGCAATCAAAAAGATGACAATCTAAGGGTTTCCATACTCACTTTATCATCAATAATTGTATACCTGGCCAGGGTATATAAATACTGAGATTAAGTAGTATGCACTTTGTATACTATCATATTCCTTCCTTTTCATATTATCATAAGCATAAGATTTAACATTCCTAGATTTTATCCAGACATCTCTTCTATACCTCATCCTTTTTCATAGAGATAAGAACAATATGAAACATCTATAATATTTCTGTACAAAAATATAAGTCTTCATATGATCATTCAAGGAAAGCTCAATCAAATACTTTCTCAATCTAACTCATGGAATCATAAAAAGACATATTAAAATGATATTATTTTGTCTGACCTGTCATGATTCGTGGATGGTTCACTACCTCAGGCTGACTCTGCCTCAGAGGTTGATTCATCATAACGTTTCTGGTTGAGCAATCTCTTTCTAGATGTCCTACCTATCTACATTGGTAACAAGTTCTGAGCTCTAGATGTGGTCTAGAAGGTTCTTTACCCTTTCCAAGTAGCCATTGCCTTGGTGTACTAGGATCTGGTTGTACTGGTGGTACCAAAAACGTCTTCCTTTTGGAACTGCTAGGCCTCTGTTCCTGAGTTTGGATAGGCCTTTTCTCAATCATCACCTTATTTTTCTTCTCTGGGCAATACCTTCTGATATGTCTAGGTTTCCTACACATGTGACAGACCCTGATTCCAGGTTGTATATTATTCCTTCCATCATTATTCATTACTCCAACATGTTGATGTTGAGCAAGAGTCCTATTGGAGTTCAAAACTTCATCATTGGGGGCTGGTAGTCTAGGTTGCATTGCTAATGCACGATCTACTATATGCACCATGCTTATCCTAAATTGCTGAAACAGAGTAGAGAAAGCTGGGCTCTCTATCATGGCTAGGTCAAACTGGGGATGTGCAGGTATATGTTCTTATCTGCTCTGATCCCCTGTACCTCTTCTTGGTGCACCATTGCTTCTTTCTACAGCATATTCCTCATGTGACCCAGCCATCTTCAAGTTCTTCTTCTCCTATATGAGCAGAAGATACTATCAGATACACTGGAAGACACTTAGAACAGACTCTACTACCTTAATCCTATGTCTCTATAGACTTAGCAAACCTAGAGCTCTGATACCACTAAATTTGTGGCGTCCAACTTTTAAAACAAGATATTCTTAAGCGGAAGCGAATCATTTGCAGCGGATTACTAAAAATCACTAAAAATTAAAACTTTTTGCAATTAGATCCAAACATAGAAAATCTCTTTCATCATGGACCAAAGTATAACATTTATATCATGGTTCATAAGTACATAAATTGTACCATCTCTTCTCGAGGATTACAACATCAGCTGCCCTATTACCATTATATATAGGCTTCATAAGAACCTCGAGGCATCAAGCCAAAATCTCAGATCGATTCATTAAAAACACTAACTATAAACTCCGAGGACATGAGGGTACAGAGATGACACATAGGACTACTATCTATATGACTTGACAGACAGTAACTCCACTTGAGATATTACTGTTGTCCCATACGTTGTTGTTGTTCTTCCTCTGCTATAGGGTTTCTGCCTCTTCGTCCACGTCCACCTAAAAACATTGGATCCCACGGGGGTGAGACAATTGTAAAATTGCCCCAGCGGGAGATATAACTCTCCACCAAAACATTTTATAGCAATTTATTATAATAAAATTGAGCAGCAGTTCTTATATTTTAACAACAGTATTAATCTTTGAATGAACATAGTAAAGTAATCTCCTTTCCTAAGGAGAGCATTGCATCTATCCATGATAGAATCATAATTCATCCATCTACTTGTAATGAGCATAAAAGAAATGTAACATAAGACAATGAATTTCTGTATTCAATCCTTAATCAAACATGCTATACGGCTGATTACATTTTACAACCACACATATGCCCTGAGGAGATGAGGTATACCGCTCATACTCCAACCAACCACTGCAAAGTCAAAATCGGTACCATACAAGGTCAAAGGAAGAGCCGGCTTCCAAGACCTCTCACATCTCGATCAGTGTGAGACCACAAGCACGACTAGGTCAACTGCTCAATATAGCTTTCCAGGGTATACTGGAAACTTTGCTATAGAGTTACAGTGGCGTGATGCACTCTCTTCATGATCGAGAGATTTCATGTTTACCTCCATCGAACTGGCATTAGTATCATTGGGAGATGTGTACTGCATCTATCCCAATCATAGGGAGATTTGTGATACATCCATCCTGACACATATAATGAAGAAATGAGAGGTTTAATGCTTACCTTCCATCAATCTCTTCACCAGGACGTAAGGATATTTTTGCCCATTTACCCCCACATATTAAAAAATATGCGAACTTCAGGTTTTGCCATGGAACACCCATTTCACTATCACCAAATTACTGACGATGATGGATCTATGGTCCGGTCTCTACATGATATGATTTCACTTGATTAATTAAGTACATTAGCATATTCTTTTAGCATCAGCCAAGTTCTCAAGCATAACTTATTCAGACAAATGCTACAAAGAAACATGTACTATTTTCATTAATCACTTCTCAGTCTTTATAAGACATTGGGATCTCAGTCCCTCATTTCATTTCTTGAAAGTTCACATCTCTCAACAACATCATTATCATATTTATTAAATCTGGATATTCATACCCTCAGTTCATCACTAATCACTGTTACCACTTGTTAGGTAACTATTACCTCTAGGTTCTCAGACTGATGTATACATGATACTTGTTACACAGGCATTACACATGGCTCACAAGGCCCATCAACATTGTCATTATATAAAAGTCATAGCTCAAATCTGGCTATGATCATCATCTCAGGATGTCTACATGATTAATAGACATGATGACAGTCATAAAAGTCACTTATCACATCATGTGATACAATAGTAAAACCACCATTCCTTTATCAGGATTAGGGTTTACTATCAAATAGGATTTTCCATTCCATTGCCCAATTTAGGGTTAGGATATCCCATTTCTCATTAGTTAGGGTTTCATGTTTACATCATTAGTTCAACCCCAATATATTGCTCCAACCCTCTAGGAGCATTCAAAACTATCATTAGTATTTACTCATGATCATTACTTTCATCATATATCAATTATGAATATCAATTCAAGGTATGAGTTCACCTCTCAATCATCCCATGGTATGTTTATATCATACCCATTATTTTGGCTTAACCCCTTTCTCATAGTGTTTAGCCAACACTTATCCAAGTGCATTGAATTCATTACACCTTCATTGTAATAATTACATAACACACACTTCTTGTGTTTCTTATCCAAGTATGTTGGATTAAGATGCATCAAGGTATATCAACCCTGAAATGCTAAATGTGATATCTATCATGTCTTGATGTATCACTCTTTTCATTACTTCCAACTTACTTAAGTTAATCAGTTGACATCAGGTTTTGGTGGCCAGCTCTGGATGGGGAGTTCACAGTGAGATCAGCTCACTGGCTAGGTTCTCTTGGGAGGCAACACACTATAGCACACAAATCCCAGCTGGGAGAGCACCTATGGAGGTAGATATGGAGAAGTGGGCTTGCACCGAAGGCAGTACACTTCATGTGGAGGGTGGGAACTAGAAGCTTAGCAACAATGGGCAGGCTATATGACAGACAGTGCATCACGGATGGACATTGCCCACTTTTCTATTCAGAACGTGAATCTATTCCCCACATGCTACTCAGATGCCCGAGTGCTGTCGAGTTATGGAAGCAAGCTACACCTCACGCAAGAGACATGGCAGAGCACATGAAGGACCTCAATGTCACGGAGGTTGTGTCCTCCATCATGGATACTGAAGACACTGACCAGTGGGTGGAGTTAGTCGCTACAGCGTGGGTGGACTAGACGTTGTGGAACAGCAGGGACTTCCGGAAGTAAAACCCGAACGGACCAGCAATCAAAGAAAGGTTGCACGCTTTGTTGCGTGATCACAACAGACTGACGGCACAACCGGGAAGGGGAGTGGAAGCAGGAGCGGGCAGGAGCAGCGAGGATGGGTGGATGGCGCCGACGGTGGGGAGGCTTAAACTCAATATTGATGCGTCGGTGGGTGAGGATGGGATGGTCGCGGCGGGCATAGTTATCTGAGATGGTGAGGGTAAAATCCATGGCATACGAGGTAAAAGATGGGAAGGGATGAAAGACGTAACCATAGAGAAAGCCTTGAGCCTTCGGGAAGCAGTACGGTGGGCGGTGGAGCATGTCTGGGTCAATGTAGAAATTGAGACGGATTCGTAGGTGGTGGCATCAGCTTTCCAGAAACCAGTAAAGAGAAGAGATTACTTGGGAGGCATACTGGAGGATATTAGGCTTCTTCAAGCCAATTTTAGTTTTTTCTCTATTCTTTTTAAGAGTCGTAGGAGTAATAGACTAGCTAACGCTATCACTAGCAATGCTCGTAGAGGGTCTGCTTTTTCTTTTGAGTTTGTCTCTTCTTTTCCTGATGTGTATTTGATCATGGCCCAGGCCGATTGGTCTGGTTAAATAGATATGGAAAGACACCTTCAAAAAAAAGTTAATCAACTGACCTTGTATTAAGGTATTTCCCTCTTAATACTTTAACCACTAACCTATCACCTTTATCATGTAGTGCATAGGTCACCCATTTGAATTTGTAATATTATCTTTAATGATACAAACTTATTTCAAGTTCATGCATTGCTTGTTATAAGGTTACCTATGACTAATTGCTTTTAGGTACTTCCCTTATCAATATACTAATAACTATTTCATTATTAGGATTAGGTCTCCCATACCATCACCCATTATTAGGGTTTAGGGTTTCACACACTATCATACTTCATTAGGGTTAGGATTGCATATAGCATCACCCCTTTTTAGACTTTCACATCACATTACCCATAATTAGGGTTTACTATTCATCCCAACTAGGGTTTCTCATGGCATCACCCTCAACTACAGTTTCTCATGAAATCAACCTCAATTAGGGTTTATTATGGAATTAGCCTCTATTAGGGATTCTGATGGAATTACCCTCAATTAGATATTCTCATGGAACTACCCTCAATTAAGGATTCTCATGGAATCAACCTCGATTAGGGATGCTCATGGAATCAACCTCAATTTGGGATTCTCATGGAATCAACCTCAATTAGGGATTCTCATGGAATCAATCTCAATTAGGGATTCATGAAGTATCTTATCAAATAAGGGGTTTTCATGATGTTACTCTGAATTGGGATTTCCCATATTATTACTCTGGTTTAGAGTTACACCATTACCCTAGATTAGGGTTACATCTGATATTGTCTAAATTAAGGTTAGGGCTCAACAACCTTCTTAATTAAGGTTTCATGATCTCTTTATTAAGGATCATACCTTAATTGCTTAATCATTCATGTTGAAGGTGTTGAGGCTTATCCATTACATGCTTATTCTACATGTATGGATTCCTCTCTCTCTCTCTCACTCCCTTTAGGATATTGACTATGTCAAGCTTGGTTAGATTAGATAAACCAACCCTTCAATTAAGTACATTCAACTAGGGTTGACATATAATGTATTGAAATATAGCTTGCTTAATGCTTCAAGGAATAGCTCATCTAAGGTTACCAATTTCTTGGTACCTTAAAGGTACAACCCTAGAAGTTATCTTTGAGACAATTCAATAACAATTATAAGGTCAATTGATCCTTCATCACATTGAGTCATTAATTGATTTGATCACACTAAATCATTAAATGATCTTGACCTTTTAATCTCTAAATGGTTTGAAACTGTTTGGGCAAATTGCCCTTGAAATGGAATGAGCTTGGGTCTCCAAACAGTTTGGGACCGTTTGGTTTAAACCATCTCAAAACTGAATGGACCAAAAAGTCGTTTCAACACTTACATGATTCATGATTTCAATGGATGAACCGATTATCAATTGAGTCCTTGAGTTATTTATCACTTGAACTATTGAATCAACCTTAAATTAGACCATCAATTAGGGTTTTGAACCCAATTTATCTAGGATTTCAACTCAAGGAACCTTCAATTAGGGATTGGAATCGAATAGCTAGCCATCAATGATCAACATTGTGGAATTGATTCCATTGCAACTAATGAATCATCATCAAACTTTTGATATGACCAAACCCCAAACGGTCTTGAGGTCGTTTGGATGACCTACAAATGGTCTTGATACCGTTTTCCCCATTCCATCCTTGAAATTTGTGAAATTCAATAGGATCTGGGTCATTGGATTGATCATCAAATCAGCAATTGATTGCATTTCAATTTGGTATCTTTGGACCTTAAAATACTCAACCATACTTAACCCTAGACCGCTAAAAACGGTCTTGGTTGACCTCCAAACAGTCTTGAGACCATTTGGGTGACCTCAAAATGGTCTTGAGACCGTTTGGGCTAAGTCAACCCAAAAATCTCAATTATCCAAATTGAAAATCAACACTTAACCCGATTAGGGTTTCTATTTGGAAGATTGTCCATATGTTGAATTAATCAATTGGAGTCATTGGATCATAACCCAACATACAATAGGGTTCTGATCTCAAATGGTCAACCCATCCAAATGGTCAACTCTTCTAAACAGTTTAGGGTCCAAATCTCCAAACGGTTTGGAAACTGTTTGGTCTCCAAACAGTTTGGTGAAACTGTTTGGACCAAACCATTGAAACTGTTTGCCATAGATATTTGGGGAGGTATGTGCTTATGATGATGTTATCATCATCAATCTCTAAACCCACGAAACTTTCTGTGATTTTCATGATGGTTCCATTAATTTGATTGAATGAATTCCAAGGAGAATAAATGATCAACAATTGATTAAGGAATTGAATGCAATAACAATAGTAAGGGTTCAAGTTATAAAACCCAACTCCAATTGAGCTCCAAAGCTTCAAGCTCACGTCAAAAATGGTGGATGCAACTCCATTAACTATCCCAAGGCTCTTCCTCAAGCTTTGAGTGAAAAGGAATGGTTAGATTTGAAGAGGGGATCGAGATAAGAAGAATTCATATATTGATTTTCAATTTTCACCATGGATTCAAGGTGAAAGGAGGTTAAGAAACTTACCAACAGGTTGGGGGTCGTCCTCCTGATCCTCCAAAGCTCCTTTGGTCGTTTGCAAGCAAGGGAAAGAAGTGGATTCTGAAAAAGCCTTTGGTTTGTCTTGTTAAGGGTGTTTTTATAAGAAAATCAATGAGAGAGAAAATGCCATATAAAAATCATTTAATTCCAAAATTAATGCCACCTCTTCCTCCTCAAATCCGTGCATGAAAATTTATCTTACTTATCTCCAAATTACCTTCCATTATTCATGAATTAATGGAAAAGAAATTAAGCACCTTACACATATTATACTAATATCCATAAGTGAGTGGATATTTCTTTTCCTTATAAGAAGGTGAGTGGGTTCTTCACCTCCTTAGGATATTTTCATTGCCTTTGCAAGGCACAAGGACGTCCACACTTGTGTATTTTCAACGAACACAATTTTGGTTGAAGGGTAATCCAATCAATATATTTCTTTTTGCAATAAATTGAATTAAAGTTCCATTTATGCTTAAATCTTGATTATTTTAATATCAAGATTCTCTCTCCTCCAAATTAATTCAAATGAGGTGCCCCTCTTATTTTATTTTCTCTACATGATGCCAATAAATATTAGGGACCTTATTGAAGTGGTAATTTGCATATTGAACCGTGGTTTTGGGTAAATTGAACATTACACCAAAACTAGGTTTTAATGCACAAACATTGCTTTATCAGCTCTTTCTTGGTTCTCAGGCTTTCATAATCCATACATCTGCATCATTTTCATTCTCATGATGCCAAAATACTTGAGGAACATTTATCAAGTAACATCTGCAAGTTAACCCCTTAAATTGGGTAATTTGCACATTAGTCCAAAATAAGCAAACATTGCTTCAACATTATACAAACAGGACCAAAATTGAAACCTAAGTTCCTCTTGAGCCTTAATTACTTTTCACCAAATAAAATTAAGGATTTAATTAGCTTGCTTAAGCAAAACTTCCAAGGTTAAGGCATAACCCAGGTCAGGGATGTTACATCTGCTAAATAGCTTTCGAGGGTATACTGGCAACTTCTCTATAGAGTTATAGCCCATAGCATATAACCTTTATAGGATATGGCCCATAGCCAATTCCTGGTATTATGTAGTTATGGCCCGTAGCCATACTCTTATTGGGATATGGCCCGTAGCCAATGCTTGGTATTATGGAGTTATGGCCCGTAGCCATACTCTTATTGGGATATGGTCTATAACCATTCCTGTGCATGGGATATGGCCCGCAGTCATTCCTATGAGGCATAAGGATATATTCACCCATTAACCCCACATATTCAAAAATATGCGGCTTTCGGGTTATGTCGCGGAGCAACCTGTTTCACCATTCAGCAAATTCTGATGTTGATGGATCTATGGCTAGGGCACTACATTATGAGATTTCACTTGATTAATTAAGTGTATTACCATATTATTTTAGCATCAGTCAAGTTTCAAACAAGAATCATTATAACAAATGCTACACAGAAAGGTATAATTCAACAATCAA
Source organism: Alisma plantago-aquatica (assembly GCA_963693085.1). Classification (NCBI taxonomy): domain Eukaryota; kingdom Viridiplantae; phylum Streptophyta; class Magnoliopsida; order Alismatales; family Alismataceae; genus Alisma; species Alisma plantago-aquatica. Next base: position 472,335,260 of record OY856410.1, read on the forward strand.
GTACTTTTCAAAACTTTATAAAACATTGGGATCTCAATCCCTTATCACATCATGGACATTCTCATCCCTTAACATCTCATCATCATGATTATGGAATATGGGTATTCAAACCCTTAGTTCATCAAAGAATACTTATTACCACTTATCAAGTAACTAATACCTTCAGGTCATCTGACCAAGGTAAACATGATACTTGCTACACAATCATCTCACATGGCTCACAAGGCCCATTTAGTCTCGTGTCACCTCTTATTAGGAAACAAAGCAAATAATGGCTCACAAGGACCATACAACATTTACATAATTAACTCATCATAGCTCATACCTGGCTATGCTCATCATCTCATGATTACCTACATGATCATTACATGATAACAGTTATATCAATTACATATCATCACTATGCAATGTAAGAGTAGCATCATTATTCCCTCATTTAGGGTTAGGATTTCCCTTACATATCATCACCCTTCATTAGATTTAGGGTTCTCCAAATATTAACCATTTAGGTTCTCAAGATCATATTATTAATGATCAATCCCTAATTCACTGCTCCACATAGCTTGGAGCCAACATTGATAACATAAGTATTCAATCATGCGTATTTATTCTCATCATTTATCATTAAATGAAATATCAACACAAGATATGAGTTACTCTCTCAACCTTACCATAATATGGTTACATCATACTTTATTAACATGGCTTAACCTTTTCTTAAGGTATGTTAGCCTACATTTATCAAAGTGCATTATATCTCAATGTCACAATTGACATGACACACTTCAGGTGTTACCTATCCAAGTATATTGGATTTAGAATACATTAAGGTGTATTAGTCTTAAGGTGTTGGATGTGATATCTATCATTTCTTGATGTATCACTTCACTCACCACCTTTATCTTAAACTCATCAACTTATCTTGTATTAGGGTATCACCCATCCTAATATTTCATGCACCAGTTCATCACATTTATCATGTAATGTATTGGTCAAAAGTCACTTATTTGAAATATGCAACCATTGTCAATGATATGGACTCATCTCGAGTTAAGGCATTATTGATATAAGGCCATCCATTAACAACCACCTTAGGTGTTTCACTTATCAATATATTAATCACTATTCCATTATTAGGGATAGGATTTCCCATCTTTATCAAGTAGGGTTTACATAACGTCACCCTATATTTGGGTTTCACATAGCATCACCCTAGTTTAGGGTTATACCATTACCCTAGATTAGGGTTTCACCTAACATTGCCCTAATTTAGAGTTAGGGCTCATCAACCTTCTCAATTAGGGTTTCATGATCTCTTTATTAAGGATCATACCCTAACTACATATTTTATTCATGTTGAAAGTATTGAGACTTATCCACTACAAGATTATCATACATTTATGAATTCCTCTCTCTCATCCTCTGTAGGATGTTGATTTCTTCAAGATTGATTATATTAAGTCAACCTTTCATTCAAGTACATACGTTTAGGGTTAGCATAATGTATTGATATATTGCTTTCATAAGAATCAAAGGTTAACCTTTCTAAGGATACTGATCACCCCAGTACCTTAAAGGTACAACCATTGTAATTATCTTTGAGGTACATTATTAACAATCATAGGGTTAATTGATCTTTCATAGCTCTGAGGCTATTAGGTCTCCAAACGGTTTACATACTTTTGAACCTTCAAACGGTTTTAAGATGTTTGACCTTCAAACGGTCTTGAGGTGCTTGGCCTCCAAACGGTCTTGATCCACATCTTCAATCGGTCTTAAGACCGTTAGACCATCAAACGGTCTTGATCTTACAATCCCTAAATGGTTTGAGACTGTTTGAATTAAATATAATTAACCCCAAATGGTTTGAAAACAAATAAGCAACTCATCATTGAAAGTGATTGAACATCAAACGGTTTGAGACCATTTTCCCTCCAAATGGTCTGAAGACCATTTGATCCCAAATAGTCTCAAGACCGTTTGGAATCAAATGGTCTCAATACCATTTGGTCCAAACCAACTTGAAACCGAAAGGGTCATTTAGGGTTTCCTTCAATCAATCAATTGATTTTAGGGTTTGCACTCATTGAATCATCCAATATTGAGACCATTGAAAGTACATCAAACTACAACCCTTGGATCTTCATCCATCCATAACTTCACTTGACCTCAAACGGTCTTGAGATCGTTTGACCTCAAATGGTCTTGAGACCGTTTGAGCCAATCAACATTGAAATTGATTCAATCGATTTTGGGTTTCAACCAAATCAATCCAATTAGGGTTTGTAATCAATGGATCACCCATTCTTGAATCCATTAAATCAATTTAAGCCATTGGCTCTTCATTATTAACATTAGCAAATAGACTCCATATGGTTTTGAAGTTCAATTTACCCATTCGATCTTGAGATCCATTGCCCAATCGGTTTTGAACTCAATTACCCATTCAATCTTGAAGTCAATTACCCATTCGGTCTTGAACTCAATTATCCATTTGGTTTTGAAGTAAATTACCCATTCGGTCTTGGGTTTAATTACCCATTCAGTCTTGGGTTTAGTTACCCATTCAATCTTGGGTTTAATTACCCATTCGATCTTGAAACTGAATCAACTCAATCGGTTTTGAAACTGAATTAGTTCAATCGGTTTTTAAACTGAATTAGCTCAACTGGTTTTGAAAACCATTTTCCCATTCCTTTGTTGAGCTGTATGATTAAGATGACATCATCATCTTCAAGCTTCAAACCCTCGAAATCAATTGTGATTCTTATAGTGATTTCAACAACTAATCAAAAGGAAAAATCGAGAAGGAAGAAAAGTTCAACACATGATAATAAATTACAAGCAATAATGACATTTAAGGGTTCAAGTTATATAATCCACCTTCAAAATTGGATCCAAGCTTCAAGATTCACGTTCTCAATGGTTAATGAAGCTTCCTCAAATTCCAAAGTCTCATCCTCAAGTCTTTGACTCAAATGAATGGCTAAGGTTGAAGATTGAATGAAGAAAAGAAGAAATTAAGCATTGAATCTCGATTTCCACCATGAAATCAAGGTTGAAGATGACTATGGAGCTTACCTACCGGTTGGGGCATGTCCTCCTATTTCTCCTAAACTCCCTTGTGCATGTACAAAGCAAGGAAAGAAAAAGGAATCGAAAAAGCCTTTCATGTGGATTGAAAATGGGATGTATATAAGGGAATTTCAATGAGAGAGAAAGTGATAAATAATTCCTTCAACTCCCAAAATTGGTGCCACATACTCCCCTCCATCCCTTTCATACGAATCCATCTCCCCCACCTTGTAATTTCTCTTCATTATCCATGAATTAAAGAAAACAAATTAAGCACCTTAATTAATATAATAATAATATCCAAAACTGAGTGGATATTACTTTTCCTTTTACTAATGTGAGTGGACTCTCCACTCACTTTAGATATTTTGTTGCATTTGCAAGGCAAAAGTACGTCCACACATATACAAATTCAACCATCTCATTTTTGGTTGAAGGGCAATTCTATTAATATATTTATTTTTGCATTAAATTGAATTAGGGTTTCAATTATGCTTAAATCTTGATTATTTTAATATCTAGATTCTCTCTCCTCCAAAGAGATTCAAATTAGATGCCCCTCTGATTTTTTGTCTCTAATTAATACCAAGAAACATTAGGGACTCTTTAGAAGTGGTATTTTGCATATTGAACCCTAGTTTTTGGGTAAATTGCACATTGCACCAAAACTAGGTTTTAATGCACAAACATTTCTTAATAAGCTCTTTCTTGGTGCTCAGGATTTCACAAGTCATACCTCTACAACATTCTCATTATTATGATGCTTCAAAACTTGAGGAACATTTTATCATGTAATATTTGCAAGTTAACCCCTCAACTTCAGTAATTTGCACTTTAGTCCAAAACTAGTAAAACATTGTTTCATCATTATTCAAAAAGGACTAAAATTGAAACATAAGTTCCTCCTGAGCCTTAGTTATTTTTCAAAAGATAAGAGAAAGCATATAATTATATTTCTTAAACAAAACATCTAGAGTTAAAGCATAACTCAGGTCGGGGATGTTACACCTATACTCTCATCAGCCCTATCTATAGTGGGCATTGTCACGTCTGGCTCTCGACGGCTAATGGGAGCGGTCAAATATCTAGAGTCCTCCTCTAAACCTAGGTACTCATGCAAATGTTGAAATCACTCTGGATTGGTGTGCCTTAGTAGACCTACCAAATATGTCTACTAATCAACAAAACTTATAACACTAGTACCATCAACATCCCTGGTTGGTGTTGGGTGCCACACAACTATAAGGAGTATGCCCTCACGAGCCTCGAACCCACACCCTACCAGTACGCTCCAACTTACCTTGATCTAGATAAAATACCTCCACTCAGGAAGCACATTTAATCCTCACAACACAAGCCTCACCATGTGTGGATTCTATAGTGTTCAGGGCATCTAAAGTCCAATTCACTCTTTTAATTCAGGTTCAGGGTTTAATAATCAAATCAATATTTCTTAATTTAACATTGTGAACTTTTTTTCATAAATTATCAGCAGTCTATACTACAAAGTGAGCAATAAAAGTTATCATTTTGAAGAACACTAAATTGAAAATACTTTATTCACTGAATATCTTATCCTTAGGGTTTCATTTTTCTCATTCATATATCACACGACTTGCATAATGATTTAATTTGTTATAAACTTCCACAGATAAAAGAATGCTTTCAATAGTTCACATACAACCAAATACATATAGGGAAACCTAGAATAAACTGAACTATGGTTTTCATTCCATTCACCAAAATATCATGCATCAATAATAACATTGAATAAATTAATTTATAATATTAAAATGAATCACTTATATTGGGTTTTATGATGTATTTTGCAAGCATGTGACCTTCCACTCATATAGTGTTTCACCCTCTTCACTGAAATATCAAGAAAACACGGATTATATCAAATGATCCCCAAGATAATATCTGACATATATGTACTAACCATTTAGATAACATAATCATTCATAAATAAATATTTTCAAATAGACAAAGATCTTCATTCATTTATATAGTAATTTCAGACATAATCGAAAACCCTAGATTTTGGTATGTTCATATAACTTTTGCAATAATTATATCAATTCTATTTTGTATGATTTATATCCATTTATAGTATGATTTTATTATCTAAAATTCATTATAATAGGAAAACAATCCATTTCTAGATCATATTTCATAAGCTTAAACTAAAAGACTGATTAAGGGTTTGTAGTCGTATACAAAGGAATTGAAAATTATTATGGATTAAATCTGCAATCTACTATTTAAAGAAAGTACCCACTCAAATGAGGTATGAAAACACCTTTAAAACATAGCCTCACATATGAAATTCTCGAATTCATATCACAATCCTAGAAAATCACTACTTTCTTCTTCCTTTCAACTAGGAAACCCAAGGAATAAAGTATTATAGGGAAAAAGTGAGAAAAGAAGGAGATTAGATATCATTTTGAGTGAAATCTGAGGATGGACAGAATCTTGACATGTGAGAGAAGAATCACTAAGAAAATCTATCCAGGGATGAAAAACTTACTTGATTTCATCAACTCCGAGAAGAGAAAACCTTAGATCGCCATATTAACAACTTCCTCCACATAAACCCCAACTCTCCCCTCTTTGGTATTTCATTTCTCTAGATATAATCACATAATATGGGAATTCATAGTGTGTTAGGTTTATCATATATAGAAATTAAGTTTATTGGGACAATTGTAAATTTATCCTTCCTTACACTTTCTTTTATTCCAATAAAATTTTCTATCATGAAAATGTTACTGTAAATCATTTACTGAATAGGTCAAAGCTCATCCAAAAGTTATGAAAAATTAGCATTTTATTTACATTGAGTTTTAGAGCTCTAGTAAAAATTACAAATAATTATGAGCTACCAATAAATAAATAAAATTCAAATAGTGCACTATTGTCTTATAGTTTGTAGAATAGTTGGTTGAAGAACAGATTGCCATAGAGACTCCCAAAATGGCCGTGCAAGGTACGATGGCCATTACAACAAGGACCCAGCACAACCATGCTGCCTACCATGGTCGTGGTGCCTTGAATCCATCAAATTTTAGTATGAAAGTGGCCAACACTTCAATTCCTCCAAAATGGTCATGTGGCCTAGAATGCCCATTCCACCAAAAACTCTACACAGCTGTGGTACCCACCATGACCATTCTACCCAAGCCTCCACCTCACATTTTCATGATCCCTTTTCTCACATTGCTTTTTCCATCCTAGCATAGTGGTTGTGTATTCTTGCACCATGGTCATGTTGCCCAGCACAACTGTAGTGAGAAAAAATCCTATTTCTAGCTGACAAAAGTTTATTCTTTTCAAACCCTAATTGCTCAAAAAGAAAGCATGCTTGGAGTTCTCATTATGTTTAACATAGAATAATTGAACTACCATCCTTAATCAAAGTTAAGCAATGATCAGTCTAATTAAGTATTTAATAATCCAAGTAAACCCTAGTTTACCAATTAAGCTCAGATGTAGTAATAACAATGGGTAAGTTTCCCCTCTTAGAATCATGCATGCTAAACTTCCTTACCACTTTTTTGATGTATGTACTTTGTCTTAGACAAAGAATCCTTTTAGATCTATCTCTATAAATCTTTATTCCTCGTATATAGTATGTTTTACCTAAGTCCCTCATGTATAATGTATTGTCCAACTAGGTTAACAAATTCAAGTGTTATAACCTCAATTTTTCCAAAATATGTAATGAAATTATAAATGTTCTTATTAAAAATAAATGAAATCCATGGTTGATGTGATGGAATGATTGAATGGATTGAATGGATTTTTTTGTTGTGTTTTTATTGGGCCTTTGTGGCCATTGAGCCCAATTAAAGGATTAAAAGAAAAACAAAAAGAAATGAAAAAGGAATTTCATTTAATAAAGGAATATATGAGGAAAATAAAAAGATATGATATTAAGGCAAAAAGATATTTTCCCAAAATAAGATTTCGAGTTAAAAAGGTTCCTTGGGATTCAAGGAACTCAGGATAATTAGATAATGGCAAAAGAAACAAGGAATATGTGGAAAATACAATTAAATAAGAGATAACTTGAAACTAAAGTAAAGGACTCGTTTCCTTTAGATAATGACTCTAATTTTTTCACATGGAAAGATAAAAGTATAAACAAGTTTTCCTCAAAATTTGAGATAAAACGGAGTTAAGGATTGATAGTTATTGAATTTTCAAGTTATCATCAAAATAGCATTTTCCTTGCATATTTAGGAATTAATTTTCCTTTTGGTTTAAGCGCAGACGACGCTGACCGTTGGATCTTAATCCAGCGAATCGTGGTCATCGTCCAGAGTCCCAGAGGGACTCGGACTGTAGCGCCGATAGGGGTTTTTCCCCTCGCTTTCCCGATCAATTCAGTACATGTGCACTTGAGATAGATGTCCCATTGAGTCTGGAAGACCATGGCGAACAATCTGGACCTAGGTTTTGCTGGCTTTCAGGGTGTGTTCTTGAAACGCCCAATCGGGCTGAGGTTGGGAATGGTGGCAGGGTTGGGAAACCCTAGAGAGGCCCTCGTGCCCTATATATATGGGTCCTTCGAGTCGGGAGCACATTCACGATCTAAAACGGCTGCTTTCTAAGCCCAATTGCTCGCTCCCACACCCAATTGCCCGCACTCCGGCGAGAAGGTATTTGTGGCACCACTTCTGGTTCAGTTTAGGAAGCAAAGGAGGATGACGAGTGGGGATCGTCCGATCTCGGACCATCGTGCGCCCATCCAAGATCTGACGCTGCTGGAGCGGCGCGCTGGTTTAAGTGGAGCGCCCTGACTAGGACCGTAGGATCAGAGTCCACCGTGAGTCGTGCATCATCGACGGCCGATAAAGGAGGCGCACCACCGGGGAAGGGAATCTGACGCAGAGCATCAGATCAAGGCCAGGTACAGCGGCGCACCGATCCAACAGATGAGGTATTTCCGGTAAAATCCCTCTCTGATAGAAATTATAGAAAAAGGTTTTATCTTGCAAAATTAATAGAATTTGCTAGGAAACTCGTATGAGAAAACTTAATATATGAAAATTGTGTAGAAAAATACGCGGAATCCAATAAAAATAAATTGAGAACTTAGTTCTATCTTTTTTGCAAAAAGTACCTTAATTTGTTAATAACGTGTATTAAGAATTGGTGGGAAACCCTAATTGCATGATTAAAGTGTATTTTGGTAAATCAATAGATCAAACTGATAAGTTTAACTTTGCTAATGATAACAGTGATATGATTATCAGTTTGAATGAAAAAGTATGAGATTTAGAGTTATAATGCTTAAAAAGGAAGTTAATTTACATAGAAACCCTAATTTGGGATAAAAGGAGATAAAAAGCATGTTTTTGTGGAATAAGATAATTGGATACTTAATAAAGGAAATTTACTGAGAAATTAGGGGTTTTATGTAGTTTAATGAATTAAGGATGATAATAAGGAAAGAAGAAGTGAAAACCCTAATTTCTAAAGGAACTATAAAATAGGAACTAAAACCCTAAGTAATATAATGAAAATTAGATGAATATTAATAAAAGAAAAATTGTCTTTTTATTTCAAGTTTTGCTTGTTGATTGGGTTTCTCTTTCTATCTTGAAATCTGCATTTAAAGGTATGTGGTTACTTATGGTTAACCGCTTATGTTTCTCGATGTTTCCCGAACGTTTTATCGCTTTGAATGCAACTAAACTGCTTGGATGTTCATATTGCAAATATAATGTGGCTATGACTATCACTTAATGTGTATACCTATAAACTCAGATCCTGGTTCTCTCTGTGGCATAATAGCTAACCTAGTACATGGCTGCCTATGGGTAGGTCATCAGGTTAGAGAAAGGCCTAGTACATGGCTACCTATTGGGTAGGTCCATCAGGTCTATGGATGACCTAGTACATGGCTACCTATTGGGTAGGTCCATCAGGTTTATGGATGACCTAGTACATGGCTACCCATTGGGTAGGTCCATCAGGTCAATGGTTGACTTAGTACATGGCTACCATGGAGGTAGGACCATCAAGTCATAATGAGTTAGGTATTGGGCTATCCTCAGATAGTGCCATGCGACTCTATTACCTAAAAGAGAGGTCATATCCATGTCCACTACAGGGACAGCCCAGAGTTTGAGAATATGTATGGATTGAGTTATATGGTTTAAAACGTAATCTTGTTTGTTAAATAATTAATTGAATGATTATGTTGTTAACCTAGTTGAACAATAACTGTCTCCCCCACATACCAGGTTCGGCTGATCGTTGTTTTGTTTTTCGGCGTTTTAGGTAAAATCCTCAAAAGCACAAACAGTAAAGCGACATATTGTGAATTCAAGAATTAAAGAACAAGGAGGAATTAGATAGATTAGTTAAGTTGTGGTTAGAAGATAGTTCCCAACTTTTCAAGGTATGTAAAGAAAATTTTTATTACCATTTTTCAGTATAGTCTGTTAGAATTTAATAATTGTTTATGGTTATATGTCAAACCTTTGATCCGGAATTAATGGGTGCGGCTTTATCCTCTTGGTCTCCCTTAATTGGAGGTTACTGAAAGGTGAGGTCATAACATCAAGAGTAGGTATGTAAATTCCTAACAATAGTATGCCACATACATACAATATGAGATACAAAATGCTCCCACTAACCCTTCTATAGATAAAGTGTTCATCTTCATTTTGTATCATCTAAACAAAGATTCTATCTCTGAGATGCTTGCTTCAATCCATAGATTGAACTTTGCAAATTATAGCCTTTATTGGTTCCTATTGGAGAGAAGAACCTTCTACCTGTGTCATGTACACATCCTATAGAAGATTCATGTTAGGGAAAGTAGTTTTAAAATGCATTTGCCAAAATTTCATAGTCATGATAAGTTGCAATGGAAAGCATGATCCTAAAGGATTCAATCAGGACAATTGGTCAAAAAATTGCATCACAGTCAACACCTTGAAATCATTTGAAACCTTTTGCAATCAAACTACCATTGTAGGTTTGTACATTGCCATCCATGTCAGTCTTCTTCTTGAAGACCCATTTTCACCCTTTGGGTTCTATCCCTTCAGATGGTTCTATTAAAGTCCATACCAACATGGAGTTCATCTCAGATCTCATATCTTCAAGCAATTTTTTAGAACATGATCCCTCAATGACCTCATTGTAAGTTCTCGGATCATCATTCTCAATTACCAACACATTGTCTTATTGATTCATAAGAAATCAATATCTCTCTGGCTCAAGATGTGCACTACTACACCTTCAAGGTTCTTTTTTTATAATAGGGATTTGAGATTTCACAAAACTTTTTGGTTCCTCTTGTTCCTTACCTACCACAATTCGTTCAATTTTTATCTTAATATTTTCAAACTTATTCAAGTTCTATTTTCCTTCCATTGGTTCCTCTAAAAGTAAATTCCTTTTTGAGGAAAATAGTAGTTCTAGCAACAAACACATTGTTGTTGGAAGATAGAAGTAGTACCCTTAGTTTTCTTAGGGTATCTTGACATAATCTTCACATCCTCAAACTTTTTTAAAAGACATATTAGAACATTTTCTATTCCATATCTTATATGGTGTCTCTTTAATGAATTTTGAAGTTACATGGTTAAGTATAAATGAGGCAGTTTTAAGAGTATGCCCGCATAAGGAAATTGGAATATTAGTCAAACTCATCATCAATTGTAACATGTCTAACAAGGTGAAATTCCTTCTTTTGGACACATCATTATATTGTATTTTCCCAGTGGATTCGACTGTGATATAATACCACAGTCTCTTAGAAGGGTCTTAAGCTCTTCACCAAGATATTCTCAACCATGATTAGGTCGTAGTGATTATTAGTCTTACCAAGTTTGTTTTGTACTTCATTATTTATTTTCTTGAACTTATTCATGTGATTATGATTTGTGTTTTATAAAATGTGTATATCCAAATCTACTGAAGTCTCCAGTAAATGTGATATACACATCTAGAACTAATGCTAAACGGTTCACACACATTAGTATGTATGATCCCTAATAAATCAGTATGTCTCTCACTATTTCTAGCAAAAGGTGTTTTTATCATCTTGTTGTGTATGATCCCTAATAAATCAGTATGTCTCTCACTGATTCTAGTGAAAGGTGTTTTTATCATCTTGCCCAATAAACAAGACTCAGAAGTCTCTATTAAATACAAAATTAAAATATTCCAAACTACCATCTCTAAGGAGTTTAGAAATGTGCTTCTCATTTTGTGCCTTAGACGACAAAGATAAGATTTGTTTGATTCATTGTCTATTAAATTATTGGTATTTATGTTATATAAATGTGTCTCAAGATTTAATAAATAAAGACCATAAGACATAAGGGTGATTCCATAAAAAATCTAATCTTTAGTGATGAAAATTCAAAGTTTATAAATTCAAAATTGTTCCTGTCAAAATAAGATATAAAATTATATCTATGGCAAGTACATAATAACAGTTCTTTGTCTCTATCATAAGCTCATTGGGTAGAGATAAGAAGTCAGTGTCTAAAGTAGTGTCAACAACTCTTGCTCCATTTGCAATGCATAGTTACACCTCTCCGGTATTCAAGTGTCTACTTGATTTTAGATTAAAAAAACATTTGAGCATATATGAGATCCACATCAGGTATCTAATATCCATGATCAAGAAGTTAATAAGATTATGTGTATAAGATATATACCAGAAGTGGAGATCTCTATACCCAATTTTTGGTACTTCAATTCCCCAAGTATAGAGTGTAATTTTTCATCCAATGTCGATCCTGGTGACAATGGTGACACTTGTCACTCTTAATCACATAAGACTTTTTGCCAACTTTAGAACTTTTCTTGGCTTTACCTTTTCCCATAGACTTAAATTTTTTCTTTTCTGACCATCATCACATATTTGGGCTTGTCTTTCATTTCCCTATCAGCTATTCTCAACATGCCAAGTAGCTCTAACAATATCTTAACAAAATTGTTCATGTTGTAATTCATGAAAAATTGTTTGTATGAATCCGACAACAATTGCAAGTTCACATTTGTGTCCAACTATTGGCCCAAAATAAATCCCCATCTTGTTAGACTTTCCACATACCCAATTAACTTGAGTACATGGGGCCCAATTGGATCACCTATCACCATCTTGCACTTAAAAATGTGCTATAGACATCATACCTCTCTTGCCTTGCTTTTTCTTAATACATGTTCTAGAGATGTGTTATTGTCTCGATAACATACAAATTCTCATGTGCAGCTCATGATTCATGGAGCATATCATGAGGCACTTGATGTCCATCACGTCATTAGGGTGCTTCTTGTGAGATTCTCTTTCCACCCTAGGTGTATTTGGAGATGGTTCACTAGGTACTAGTGTGTCTAGGACATAGATCTTACACTCTGGTGTGAGAACAATTCTCAACATCCTAAACTAGTCTTAAAAGTTATTCCCATTTAGTTTTTCTTTTTCAAGGGGTGATTGTAGAGAAAAATGAATTTGTTTGTGTTTTCCATTGATCTGCGTAGAAGATATTTACATGATTTAACATATTGATTTGAAAATTAATGTTGATTCTAAAAATATGATTTTACATAATTAATATGGGTGTGAAGTACTTATGCTCGTAGTATTTTATTCAAATTAAGAGATGTCACTGGTAATTTGGAAGATTACAACAAGTAATATTCTAGTGAGCCAAGATCCATAATGCATTTGGTCATGAGGTAACTATTACTTATCGCTCACAACTTAACTATTAAGGTATGTAACAACTACCAATTACATTCTATGCAATGCTTGGATAGATGGCTACACAATTCCATATTAATAGATCATCATATGAAGTATATGCCATCTTTATAACTCTAGGTGCTTAATCCTATGTAAATCACATAGCCAAATTGAACCCAAAGGCTAATAAAATCAGATTTGTACCCTACAGAGGAGACCCACATGATTATTATCACACTTACCCAAGGTAGCCGATGCACTATGTTGAGTGTGCTTACCCTTTTTCATGTGTATTACCAATGGAAGGCATCTTAAACATTGATATTCTATCAAGGGACTTTATATTTATATATATATATATATATATATATATATATATATATATATATATATATATATATATATATATGTGTGTGTGTGTGTGTGTGTGTGTGTGTGTGTGTGTGTGTGTGTCCAATCACCATCACATATACGCAATTATGTGTATCGCATATTATAACAATCACCACATGTAACAAAAAAAGATATGGATACTATACAACTTCTTGAGCCAATAAGTGTTGTAGAATAACAACCATGAGATTCATATGTAATGTAATCCTAATCTTCCCTTTACCAAAATTCTAGTTGACCAATTGGACAAGCCAGTTGGCCGACTGTTGGTCCCTATTTTGGACAGTTCTTGTGTTGGTGATTGACTCACCCTCTCATCTTGATTATGACCCTCCAAGGATCACCCTATTTGGCATGGGATTCTGATCTTCTCCTCCTCTCTACCATGCTCCACCTACGATGTCATTTCATCACCTTATTCTAATTATATAATTACAATTTACATAAAATGTATAGAGAGAGGCACGACATGCAAGTCATATACATGTTAGATAGCTTTTGATAAAAATAAAACTATTGAAATTACATGTTATGTATTATGCTCTAATGAACTAATTACCGTATACACATGTTTCAGGATGCTACATTGCTTAATATAATACACATATATATGATATCATATATGCTATTAGGTGATTAACTATGATACATTTTTTCCCATAACTCGTCCAATGAATCATTTGTAATTTAAAATGCAAACCGACGTTAAAATTGTACGACTTCAGTTTGGATACCATTCTAGGATTTTTGAGATAGGGGCATAGAGGAATCACAAGAATTTTCCTTCCTATTTTTCCTTCGCCATCGGATCCATTATAGCCATAAAACGTCGGTGAACAAAACACATAGAAAGCATAAAGATTATACCTTTGCAGACTAGTTGTCCAATACCTAGACACCTCTTTGTCCGTTATGAACACAAACATCCATATCTAGATCTAATCATCCATCAATATATTCGGATTGTCTAACAAAAAAATTTTGATCGGCCACCAAGTTGCTACATGGTTCTCTTCTTCATAACACCTTGTTGCTATCTTGTGGAACAACTTCTCCAAGCCCTCAAATATGTGCCTTGTCCTCTACTTCGTCCTCACAAATGAGGGAGAATTTGATGCATCATGTTGGCCATTGATTTGAAGCAAAACAGGAGTTGTCAACGTGCTAGTCATCCCAAAACTCCCTTTCCTCACCTATCTTGGACAACATCCTTAGGGAAAATTCTCTCTCTTCATAGATAAATATGATGACTTACTTGTCTCAAAATTTGTGTTTAATCTATTTCACACCCTTTGGGATGTATCCTTTTTGTATAGGAGATTCATTGGATTAGAAAACCCCAGTTACAATCGCTTTCCTAATCACAATCTTGTAATAGTCTCTATGCGAAAATCTTGGGGTACCATTCCAATTGGTCGAGTGGGATTCCCAACAGGACGAATAGATCAATATAGATCTAGATATGGATTTGTTTCCAAATTTAAGCTTTGCATGAAGTTAGTCAGACGATTGCTAACTATCCAAAGTAAATGTGGGTTGACTGATTGACATTCAATTGATCCATTGACCTTACCAATCCAGCCAGTCGCATGGACATTCCAGTCACCTAACTGGGGATGAAATCAACATTTTTTATTGAGAACGGTTATAATCATATTCTTTATTGAAACTTTAATTCACTGATACATCCTTATGAGCGTGAAATGGGTGTTCCTAATTATATTGGTAGTCATGTTCAAAACTGTACAAGCAAAGATTGTTTTCTAGCGACACGTCATTACCACCCAAGTAATAGGAATGAGTTAGAGAATAACTTCAAACTATAAAGTGAACAATGTTAGTATAACCATAAGATCCCTTTTTCACAGATATCCAGATTGAAATCGAGGCATGGAATTGTCATCCTGTTATTAGTCAATCTATGTTCCTTGAACTAGAGTAGATTATTCAAGATATTGTGCGCTCAATATCATATACTGACTCACATGAACATGGCCTACAATTCAATAATATTTGTTATCAAGTCTCTGGGATACCACTCTAAAGAAGGGACAAATTCCATCAACATTACTCACATTCTTCTTCATGTGTCACTGTGCACCAAATCACTACCTTTTTGACAACTCTTATTCATAGCACATGGGTCTAGTGGTTAAAGCACACATAACAACATGTGATTATTGTAGTGAGTTTAGGTCTAAGGATCATAGTAACCACTATTACATTGAGATATGACTCTAACATATCATTACATGAATTCTATATGTCATTCTCAAGGTAGGTATGTCTAGTTCATTCTCTAACCAGTACCCATGTATCTGAGTTCATTCCTATATCATGACTAGAGAGACTTAGTTATCACTCACAATATATTATAGTCTTGTGTATTATTGTTGTTCCATAACATCCACAATGATATCCAACTACGAACATAACAACAATTCATATCCTAAAGATACATATGATTTCAAGTTTAAGCCCTCAACCCAAACCATATGTCATCAAGTCAAAACATTCTTAGGACATTATTTGGTTGATATATTATAGAAATATGAAACAAATATAATTAGTTAATTTCCTTTTATCAATAACCAAATAAATTACAAAGTATACCCATTACAATTATCACATGATAGATCTTAGAGCATACAACCAACAATACTACCATATAAATGAATACAAATCATATATACAACTCTAAAACTATCTCTTTTCATCGCAAACATAAAGTGCACCAACCATGGAACACACAATCCCCTTTAAGATAACCTCTCCAATATCATTGACTAACATCAAACCATATCAAAAAATCTCTATTGATCTCCCTATTATTTCCATGAATCTTTCTCAGGTTCAATCTGTAAGGACCCTTACCTAAGTTTTGGGGTATCCCTATTTTCTTTGGCATAATCATGTGCTTATAACCTTTCTCTAATATTTTTAGATGTAATTAGGGCTTTTGGATAGCTTAAGTCTCTAGTTTGAGCTTGTTTGGATGTTGTTTGCACTTTCTGTGCTAGTTTTAGTGCAAATTGTGATTTACCCAGAGTAGGGGTGGATGTGAAAATTGTCACCTCTAGAGTGTTCCCTCTCTTTCTTGACATCATCGAGGGGAAATAGAAAGAGGAGGGAACCTTTCTTGAGCCTTGGTTGAGGAGCATCACCCTAGGTAGTGATTAGGGTTGATGTGAGTGTTGAGTACCTTAACCATGTGTGAGTTGGTTGTGTTGTCTAGACCATGGGTCATGACCAAGGCTTGTTTTAGAGGGTGTCATGGTCGAGACACCTCCTCCAGGTGTTTGGGTCATGACCGAGGAGGTATAGGGTGTTATTGGGTCTATATGGATGACGTAGGGTTTGTGGGGGTGTCCTATCTCAGCCTAGAGGTGATGTTGGTTGTTGGTGTCATGACCATGAAAGGTGCACCCTAGGATGGCCACGGCCGTGACCATGGGATGACATGGTGGTTGAGACACTACCTAGAATGTATCACCATGTCTTGCATGCCATGTTTAAGTGGTTTCATGTGGGTGGATTTTGGTCTTTTGTGAGGACAAGTGTCCCTTGGGTTCTTTAGTGTGTTGACACCTCACCCCTTTCTCTCCTTTCATCCTTCATCTATATAACCCCTTAACTTTACTTGTTTGAAACCCTTTCGGCCATCTATATTCTTCCTCCTTCATTGCTTGTCTTAAAGCTTAGTGGAGCAAAGGGTTCTTCCTTGGAGGTTGGGGAATCAATCTCCTCTTGCATGTGGTAGTGGTGGTGATCTGAGCTCATCTTCCATCCTTGGTCAGTGTTTGTCTTCTAAGTTGATGTTTTTTTATCTCCTATCTTCATCTTCCTCTCTTTTCTCGTCCATAAACAATGGTTCTTCCATGGTGGTCGTTTTGAGAGAGAAATCCCTCATCATAAGGGTCATAGACCATGTTTTGACAAGGTAGACCCAAGTGTTAGGAGGATTTCTCCTCTTTTTCTTTGTTTCCTCTTTGGTTCGGCCAAGAGCTTCTTTGCTTCTTTCCTTGGGATATCTTTGACCTTAGGGTCTTCTCGTTCTTGAGGTGCTCTTGTGACTGAGTGAGGAGCTTTTGGTGAAGTTCCTTCAACCCTTGGATCGTGTGCTTGGAGTTCTTAATCTTAGAGTTGATCACCTTAAGGTGGGTTATATAACACTAAACCTACTCCACTATTGCACTTATTTATATGTTTTGTTACTAAATTCTCTCTCTAGATTGCTTTCTCATCATGCTTGTGTTTAATGGTAACTTCTAGAGCTTGTTTGGTAAAGTTATCTTCCTTGGTTTGAAATCAATCTGAAACCCTAATCTTTTGAACCCGTTTTGGTAGATAATGTGTTATGAAGTTTTCTCTCTATGTCTTGCTCTTTACCTTACTCTCATGCTTGGTGTTTGTACACCTAAAAGGTTCGAGGGGTGTTAGGTCCATTTTTGGTTATCTTGAGTATGGTTTTCTCTTCCTTGGAAAAGTTCTTCATTAGTAGTTTCTTGATCTATGATTTAGGGTCTTGGTGACCATTTTTGTATGCGACTTTTCTTCATGATAACTACAATTTCACCTTGGTTTATGTTCTATTTTGGTGACCTAGATGGTGTATCTTGGTGGTCATTACATTTCCTCTCTTGGTGGTCGTGGCATTCCTCTGTTGGTGGTTGTGACCTTGATAGCCTTTGGATGGTATACCCCTCTTGTGGTTGAGTTGGACCTAGTGATGGTGGGTCAAGAAACATGGTGTGTGCTGGCATAGTTACCCTTGGTGTTAGGACTTTTTTTATCTTTCTTGGGTTGAGATACCCTTTAGTGTGTTGGGTAGTGACCATGAGGGTCTTAGGTCACGACCAGTGGTAGTGGTCGAGATAGTTTGAAAGAGATGGAACCCTAACCCTAGTGTTGAGGGTGTGACATGATCTAAGGGTTGGTCGCGACATGGACCATAGTAGTTGGTTATGACCTATGTGGTTAAGTGGTCAACATAGGGTGATGATAAGTTGTTTTGAAGCACATTTGAATGCCTAATGAGAATATAATATGAATAATATATAAGGCATACATAGTGTTGTTTGGAAAGTCATCCAATGAACCTTCATGATGTATCCTACTCCTCATACACTCCAAGATGATGATGTAGGATGATGGTCCTAGGGTGGATAGTCATACCTAGTCTTATAATCTCTAATCGGTTGAAAGGAACCCTAATCGTAATAGTGAACAATGAGCTTGCTTGTTTCTTTGTGAAAGGATTATGATGTTTTGTGGTTCTCTCTCTTTCTTATCAACTTCTGACCATGCAGGTAAAATGAGATTTATAATCATAGTTAATACATGCTATGGTGACTATGATATAATACAGGTTAAATGATCCTTGAGAGGCATGCTGAGGCACTTGTGATACATGATTGATGTGGATGGTCCTATGACCTAGCAGTTACTTGTGACCTAATACAAGATGAGTTGAGGGATTGATATCCCATGGTATATGGCTTTGTTGATAATGTTGTGAATTGCAATAATATAGGCCTAATGTGGTGATAGTGTGACAAGCACACACCCGGTATATTTACATTTTTTGAAAGTGTGATATGCCCTTATCTTGATATAATTTGTTATGATTTTATATGTTGTAACTTGATTGATGCTAAAAGACAATTAATTGACTTAACTAATCAAGTGGAACTTAATCATGTAGTTTTGCCCTGTGCCATAGATCCATTCCAGAATCAACACTTGTTGGATGGTGAAATGGGCTTTCCTTTAGAGGAAGCTTGGAGTCATATACTATTGAGTATATATATTCACAAGATTGGGTGTGGGCCATACCCTAGTAGGAATACTACTGTGAGATGTAGCTCAATGATATGTTTCTTAGGAGTTCCACAAGATTTGTCGCAAGCCATACCCTAGAAGGAGTGGTGTTGCAAGTCATATCTTAGTTTCACAAGAGTCATGACCTATACCAAGATGGTCTAGGACTTTCACTATTGACTATATTTCACATGTTTGAGTTGAGTGGTATGCCTCTTCTATGTACTCGTGTATTGACCATGGGGTTTGGTGAGGTCATGGATTCTGGCTCTTCCATAGACCTTGTATGGCCCTCATTTTGAAGTAGCAGTGGTCGGCTGGATTTGGGTGGTATGACTTAAATCCTTGAGGCATAATAAAATACATAATATGTCGTGTAGTATCTTACTTAGGTTCAAATACAAAAACATTGGATGAGGCCTTGCTTGCTTTTGTATAATATAGTTGGTAGTGAATATACATGTTCTTTGTATTCCTTTTATGATGATAAGATGTTTCACAATCCAATTGCAATTACATATACTGTTAATGATTATTACGAACTTATTATATTTGTAGCTTTAAATCCGTTCTTTAACACCTTATCTATGCTAATAATAGTGTTAGTGGAGAGTTATATCTCCAATTGAGATTTGTAATCTCATCCCGCGGGTTCCCCACATCTTTTTTTAGGTGGACGTGCACGAGGAGGTAGAGATCATGTAGGCGAGGTTGAGTAGCAACAAGAAGGACAATAGCTGACAAGGTTGGAAGTGCAGTTGGTGGTCCTTTTGTTGTTAGAGTCCTAGAGTCATCCATGTACACTCAGGTCTTTAGGATAGCTTTTGGGTGTGTTTTGTAGACATGTGTTTGATATATGGCTTTGGCTTGTGTTCCCTTTATATGTGAAGGTATAGTGGACATGTATATAGGTTTAGATAGGTTATCTTGTAACAGGTTGATGGCATACATGGTAAGAACATGTTGTTGTAAGCATCTTGTGTCCTGTGAGGAATTATATGTAAACATTTTTGCTGCTTTGGAGCTTAGTGAAAATGGCTTTAATTTTTAGTGTTTCCAGTAATTTGATTTGTCTTCTTCTTGCTTTGTATCAGTTTTGGTTGACACGGGTACAACACACTCTTTTATCACTCATGAAGTGCTTGACTGATGTGTTTTGCCTATTAGTCATAGGAGAGATAGTTTGTTGCTAGAGACTTTATTAGTTAGTTCTGTAGTGTTGTAGGAGGTGTGTCCTTTCTTTTTATGGCACAACATTCAAGTGGATCTCATACCACTTGACATGCATGGGTTTGATGTAATCCTTGGAATGGACACCTTGGAGAAGTATAGAGTGGTCTTGGATGTAGTTCCAAGCAGGTGACAATGGTAGATGGTGGTATGACGTGGATCTTCTAGGGAGATAGGAAGATTCTTCCGACATGTCTAGTGTCAGTGATGGTAGCAGGAAAGTTGTTAAGATAGGGTTATAAGGCATTCTTGGCACATGTGTTGGATGCTAAGGCTAGGAGTCCTAATATCTAGGAGGTGTTAGTTGTCAGAGAGTTTGAGGATGTGTTTCCTTAATAGTTTCCAGGTGTTCCCCCATCTTGAGAGATTGATTTTGAGATCAATCTAGTCCCCGATATGAAATTGATTTTCCATACACCGTATCAGATGTTCCAGCTGAGATGGTAGAGTTGAAGAGACAATTACAAGAGGTGCTTGATAAAGGTTTCATCAGATCGAGTATTTCAACATGGGGTGCTCCAATGTTGTTCATGAAGAAGAAAGACAGATCAATAAGGTTGTGTATAGACTACAGATAGTTGAACAATGTGACAATAAAGAACAAGTATCCCTCGCCAAGGATAGATGACACGTTTGATCAGTTGTGAGGAGTGACATTGTTCTCACAGACAGACCTGAGGTTAGGATACCACCAATTGAGTATCAAGGAGGATTACAAACCTAAATCATCTTGTAGAAAGAGGTATGGTTACTACGAGTTTGTGGTTATGTCGTTTGGGCTGACCAACGCACCAGAAGCATTCATGGACTTGATGAATAGAGTGTTTAGGTTGTTTCTTAATCAGTTTGTGATGGTCTTCATAGATGACATCTTGATATATAGTCGTGACAGTCAACAACATGAACAACATCTTCGTCAGGCATTGACCGTGTTGAGGCAGCATCAGCTTTATGCTAAGTTTAGCAAGTGTGAGTTCTGGTTAGAGGAGGTAGCTTTTTTGGGACATGTTATATCTGTTGAGGGAGTTCGTGTGGATCCAAAGAAGGTTGATTTAGTGATAGTGTGGGAGCAGCCAATGATGCTGATAGAATTGTGTAGCTTTCTAGGTTTGGTAGGCTATTGCAGGAGGGTTCATCAAGGACTTTAGTGCTATTGCTTTGCCCCTAAAGTTGACAAGGAAGGTGTTATAACCTCAATTTCTTGAACATGTAAAAGAAAGATGTAATTCTCTTTTAATGAATAAATGAAATCTTCTTCTTTGATTTGTAATGGATTTCATAGGAAATGGCCTTGATTGATTATTGGTGGATTTTGTTGGCCATTGAGCCCAATTGAAAAGAAAAGAGAATTAAAAAGGAAAAGAAATTGATTAATAAGAGGGAAATATGAGTAATTGACAATTAAAATGGGATAAAGGTAAATAGATGTTCCCCAATATGGGAATTCGTGCCTTTGAGATTTCTTGATGTTCAAGGGACCCAAAATAACAAGATAATCACAAAGGAAAAAGGAAAACAAATTAATTTGGATTAATTAATGAGAGAACTTGGGAGAGAAGGAAGCCTTATCATCCATTGCTTTTTGTTTCCCAAATTTCGTAGAAAGTTAGGAAATAATAAAAGGAACATCCCTTAAAATTTGAGCTAAATAGGAGTTATGGTTTGGGAGATATCAAATTTCCAAGTTATCTCCAATTTGGGAATTATTCTGAATTAAAGCAATAAATCTTTTCCTTTGTTTGAACGTGGAGTATGAGGTCCGTTGGATCTTAATCCAACGATGGAAGCTCATCATCTAGTCCCAAGCGGACTGGGACTCTGCAAGTTCTAGGGGAACTTTCCCACCCTGTTTTCTCGCAATCCAATGGACATGCCAACTTGGTGTTGGTCCCACTGGATTCAGGAGGGGAAATCGTGAAGGTTCCTCCCTAATTTTATTGGGTTTAGTCGTCGTTTGTGCAAACACCCAAAACTGGCAATGCCTGCCTCGACCCTATATATAGGGGAGGGTGATCCAAGGCACCATAATCCCTTTTTGTTAGTCCAAACTCTGCAGAGGGAAGCAAGGAGTGCTTTGGTGCGTTCAATTGCCCTGTTCGTCTTGACCTGCACCCTCAGCATCTCGGAGACCATCGTTGGAGTCCGGCAAGTAGGGGACGGCCTTAGCATGTCCTTGGCAAGCGATTGGAGGCATCTTCGAGCTCGAAGAGGGGAGGCGGAGCTTCCTGGACAACCGACGTGAGTAAAGGAGGAGAGGAGCCCGAAGTCAACTCATAGGTTGACCACCGAAGCTTGTCTCTCTCACGCAAGTTTGAAGAAGAAGAACCAGAGAAATTACTAATCTACCCCCGTCGCGCCTTCATAATGGGTAAGGGAAAGTTCAGTCTTTTGCTTATCTGATCGCTAACTTAGGCACCCGTGTCCATGGCCGTTGGATCCTCAGTGGACCGCGGACCATGGATCGAGCGATCCACGAATTTCCTAATTAGCCAATAAATCAATTAAAGGGAGTTTTCTTATAAAAATCGTACCTGTTGATAGAAAACTCATATGAAGAACGTTAATACATGAAAAATGATCAAAAAATGTGAGGAATATGTTAAAAATGGTTTGGACATATAAATTTGTATATTTTTGCAAAAGTGTATAATTTGATGGGAAAAGTGTTAATTTGTGGTTAGAAATCCTAATTGTTGATAAAAGATATACTTAGTCTTGCAATTAGGATAATTCGGGCATGGTTAACTTGTTTAATGCTTAAGATGGTTTTTAACCTATTTTGATGATAGAATTACAAGGTTTAGGGTTTTTAACTCAATATATTGATTAATATGTTTAGAAACCCTAAATTAGAGAAAAAGAAAAGAAAAGTGCTCATAATTTGAAATTAGGGTTTGCTGTTGCTAAAAGATGAATTTAGAATCTTTTGTAAAATAAAAGTGAAATAGTTAGGGTTTGTAAGGGATTTTGTGAAATTAGGGTTTAAAGTAATAAAGATGAAGTGGAACCCTAATTATGCTCAAAACCCTAAAAAGGGCAAATAACACTAGTACAGAAATGGGTTATAACGTCACTACATGTAGGGTCGGTTTTACCAAATAACCAACTTTATATGTATAAAAAAAATGCGGGCACCACTTAAGACCTCTTAGGTCGGTTTTTTAAATAAACTGACCTTGTAATGTAACTCTATAGGGTCGGTTTTCCAAATAACCGACCTTATATGTATATAAAAAACGCGGGCACCACTTAAGACCTCTTGGGTCGCTTTTCTTAAAATAACCGACCTTGTAGTGTATCTCTATAGGGTCAGTTTTCCAAATAACTGACCTTATATGTCTATAAAAAACGCGGGCACCACTTAAGACCTTTTGAGTCGCTGTTTTTAAAATAACCGACCTTGTAGTACATCTCTATAGGGTCGATTTTTCTAAAATAAGCGACCTTATAGACAATTTTTCCGGCGGCAAAAATTTTCTTGGATTTGGCTTCCCACCTCGAACTATAGGGTCAGTTCTACATTATAACCGACCCTACAGGGATCCTCGGTCGACAAATTCATCGACCGAATAAGAGATGAATTTCACGTATACAAGCACCTATAGGGTCAGTTTTTTCTTTATAACCGACCTTACAGTTCTCCTCGGATCAGCACCTTTAAGGTCAGTTATTCCTACAAAACCGACCTTAAAGGCCTCCTCGGTCGACAAATTCGTCGATCGATATCTATTCTGGATCCAGATAGTTCACGCATGAATAAGCACATCTAGCGTCGGATTTGCACTTCTAACCAACCTTAGAGCCTTCCTCGGTCGACCAATATTTTGACCGATTCACTTGGTCGACAAATTCGTCGACCGATAAGTACCTCTAAGGTCGGTTTTTTCCTTAAAACCGACCCTAGAGGTACTTATGCGAAGGAAATATGGTTCTTTCTCGATCGACAAATTCGTCGACCGATATCTATTCTGGATCCAGATAGTTCACGCATGTACTTAGCGTCGGATTTGCACTTATAACCGACCTTATAGCATTTTCGGTCGACAAATTTGTCGACCGATAAGGAGTCAGTTTTCATGTGTATAAGTAACTTTTAGGGTCGGTATTTTCTTAATAACCGACCTTAGAAGACAATTCGGTCGACAATATTGTCGACCGAAACATATCGGTCGACGAATTCGTCGACCGATATCTATTCTGGATCCAGATAGTTCACGCATGTATAAGCACATCTAGCGTCGGATTTGCAATTATAACCGACCTTATAGCATTTTCGGTCTAAACAATTTGTCGACCGATAAGGAGTCAGTTTTCATGTGTATAAGTAACTTTTAGGGTCGGTATTTTCTTAATAACCGACCTTAGAAGTCAATTCGGTCGATAATATTGTCGACTGAAACATATCGGTCGACTAATTCGTCGACCGATATCTATTCTGGATGCAGATAGTTCACGCATGTATAAGCACATCTAGCGTCAGATTTTGACTTATAACCGACCTTATAGAATTTTCGGTCGACAAATTTGTCGACCGATAAGGAGTCAGTTTTCATGTGTATAAGTAACTTTTAGGGTCGGTATTTTCTTAAAAACCGACCTTAGAAGTCCATTCCGTCGACAATATTGTCGACCGAGGAATGAATAGAAAAACCAACCGTCGTAACGGCTAAACAAATCAACCGTCGTAACGGCTAAAAAAATCAATCGTCGTAACGGCTAGAATTTCAACCGTTAACGGCTATAAATACGACCGTTGACCGTCGTAACGGGTATTTTTTCAATCGACCGTTGGCCGACCGATAGACGACCGTTGCGGCCGTCGGTCGACAAATTGTCGACCAAAAGTGGCTCTGTTTTGCTATAAATAGCACCCAAAACGATCCATTTTCTTCACACCTTCACATTCTCACTTCTCTAGCTCCTCTCTAGTGTATTCTTGTGAAAATTTTCAGCTTCTCTACATTCAATTCTTGCTTGCTATTTCTCCATTTCAAAGCAACGAAATGGCTTCCTCATCAACGCGTGGAAAGAAGCAAGTTGCAGGCAGGAAAGGAAGGACAGTTGATCCGCTGCCATTCATCAACGACGTCCCCTTCAAAGACGCATTTGTAGGCGACCGCTACCTCAGGCTCTCCTCAAAGCCTCCTCTTCCACGACGGCCAGTCGACATCATGGACTTTCAGAACATTGTCGATTTGGAGGAACTCTTTAAGGTGCAACATTTGACTGATATTCTGATCCCCTCCTTCCATTCCTACTCCTCCAAAGCAGTTAATGAATTCTATGCCAATTTAACCCCACATCCTGACCATGATTCCTTCTCCTCTATGGTTGGTGGGTATGGATTCCATTTTACTGAGGAGGGTATTCTTGATATGCTTGACATAAACATTGAAGAATATAAAGATTTTGTTGATCTCACCAGAGGAAATCCACTCAACAAACTCTCCCAAGATGACACTACAATTAGCCTTAGTGATGTCAAAAAAGCCATCTTTCAATCAAATACGACTTGCCATGAAGATAGGGGTACCTATTATTCCATAAATTTAAAACCTGATGCTAGGATCATAAATCTCATTGTTGCCACCAATATCCATCCTAGAGAAAACAAATCTGAAGTACCCACCTTTCGTATGTGCCTTATCTATGCCATTCTCAAAGGTATTCCCATAAACTTTATTCGTATCATACTTAAGAATATGTTTGAGTTTTCTAGCAATCCACCTTATGCTGACTTTGTATGCCAAATCACTCAACGTTTTCTTAAGAAGAATATTGAGGACGACTTAGGTTACACATGGGATAGAAAACCCCAAAAGATAAGTAAAAATACGGTGGAAAAGATGGGAATCGACTTTGGCCACAAAAGGGCTAGGACTGAAGGGGAGACATCCACCCAAGACATACCTCCACCACCTCCTCCTACCAACCTACCCCATGATCCTATTACAAACACTTTGACATACATTGCTGGATCCCAATATCACCTAAGTAGGCAATTGGATTATAATCACCATGGCATGACTTATTTAAACCAAAGGATGCAAGCTCTCTCTCCTAACCAACCTGATGAATATCCCTATTCCCTTAATCCTGGCATGATAAATCCATACAATCCTTCCTACAACTACTATCAAATTCCACCTCCACCATCTCCTGATCTCACACATACTCCGTTTTCCCCAATTCAACTTCAAGACATTGCTGCCAACTTTCGCTTTGATCGTGTTCCCACCTTCTTGGAGGCTTATGCCTTAACCAAGACAGGTGCCTTGGAGTGGCAGACACTAGTCAAATATTATGGATCTTAGCCCTTTCTTGGAAACGATCCAGACATTGATGTAATCCTTCAGTCTTTTCAGTGAGATTATGAGATATGTTTGTAATGATTGTAATGGATATCTTTTTATAAAGCAAGTATGTCATGCTTCATCTTATAAAGTGTATGGGCATTAAATTGTTATGAATAAAAGTGTTTTCCATGGCTTCATTTGGACATACACATGTTATATAAGAATATTGTTATTTCAAATGATTGAAAAATAAATTATGGCTAAATTTGACAAAGCATCACTTGGTTAATCTCATACACACACACTTGGTACTTAATTTAAAACATTGAAATAGGGTTAATCTCGGTCGAAATATTATCGACCGATACAAATTCGGTCGACAATATTGTCGATCGAGGATGACATTAGGGTCGGTTTTTCCTTATAACCGACCCTAGAGCTCTTTCGTTCGACAAATAGTCGACCGACTGAATTTTTGAATAGAGTTTAGTACTTTTCAAAACGTTATAAAGCATTGGGATCTCAATCTTTTGTCTCATTGTTGGGAATTCACATCCCTCAATACCACCATCATCAGATTTTCTGATTCTGGGTATTCAAACCCTTAGTTCATCACTAAACATGGTTATCACTTATCAGGTAACTATTACCTTCAGGTCATCTGACCAAGGTATTCAGGATATTTGTTACACAATCATCTCAATTTCATATCAACCATATCAACTTCATGTCAACATCATGCAATACAAAAATAACATCTCTATTCCCTCATTAGGGTTAGAGTTTCCCATCTTTATCAATTATGGTTCACATATCATCATCCCATATTGAAATTTCACATAACATTATCCCATATTAGGGTTTTTACACAACACCACCCTATATTAAGGTTTCACATAACATTTCCATATTAGGGTTTCACAAAACATCATTCCATATAAGGGTTTCACATACCATTATCCCATATTAGGGTTTCATACGACATCACCATATATTAAAGTTTCACATAACATAATTATTAGGGTTGTGGAAGCACTTTAGAGCTCCTCGGTCGACGAATTTGTCGATCGAGACCCCTTATAGGGTCGGTTATTAGAAAAACCGACCCTAGAGGTGCTTCTAAGAAAGAAATCTGGCTTCATTCGGTCGACAAATTTGTCGACCGAGTTTGTGTTTGATTTATATTAAACATGTATAAGCACCTTTAGGGTCAGTTATATGAAAAAACCGACCCTAGAGGTGCTTGAACGAAGGAAATTGTGCTCCTGTTCGGTCGACAAATTGTCGACCGAAATGAGCCAGATATCTTCGTATTAGCACTTGTAGCGTCGGTTTTATCAAATAACCGACCCTATAGGTCTTTTTGGTCGACAAATTCATCGACCGAGTTTGCATTTGATTTATATTAAACATGTATAAGCACCTTTAGGGTCGGTTATATGAAAAAACCGACCCTAGAGTTGCTTGTACAAAGGAAATTTTGCTCCTGTTCGGTCGACAAATCGTCGACCGAAACGAGCCAGATTTCTTCGTATTAGCACTTGTAGCGTCGGTTTTATCAAATAACCGACCCTATAGGTAGTTTGCGTTTGATTTATATAAAACATGTATAAGCACCTTTAGGGTCGGTTATACGAAAAAACTGACCCTACAGGTGCTTGTACGAAGGGAATTTTTGCTCCTGTTCGGTCGACAAATCGTCGACCGAAACGAGCCAGATTTCTTCATATTAGCACTTGTAGCATCGGTTTTATCAAATAACCGACCCTATAGGTCTTTTCGGTCGACAAATTCGTCGACCGAGTTTGCGTTTGATTTATATTAAACAACCTGACACGGGCACCGTTTATCTGTAGATTTGGTTTTTGGTTATTAACCGACGCTACAGTTTTCATTCCGTGCAAAAAGCCGAAATTTTAGTCTTTCTTCCTCCCGCGAAACCCTTTTCTCTTTTCTAACCTCTCTCCCGCGGCGCCGCGAAACCCTTTTCACTTTGTCATTCCGCCGTTGCCGCCTCTCCATGCCGCCAAAAGGATCGTGAAGCTCATCGTCGCCGTGAAGAGGATCGTGAAGATCGTCGTCGCCGCCTTCCACTCTTCCTCCATGAAGCCCGTCGTTTCCGTGAAGCTCTCTTCATTGCCGTTAAAATTTTTGTTGTCGTGAAGCTCGTCGTCGCCACCTTCCACACTTCCACGAAGGTCGCCGCCTCTTCGTGAAGTTCGTCTCTTCCTCCACGAAGCTCGCTGCCATTTCCAAGTAAGTTCGAGCTTCCTTCGTTCCTTGTTCCCCTTCTTTCCCGCCCGCCTCCATTGCTGCTTCCAGGTCCATCTCGGTCGACAATTAGTCGACCGAGAGACCACCTGCGCGTAGCGTCCAGGTCCACTCTCGGTCGACAATTTGTCGACTGAGAGTGGACCTGGACGCTGCGCACAGGTGGTCTCTCGGTCGACTAATTGTCGACTGAAATGGACCTGGAACTTATTTATGTTGGAGCTATAAATGTTTTAATCATATTTGATGTAATGTTCATAAATAGTTCTGAATATTATAATGATTTCAATCTTTGGACTGTTGGAAACATCCTTACTTTGCTAATTTGTACAAGTATTTTCCATTTTATATGATTTGATAACCCAATAATAAAAACATGCATGTCTTTTTTCATATGTAATCATTATATAAATTTTAGAAATTAATACTAGATTAGACATGTGTACTCCTACATTGACACTTTAGGGTTGATGCATGATGTTTAACTTAATATATAAATATGAAAATAATGCATTTATATATTAACTTAGAAACACGTTCAAAATTTACTCATTACGAGTAAACTTTGGATAGTCCCCGGTTTGGGACTGTTTTTGGATATTTTAATCTCACTTAGGATGTACTTGTATAATGTATGTTTAGTTTTGTAGATTATTTCAGTAGGATTTCTCCATTTGTTCTCTGGGTACATATGTGAGTGGTTATTTGCCATTTACATCGGTGTACTTGGAGAACTTAGGGGAAATGCTGCTGAAATTTGCTTCAAAACTAAACATACATTATACAGTTACTAGTGAGATTAAATATTCAAAAATGGGATAGGTGGTACACTTTCTATCAATAAAAACTTACAGATTATTATAGTATCAATATTAAACTGTTAGTTTTATAATTAATTTTAATGTGATATAGAAAATGGATCGAAGTTGGATGTCTATCAAGAATCGTTGCAGTCCAGAGTTTGCCAAAGGTCTTGATGAATTTATCAGATTTGCTGAGGAACATAGGAAACTACCTACAGATAGGCTATATTGTCCATGTAGAAATTGTTGTAACAATTTGAAAGTTGATACTGGTGAGGAAATGAAGAATCATGTCATATGCAATGGGATCATACAAGGTTATAATGAATGGTATTGGCATGGACAGAAATTGAATTATGGAGCAGAAAATGTCGATACTAATAGTTGTGGCATAGAAGATATAGATAATGATGATAATGTTAATGATGAACCGATTCAAGATGACCAGATTTAGGATGATATGATTGATGAGATGCTACGTAGTTGTCGGGACAATGTCATTGATCCACCTTCTTTATTTGCAAACATTGTCCATGATGCTGAAAAACCATTATATAAGGGTTGTACTAAGTTCACGAGGTTGAGTGCTATGATGCGATTATACACTCTTAAAGCTCAAAACCGGTGGACCGATAAGAGTTTCACTTCACTGTTGTCTTTGTTAAAGGAAATTCTTCCTGAAGGCAATGAGCTTCCAATTTCAACATATCAAGCAAAGAAAATAATGTGCCCAATGGGAATGGAGGCTAAGAAGATTCATGTATGTCTAAATGATTGTGTGTTATTTCAGAAGGACTATAGTAATTTGATAAATTGTCCAAAATATGGTGCATCAAGGTATAAGATTACAAATTCAGCTAAGGCTAAAAATGGCTCTCCTGCCAAGGTGATGTGGTATCTACCAATAATACCACGATTTCAACGCTTATTTGCTAATACAGAAGATGCAAAAAAATTGTCTTGGCATGGGGAGTTAAAGGTTAATGATGATGGCGTCCTACGACATGCATCTGATTCACCACAATGGAAGAAAATTGATTTATTATACCCTCAATTTGGTAAAGAACCAAGAAACCTAAGACTTGGACTCTGTACAGATGGAATGAATCCCTATGGTACATTAAGCAGCCAACATAGCACGTGGCCTGTTATGATTGTTATATACAATCTTCCTCCTTGGTTGTGTATGAAAAATAAGTATGTGATGTTGTCAACATTGATATCAGGGCCCAAGCAACCTGGAAATGATATTGATGTTTACCTTCAACCTTAATTGATGACCTAATGAAACTATGGGAAGAAGGTATTATGACATATGATGCTTCACGTAAAGAGATCTTCAGTTTGCGTGTGATGTTATTTTGCACGATTAATGACTTTCCAGCTTATGGAAATTTGTCTGGATATAGCATAAAAGGATACAAAGCATGTCCTGTTTGTGAGGATAATACTGATTCAATCAGACTGAAACATGGTGGTAAAATCATATATCTTGGTCATCGGAGATTTCTCCCACCAGTGCATCCTTATCGAAGGCAACGCAAAACCTTTAATCGGTCAACTGAGGAACGAAGTGCTCCTAAACCTATACCATGACATGTTGTATATGATAGGGTGAAACATATTGTTAATGAATTTGGAAAGAGTTCAAGTAGTCATACACTCGCATGTGACAAATCTCTATACAAGAAGAGGTCAATATTCTGGGATCTTCCTTATTGGAGATCTTTGGCAATTAGACACTGCATTGACGTCATGCATGTTGAAAAAAATATTTGAGATAGCATCATCGGTACGCTATTGAACATACCAGGAAAGACTGAAGATGGCATCAAATCTAGAAAAGATTTAGAATTAATGGGTATTAGAAAAGAATTATTAGTGGAGATCAGGGGTCGCCGCACATATTTGCCACCGGCTTGTTACACTTTGTCAAAGAAAGAGAAAAAGACTTTCTGTGAGTGCTTGTATAATATTAAGGTTCCACAAGGATACTCTTCTAATATTCATAGATTGGTATCAATGAAGGATCTGAAACTGATAGGTCTCAAATCTCACGATTGTCACACCTTAATGCAACAAATTTTGCCTATGGCTATTCGATCTATATTGCCGAAGCATGTAAGGTTTGTAATCACAAGACTCTATTTCTTCTTCAATAAATATGCAACAAAGTGATACATCCTGATACTCTCGATAAATTACAGAAAGATGTAACTGTTACCATGTGTCATCTTGAAATGTACTTTCCTCCTTCATTTTTTGATATCATGGTTCATCTTGTAGTACATATTACAAGGGAGGTGAAGATGTTGGGTCCAATTTTCTTACACTGGATGTATCCATTTGAACGCTACATTAGTGTTTTTAAAGGTGATGTTCGAAATCGTTATCGTCCTGAAGGGAGTATTGTTGAGGGTTACGTGGCTAGGGAGGTGATGGACTTTTGTAATGATTTTTTGAATTGCAATGAAACTTGTAGCGATCAAAAAAATTCCCATCACACTGGATCTTATTGTGGCAAAGGAACTCTGGGAGGACGAGTGAAAGGAATCAGTCGTGAGTTGTGGGAACAAGCGCATTTGTATATTTTACACAACATCGATGAAGTTAGTAGCTACATGACAGAACACAATGATCTTATCAAGAGAAATCATCCACGATCCAGTTCAATGTCGCTTGCAAGAGAGCATAATCGAACATTTATTAGGTGGTTTGAAGAGAAAGTATTTAATCAACTATCTAAATCACCAAATAATGTTGCTGAGAACATAAAATGGCTCGCCTTTAAGCCAAAAATGGATGTCATGTCATATGAAGGTTATGACATTAACGGATTTTCATACTACACAAAGCGTCAAGATGAAAGTAGTGTAGTTCAAAATAGTGGGGTCACTGTTAAAGCTTGTTCATTGTATTTTGCTAGTGCCAAAGATAAAAGACCATGCGAAGCTGAGATGTCATATTACAGCGTCATTGAGGACATATGGGAAATGGACTATACAAATTTTCGAGTTCCTATATTTAGTTGTAATTGGGTTGACAACAATAAAGGAGTTTTAGTGGATGAGTTGGGTTTCAAATTGGTGAATTTTGAAAAGATTGGTTTCAAAGATGAGCCATTCATCATGGCAAACCAAGCAAAACAAGTATTCTATATTGATGACCCGACAAACAAAAATTGGTCTGTCGTTCTTAATGGAAAAAGACAGTTTACTGTAGATCCTATAAATGAAGAAGAATACTACGAAAAGTATGATGATTCCAGTCCATTCTCAGTTGGTTTTCCAAGTGTAAATGTTGAAGATAACACTGATGAATATTAAAAACGTCAAGACCATGCTGAAGGAATTTTCCTTGACTAACAACTCAACCAATACTAAAGGCATGTATTCTTTGAATTATTTATTTTATTATCATGTATACCTTATCACTTGTGCTTTTATTATTACTTAATTTTTTTATCATGTATACTTGCAGGTTCTAAAATGGCGAGTGAAGATGAACATTTTGAGCATGAGCACCATGAAGATGAACATTCTGAGCATGAGCACCATGAGGATGGTAGTAGTGATGCTAAGAACTGTAGAGGTCCTACATTGATGCGTAGGCTGCAGGAGCTCAGGGCTAAAGGGGATAAATTGCCAGTCCAGTTTGATATGACAGGAGCACCTGTTGGGGAACATGCTAGTGCTTTCAAGCATTACGTAGGGGCGACCGCGCGCACTAAGGTGCCAATAGATATAGAAAATTGGCATGATGTTCCTAATGCCAAAAAAGACCTCATATGGAAAGATATATCTGTGAGTGGAAGTGATATGTTTTTTATCTATTGATTCTAATTTAGTTTGCTTGGAATTAATTCCTTTTCAAAACAACATTATTAATTGCTTCTTTTGTATGTATAGGGTGTTTTTCATCTAAATGAAAAAGATCACAAGAAAAGAGTGCTACAACGTTGTGGTGTACGATGGAGGGGTTTTAAGACATATCTTGTAAGGGAATTTATAAATAATCCTAAACAAAAGAAGAAAGCTATAGATGCATATATTTTTATTGATCCTGAGGTGTGGGAAAGATTTGTTGTAGCTAGGAGATCGGAAGAGTTTCAGGTAATAAATATTGTGATGTATTGTATGAATATTTAATTTTATACAATTAAGGAGGTGAATCTTTTTATACATGTTTGCCAAGTCTAAATTGCAATACCTCATTTTAAATGATCAGGCTATTCACCAGGCTCAAAAGGAAAGACGGGCTAAAAATGTGCATGACCATCGCTTAGGGCCCGGTGGTTATGCCTTCCGCCGCCAACTACAAGAGAATCAATCATCTTCTGGAGAAGAATCTAGTACAACTCAAGTTGAGCGACCACCCCGACACATGACATGGATTGATGCTAGAAAGAATCGAGCTGGTGAAATTGTCAACCCTGCAACTAAGGAGGTGGCACAAAAGATGGTAGGTTTATCCCAACTAAGTAAAGAGTAACTTCCACAAACTTAGATTTATTTATATCTAATTGATATTGTGATTTAATATTTTTATTAACTATGAATAGATTGATCTCCACGAGCAAAGGAAGGAAGGAAAGTTCATCCCAACTGGCTACATGGATGAACTAGCAGTTGCTCTTGGTATGGAGGAGCATCCTGGCCGTGTTAGGGGATTAGGAGCTAGCATAGGATTCAAGTCTTATTTTGGCCCTTCGCAATCTAAAAGAGGTCGTGCAGGAGGTCTTACACAAGAGGATGTTGAAGCATTAGTAGCGCAGAAAGTAAAAGAAATAATGTCTTCATATCAGCCTACTCAACCTTCTCAACCTATTCATACTGCACATCTCTCAAGTGATGAGGTACAAGCCCATGCTACAGTTGTAGAAGGTCATGGGAGAACTCCCGATGAACCACCACAACAATCTGCAGTAAGTTTTTGTTCTATATGTTGTGTTATTAGTATGATAAATATATGATAATATATAGTTGTAACATGTATATGTTCTACTATTTCTTATATAACTTATATTATTTCAATCTAGGTTGGTATGAACTGTAAACTTGCAGTGGAGGTTCCAGAATATAATGTTGTGGCAGCGGGCAAAGTATACAACCTTGGTGGTACATTGCATTTCCAACAAATTACTGATGACATCTGTCGTGTGTCCATCCATCTTGTGTATGACGGAATGGGGGACAAACCACTACCCATACCTAATCTTGAATATAGTACAGTTGAAGAAGATGAGGGTGATATGGTGGGTTGGCCTAGACACTTGGTTATCAATGACAAGG
Organism: Alisma plantago-aquatica; assembly: GCA_963693085.1. Lineage (NCBI taxonomy): Eukaryota > Viridiplantae > Streptophyta > Magnoliopsida > Alismatales > Alismataceae > Alisma > Alisma plantago-aquatica. The sequence continues at coordinate 472,370,163 of OY856410.1, forward strand.
TATACCTTATTTCTACCATATTTTTCATATTTGACTGCATATATGAACTCATGTAATATAAGTATGTAATTTAATTAACAGGTTTGTAAACCAAAAAGTAAAACTTCTACTAGTCGTCCTCCTATGCCCAAGCCATCTTTCATTCCCGAAACTACATTCGACGATTTGGGAAGCAAATCTAAATGTTTGTGTCGATACTTAGCTAACCAAAGATCGGGATCAAATATGATGGTCAAGTTAACAGAAGATGCATTTGGGAGAGACTTTGAGAATTTTATTTTTATTGACGATATTATAGAGTTGTTCCGGTATGATTGGCTGAACACTTCTTTAATAGAAGTATGGATAAGGTAAGGATCTATCAATATATATAGAAAATTCCAATACAAATTTTTAGCTTATTTCTACATATGAAAATAATTACAAATGTTTAACAGCCATTTATATACCGAGGTCACCAACTTTGATATAAAGAATATTGCATTCTTAGTTCCTTCGGTCACTAGTCAGGTGGAGACAAATAATATTGAGGAAGTGAATGAGTACTTCTCTGATGCATTCAAATATTTTGCTAGTGAGGGGAAGGAAATTATCCTAATTCCTTTTAACGTCCAGTAAGTATTATGATTCAATATAATTTTAATAATGAATGAAACTATTTATTTTAATGTTTGTTTTATTCTTACTCAGAGCTAGACATTGGGAATTATTGGTGATTGTCCCAAAATTGATGACTCTTTATTATCTTGGCCCAATGGGTAAAACAACAAGGAGTCACAAACTGAAATTGTCAGCTATGGAGTAAGCATAAATTTAATCAATTGCTTCAACATGATATTTTATTTAGAATTTCTATTTTACCAACTATCGTTTAATTGATAGGGGTATAAAGGCTTTTCGTGAAGCTGGAGGACAAATACCCACAAAATTAAAGACATTAACTTTGAAAAATGTCAAGGTAGCTACTTTGACAACTGCTTAGTCTTATATGTATTAATTTTTCAATTCGAATATGTCAACTCTTATAGTCTTATCTCAACTGTTGTTTATAGTAGTTTACTAACATTAAGTATAATTCATTATTTGTAGTGTCCTATGCAAAATAATGAATGGGCTTGTGGCTACTATGTAATGAAATACATGCAAGCTATTGTCAAACAGGCATCACATGACATTCAGACTATAAGTCAGGTAATAAAGAATAACATCATAAATTTACAAGTGATTGTAGTCATTTTTATAAAATATTAGCATGTGCATTTTCTGTTACAGATCTTTACAACTCAGCCTTACACACATGTGGACTTGAATGAATTCCGAGAAGAGTGGTCAGAGTGTTTTATAAGTGAGGTTGAAATAGCATTGGTTTAAATATGTCGGCTCCATTTATGTATGTGGTTTGAGTACGTACTCTTTCATATTTTTACTTTTGTAATATGTCATCTCAGACTTGCACTCTATCATTTTGTAAATTATGATATTTATTATCATTTTTGTTATGAATGTGTGGTTTTGAATGGTGACGGTTGAGCATCAATGCTCCCCTCTCCCAGAATATATGAATCTTCTTGTTCTTCTGTTCTATATCCATTTCTGCATAACTTTTTTTTTAAAAAATCGTAACTTCTAGCGTCGGTTTTTTAAATAACTGACCCTATAGATTGAATTCATTGTACACTCTTCGGTCGACAAATTTTCGACCGAAATAGAACTTTTAACATCGGTTTTTGTAAAAAACCGAGTCTACATGTCCTCTATAAGGTCATTTTTTTGAAAAAACCGACCCTAAAGATTGAATAAAACATTTCAGTGTAAGCCTCGGTCGACAAACTTCTCGATTGAAATACTATCGGTCGAGAAGTTTGTCGACCGAGTCTTACACTGAAATGTTTTATTCAATTTTTAGGGTCGGTTTTCTCATAAAACCGACCTTATAGAGAGTTTTTGGTCGACAATTTTCTCGACCGAGAGTTACCACTGAAATGGTATTCAATCTTTAGGGTCGGTTATTTCATAAAAACCGACCCTGTAAACGTTCTCGGTCAACAATTTTCTCGACCGAGAATGTTTACAGGGTCGGTTTTTATGAAATAACCGACCTTACATGCTCCTTTTTTCTCGCCTAGGTCAGAATTTTTACAACCTCTTGCGTCGGTGTTTACTTTGTAAGGTCAGTTTTATTTGGTTAAATAATCTGACGCTATAGACCAAATTCTGTAGCGACGCCCACCTAGGCGTCGGTTAAAAAGTGACACTGCAGGCTTTAAAAAACCGACGCTACAGACCATTTATGTACTAGTGTAACCTAGGAAACAACTAGGATTAATGGATCAAGATGACGTGATTAATGATAGAGAAATTGGATGCCTTTTTCAAGAACAATTGTGTGTGTGCTTGCTTGATTCCTAATTGATTGAGTTATTTCTACATTCAAGTCTGCTTACCAGGTATGTGGTTAACTATGAATAACCGCTTTAGTTTCCTGATGGATCCCCGAATGTTTAATCGCATTGAATGCAACTAAACAGTTTGGGTGTTCATATTGCAATTATAAAGTGATTATGATTATCACAATTTAATATAAATGTGTATTCCCACACCTACATGCCACCCTGATGGAAGATTCCATAAAGGTCAGGCCTAGGAGGGTAGACCAATGGGCTCCATGAGAGGTGACCCCAGACACCAAGCTCGGGATTGAGAAGGTGGCCTTAAGTCAATGGCAAAAGAGAAACCATAAAGGGGCTAATTCCAGGGTTAGGGCAAAAGCGGTGGGGAATGTCACATGAAAAAATGTAATTTGACTTGCTAAGTATCTTGATTGCAATATTTAAATTGTTAGACTTATTTGTGAAATTTTGGTTGCCTCCACATACCAGCAATTGCTGACCGACGTTTTGTTTGTCGGTGTTTTAGGTGTAATCCTGAAATCACAAACAGTAAAGTGAAACATCGTGAAATTAAGAAATAAAGTGCAAGGAGGATTAGATATAATAATTCAAGCTGTGGATAGATAGATTTCCAAAGCTTTAAAAAGGTAAGCAAAGTTTTATTTTTCTACCAAAAAATTCAGTTTAGTTAGTAGAATTTCATAATTATCATTGATTATTTGTTGAACCTTTGATCCTGTTAATTGAGTAACGGCTCTAACCTTCGTGTCTCCCTTAATTGGGGGTTGCCTGGAGGTGGGGTTGTTATAGAAGGACATGTCATTCGTCTGGGATGACAGATGTCAACGTGCTTTTTAGACATTAAAGGAGAAGCTGACAAGTGCACCTATTTTGGTCTAATCTGAGAAGGGGAAAGGATACATAGTCTTTTATGATGCATCTAGGAATGGCTTGGGTTGTATGTTGATGTAGGACAAGCAAGTGATTTCTTTTGCTTCCCGACATCTTAAGAAACACGAGGAGAACAACTTGACCCACGACCTAGACTTAGCTATTATAGTCCATGCTTTGAAGATTTAGAGGCATTACCTTTATGGAGAGCAATGTCATATCTTCACATATCACAAGAACCTAAAGTACATCTTCTCACAGCAAGAGTGAATATGAGAAGTTGACAAGTGCACCCATTTTCGTCTTGCCTGAGCAGGGGAAAGGATACATAGTCTTTTGTGATGCATCTAGGAATAGCTTGGGTTGTGTTGATGCATGACAAGCAAGTGATTTTTTTTGCTTCACGAGGAGAACAACCCGGCCCACAACCTGTAATTAGTTGTTGTGGTCCATGCTTTGAAGATCTGGAGGCATTACCTTTATGGAGAGAAGTGTCAGATCATCACATATCACAAGAACCTAAAGTACATCTTCTCACACCAAGAGTTGAATATGAGACAGCAGCGCTGGATGGAGTTAATCAAGGATTATGACTGCATGATTGATTATCATCCAGGGAAGGTGAATGTTGTGGAATATGTGTTAAGTAGGAAGTTCTCTTCATCAGAGAATGTACAATCGAGTTCTTTGGTGTGCCACAAGTGAGGCATGTTGATCTCCCTACGTCAGATGGATGTTAAGATGGAAATTTCTTTGCTAGCAAGATTGTTGGCATAGTTGCACATGAAGCCCACACTGAGATAGTAGATCAGAGAGGCACAATAGGTTGATATTATAATATAGTAGATTAGATTAGAGTTTGGTAGCGAGAAGCGTGATGGTTTCCATGAGTCAGATGATGGGATAGTTTGTTACCACGATAGAGTTGTGGTTCCTAATACTGATGGCCTAAGGAAGATGGTACTGGAAGAGGCTCACTTGTCTATGTACTCTATGCATCTAGGTAGCACCAAGATGTAACACAACCTGAAAGACATGTATCGGTGGCTTAGCTTGAAGCAGGATGTAGCAGAGTTCATTGTGAGATGTGTTGTATGTTAGCAAGTTAAAGTCGTAAATCAAAAGCATGCAGGAATGTTGCAACCATTGCCTATACCACAATGGAAATGGGATCATGTGACTATAGACTTTGTGGTTGGTCTATGTATGAAAGCCAAGGGTCATGATTCCATTTGGGTGATTGTTGACAGGTTGACCAAGTCAGTGCATTTTCTTCATGTGAAGATGACGTATACAGCTAAGAATCTTGCCCAAATCTATGTTGATGAGATAGTGTTGCATGGTGTTCCAGAAACTATAGTGTATGATAGAGGTCCTCAGTTTATGAGTCACTTTTGAAAGTGACTGCACACAACTTGGGTATGCAGTTGAGGTTCAGTACTACCTTTCACCCACAAATAGATGGTCAATCTAAAAAGACAATTCCGAACTTGGAGGATCTATTGAGAGCTTGTTTACTCCAGTTTTCAGACAGTTAGGATGTACACCTCATCCTGATAGAGTGTGCCCACAATAAAAGTTATCAGCAAAGCATCGACATGGCACCATATGAGGCATTGTATGGGAGACGTTGTAGGTCTATGTTGTGTTGGTATAAGACGGGAGAATACCAGCTTCTTGGTCCTGAGCGTAACATACTGGAATCTAGAACCAAAGTTTAAAACCCTCATTTTCTAGGACCCCTTTTGAATATTTTCCTTTTCACACAAAAAAATAATTTATTAAATTTAATTAGAGACAAATAATTACATGTTTCATCAATTCATTTAACATAGGGAGTTAAAGATAAAAGAACCATACATCCATAAGATTTATAGTGTGAATATACAAAATAATAGCCTTGTCTATAGTTTGACACAATAGAATATTCCTAGGAGTATAAGGAGAAATAAATTGAATATGTGTTGCAATTTATTAATTAAGCATGTTGATTTTCTTAAGTGAATTATTAACACCCAATTAAGGAAATATGTTATGAATATTTCTAAAACATAAAATAGAAGTTAAAATAAGTTTCAGGGTATCCTAATTAGCCTACTTGCAAATTTTTAATTGAATCTGACTTAATTTGACCACATAATCAGTTGAATTAGGATTAGAAGAGATAATGCACCACTTTGACCTTTCATTACAAACTATTGTCATTATTGTAACGCTCCTGTGCGTTATCGTCTTTCAGGTAACACGTTCTGTGTTCTCCCTCTCAGAAACGACGACGCCGGGTTGTAATCGGCAGCCGTCTCCCTTGATCGTGGACCGCCTTCAACCCCTCTTCTCCTTCTCTTCTCGTATCCTCCTCTCTATTTATTTCCTTCTTCCTCTCCCTTTCCATCCCCGAACCCTAGCCGCCTCCCACTGAATTTCTTCTTCTTCTTCCTCTTCTCCCTTGCCTCTCCTCCGTTTGCTCCTCCTACCTGCGCCCAACATCGCCAGGAAGAGCCAAGCAGTGCCAAGTGACGCCGGCAGTGCTGAACACCTCCGGGTAGCGCGCGTAGTCGTCAGCCAGCCTTCCTTTCTTCTTCCTCTTTCTTCTCGTGTCCTACCCAATTGGAACTTCCCGCTGCTACAAGCAGCAAGTTCAGGGGACAGCATCGGCACTGTGAGTTCGCAGACTGACATGATCATGGTATCGGCAATGACGCCACTGACTGGAGTTGCTTTAACCTACCTCAGGCTGCCTCACCAGATACAGCTTTGACAGATCCAAGGATTCATCACCACCCACATTGTCTGTGAACTCGATGTGAGTCCCTGCCCCACCGTCTTCCACATTCTTCGAGCACCCTAGCCACCTGTTGCGCCTCCGCAACCACACCAACCTAAACACAGCCAAATCGCCTTGACTCCTCGCCAACCAACATGCTGCAGACCTGCAAATTACCGGCGCAACCCTGCTCTGCCACCGGGTCCAACGTCCCCACTGAAGACAGCCTCTGCAGCTGCCTGACCTCCCCTCTACCCCTTGCGCTGCCGCCTGACTGCGGGCTATCTTAGGGCACCACTATCTGCCCCTGTTGCGCCACAATGCAGATGTGTGTTGCCTTACAACTCGCCGGACCTCTGTGGAAGACCTGCAAAGTTGATCCCTCCAACCTGAAACATGTCGACGCCTCCTCCTCCTTCCTCACACTATAAGGCCTAGAACACCAAGCCCTGGCCGCCATCTCTTGCCTACCTCGAGTCTGCATTGCCATCTCCAACGATTACAGAGTACAGTAGGGACTGCTGCATCGACCAAGTTCGACAACACCTTACCTTGCTTCAACCTTTGACCTGCTCTTCTTCAGCCATGACTAACTACTACTACAACATAACGACCTCCTCTAGCACCACCACCTATTCACTGCCTCCTCGTATATCACTGCAGAAAAAGGTTTAATATTTTATGGTTTATACCATGTACACCATGGTCTACTATCATACAAATAGAAAATTAAATAATAGTAGAGATGTCGTGTGGTGCTTGCAAGAGTAGCGTACAATGCAAATTCTACATACTTAGTAGTAGATGAGTAAACAAATGTAGAACATTCCTATTTCCAGATTTTGTTTATTCATACCATAAACTACATTGACAACTATAGTTTCATGCCTACATTCCGCCAAACAAGCAACGCAATTCTTTGGAATCCATGAATCAGTTATCAACTAACAACCTAAAACGTAGACATCAGAAACGCCATTGACACAGCAGCAGCTTCCATATCATTTTATTCAAATGATATGTCTATACAAAAGCAAACGTACACAGCCACAAATGGACAGATTGGTAATTGCAGATTTTTATAATGGTCTGATGGCATAACAAGTACTGTTAGATAATATAAACGTACATTACATACATGTTCAGTAAGGGTGCCAGGGAATACAGTTCAGTATTTCACTATGGCAAAGAAGGCCTGAGTTTTACATGTTTGACACTGAGATGAAGTACAGAACACAAAGACAGTTACATAGCTACTACAGTACGTGAATGTTTTGTATCCAAGATTCAAATATTCTGAAATGATCATGTGACAATACTTTTCCCCTTTGAACATCGACGTTCGTTGCTTCAAACCAGACTTCAGGGTACCAAATACAGAAATTTCATTGACATGTTGTCCACCACCACCTGAATTGCATCCAAATGTGTTAAATAGAATAAAACGTGTACCAACATAATATCCAAACATCTATTATTTCAGAATCTAGAAAATAACTTGAGAAGGAAAGATATATATGTTCTACACCAGTAAATGTCATTTTTTTAATCAATTGCTAAAATTCCACCTCAATTGATATCAACTAACAATTTAGTTTAGAATAGAGTGTCTACTCTGTTTTGTAATGGATGGATTCACGACAAATTTGTCTTAATAGAAACAATAAAGGTAAGTACTTTACAAACTAATAGACATATATATCAGTTGAAAAGGGGTAACTCGTCAGATATACAGACTAAGTTACTGGAAAATAAACTCAGCCATGCTTTTTCGCTTGAGTTCTGTATTCAGTTGATTCATGATATATCAACTTACAACAGGGGATGGATTTCTCCTCTATGATGTCTTTACCTTTAGTACTTAATGAGAACAACTTTTCTGAATAAGTGCTTTTATTACAACCCAACCAAGAATCTAACTAAAAATGGCACATACATAAGGCTGTTATGCCGGCTAAACTGGTAAAAAAATTCCCCTAACATTCTCTATTCTAAACACCAACTCTTTTCATCTAGTTATGCCAGAGGAGTCAAGCTATTCAATGGTTCACATCAACGTTTGTGTGGGGAATGGCATGCACTTTATCCTCCTCTTCTTGTATGTAAAATTTCAAATTAGGATTCATCACCAAGAGCAAAGACAAGACCGGCAGACCTAGCCTTGACGGAATCACAAGTCTAAAATATATAAGGTAACAATCATGTGTCCCTCTTTTTTTATCATTTCCTTTCTTCCACACCCATAACGTAGGAAAATGTCCAATGCTCTCTTCCATGTGTGACACACAAGGGGGTTTGGGACTCTTGTAGAGAGATGTTGATGTGGTGATTTGCTCTTTTCTAAAAACAAGAATGAGCGCAAGGTGATTAGTGTGAATATATTTGAAAAATGGAGATGAGTGGTATTTTCGGATGGACTGATCAAAACAACATACGAAAAACTTAGGAGTTGATGGCATATCCATGAAGCCAGCCCCAATGTGCAACCCTCTACATGTGCGGCTTTAATGAGATTGTCTCAAATGGGACAAGGGGAGAGATTGGAGATTGAAAGCTACTATGCAAATGTTCATAGATACTACAATGAATTGTGGACTTACTAACTTAGACTGGTATGGCTCTATCTTTTCATGGCAAAGAAGGAGACAACATAGAATAGACAAATGACTTCACATGTTCAAGGAAGACAACAATTGGAGTGACTAATTTCTAGAGTACCATGTTATTCATCTGCCTTTCTATAAATCAGACCACATAGAAATCATCCTGGTTGGTTGTTGACCAAGCTGGGAATCATATCATAAGGCATAATTTCATATTAAAACCAATTTGGTTTGTTGATGACATGTGATGTGTGTTCACTAAATGTTCGTGGAACAATGGAAATGATCATTAGCAAAAAAAATGACAATTGAGACCAAGAACTTAGATTATGGACTAGCAACAAATTAGGCAATGTGAATATGCTTTGTTGATGTATTGTTGGTCTGTTGGCAGCTGGAGGGTTAGTGGACATAGGAGACAAGTGATGGAAACCATCACAGGTGATTTTAATCAATGTTTAGGAGCTCAGTGCAACAACTAAACTGCCCATGAGCTCATATGATGTGTGCAACCAGATGGACTACATGGTATAATGAGATGGTTTTTAACAACAAAACTCTCAACTTTATTTCTCTTACAACAGTTTCATCAACATGCTTGCTGGTTATAGGACGAAAGTGGATTGTTATGATAGAAGCAGATACGAGTTGTACTACTTCAAATGGGCTGGGCTTGGAAACTGTTATCAAAAATGATGATGAAATAATTATTGTTGTTTTTCAAACAAAGAACACTACAAAAGTACATCATGAATGTGATGCATCTATTAAGTGAATTACACAAAAGTAGATTAATCTAGATGCAACTTTTATGGCCTGATTGTCAAGAAAATAATCCATACCGCATAAATCTTCACAAGTTCAATTAAATTTTGTGAAAAGGGTTGGAAATTGTCTAGCACATACTATAAGATGAAACAGAGAGTGGATGTAACTTAATATGACCTATATTGGATTGACTTTATATAAAAGATACTCAACAGAGACCTAAACTGCTTAAATGTATCCCAAATAAGACCAGGTGAAAATTGTCTTGCCCTACTTCTTCTAGTATGACCTCTATTGAAAGAATATATACTTAGTTTTGCCAAATTAAGTGTATGTAATTAAAAAATACACCTAACATCATCTTATCACACTTAGATACATACCCATACAGTACTGAATTGCATTCAATCATGCCTAATTAGATTAGATCATGCATAAAATAACCTAAATTGTATGACTCAAGACCCAAATTTGAGTTTCTGTGCTGATTAATAGTTTGAATAGCTAAATGTCATTGACTAGTTACATTTGAAACACAAAGTGGTATATAAGAAAATTTTCAAAATAAGTAGTAAATGAACCTTAAACTAGTCATCCTTCTTTTCCCAAAATGACCATGCACACTTTAAGAATCATGATCTTCTAGCCATATCCCCTTGCACATGTCTTCTGAAAATAAAATTTCACATTTTTTTAAGTGCACTATTTTTCAATTTTATATCAGTATTCAAAATATAGAAATTTAAATTCATACCCAAAAATTTAATGATACCAACAATTCATGCTTCATGTCACCGCCTATATCATGTCATCCTTTTTCCTTCAACATGCTTAAGCCCTCCATTAAATGTGAACTTCAAGTATTCCCATATCCACCAGAATTCCTTCTGAAGGGAAAATCAATACTTATAAATACACATTATTTCAAAACTAACATGGAGGTGACTTTAGCATTTATATATTGAAATAGAAAAGGGAAACTAGGTAGTAGAGGAAAACTAGGTAATAGAGGAGTCATATACATGTGCGTTATATTTTAGTATTATATCCTTATTCTGCAAATAAAAATCTAAATGCATACCCAAAAATTGAATGATATCACCAGGCCATGCTTCATGTCATTGCCTATATCATGCCATCCATTTTCCCCCCAAAATGCCCAAGCCCACCATAAAGAAGTATCTTCAAGTAATCTCGTATCCACCATATTCCTCTTTGGAAGGGAAAATCACTACTTGTAATTCACTTTATTTCAAGACTTAACTATGGAACTGAATTTAGCATTTATCTATTAAATAGGAAAAGGAAAGTAGGTAATAGAGGAAAACTAGGTAATAGAGAAACCATACGAGTGAAAAAACTAATAGACATAAGGATTAGATATTAAGAAATGATGTTTATATTATAGGAAAGTCAACAGAGAAAAAAATTTCAATACCCAAAAAAGATGTTGCCAACAAAAAGGTGATGTATCTATTGCATCACGTCCCAACATTAGGGCCTAAGACCCTTTTACTTGTCCCAGATGCTTGATATTGGTAAGAATTGAAAAACATTGGTGGTTAGTCATTGACAAAATCCCAATATAGTTTCATAGTAAACACAGTCCTACTTACACGTGTAGGCAATCTCTAAGTTTTCAGAAGACGTTAATGGGTCATAATTATCATTCTGGTAATGAGATCATATTAGAATTTGTCCTTATAAATGTTAGAAGTATTTTCCTTACCAAGTCAGAATCAAAATGCACATTGATAAGAGAATCATAATCGGTCCCATCCTAAAATTGAAGTTTTGCAGATGATAAATTATTTTATAAAAGAAGTTGATTTGTAGGAAAGCATACAAGATCAACATACCAAGGCATGCGGTGTTGCACGACAACCATATTCAGAATTTGTTGACAGTCCCTAAAACATAAGCATATTCTTGTCGATGAGCCCAACATTTTCATATCATTACCAATAATGTGAGAAAAAAATTACCTGACATTGAAGAAATTTAATATGAGCACACAAATTTTCAAGTTCACGGTCTTTTTCTCTAATTTGATGGTCTTTTTCTCTAATTTTATGGTCTTTTTCTTCTAGTTGTGATTTCCAAGAAACTCTTGCAATCCTATTTGATTCTTCTGCTAGCATTTTCCTCTTCATTCCTTCTTGTAATACCTCCACTGATCCCTCTTACATATCCTCCATGATGAAATCCATGTGCGTCATCCATAATTGAAATGAACCCTAATGGATGTTTTGCCTTTTCCACACCTAACTCTCTACTTCTTAGTTCTACCTTTTCCTACAATATAAAATCCCATGTCAAGTTTCTTTCACAGTATATGATACAATATAATAGAAAATGCTTACACAAATATCTTTTATTTGCTCGTTTAGGTACTCCCCGTTCTTCTTTTTGTGACCATCAAGATATGTTTGAACAATTGGAAGTGGTACACCATCTTTCTCCTAAAACAAAATTTAGAACTCATAAGAAAATACACATTAGAGATCAAAAAGAAAGATTTTTGTGACCATACTACTTTATCTTGTCTTTCAGCAAATGAAATTGATCATGTTGTATGTGTTGCATGTAAGAAACTACAAATTCTTTTATTTCGGCTAGCTTCCAACTGCATGTTATACAGTTTAATATTTATTTAAAAGGATTTACTATCACTAAAGATTAAAAATAAAATTATCTAAAAGTTCACATCATCTTACAATCTTTGCTTGTTTACTCCAAATCTCTATTAATAACAACCAATGATCTGGAGGAACTCGGTTATCCAAGGAGTGTACTTGTTCAACGATGGGGATATGAGGATCTAGTTTACTTTTTAATTCTGAACGGATATCCCTCAATTGTTAGTTGATTGTTTTTTTGACAAAATTAGTTACATCATCTAATGAAAGCAACCGAGTCCCATCCATATTAAAGAATTCATAGTCACGTTGTATGAAAAATGACAAATATACATCATACATGAGTGCAATTCATATAAATTAGTAGGATTTATAGTGACAAGCCTAGAAACAAGTATGAACACACAAAAAGTAAATGAGAAAAGGTTGCTTACGTGAACTTCAACCATTACACATTCGATGGTTGACTCATTCTCTAATTCCCACTCTTTATGTATAGTAAACAAATAATGATTGCGTGCTAAAATTCCTAAAAAGTTACTCAATTTACGCCTTCCTGGACCAACAGTTCTTCCATCATCAAAACAAAAAAGTTTTGTTTTTGACCATTCATTGGGGCCGCTGCTTTCAAGGTAGTCCTCCCCTTGTAGATCGTTTTTTCATGTGACAAGAATTAGCCCGAAAAAAAATATCAAACAATATAGTGTAGTCATACTTTATAAATGTGCTTTTAAGCATACAAATTATAATCAACAGGATGCATTATATTCAATAAGGTAAACCTATTACCTATTGTTGGTTGTGGATAAGATCTATCTCGCTGTATTTCTTCGCTTACTATATTACATAGAAATTGATGTCACTAAAACAATAGAAGTAAGCAATAAAGAAGAAGTTGAATAAATATACCTTCTATATGGGGAAGAGTTTCACTCCTCACAGATGATCTAGATTTTTGTAAGTGTCCACCTACTATAAGAAACATTATTAAATTTTAAACTCCATTATCATAAACATGCTTGTAATGACATCACAAATATAAAGTCTAGTTTACTACCAAATAAAACTCAATTGAACAAAGATACCTTCTGGAGGGGAAAGTCTGTCATCCAACATAGGTGTTTGTAGTGGAGATATAAAATTTTGTCTTTGTTCATTCACTACAAAGAAATAGAGTTAAATATCTTCAAGACTTGTGTGCTTGTAACTTTATTAAGTATACTCTAATGAAAATACCTTCCAAAGGGGACATTACATCTGCCTGAAGAGATGTATGCAATGAAGATCCAGAATGTTGTCTTTGGGTTGAATATTTTGTGTTTTGTCTTTGTTCATTCAGTATTGAAAAAACTAATAAAGTAAAAAAATCTTCAGTACATATGTGCTTGTAAGTTTATTATGTATATTCTAATGAAAATACCTCCCAAAGGGGACAACTCATCCTCCTATACAGATGCATGCAACGGAGATCTAGAATTTTGTCTTTGTTCAGACACTAAGTATGATAGAAATTTGAGGTATTAATAACATACCAACATAAACTCTAGTTTCCAAACTAAATCTTAGTTTGAATTAATATACCTTCTAGAGGGAGGGTTGTACTATTCCTCAAAGATGTTTGCAATGAAAATCTAGAATTTTGTATTTGTTCACTCACTATAGAAAAAACTAATAGAGTTAAAAAAATCTTCCATACAAACTTGCTTGTAAGTTTATTATTATGTTCCAATAGTATTACCTCCTAAAGGGGAACGCGCATCCTCCTGAAGAGATATACAAAATGAAGATTTGCAATGCTATCTTTTCCCATTCTCTATGTACAATACATATTTAAGGTGTTAATGGCGTGTCAAGATAAACTCCAATATCATATAGAGTAAATCTTAGTTTGAAAAAATATACCTTCTAGTGGTAGGGTTATCACATTTCTTAGGGATGATTGCAGTGAATATCCAAAATTCTTTCTTTGTTCATTTACTATATAAAAAAGTAATAGAATGTGTTAAGTGCATACTTGCTTGTAAGTTTGATATGCATGTACCAATAACATTACCTCCTAAAGGGGATGGTACATCCTCCCAAAGAGATGTATGCAATAAAGATCTAATATGTTTCCTTTGTTCACTCACTATGTATTAAGAGATTTATGGTGTTAGTGACATACCAACATAAAGTCTAGCATAGTATAGAATAATCCTTAGCTTGAACATGTATACCTTCTACAGGGGAGATTTTTTCATTCCTCGGACTTGTTTGCAGGTCATATCTATAATTTTGTCTTTCTTCATTCATTATAACAAAAACTTCTAGAGTTAAAAATATCTTCAACATAAACATGCTTGTACATCTATTGTGTATGTTTCAATGACAATACCTTCTAAAGGAGGAAGTGTATCTTCTTGAAAAGATGTATGCAATGAAGATCTAGACGGTTGCCTTTTTCCACTCACTATGTATGATAAAACGTATGGTGTTTTTGTCATCACCAATATGAACTCTATCATAATATATAATAAATCTTAGTTGGACCATATATACCTTGTAGAGGGGGTAATTTGTCATTCCTTAGAGATGCTATCTGTAAATATCTAAAACTTTGTGTTTTTTCATTCACTATGACAAAAACTAATGAGTTAGTAACTTCATCAACAAAAACATGCTTGTAAGTGTAAGTTGTATGTTTAAATCTGAACTCCAAAAGCAGAAAGTGAATCCTTTTGAAGAGACATCGGCAATAAAGATTTGGCATGCTTCCTTTGTTCAATCTCTACGTATGATAGGCTTATTGTGTTAAAGACACAACTAGGGTAAATTCTATTTAATACAAAATAAGTTTTCGTCAACCAACAATACCTTCTAAAGGGGGGATTTCATCACGCCTCAAAATGTTTGAGGCGAAGACTCAACTATTCATCTTCTCTCATTTACTATGAAAATAATCAATGGAGTTAAAATTTTCATCAACGTAATTATGCTTTTAGGTGTGGCGTATATATTAAAAACAATGTGCCTCCTAAAGAAGAAAGTGTATTCCCTTATGGTGTTGAAT
Source organism: Alisma plantago-aquatica (assembly GCA_963693085.1). Classification (NCBI taxonomy): domain Eukaryota; kingdom Viridiplantae; phylum Streptophyta; class Magnoliopsida; order Alismatales; family Alismataceae; genus Alisma; species Alisma plantago-aquatica. The sequence continues at coordinate 472,385,267 of OY856410.1, forward strand.
CTATTGGAGATCTGATGCATTGACTTTGTTCATTCATTGTTTATGTTAGAGACTAATATTGTTAGTGGCATTACCAACATAAACTTTAGTGAAATTTAAAAGAAAACATAATTAAACAAAAATACCTTTTGAAGGGTGGAGCCTGTCATTCATTCGAGATGTTTGTAGAGAAGATTTAACCCTTACCAAAGTAGAATTGATATTTGTCTTTCTTTCCTCACTAAGATAAGATATAACATAGCTAATATAATAAACAACATAGAGATACTTGTAGAGGAACCATTAATATTCATCTAAAAGTACCTCGTGAAGATGTGAGTGCATCATTCTCAAGAGAGATCTTCAATGAAGATTTACCATGTTGTCTTTGTTCACTCATTGTATATGATAGAGACAAAAGGAGTTGAAATCATAGAACTAGATAGTAACAGACTAAATAATATAACATTATTAAATTTTAATGTACCTTCTAATGAGTGGGGAGTATCTTCCTCAATTAGAATATGTGGTGTTCTTTGTCTTTTTGTCGCATGAACTTATTGAAAGAATGGGTTAGTAAAACACATCAACTACTGAAATAGTAAACAAATTTTCAAAATTGAATTTATAATACCTAGTCCACCATCCAATGAGTCATTACAAGTTTTGTTTCTCATTTTGTCTCTCTTCATTATGTCAATTATCGAGGCACGTTTAGGAGGCATTACTCTAGAAAAGAGTGTAAAGTTTGAGATATACTTCAAACACCTATTAAAATAGTATCACTATTCAAATCTAAAAGGTTAAACATGATTGCAGGTAACAAGAATACTAATTCATATCTTACCACAATCATTTGTGCTTTCGAGTATTTCTTTTTTCATGAATAACATTCTCATCCACTTCATCTCTTTTAGGATCTAAGTCTAGCCTCACCCACAAGTCATCATCATCATCATAAGTACATTCTACTATAATTTCAATATTCTCATAAGTGGTCTCAACCTTTAATACATCACTTGGTATGTCATAAGTGACTCGAGCAATCCATGGGCAAACTACACCCAAATTTCCATCTTCTGGATCCATGGATTAGAATACTTGTTTTTCTTGTTCAGGGATCCTCATATGCTAGCTTAGTTGTGTCCACGATGGTAAAATTTAGATAATCCTTTGATATTCCAGCCTCTTCCTCACCAACATACCACAAACACTTATAAAGATAGTATGGATCTAAATTTTGAAATTGTATTTCATATGTATCTAAAAGAACTCCATAGAAAAAACAATCATCAGGATTCACCATTGCAATACCACTATTTTGTGTCACACGGTTGAATTCAATGTGTTTCGATTCAAATTTGTATCCATTTATGAAGTAACCAGAATAGGATAGAGATTTTATAGATGGCCCTTTAGACAAGTACTTAACCTTTTTAGGTAATTCTTTATAGTTGCTTACCCTCTTGACCTATTAGGAAAATAAGCATTAACAGTTTTGTAAATCACATAAAAAAATATATTTCAATTGAGAAAAACTCACATGGTCACTAAACCAATCAAAAAAATTTATATGTTGCTCTAACTTGATGTCATCTTCAGACCAAGATGAATAATTAGATCGCAGGATGTCAGCATGATACCTAAAAATAGATACATGTTATTTATTATTTTATTAAAAATGACATATTTAAATTGAGTATATACTTACTTTATATATTCATCAATGTCTTCATCATTATAAAGGATAAAATGATGTGCTTATTGAATTTCATCCTCAGAGAGAGAAATAATTTTCCCATCACCTATCGGGCCATCTTCATATACCGATTGTCTATTCCCTTTGGAATCAGTGTCGCACCAATATCTTGTACAAAATGTAGCCACTTCTTCTCTCAAGTAACCCTCAATAATAGAGGCTTCTTGTTTTCTTTTATTTTTTACATTTTTTTTCAAAGTGTAAAAATATCTTTCAATTGGATACATCCATCTAAATGGAATAGGCCGGCCCACATATTTTATCTTGAGTAGGAAGATGTACTGATAAGTGGACCATGAATCTTCTCAAGCTTGCAAAAAATCACAGGTATCTTCTGCTCAAGTCTTTCCATGGTTAGAACATCAATAGATTTAGCAGACAAGTGCTTGAAAAATGAAGATAATTCCATTAGTGCTTTTCCTACATGTTTTGAAATAGATTTTCTTAGGGCTAGTAAGAGCAATTGTTGCATTAAAATGTGATGATCATGACTCTTCAGGCCCAGAAACTTTTTCTCATCAAGTTGAACTAGTCGAGAGATATTACAAGAATACCCGTATGGAAGTTTCATGTCTTTCAAAACCATGAAAAGTATTTCCTTCTCTTCACTAGTCATACAATATGATGAAGGCGGGATAACTACTTTATTTCCATTTTTTGCCTTTTTTATCCACAATGACTTTCAAATTTTCAACTTATTCATATCTAAACGCGCATTTATGTTCTCTTGACTTTTTCCATCTTTATTCAACAACCAACTCAATATGTTAGCACATATATTTTTCTCAATATGCATTACATCCAAACTATGGCAAACTAATAGTGTACTCCAGTATGGTAATTTAAAAAAATATGCTCTTCTTGTACCATCCAAGAGAATCTTTGTTTATTTTTCAATGAAGTATGTGTGTCCCTTCCAAATTGGTTATTATCATACCCATCCCATAAATCTATTATTTCTTGTCCAGATAGAGATTTTGGTGGAGGATCAGATTCAATGGTCCCATCAAAGTGGCATTCATCATATCGCCAAGACTGCCCAATTGGAAGAAATATGTGATGCCTCACATAAGCCATTTTATGACTGAATGGTAAATAAGTGGAAGCTGTATAAATATGACAATCAGGACAACCATATGTTCCACTTGTTTTCTGACCAGACAACATTCTATAGGCAGGATAATCACTTATTGTGCCCAATAGAGCAGCTCGCATCCTAAACATTTCACCTTTTTCAGCATCATATGTCGGCACGCCTTATGTCCATAACAAGTTCAGTTCCTCAATTAACGGCTCTAGGTAGACATCAATGTTATTTCTTGGAGACTTCGATCCATTTATAACAAGTGGCATCATGAAGTATGATTGTTTCATTGTCAACCAAGGAGGTAGATTATAATTCAAGATTATAATTGGCCATATATTGTGATTGACTTCGTACCCCATATTACAAGGACTAAATCCATCAGTAGATAGTGCGAGTCTCACATTACGGGGTTCACTACTAAAGTTTGGATGTTTTCTATCAAAATCCATCCAAAGTTCTGAATCTCTAGGATGACTCATTTTTCCAGGAGGCGGTTTTGGGCTAGTAAGATGGTATGTCATCAAATTAGTTGTTTTGGTAGAATTAAACATTCTTTTCAACCTTGGAGTAATTGGAAGATAGTGACAAACCTTCGCTGGTTTTTTTAATTTCATCCTTGTATTTTGATGTGTAGGATTCCATCTAGATGTCTTACACCTCAAACACTCATCCAAGTTTGCTTTATCACCTCTGTATAACATACAATCATTTGGACATGCATGTATCACTTCCTTACATAATCCTAAAGTAGACATCAACTTCTTGATTTCATACCATGTCTTTGGAACATTATTCCATGTTGGAAAGACCTTAGATAGTAACTTAAGGAGATTAGTGATAGATTTGTTGGTCCACCGGTTATCACATTTCACATCAAAAAGAACAGAAATGAAGTGGAAAGTTGAGTATGGACAACCTTCATATAAAGGTGTATTAACTTGCTTTAAAACTTCCTCAAATTTCTCAACTTCTTGATCAAAAGATAAGAAATTATCTTCATGAGTGTATTCAGCATCATCATTTATATCCCTCATCATTGCATCACTAATTAATTCATCCACTTCATTATATGAAGGAAGTGTTGAAACATTTGTAGGCCTATGAAAATCAGACATTTCACCATGGTAGGTCCATTTTGTGTATCGAGGGAAAAACCCATAACATACCAAGTGCTCCTTAATAAATTTGGGGTCCACAATAAATTTTTTTTCGCATTTCATATAAGGACAAAGCATGTATGAAGCCTTAACATTGTTCAAAGCAAATTGAAGAAAATAATCAATCCCATCAAGAAAATCTTTATCCCGACGACGATCAAATCTTGTTTTTGGCTTGTACATCAAATTTCTATGCATGAAATGATAATCCTTCATAGAGAAATAGCCTTCAAATAGAAAAGAATGTTTTAAAGAAGATGAAAGATAAAAGGTAGTGTTGTATTGTTATGTTTAAAGTTAGATTAGTTGGATCATGTTGTGTATGCATAAGATTAGGATATGAGGTGCATACTACAATTTAATTATTATGAATTTAAGAGCATATGTAAGATTGTATGTAGCGGTAGTAATATTTATAATGAATATCACTATCATCCCATTCAAAAGTATGAAAATGTAATTGAAATAGTACTAAAAGAAAAAAAATTACTAATTACTCACAAGTTGGACGAGATTATATGGCAAATTAAAAATGATGGAAGAGTCTATGTCTGTCCAAAGAACCATGTTTTATCCATTCTAGATACATCATGAATATTAAGTTGTTGATGTCATATTGGTGGCCTAACCCATGTTCTATGATTATATCCTCTATTTTAAATTTGATTGTGTCATTGGAACTTTGAGACTCAAGTATAGAAATTGTTCTATCATAACCAACTAAACTTTTAGGAATATTGTTTCCCCTCACCAACAATTAGTTTAGTATGATGTTTTTTTTCTTTATTAAGTATTTTTCAAACTTCAAATGATTTGTATTTGATTGGATACCATATAGGGGAAAGGGATACAAAGTTATACCGATTAACTGAAAATTAAAAACTTGAAAGACATGTGCAGACAAAGATATTGATTGACATGTGTTTGAAACTTTAACAAAAATGCTATATATGAACATGTGAAGAATAGCATAGTAGAAATGAACATTGAGTTATGTATTTGTGATGCAGATGATACATTGTACAACTATAAGATTTTCTTATTTTTCAAAAATAAATGTTTGATTATTTCTTAATATATATGAGTTCTACTAAATTAGTTATAAAATAGATACAACCAGCCTTTTGGACAAATTCACTTTATTTGACAATGAGAAGATAGCAAATGGAAGATCAATGACAATGTCAGCCTGAAGAGAAACCAAAAAATGACTCATATCAAGGCCACCCGACCAGGATATTGAGGAAAACTAAGAGATGCTTATACAGGAAAAATATGAGATAGCATTTTCATTATAAAATGGGTAGTCACGGTCCGATATATTAGTATAGTGACACATTGGCCAGCCACACCCCCTCTCAAAATTATTCATTTGCTATCTCATTTTTTGTGCCTGTCAAGTATATCAAGATAGCATAAAATTAGACCATCACTCCTATAGAAAGCATTGGAGAGAGAGTTACGAACAGAGTTTGGATGGTTATATAAGTATGAAAACAATGTCAGTTAATTCAATTATCAAATTGAATCCTAGTTGGAATCTAATATGTATTGGCATGTTGAGTTGTTTCACAAGGCACTCACTCAAGTAAAATGTGGCCACACCATGCCTGAGACATACTTAATATTTTGGTTTCAGAAAATCTTGTTTTAGCTCACAACCAACAATATTAAAAGAATAAATGGGACGACACACTTACACCAGCCAAATGAGAAGAAGACTCAAGAAAGCCATTATGCACAAGTAAAAAGAAGAACCTAGATCACCTGAAGGGGGTAGATAAAACATAGGTCTGGAGATCCAAGCAACCACTGCCTGGAATGATGTGGTTTTGAGATCCCGCTGCTACTTCCCCTTCCTTGATCCAGAAACTCCTGGTCGCACGGATGGGAATCTTGCTTGTGCCTGATTATAGATAGAAGTAGCAGATCAGTTGTTCCATGCACACTGCCAGCTGCTCCGCTGGCAGTAACTAACTTCCCCTGTTGTGTCACCAGCAGTTCCCAATTAATTGTGTGCAACAAGAGCCGAGGAAAGCACTAGGATCGGAGATGCGGAATGTGACCGGAAATCTCACACGTGTGAGGGATAGAAGTTTCTGGCAGCCACTGGTTCAGGAGGAAAGATTTTAGGTGTGTCTGCCCTTTTACTTTTTGGTTGTGAGGGAAAAAGGCCCGCGCAGGCCGCGCTCTCTATTTTGGTCTTCTCGGGCCCAGCAAGTAATGAGGCTCCTAAGACTTCATCCACTGAATTGAATAATCAACAAATGTAGAGCTTATTGTGTAAATAACTGTAGTAAAAATATAACTATAGTCCATTTCACTTTGTTTTATAGTGTATCCTTTGCTTCCTATACTCTAAAGTAGGGTTTCGTAGATCTAATCCCAACCTAAAAACTCTATAGAAAGGTTCAATAATCAATAACCCTAATATCCTATCCAACCACAGTGCCAGTAGATGATCTTAACCATACCTTTCAGATCACATAATTTCTACAGGCTACATAGGATCCTAATCTCTCCAACCTCAACACCAAAGGAGGATCCTAGTGTGATGATGAAACATGTACTATAGTTCTGATCCTAGGTACTCCTCAACATGACAAAAGATTGCAATCCCAGGAGGACTATCCACATACATAATCGAACTATGTTCATACTTATCAGTTCAACCTGCTAACCCCTAGAAATTGGTTACCATTTGTGCTCTCTTGATATGGAGAACCAAAAACTAAGAAAAATAATGGCCAAACACATAGTACATGGATATGGAGCTGCTGGTGAGTTACCATAATCTCATATTTATATAATTTATATTAAGATGCTAGTAATGAATAATAAAGGTGTTTCGACTACCTAAATTGAGTTATCCAAAAGATTATATGATTTTAGAATGTTGTGTATGTATGTTATCAGAGTACTATGAATTTCAAGTCGATGGACCTATACTAACTATATAGGTTTCCCACTTCTCAAATAATGGTCATACATGCATGCATATTTGACTAAGTATATGTAAGCTTTTTGTATGTAATATTGTAAATCAATGTTTTCATATACCTTATCATATAAGTGTAGAAGAGTAACTAAAACATATGCACTGGGTAGGAAAAAGAACATAGGTTCTATGAGTTAATATGAGTAGTTTGATTATGACTCTATTAATGCAAAGAAGAAACTATTGAATCGTAATGGAATTCTATAACAACCCTTATTACATGATAATTAAGGGCATGATGGTAACCTCGCATAATGAGAAATTAAGATTTGTAAAGCCAATGGATCAATACCTTATGGAAAACTTAAAACCCTAGATTTTGATGGAGTAAAGGAGTCATTTGAAACTAAATGAACATATGATCTAATCTACCATGTTATAGTTCCCATCTATATGTTACTGCATACTGGACCCTATACTCACCTAATACGATTAAAATCATAAACCCTAACATGACAATAGATGATCGGGAATAGGGTAAGAGTAACATAAAAATAAAATACGAACGTATATGTTCGCTTTGTCTTGAATAACATACATAATGTGTTCCTAGGATGAATGCTCTACTTTGGGGACCAAATATAACTTCCAAGTTAACTATTAGTCATGAAGATGAAGTATGTACTCCTCCCTATTTTTAACTGAGCATTTATATGACTAAATTTTCCCATAATGAGGCAATTCTGGAAATACTTACTCTTTTGTTCCACTTGTTGACATAACCTATTTTTTTGAGATTATTATTAATAGGTTGAATTGGGTCAATGACCTTACATGATATTGTGCTTGTATTATGTCACAAGTTTCTGATGAATAATGTATCTTTCCACACTATATTATGCACGGTGGATAATTCGACTAGTTTAACTATTATAGACGCTAATGCATAACCATTAGGGTATGTGTTTCTACTCGTGGTATGCATTTCTACCCTTATATATGTAACGAACACCACCAAACCGACAGCTAAATTGTTATTAATCATGTGAAATAATCATTAGCAGCGGATTAACAAAAATCACTAAAAATTAAAACCATTTTTGCAAAGAGATTCATTTCAAAACTTTATATACATCGGGGTTCACATTGTACATATATTGTACCATCGCATCTTGAGGTTAATATATAACAATTGCTTTTTCAAAATATATACTAAAGCAACATCAAACCTCAAGGAATACAAGCCAAAATAACATATTGTTCATAAAACCATCATGTTCTAAATCGAAGGACCTGAGAGTACAGAGATGACACATATGACTTCTTTCTATAAGACACGAAAGACTGTACACTCAACCTGAGTTGATACTGTTGTTTGTGCTGTTGTTGTCCTTCCTCAGTAGTACGGTCTCTACCCCCTCGTGCACGTCCACCTAAAAAAATGTAGATCCCATGGGGTGAGGCAATTGTCCCAACGAGAGATATAACTCCCAGCCAATAATGTTATTATCACATGTAAATAGTATTAAACTGAGCAGAGGTTCTTTTATATTACTAAACAAGTTTAATCACTGTGAATAAGCATATTAGAAAATTTCTCATCTTTTAAAGAATTGTAACTATCTATGGTAGGGCAGTAAATCATCTATTCACTTTATAAGGAATATGAAGAACATGTGTATCATTTACCCATTATATTATACCAACATCTCAAGCTTATCCTATGATAAAATCATCATGTTCCAGCTTTATACCAATCTTGTAAGAGTACATCCAGGTATTGGATTGTACCAATCTTGTGATATTACAACAAGGTATTGGATTGTACCAACCCTGTGATATTACAGCCAAGTATTGGATTGTACCAATTTTGTGATATTACAACCAGGTATTAGATTGTACCAATCCTGTGATATTACAACTAGGTATTGGATTGAACCATTCCTATGATAATACAGTCAGGTATTGGATTGTACCAATCCTGTGATATTACAGCCAGGTATTGGATTGTACCAATCATGTGATATTACAGCCAAGTATTGGATTATGCCAATCATGTGAGATCACAACCAGGAATTGGGTTATCCCAATCCTATGAGAGTTTAGCCAGGTATTGGATTATGCCAATCCTATGAGATCATAGCCAGGTATTGGGTTATCCCAATCCTATGAGAGTTCAGCCAGGTATTGGGTTATCCCAATCATGTGAGAGTTCAACTAGGTATTGGGTTATCCTAATCCTGTGAGAGTTCAGCCAGATTTTGGATTGTACCAATCCTGTGAGATCACAGGCATGTATTGGAATATGCCAATTCTATGACATCAGCTAGGTATTGGACTGCTCCAATCCTATGAGATCACTTTGAGAATACAACTAGGTATTGGATTATACCAATCCTGTGAGATCATGGTCATATTTCTAAGGATTCCATAGTAGTTGTAATACCTTTATGTTTCCCTTTCACTTTCATTATGGGACATCAATCCCTTAAACTCATTACTGAACACCACATCACTTTTACTAGGCATTATACCTCAATCGAACCATCATACACATTCACATCCTTTATGTGATACAAGCATTCCTCGTGTTTCTTTTTAGCATATTCAAAACACTATAGCCCTTATTTGGATATGCCCATAATGTATGTGTGACCAAGATTTCATTATTATCCTTGTGACTATTTATTATTATTATTATGTTATGCGGTTCCTATTTATCTGGTTTATTTTGAACATTACCATCTCTTACATCAATCTCTGGATCAACATCTTATCACCTCTCACTAGTAAACAACTATTCACATGGCTCACAAGGCCATTAAACATCTTGTCACCTCTCACTGGGCAACAACTATTCACATGGCTCAGAAGGCCATTAAACATCTTGTCACCTCTCACTAGGAAACAACTATTCACATGGCTCATAAGGCCATTAAATATATTGTCACCTCTCACTAGGAAACAATTATTCACATGGCTCACAAGGCCATTAAACATCTTGTCACCTCTCACTAGGCAACAATTTTTAGGGTTAGGGTTTCCCTTTATAGCCAAATAGGGTTTCAAGTTCATATTATCAATCCAAACCCTAATTCATTACTCCATACATCTAGGAGAATACATTGATATCATAAGTATTCAATCATACTTATTTATTCTCATCATTTATCATTAAATGATTATCAACACAAAGTATGAGTTTCTCTCTCATCCTTACTAGGATATTGATTACATCCTACTTTATTATGTTGGCTTAACCTTCTCTCAAGGTATGTTAGCCTACACTTATCAAAGTGCATTAAACTCATTACATCTTAATATAAAAATTGACATGACACACTTCATGTGTTACTCATCCAAGTATATTGTATTTGAGGTGCATGAAGGTGTATCAACCTTGAGGTGTTGAATATAATATTTATCATGCCTTGATGTATCACTTGCCTCATCACTTTTATCTTACTTAAGTTCATCAACTTATCTTGTATTAGAGTATTTCCCATCCTAATACTTCATGCACTAACTCATCTCATTTTTCCTATAGTTTATTGGCCATAAGTCACACATTTGAATTACCCAACTATCATCAAGTGATATGGACTCATCTCAGTTTAAGGCATTGTTGATATAGGGTTGACCAATATCAACCACTTTAGGTGATTCACCTATAAAGGTATTAGCTACACCATTACTTGGTGTTATACTCATCACTCCTAAGAGTGTTTTGCCCTCACCTTTTCAAGGTGTATCGGGTTGAATCATATATGTCAAGTTGAACACATGTATTGGGTTAGGTGTATATCGAGTTAGGCATCATCAAATCCCTCATACCCTTACTCATCAAGGTATCAACCTTACCAATCATATGGTGTATCACCTTCACCCTACATGGGTGTAACATCCTCACCTCACTTAAAGATATTGTCTGCACCATACTTTAGTGTATTGGCCATTACATGTTCTAGGGTATTAACCACCTTACCACTTTTGTCATCTGCTGTGTTGGGTTACCCGCCATAACGTTTTAGAGGTGTGTGCTCAACACCATATCATCTAAAAGGTGTATGATTAACCCAATATCGGTTTATAGGTTTATGATTACTACCCATATTGGGCAAAGAGGTGTATGCTTACTTTCATATCGGGCAAAGAGGTGTGTGTGCTTCACACCATATCGGGCAAAGAGGTGTGTGTGTGCTTCACACCATATCGGGAAAAGAGGTGTGTGTATGATTCCATATTGCCCATGAGGTGTATCTTGATCATCATATCGTTCATGAGGTGTGTGTGTATGTGTCACCATATCGTGCATAAGATTTATGCTCATCACCATATCATTCTAAAGGTGTATAACGATCACCATATAGGGTTTCAACATTATATCATGCAAGAGATGTATCCTTCAACACCACATCGGGTTAGAGATGTGTATGTGCTTGACATCATATTGTGCCTAAGGGGCATATTTGACCTCATATCATGTAATACGTGTATACTACATCACCATATCATGCAAGGAAGTATAAACTCATATCCATATCGTTTTTGTGGTGTAGGTGCATCACCATATCGGGTTAGAGGTGCTTGCTTATGATCTTAAACCCGATATCACTTTGTAAGGTAATACCATCATCTTAAAGCTTTATACCTTCATTCTACTTATTCTAGTACAAGGATAATAGGTCTAAGAAACTACTACAACTCATATATATCAAGTATTCAAGAAAATCACGGAATTGAAAGTAGATCATCAAATATAGGAAGAAAGACGATGAATAATAACATGTTTGGGTTCAAGTTATATAACCCGCTCAAGAACAACTTCAAAGCTCCAAGCTCCAAAGATTCACGTTCCTAAGGTTGAAGATGACTTGTCAAAAGTCCAAGTCTCGTTCACAACTCCTTCATATACAAGGAATCACCATAGTTACAAACTTGGTGAAGAAGAAAAGAAAGGAAGATCTCAACCCTAGATCCATGCTTTAATCCAAGGTTGAAGATGATCATGGCCTCACCTTAGGGCTAAGACTTGAGCTCCTTCTTGCTCCTTATCATATTTCACAATACCTCACTACTCATGCATGATATGCCCTAACTTGTGGCCAATATCCCTTTCACTTATGGTCAATTTCACTCCACTATGGTTGATATCAACTTGCTATGGCTGATATCATTTGCTATGGCTGATACCAAGGCCCTATGCACGATACCACTTCACCTATGCACGATACAAAGACTCTATGAATGATATCTAAGAGAAAGGAGGTGGTAGGATTCGAAAATTTTCACTAATAGGTGAAAGGAAGGGTATATATACTCGAGGTTCATGAAAAAGTGTGTATATGAGGTGTAATCATTTTAAGATACTAGGTGTCACATGTCCATGCATGGTTGACACGTGTACATGCATGCATTCACATTTATTTTCACATGCATAATTCCCTAGTTGCACATGACCATAGGGTCGGGAGGTAACAGCTATCATTGTTTGAGGGCCATGGGTTAGGAGATTGATCACCTTCATGAACTCATGGGACCCAAAGGGCAGATGAGTAGGGCACTCTCTGGATGCATAAGGGAAGAGAGATGACCCCAAAAGTGTCGGAACCCTATAGACCTAGAGGAGATGACCTAGGATTATGCTTGAACCAAGTAAGTCCGAGACCAGTTTTCCTGGAAGTAGTGTGGATATCATGATGTTTGTGATATAGAGACATAAGCTGCACGTTTCAACTTGAATTTGAAAGTGTACAGGCAAGGTGGGTTGTACCATCTCTACTCTTGGAACAGGAAGAACTCTGTATTTGGACTGCAACCAAATGCTTATTTCTTCTTGTTATGGGAGTGAGAGATAGGGCAGTACGCATGCCATACACCAAGGATAAATATGATGTAAGTTGGAACGTTGCTACAAGGGATAAGGATAGAAATGATAACATACCTTTGTGGATTGAATGATACATGGATGGTTTACAACCACTAAGAGTATTAAGGAAATCATCTTGTGAGGATGTTTTATCATGAGCTATGCGAAATTTGTAAAGTTGAGTTGAATCACCACGAGGATGAGCTCAGAGTTTCTTGATGAAGACAAACATAGAGTTTGAGATGAGATGATAAGTATAATACATGGAGGTGTATGTTACCTAAACACTTAAGGATGAGAGGTGGTAATAAATGCTCTGGTTGAGATATAGCTTCCTAGTTAGCTGGAAGCTAGAAGAAGTTGAGGTTGTTTGGCTAACCCTAACTTTGGAAAGAAGATGTGCTTTGGCTAACACTCGGATGTAATAAGATATGTTGAACAAGTTAATGGTTGTTTGGGTAGCTAGTTTAGTCCTTGATGTAGTGAAAGGATGGTGATAGAACCTCAGATACACTTCTTTGGATAGGAAGGTAATAAAACCCTTTTGAGAGTGGTTTAGGGTTTCCGAGGTATCAATCTTGAGGAATCATAACGATACAGGAGGACATGATATACCTTGGTACTACAAAGATAGTAAGTGATGGTAGCATTCTGGATGCTTAAAACAAATTTGAATGAAGCATGTGGCCATGCAAGCCAGGAAGTGAAGGACGAACACCACTAACCCAGTGCATGGATATAAAGTATAAAGAGTCCCGAGAGGGAATGGGGGTTCTTCACTATGGATGTTGTGAGTCTCTCCTAGACCAAGAAGGTCAAGATACAATATGGGTTATGGTAGATTGCCTTACCTAGATGACATGAGAAAGGAAGAGTTCTGTCAAGGGACAGATCTGGTTGAACTACATATGAAAAGAGATGGTTCAAGTACACCATGATGTGAATTCAAGAGTTCTTGATGTGACCTAAAGGTTCACTTCCATGAGGTGGAAGTAGATACATGAGGAGCTCAGTGTTTGTACAGTTTATCACCCCATACTAATGGACAGTATGATCTGGACTAGAGGGTCTCTTGAGAGCATGTGTGCTCATTTAGGGTGATACATAGAGACAGTTCTTAAGATGTGATGTTAACCACCATAGCCTTTATCGGGATGCAAGAAGTCTTATAGTGAGGTTGTGTCGGTCACCACTTCATTAAGATGATGATGTTGAAGGAGGTCTCACGAAGGCCAGAAAAGAACCTCAGTATGTGCAGATGAAGTCGCTTTGATCGTGCAACGGCTGAGAGAGAGCCCAGTGGTGACATGAGTCACGAGCAGATGCAAAGCAGACTGACATGCAGTTCACTGTGGGAGAATACGTGATGTGAAAATCTGACCCCTCTATGCTACATCTGAGAAAGCTGAGTCCCCGATATAGGGATCCATTTGAGATGTATCGATGGATGTGGTTGTGTTTAGCCTTACCCCTCAGGATGACATGATGTATAATATGTTACATAAGTCCGATCTAGAGCACTATGTGAGGTACCCAAGCCATGTGTTGAGCCCAGAACCGATTCAGCTTTTGAGAGGCTGAAATGTCCTGAGTCACCTATGAGGGTATGATATACCAAGGTAAGAAAGAACTCAGATGAAAGAATATGAGATAATGAAGGTTCTCAGGAAGCACCATGGAAAAGGGTGAAGCCACATGAGAGCCATGATGGACATGTGATAGGATTATCCTATTTGATTGCTTGTTTGATGGAATTTTGAGGGCGAAATTCTCATAAGAGGGGAAGGATGTTACAACCCCAATTTTGGGTTCATTTGCTGAGAAATGTAATTTCTCATAACAAAGATAAATGAACAAATAATGATGTATTTTGTTGTGAATAAATGGATTTCATTTAAAATAGCCTTGTTGTTTGATTTGTGGGCTTTTTTTTCTATTGGGTCCAATAATAAGGAAATTCAATTAATTAATGAATAATTGAATATTTGAGAAAAGAAAGAGGTAGAAACCTCTAGAAGGCAAATCCAAGGAAGGATTTCGTGCCTCTTGGATTCGTTGGGTTCCAAGGAATCTAAGGTTGCAAAGAAAAGAAAAGATTAATAAAGTTTTTCTTTATTAAGAAAGAAATTGAAAATATTGATGAAATGTGTAAAATAAGGGAAAAGTGGTATAATGGAGTAATCCTTGGTGGAATTTCGTATCCCAAGGATTCCTAATGTTGAAAGGAATACCAATAAGGAAAATAAAAGAGAAACAAAGAGAAAACTCCAAAAGATATATTTTAATGAAAAAATAAACAAGATAATGTGAAATAATGCATTTAGATGCATCTAGAAGGATAATGAGTGTCCAATAAAAAGAATTTTGAATTCTTGGAGTTATTTGGGGTCAAAGGAGCCCCAATGAAGAAAGAGAAAGGGAAATATCAATAATACAAAATTAAAGGATAATGGGATACATTATTAATGAACTATTGTGGTTTTGTTAAAAAACGGGAAATAGTTTCTATTAAAGGAAAATGGAAATTCGTGCCCATGGGTTAAAAAGCAAATATAAAGAGAGTAATGGAAAGGTTTTTCAAATTCATATATATCCAAATATTAGGAAATATCCAAAAGATGAAGAGAGAGAATACTACTTCTCATTGAAGTTTTGGTTTCCTATTCGGAAAGGGATTCTTTGATTCATGAATAGTTGTCTTAGGGCGTGGTTGCTCACCCTATATAAAGGGGTAAAGCCCTAGTATGAGTCCAGGAGAGAGAGAGATCCCACGCCCTCCTCCTTTCTCTTTCTCGTAGAAAACCTAACCGAGGGTAGGGATCTAACCCTAGAGCTATGCAGGTGTGTTTCGTGGTTTTGGTTGAGGCGGAAGACCTCCACGGCTGCCCAGGACCACCTGTATCCCGTTCCTTCGACCCCGACTTCTTGCAGCTACAGCTGCAAGGCTGCAGCGGCGGCCATACGTGGAAGGACGAGTTCTCCTGCTAAAGCTAGCTAAAACGCAACCTGGACGGTGCCCTAGGTGTGACCAAGGGCAAGGAAGCTTGGGCGGCCATCAGCGGTGGTCCGCGGGCCCTAGGAAGGAGGTGGCGCGCTCTGGTAAGCCCTGCACGCAGCAGCTAGGGCGACAGCCATCGGGCTGCTGAAGGTTGAAGAAGGGAGAGGCGCACTGGACGGTTATGCCCTCCGTGTTCTAAGGAAGCCAACCACTTAACCAGGGGCATTTTGGACTTTTCGAAAAGTTTCCAAAACAACAAGGCAGTGTTGCATGGCCTGGAGGCGACGTGGCGCTCTCCGATTGGCCCAAAGTAGGTAATTTTACAAAATTCATATCTCTTTAACTGTAGCTCGGATGAATATGCATAATACATGAATTTTCCTCAAAAAAACAAGAGGAATCCATTAAAAATATAATTGAAGATTGATTCCTTTTACAATCCGAAAATTAATGGATGTTATTAACTTTAATATATTAATGTTCAAAGGACCCTATTTTGATATGATTAAAGTGATTAGTAGGGTTTAATAACTGATTAAAGTGGATATTAGCCTGTTAATGATAAAAAGGAACATTAGGAAGAAAAAGGATGAACTTTGCATATAATTAGTTAATTTGGAGTTTCATATGCATGAATATACTTTAATGGGCCTTGAAACCCTAATGTTGATTAATTCGACTATTAATGGCTTTAATTGATTAATTTCATGATTAAAGTAGGAATATGTTATTTCGAGCATTAAAGTCCCTAATTCGTGCATAAATAACCTTAATATAGAAATTAGGGTTTTTACATGAATAAAAGGTGGAATTAATGGCAAATCAAGTTCTTATGTGTTTTGGATCATAATGGACTATGAATTGATGATAAATGCGTATAATGACCTTGAAATAACTTAAAAGGATAAAGAAGGTAGTTTTGGTATCAAAGAGAAATAATCGACTTTAATTGGGCTTATGATGTTGAAATTAGGGTTTATGAACTAAGAGAGCATTTAATATGTTAAAAGCGTTATGGAGGCAAAAACCCTAATAAAACCCTAATGTGGTCTAGAAAGCCTAAGGTGGAATCCAAGTCTAGCTTTAGAATGTTCTGGATAAACTATAACACTTGGAACGTATGTATTAATTTCAGGATATTGTTGATTACTTGTTGATTGATTCTTTATCCTTATTGCTTGGACAATCAAGTTTCTCTGGATCAAGTATGTGGTTAATTATGAATAACCGCCTTAGTTTCCCGATGATTTTTCGGATGGTTAATCACATTGAATGCAAATTATCTGTTGGATGTTCATACTTGCAAATTATAAAGTCACTATGATTATCACATTAATAATAGAAGTATGGATTCTCGCACCTACATGCCACCCTGATGGATGATGCCAAAGGTCAGGCCCAGATGGGTAGACCAATGGACACCTTGAGTGGTGACCCCAGACACCAAGAAGGTGGCCTATGATATTGCATGACTAGTGGGCACCATGAGTGGTGACCCCCAGGCACCAAGCTCAGGATTGAGAAGGTAGCCATAAGTCATTGGCAAAGGACACCCTAAGGTGGATAGGCCAAGGTTAGGGCAAAAGCGGTGGAGAATGCTATACTGAAAAGTGTAAATTGTCTTGTTAATTAATTTGATTGTGATTATTAAATTGTTAGCCATATTTGCAAGATTTTGGTTGTTCCCACATACCAGTATATTTCGATATACTGACCGACGTTTTGTTTGTCGGCGTTTTAGGAACAACAATTGAAAGAACAAACAGTAAAGTGACACATTGTGAAAGTAAAACATAAAGTGCAAGGAGGATTAGTTAGAGTGGATTCAATCTCGGATAGATAGATTCCCAAGGTTTTCAAAGGGAAGTAAAGTTTTAATTTTATACCAAATTTCAGTTAGTTAGTAGAATTTCATAATTGTTATTGATTATTTGTCGAACATTTGATCCTGTTAATTGGATAACGGCACCAACCTTTCGGTATCCCTTAATTGGGAGTTACCGGGAGGTGGGGTCGTTACAATTGGTATCAGAGCCAGTCCCTCCCAATTTGGGCCCGATTGTCCTCCATTGGTAGTATGGGCTGTTGAAGGTGTTCCATTGCAGTAGTTGGGCTACTGTGTGTGGGTCCGATGGATCGATCTTGGTAGTTTGGGATGCCAAGGTTGGTCCGTCGGGACGTCGGACCTTAAGTGGGAGGGTTTGTTAGGACTATTCAGTCCCATATTGGCTGTATGGGCAGCTGATGGGGACCTAATAAAGTCCAAGGGCTCTCCACCCTACAAGCTAGCTTTTGGGGTGGGCTCTCCCTTGGGCCTAGTTAGTGGGCCTATCAAATGGTATCAGAGCATAGGTTCCTCAAGTAATCTTTAATAATTATCAAATTTTACAAATTCTGTAGAACCCAAGGGAGTTATTAGAGGATTATCCGAAAGACAGAGGTGTCTAGAAAAGGATCAGGACCGGGGGCTGGCAATATTTTCCTCCGCACCGCTAGTCGGAATACGAGGACTCCCAGATCTGTGTGACTGCCTGGCCAAAGTCGTAGGGTATGATTCGAAATAAGATACCTTTAAGACTCTCTCATCTTGTTCATCCCTTCTCAACTCAAATTCTATTAAGGATCTTAAGGATTAGGGTTTTCTCTCTTCTCCTCACCCTCTTGAGGTATGGGAAAAGTTAATAAGGTCTAAGGAATCCTCCACCAAACTAATGAAAAGCATGTAAATAAGATGTCATGGACATAAGCTTAATAGATTAAGCACAAACTAAAGAATAGATACATGCCTAGGTCGTACGACACGAGTTGTCATAGCCCTCAGGAGAGACCTGAGGATAGACCTCCTTGTCAGGAGGATGAGTGAAGAGAGTTAGTCTTGGAGGTAGAGACCTCCATTTAAGGTAGGAACTTCGCACATCCTTTGAGGATGATGTTAACCCTAACCCTAAGAGAAGGTTAGAGAGAGAGACATGATGATATTAGATGTCATGGTAGACTGGGTGTTTGGATGGACATGCCTATGGTTTGTCATATGAGCCATGAGAGGTTAGATGGAATAGAAACTTTGACACGCCAACCCTGAGAAGGATCGTGCATGTTTGAGCAAAGGATAGATCCTTCCTGGATAAGGTTAGAGATGAACCTATATAAACCTTATGGGCTGTTGTGAGTAGGATATAGCTTGCACCCCGAGTACATCAGTAATGTGAACAGTGGGTTAAAACTAAGGCCAGAAGGATATGATGGATGGCTTATGAGATAAGCATATGGATAATCTCGAGCCAAACATGAGTTGAGCATAGGCTTCACCCACATAGGGGTATGCTTGTGATCATGAGCCTTCATGGAGAGGGGACCTCTAGTAGTAGGGTTGGATGTGGAGTTAGCTCTAGAGAGAGAAAGCAAGAACCCGACAAGAAAGTTGGAAGCTTAGGTTCTGAGACATAGGAATAGTGGATAGTAGAGGATGATGCGACCTAAGTGGATGATAGTGGTTGCCCTATGAAGGCTGATGATATCTTGGTTGCCTTTAGAGGAACCAAACCTTAGAGAGAGGATGATGCTTCTGGAACCTATGTGCCTATGGTATAGGAGTTTACCTTCTGGATGAGATGAAGAGTGCTTTAGACCCTGGGGGGGTTTAAGTAACTGGTTGTGAGGCTTCATACCTAGTTGGTTGTCCTTGAAAAGGACTCGACTCTGGGGTATTTCTCATATAAAAGGATCATGGGAGTACATGACATACCTTGTACATGTTTGATTCGTGGTTAAGAGTTTGAGCATGCAGTTGGATATCCAGAGGAGAACCTAGGGTTCCTAGGCCTAAGAGGGGAAGCTGTGTACCCAATGTTCCTGATGAGATTTGAGTCTCTATAGTTTCAAGCATGGTACTCCTCATGTGTAAAGGTAAAAGAAACCCCTTAAGTTAAGGGTATGTTTGATGAACCCTTCCTGACTAAGTTGATCTAATGTTGAGGAAAGATAAAAAGTATGACCTAGCATGGTTTAATAGGTGGTCTACTTGTGCCCTAGTAGCTGCTAGGTTAGGTATGCTCATATGGATGTAAACCCTAAGGATGCTTGTGACCTTGTTGTCAAGATTTGTAGTTTCCTCCCATCCTGGGAGAGGGACCCTTTAGTTGGGTGTATACCAGTTTTGTTGGAGTTAAGTTAACCTAAAGAGATTTTATAGGATCCTGAGAAAATTAAGTGAAAAGTACATGGCATGAGTTTGAACCTATAGACCCATAGTTAACCATCTCTAAGTGCATATTGATGTGTTACCGTGAAGGTAACCGGTATGGGGCCTAACCAAGGTAGGCAAGTCGCCATGATCCCTAAGGAAGGATGAAAGTCAGTCATTAATGCAGAGAGAGATGATCAAGGATTGGGTAAGGTTCTAAGTTGAACATGTACTATGTTAAAATCCTAAGTCTATCCAAGGGTCAGGTAGGGATAAGACCGATGGAAGAAGGAGTTGCCTAATTCCCTAGTTGCACATGACCATAGGGTCGGAAGGTAACAGCTATCATTGTCTGAGGGCCATGGGTTAGGAGATTGATCACCTTCATGAACTCATGGGACCCAAAGGGCAGATGAGTAGGGCACTCTCTGGATACATAAGGGAAGAGGGATGACCCCAAAAGTGTCGGAACCCTATAGACCTAGAGGAGATGACCTAGGATTATGCTTGGACCAAGTAAGTCCGAGACCAGTTTTCCTGGAAGTAGTGTAGATATCATGATGTTTGTGATATAGAGACATAAGCTGCACGTTTCAACTTGAATTTGAAAGTGTACAGGCAAGGTGGGTTGTACCATCTCTACTCTTGGAACAGGAAGAACTCTATATTTGGACTGCAACCAAATGCTTATTTCTTCTTGTTATGGGAGTGAGAGATAGGGCAGTACGCATGCCTTACACCAAGGATAAAGATGATGTAAGTTGGAACGTTGCTACAAGGGATAAGGATAGAAATGATAACATACCTTTGTGGAGTGAATGATACATGGATGGTTTACAACCACTAAGAGTACTAAGGAAATCATCTTGTGAGGATGTTTTATCATGAGCTATGTGAAATTTGTAAAGTTGAGTTGAATCACCACGTGGATGAGCTCAGAGTTTCTTGATGAAGACAAACATAGAGTTTGAGATGAGATGATAAGTATAATACATGGAGGTGTATGTTACCTAAACACTTAAGGATGAGAGGTGGTAATAAATGCTCTGGTTGAGATATAGCTGCCTAGTTAGTTGGAAGCTAGAAGAAGTTGAGGTTGTTTGGCTAACCCTAAGTTTGGAAAGAAGATGTGCTTTGGCTAACACTCGGATGTAATAAGATATGTTGAACAAGTTAATGGTTGTTTGGGTAGCCAGTTTAGTCCTTGATGTAGTGAAAGGATGGTGATAGAACCTCAGATACACTTCTTTGGATAGGAAGGTAATAAAACCCCTTTTGAGAGTAGTTTAGGGTTTCCGAGGTATCAAGCTTGAGGAATCATAACGATACAGGAGGACATGATATACCTTGGTACTAAAAAGATAGTAAGTGATGGTAGCATTCTGGATGCTTAAAACAAATTTGAATGAAGCATGTGGCCATGCAAGCCAGGAAGTGAAGGACGAACACCACTAACCCAGTGCATTGATATAAAGTATAAAGAGTCCCGAGAGGGAATGGGGGTTCTTCACTATGGATGTTGTGAGTCTCTCCTAGACCAAGAAGGTCAAGATACAATATGGGTTATGGTAGATTGCCTTACCTAGATGACATGAGAAAGGAAGAGTTCTGTCAAGGGACAGATCTGGTTGAACTACATATGAAAAGAGATGGTTCAACTACACCATGATGTGAATTCAAGAGTTCTTTATGTGACCTAAAGGTTCACTTCCATGAGGTGGAAGTAGATACATGAGGAGCTCAGTGTTTGTATAGTTTATCACCCCATACTAATGGACAGTATGATCTGGACTAGAGGGTCTCTTGAGAGCATGTGTGCTCATTTAGGGTGATACATAGAGACAGTTCTTAAGATGTGATGTTAACCACCATAGCCTTTATCGGGATGCAAGAAGTCTTATAGTGAGGTTGTGTCGGTCACCACTTCATTAAGATGATGATGTTGAAGGAGGTCTCACGAAGGCCAGAAAAGAACCTCAGTATGTGCAGATGAAGTCGCTTTGATCATGCAACGGATGAGAGAGAGCCCAGTGGTGACATGAGTCACGAGCAGATGCAAAGCAGACTGACATGCAGTTCACTGTGGGAGAATACGTGATGTGAAAATCTGACCCCTCTATGCTACATCTGAGAAAGCTGAGTCCCCGATATAGGGATCCATTTGAGATGTATCGATGGATGTGGTTGTGTTTAGCCTTACCCCTCAGGATGACATGATGTATAATATGTTACATAAGTCCAATCGAGAGCACTATGTGAGGTACCCAAGCCATGTGTTGAGCCCAGAACCGATTCAGCTTTTGAGAGGCTGAAATGTCCTGAGTCACCTATGTGGGTATGATATACCAAGGTAAGAAAGAACTCAGATGAAAGAATATGAGATAATGAAGGTTCTTGGGAAGCACCATGGAAAAGGGTGAAGCCACATGGGAGCCATGATGGACATGTGATAGGCTTATCCCATTTGATTGCTTGTTTGATGGAATTTTGAGGGAAAAATTCTCATAAGAGGGGAAGGATGTTACAACCCCAATTTTGGGTTCATTTGCTGAGAAATATAATTTCTCATAACAAAGATGAATGAACAAATAATGATGTATTTTGTTGTGAATAAATGGATTTCATTTAAAATAGCCTTGTTGTTTGATTTGTGGGCTTTTTTTTGGCTATTGGGCCCAATAATAAGGAAATTCAATTAATTAATGAATAATTGAATATTTGAGAAAAGAAAGAGGTAGAAACCTCTAGAAGGAAAATCCAAGGAAGGATTTCGTGCCTCTTGGATTCCTTGGGTTCCAAGGAATCTAAGGTTGCAAAGAAAAGTAATAAGAAAAGAAAAGATTAATAAAGTTTTTCTTTATTAAGAAAGAAATTGAAAATATTGATGAAATGTGTAAAATAAGGGAAAAGTGGTATAATGGAGTAATCCTTGGTGGAATTTCGTATCCCAAGGATTCCTGATGTTGAAAGGAATACCAATAAGGAAAATAAAAGAGAAACAAAGAGAAAACTCCAAAAGATATATTTTAATGAAGAAATAAACAAGATAATGTGAAATAATGCATTTAGATGCATCTAGAAGGATAATGAGTGTCCAATAAAAAGAATTTCGAATTCTTGGAGTTATTTGGGGTCAAAGGAGCCCCAATGAAGAAAGAGAAAGGGGAAATATCAATAATACAAAATTAAAGGATAATGGGATACATTATTAATGAACTATTGTGGTTTTGTTAAAAAAAAGGTAAATAGTTTCTATTAAAGGAAAATGGAAATTCGTGCCCATGGGTTAAAAAGCAAATATATAGAGAGTAATGGAAAGGATTTTCGAATTCCTATATATATCCAAATATTAGGAAATATCCAAAAGATGAAGAGAGAGAGAATACTACTTCTCATTGAAGTTTTGGTTTCCTATTCGGAAAGGGATTCTTTGATTCATGAATAGTTGTCTTAGGGCGTGGTTGCTCACCCTATATAAAGGGGTAAAGCCCTAGTATGAGTCCAGGAGAGAGAGAGATCCCACACCCTCCTCCTTGCTCTTTCTTGTGGAAAACCAAACTGAGGGTAGGGATCTAACCCTAGAGCTATGCATGTGTGTTTCGTGGTTTTGCTTGAGGCGGAAGACCTCCACGGCTGCCCAGGACCACCTGTATCCCGTTCCTTCGACCCCGACTTCTTGCAGCTACAGCTGCAAGGCTGCAGCGGCGGCCATACATGGAAGGACGAGTTCTCCTTCTAAAGCTAGCTAAAACGCAACCTGGACGGTGCCCTAGGTGCGACCAAGGGCAAGGAAGCTTGGGCGGCCATCAGCGGTGGTCTGCGGGCCCTAGGAAGGAGGTGGCGCGCTCGCGTAAGCCCTGCACGCAGCAGCTAGGGCGACAGCCATCGAGCTGCTGAAGGTTGAAGAAGGGAGAGGCGCACTTGACGGTTATGCCCTCCACGTTCTAAGGAAGCCAACCACTTAACCAGGGGCATTTCGGACTTTTTGAAATGTTTCCAAAACAACAAGGCAGCGTTGCATGGCCTGGAGGCGACATGGTGCTCTCCGATTGGCCCAAAGTAGGTAATGTTACAAAATTCATATCTCTTTAACCGTAGCTCGGATGAATATGCATAATACATGAATTTTGCTCAAAAAAACAAGAGGAATCCAGTAAAAATATAATTGAAGGCTGATTCCTTTTGCAATCCGAAAAGTAATGGAAGTTATTAACTTTAATATATTAATGTTCAAAGGACCCTATTTTGATATGATTAAAGTGATTAGTAGGGTTTAATAACTGATTAAAGTGGATATTAGCCTGTTAATGATAAAAAGGAACATTAGGAAGAAAAAGGATGAACTTTGCATATAATTAGTTAATTTGGAGTTTCATATGCATGAATATACTTTAATGGGCCTTGAAACCCTAATGTTGATTAATTCGACTATTAATGGATTTAATTGATTAATTTCATGATTAAAGTAGGAATATGTTATTTCGAGCATTAAAGTCCCTAATTCGTGCATAAATAACCTTAATATAGAAATTAGGGTTTTTACATGAATAAAAGGTGGAATTAATGGCAAATCAAGTTCTTATGTGTTTTGGATCATAATGGACTATGAATTGATGATAAATGTGTATAATGACCTTGAAATAACTTAAAAGGATAAAGAAGGTAGTTTTGGTATCAAAGAGAAATAATCGACTTTAATTGGGCTTATGATGTTGAAATTAGGGTTTATGAACTAAGAGAGCATTTAATATGTTAAAAGCGTTATGGAGGCAAAAACCCTAATAAAACCCTAATGTGGTCTAGAAAGCCTAAGGTGGAATTCAAGTCTAGCTTTAGAATGTTCTGGATAAACTATAACACTTGGAATGTATGTATTAATTTCAGGATATTGTTGATTACTTGTTGATTGATTCTTTATCCTTATTGCTTGGACAATCAAGTTTCTCTGGATCAGGTATGTGGTTAATTATGAATAACCGCCTTAGTTTCCCGATGATTTTTCGGATGGTTAATCGCATTGAATGCAAATTATCTGTTGGATGTTCATACTTGCAAATTATAAAGTCACTATGATTATCACATTAATAATAGAAGTATGGATTCTCGCACCTCATACCACCCTGATGGATGATGCCAAAGGTCAGGCCCAGATGGGTAGACCAATGGACACCTTGAGTGGTGACCCCAGGCACCAAGAAGGTGGCCTATGATATTGCATGACTAGTGGGCACCATGAGTGGTGACCCCCAGGCACCAAGCTTGGGATTGAGAAGGTGGCCATAAGTCATTGGCAAAGGGCACCCTAAGGTGGATAGGCCAGGGTTAGGGCAAAAGCGGTGGAGAATGCTATACTAAAAAGTGTAAATTGGCTTGTTAATTAATTTGATTGTGATTATTAAATTGTTAGCCATATTTGCAAGATTTTAGTTGTTCCCACATACCAGCATATTTCGATATACTGACCGACATTTTGTTTGTCGGTGTTTTAGGAACAACAATTGAAAGAACAAACAGTAAAGTGACACATTGTGAAAGTAAAACATAAAGTGCAAGGAGGATTAGTTAGAGTGGATTCAAGCTCGGATAGATAGATTCCCAAGGTTTTCAAAGGTAAGTAAAGTTTTAATTTTATACCAAATTTCACTTAGTTAGTAGAATTTCATAATTGTTATTGATTATTTGTCGAACATTTGATCCTTTTAATTGGATAGCGGCACCGACCTTTCGGTCTCCCTTAATTGGGAGTTATCGGGAGGCGGGGTCGTTACAACTTTCTTGGTCTTTTTATTACCAAGAGTACCATCACTCAAATATGATTCAAACATGGTGCTTCCTTCTTTATATCTCTTTTAAATGATACTAGGAGGGATTAGGGACACTCTAGAGGTGGAAATTTTCATATCAACCCTACATTTTGAGTAATTTACAACTTGTACCAAAATTGGTGCACAAGGTACTAGCATTATTCAAACAAGTTCAAACTTGGTATTTAGGATTTCCACAAGACACTACTTAGTATCATTCTCTCTTTTATGATGCTAAAGCACTTAATGCATGTTCAACATGTGACATTTTGCAATATAACCCCTTATCTTGGGTAAATTGCAGTTTGGTCCAAAACAAAGGAACATTGCTCGAACAACATTCAATCAGGACCAAACTTGAAACATAAGTGTGTCACAGGATTAAAAAACACCTTAGAGGATTATATTAAAGTTCTAAGCAACTTACTTAGCCAAAACCAATAGGCTTAACTCATAACCCAGGTTAGGGTCACTACAAGTTATAAACCCCTAACAAGGATTTCGTCCCTGAAATCCCTATGAAGGAAGACAATTGTCATTCATGCATTATATCATCAAGTCTCCACATAACATCTTGATGTCATGGAGATGCCATAGAACTTTAACTAGAGCAAAGTCCTTTCATTAAAGATCATCATAAGATATGTCACACATGACACATACTCAGTTGTCCTTTCTATTACTGATTGTAGAGTCAACTCTATGTTAGGTAACACTTTTCTTAGTCAGAGAAGCATTTTACATATTTTGAATAATTTGGTTGTCAAACCTCATTACTTTGTCACCTTCTCAACTTACATCTTTTATGTAATAAGGTTCTTGACCTTGGGAGTTTTCCATACTCCTCACTCAGTTTAGCATTTCACCTCCAAGGAAAGACCAGAGTTACGTTCGGTCACCCACCTGGGACTACAAGTCTTATCATACATCTGTTGGGCTACTCTAATCTGCTGTCACAACACTAGACTTTCTTATGACTTGCACCAACTATCCCTTTAGTTGTTTATTTTCTTGTCATAAGGAGAGGCTACTTATCAAAGAAGAACTTATCCCATAGGTATCTCTAGATGTTATGTATAAATTTCCTCAATATATCTAGATAGGGATATTCTAAGGAATTATTTTTTTAGCTTGGTAAGCTTTTTCCCAAAACAATTTTACAATTGTTCCTTCAACTCATTCATCCTTGCTGATGTCATGTTTATGTGGGGCATAAACCCCTAAAATATGGTATCCATACTATAGTATGTAACTAAACTAATCTCAAAGTTGGCCTTTCTAGGTAACCAACATTAATCATCTTATTAGGAGTCATGTCCTCACTATTTCGTACCTTTAAAACTTCTTGGACACTAGAATTTCTTACCTTGGTATTAGTTACATGTGTTAAAAAAAAAACACATCACATTCTCATCATTTCCATCCTCTGTTGTTATTACCAAAACCAAACATATAATAGGACCTTTCTTTCATCTCGGGACATTACTTAACACATATACTTTGTCTTGGAACTAAAATCTAGGACAAGTTGATACTTTTCAAAGTTTCCTTCTATAGATTTCTTCTAATCCATGCACATCAAGTGTCATAAGACTTACTTGATTGTAATGTCCCTAAAGGGAAAGAGCACAAGGAAACATAGTCCTTTTTATCATCCCATCATTATCCAAGGTCATTTATTAAAGAAAAGATATTATCACCTTCTTTGAGTATTACATGAACTTTTAATTATTCAAGTGTCATTCAATCTTGTTTCCTCCAGGTTCCTTACCTTCAGCATAGGAATTATAGAGATGATTACATGTCACCACCCCTCAGTATTATCATCATCATGATTACTAGATATGGGTATATAAACCCTTAGTTCATCACTGAACATTGTCACCTTTCATCAGGTAACTGTTACCTCTAGGTCCTCAGACCAAGGTATACATTATACTAAACATCTTCTTTTGTTTATAAGTTGATCTATGATTAACTCTGATTCCTTTGTATATCAATTAGGATATGGTAGAAATATCCATGTCACATCTTCTACTTCATTATGCTCTTTAGATTGTCTTAAAATGACTACTTGATTAGAGTAATCAGAAGGATAGCAATCTAAGAGTATCATACTTACCTTTCCTTCAATACATGAATACCTAGCCAGGGTATTCAAGAACTAAAATGAAGTAGTATGTATTTGTTTTATATTATGTTTCTTTCTTTTAACATCTCCCTAAATTTTACTACATAGTATCTCAAATTTTCTCTGGGTGTTTCTTTTACATCTCTTCCCTTCCTTCATGAAGAGAGAAATTACAAAATATTTAAGAGAATATTAGACGGAATATAAGTCATCATCCTTCTTATCTCTTCCTCCTGTCCTCATAGGACTAATTAAAGGAATCTCACCAACAACTACCTTCTTATTATTATCAGATAAAATCAAGAGGAGACATATCAGAATGAAAAAGCTCTATCTGACTATCACCCCTCACAGTCATCTACCGTTTCAGGTTGACTCAAACATAGAGTCTAGTTGTTTCATGTTGTTGATTTTTCCTTCATTTAGTGACTACTGCCCTAGTACACTAGGAACTTATTGCACTGGTGGTACCAAAAATGTTGTATTTTTAGAACAACTAGGAAAATATCTCTAGAATTTTAGAGACCTTTCCTTAATTCTCATCTTACTGCCCCTCT
This sequence comes from Alisma plantago-aquatica, assembly GCA_963693085.1. Taxonomy (NCBI): domain Eukaryota; kingdom Viridiplantae; phylum Streptophyta; class Magnoliopsida; order Alismatales; family Alismataceae; genus Alisma; species Alisma plantago-aquatica. The sequence goes on from OY856410.1 coordinate 472,413,729, forward strand.
TTGGCATTGTCATCACAGATTTACTATCTGTCTATACTTATGGAAGAGTCTATTTTCTTTTCATATGTTAATCCTTCCAACATTTTCCACTATTCCAACATGACTATGTCATTCAGGAATCCTTTCAGAACCCAAAGTTTCTGCATTAAGGACTAGTAACCTAGGTTGTATTGCTAGTATCCAGTCCATTATATTCATCATTGTTGTCCTAACCTACCCAACCAGAGCATTAAAAGTAGGATTATCTATCCTGATTGGGTCAAGATGGGAATTCTCAGGCACTCATTCTTCTCTTTCCTGATCCCTTGCACGTTCACATGGTGCAACAACATTGCTCTTAGCATCATGTTCCTCGTGTTCTCCAGTCATTTTTAAACTTCACCCTTTCTTCTTCATAAGCAGAAGTTACTATAGGGTATACTTGGAGGACACTAGAACAGACTCAACACCTTAGTCCTATGTCTCTGTTGACTAAACGAACCTTAAGCTCTGATACCAAATTTGTAACGCCCGCCACCAAACTGACAACCAAATCATTACTAATTATGCAGAATAATCATAAGCAGCGGATTAACAAAAATCACTAAAAATGACAACCATTTTTGCAAAGAGATCCATTTCAAAACTTTATATACGTTGGGTGTCACATTATACATACATTGTACCATCACATCTTGACGTCAATATATAATAGTTGCTTTGTCAAAACATATACTAAAGCAACATCAAACCTTGAGGCATACAAGCTAAAATCTCATATTGTTCATAAAACCATCACGTTCTAAATCCAAGGACCTCAGAGTACAGAGACGACACATAGGACTTCTATCTACAAGACACGACAGATTGTACACGCAACCTGAGGTGTTACTGTTGCCCCTACTATTGTTTTCCTTCCTCTGCAGTATAGTCTCTACCCCCTCATGCACATCCACCTAAAAAAATGTGGATCCCACGGGGTGAGACAATTGTCCCAGCAAGAGATATAACTCTCCGCCAACAATGTTATTATCATAGGTAAATAGTATTAAACTGAGCAGAGGTTTTTATATTACTAAACAAGGTTAATCACTGTGGATAAGAAGATTAAAACATTTCTCATCTTTTAAAGCATTGTAACTATCTATGATAGGGAAGTAAATCATCTATTCACTTTATAAGGAATATGAATAACATGTGTATCATTTACCCATCATATTATACCAACATCTCAAGCTTATCCTGTGATAATATCATCATGTTCCAGCTTTATACCAATCTTGTAAGAGTACAGCCAGGTATTGGATTGTACCAATCCTATGATATTACAGCCAGGTATTGGATTGTACCAATCCTGTGATATTACAACCATGTATTGGATTGTACCAATCCTGTGATATTACAGCCAGGTATTGGATTGAACCAATCCTGTGATATTACAACCAAGTATTAGATTGTACCAATCCTATGATATTATAGCCAGGTATTTGATTATGCCAATCCTGTGAGATCATAGCCAGGTATTGGGTTATCCCAATCCTGTGAGAGTTCAGTCGGCTATTGGATTATGCCAATCCTATGAGATCATAGCCAGGTATTGGGTTATCCCAATAACGTGAGAGTTCAGCTAGGTATTGGGTTATCCCAATCCAGTAAGAGTTCAGCCAAGTATTGGGTTATCCCAATCCTATGAGAGTTCAGGCAAGTATTGGGTTATCCCAATCCTGTGAGAGTTTAGTAAGATATTGGATTGTACCAATCCTGTGAGATCACATCCAGATATTGGACTATGCAATCATGTGACATTACAACCTGGTATTGGACTACTCCAATCCTGTGAGATCGCTTTGAGAGTACAGTCAAGTATTGGATTACACCAATCTTGTGGGATCATGGACATATTGCTAAGGATTCCATAGTAGTTGAAATATCTTTATGTTTCCCTTTCACTTTCATTATGGGACATCAAACCCTTAAACTCATCACTGAATACCACATCACTTTTACTAGGCATTATACCTCAGTCAAACCATCATACACATTCACATCCTTTATACAAGTATTCCTCATATTTCTTTTTAGCATATTCAAAACACTATAGCCCTTATTTGGCTATTCCCATAATGTCTGTGTGACCAAGATTTCATTATTATCCTTGTGACCATTTATTATTATTATTATGTTATGGGGTTCCTATTTACCTGGTTTATTTTCAACATTACCATTTCTTACATCAATCTCTGGATCAACATCTTATCACCTCTCACTAGTAAACAACTATTCACATGGCTCACAAGGCCATTAAACATCTTGTCACCTCTCAGTGGGCAACAACTATTCACATGGCTCACAAGGCCATTAAACATCTTGTCACCTCTCACTAGGAAACAACTATTCACATGGCTCATAAGGCCATTAAATATCTTGTCACCTCTCACTAGGAAACAATTATTCACATGGCTCACAAGGCCATTAAACATCTTGTCACCTCTCACTAGGCAACAATTATTAGGGTTAGGGTTTTCTTTTATAGCCGAATAGGGTTTCAAGTTCATATTATCAATCCAAACCCAAATTCATTTCTCCACACATCTAGGAGCATACATTGATATCATAAGTATTCAATCATACTTATTTATTCTCATCATTTATCATTAAATGATTATCAACACAAAATATGAGTTTCTCTCTCATCCTTACTAGGATATTGATTACATCCTACTTTATTATCTTGGCTTAACCTTCTCTCAAGGTATGTTAGCCTACACTTATCAAAGTGCACTAAACTCATTACATCCTAATATAACAATTGACATGAAACACTTCATGTGTTACTCATCCAAGTATATTGGATTTGAGGTGCATCAAGGTGTATCAACCTTGAGGTGTTGAATATAATATTTATCATGCTTTGATATATCACTTCCCTCATCACTTTTATCTTACTTAAGTCCATCAAATTATCTTGTATTAGGGTATTTCCCATCCTAATACTTCATGCACTAATTCATCTCATTTGTCATGTAGTGTATTGGCCATAAGTCACACACTTGAATTACCCAACTATCATCAAGTGATATGGACTCATCTCGGTTTAAGGAATTGTTGATATAGTGTTGACCATTATCAACCACTTTAGGTACTTCACCTATCAAGGTATTAGCTACATGATTACTTGGTGTTATACTAATCACTCCTAAGAGTGTCTATCCCTCACCTTTACAAAGTGTATCGGGTTGAATCATATATGTCAAGTTGAACACATGTATTGGGTTAGGTGTATATTGAGCTAGGCATCATCATATCCCTCATACCCTTACTCATCTAGGTATCAACCTTACCAATCATATGGTGTATCACCTTCACCCTACATGGGTGTAACATCCTCACCTCACTTGAAGATATTGTCCAGAACATACTTTAGTGTATTGGCCATCACATGTTCTAGGGTATTAACCACCTTACCACTTTTGTCATCTAGTGTATTGGGTTACCCACCATAACATTTTAGAGGTGTGTTCTCAACACCATATCGTCCAAGAGGTGTATGCTTAACCCAATATCGGTTTAGAGGTGTATGCTTAACCCAATATCGGTTTAGAGGTGTATGCTTGCTACCCATATCGGGCAAAGAGATGTATGCTTGCTTCCATATCGGGCAAAGAGGTGTGTGTGTGCTTCACACCATATCAGGCAAAGAGGTGTGTGTTTGCTTCCATATTGCCCATGAGGTGTATCTTAATCACCATATCGTTCATGAGGTGTGTGTATGTGTCACCATATCGTGCATAAGATTTATGATCATCACCATATTGTTCTAGAGGTGTATAACAATCACCATCTACGGTTTCAACATCATATCATACAAGAGGTGTATCCATCAACACCATATCGGGTTAGAGATGTGTATGTGCTTGACATCATATTGTGCCTAAGGGGTATATTTGACCTCATATCTACAAGAGGTGTATACTACATCACCATATCGTGCAAGGAAGTATAAACTCATATCCATATCATTTTAGTGGTGTAGGTGCATCACTACATTGTGTTAGAGGTGCTTGCTTATGTGCTTGAACCCGATATCAATTTATAAGGTGATACCATCATATTCAAGATCTAGGCCTTCGTTCTACTTGTTCTAGTACAAAGATAAAAGGTCTAAGAAACTAATAGAACTCATAGATATATCAAGTATTCAAGAAAATCTTGGAATTGAAAGTAGATCATCAAATATAGCAAGAAAGACGGTGAATAATAATATGTTTGGGTTCAAGTTATATAACCCGCCTCAAGGACAACTTCAAAGCTCCATGCTCCAAAGAATCACGTTCCTAAGGTTGAAGATGACTTGTCAAAAGTCCAAGTCCCGTTCAAAACTCCTTCATATACAAGGAATCACCATAGTTAACAACATGGTGAAGAAGAAAAGAAAGGAAGATCTCAACCCTAGATCCATGCTTTAATCCAAGGTTGAAGATGATCATGGCCTAACCTTAGGGTTAAGACTTGATCTCCTTATTGATCCTTAGAATATTACATGATACCACACTACTCACGCATGATATTCCCTCACTTGTGGATGATATCCCTTTCACTTGTTGCCAATTTCACTCCACTATGGCCGATATCAACTTGCTATGACCGATATCACTTGCTATGGCTGATATCACTTGTTATGGTCGATACCTAGGACATATGCACGATACCACTTCACCTATGCATGATACCAAGACTCTATGAATGATATCTAAGAGCAAGGAGGTGGTATGATTCGAAACATTTCACTAATAGGTGAAAGGAAGGACAGGAAGTTCATGAAAAAGTGTGTATATGAGGTGTCATCATTTTAAGCTACTAGGTGCCACGTGTACATGCATGGTTGACATGTGTACATGAATGAACTCAAATTTATTTTCACATGCAAAATACTTGAGGATAATCTAGATATGATATTATGGCCATTAGTTATCTTGTTTAATAAGATATCTCATCTTTATCTCACAAAATATGCAAACTGATATAATTTTTGCAAGGAGAATCTAACTCATCATGGATCACCTCCTTGAGGTTCTTTGCCCTTCATGGACAAGAACAAGAGTCCACAAACTAATATGGGATCCCCTCTATGGTTCCTTGGATGATAGGCACTCTCGTATGGACTCTACAACCCGATAAAGCTCAAATTAGGGTTTCACATTCAACACTTTCTTGGTATATTTATTGCCAAGAGTATTTCACTCAGATATGATTCAAACATGGTGTGTCATTCTTTATCTCTCTTTTGAATGATACTAGGAGGGAGTAGGGACACTCTAGGTGCAAAATTGGAATATCAACCCTACATTTTGAGTAATTTACAACTTGTACAAAAATTGGTGCACAAGGTACTAGCATTATTCAAACAAGTTCAAACTTGGTATTTAGGCTTTCCACAAGCCACCACTTAGTATAATTATCTCTCTTATGATGCCAAAACACTTAAGGCATGTTCAACATGTGACATTTTTCAATATAACCCGTTATTGCACTTTGCTCCAAAACAAAGGAACATTGCTCGAACAATATTCAATCAAGACCAAACTTGAAACATAAGTGTGTCACATGATAACAAAACACCTTATAGGACTATATTAAAGTTCTAAGAAACTTAATTATCCAAAACAAATAGGGTTAACTCATAACCTAGGTTAGGGTCATTACAATATATACAGAGGCGTGCTTTTCCGCCTAGGGTGTACTTTTCCACCCATTTTACTTAGGTCAATGACTCAATGGTGTCATGGCCCTACTACAGTTATTTTAGTCCAATATATCTACATGAAAATAAATGTTGTAATGTGATGTTTGATTGTAGCAAGGGTTGTTGTTTATTGGATTATTTATATTGCCTCATTCTTTTGGAAATTTGTTCTTTTGTTCATTCTCATTGAAACTCTTACCTACCTTTAATGGTCCCCTTTTTGTTGGGAACATCTTAATTTACTTTTGAAATAAATAATGCGCTAGTTAATCTTCTAATGTACATACTCAGCGTTTACCAACCCATACTCTTTTGTTTCCTATTTTTCTGGGTGTTCCTACCACCTAGGTTTAGATGCTTTATAGGATAGAGACGCAGGATGATCATGAGCTCTTTGGTGAACAGAAGGATAGCTTGAGATAGCCTTGTTACCCTCTGCATATGGGCTTGTGTGTGTATAGATATAACCTTTTTATTTTATGTACCACCCTTAGGGTGAGAAAGTTATGTTCATGGAAATATTTTGCAACTTTGTAAATAGTTATGTTTTCTGTTGTTTAAATATTACATGGCTCATTTTTGTACCATTGAGTGGGCCCGCTATTGGGTCCCACTCTTTACATAATGTATCAGAGCCTAAGCAGTCGGTAACTAGACTATTTCAAGTTATCCTAGATTGTTCCTTAGTAGGTAGTTGACCCCTTTAGAGGTTGTTGGTATACCTAAACATGAATTGTGTTTACCAATTACAGTTCACCCCCTATTCAACTTGGTGGTATATTTATCCCAAACTAAGTATGTCAATGTCCTAGTTTTAGGTAAACTCTTATAATCCTACCCTCTCTTCCTAAGTATTGTTTTCCATACATAAAGGTTGACTCTCCTAGAAAGTAGCATCTACCTCCCACCTTAGGGGAGGACAATTCATCTATGATAAAGAGTAGGTTGACTTGAACTCACATAATTATGTATAACCCTAGTACAAGTCATTAAACCTTTAACTTTTGTTGTTTCCTAGTATGCCTATGATACACACATTATGTGGACTGAGCATGAATAATACAAACTTAGAATATCGACATGACTTTTAGATTTTGAAATGTTCTATGATATTACATGGTGATATTTATTAGATCTTCAAGGTTAGAAAGGTTTTGCCTATAACATGAAGTTATGTCAACATAGTTTTCTTGAGACTAACCATCGAAGGGTTGGACGCTATCCTAGCTAAACTTGCAAATATCTCATAAATGAAAGTTTGTTGAAGGAAGATATAGGTTTTAAGTAATGACCCAGGGATTCACCCCTCACATACCCATAAGGTAGCAATTATTCTTATCTTCCTTGTCCTAGAAAGGAATGATCATGTAGTTGGATCACATAATAAAACTTTGTACCATGTTATTTTTCCTCGAGCACATATGGTGGCACATTCCTAATTGAAAGCTATAGTAGATACTTTTTATGAAACTTTGGATGTACCCGATACTGAGGTTCTGTTATGTGGATACAACTAGGGTTGATCCTTAAAGAGTTGACTACTCTCTCATCCTTACCATGTAAGTAGTTTAACTGATGAGTGAAATGAGGACTAGTTTAACAATATAATTCACATAGACTTATAATGATACCATGGATGTAAACCAACTAGGGAAGTAGAATCCCTAATCTCTTCTTATTATAGTTACACAATCTTATAAATAAATGATGTTTTGGGATCTGATGGCCTAAGTCATGATTGAGAGAATGGTGGAATAATGGAGGTTGTACCTAATAGGGTCTATTAGAAGTTCATTGTATGCTAGAAGAAACACTCATTCCCTCTTCATCTAGAATTGAGATTTAATAATTCTATGCCTTGATAATGTGACTAGAGAAACCTCTTTGTGAAAATGAAGTAAGGTTAGAGTTATAATATATGAGGTAGGTAGTAGAAAGTGGTTGACTTGGTTCTTGGATTGATTTTGGCGCCGCCTTGGATTCCCATGGCAAGGTTTTCATCATCAAACTTATTTTCATTATTAAATTATGTTAACAAAAAAAATATTTTTCAGATTTCAACAATGGTTTTGGAACCAAGTCATCACCACAGGGAAGTTGTAGCAGTAAATAGGCCCTTTAGCGTAGAAATCTTTATATTGCATGTTCTCTCTAGGCTAAGTGTGATATAGGATTTAAGAGGAAGAAGAACAAAAATAATAGTTGAATCTAGATGGATACCCTCTCGACTCTTTGTATGGTTAGATAGGTCCTTTTAAGGGGTGGAGCCTCAACCACTTGGTTCTATAACTTAATTTAGTGAATAGTTCAAATCAATGGTTATTAGCATTGCGAACTTTTGTGGAAGGGATACAAAATATCATAATAGTAGGATGGAGAGACCCCCTTAACCACGTAGGTAACCAATGAGAATTAAAAATTGTTAAGGTAATCCTCAATCTCATTGTAAACTTCCTAGAATAGTACATAATATGAGAAGATAATAAGATGTGATGAATTGAGTACTACAAGTTCACATTGGGTTTTGTGTTATGTGGGTATGTTATGCTAGGACTCACTGCATTAACTTTCCTAGTGACTTAGAAACTTATAGTTTGATTGAAAATTTTAGCTTAGTAAATTGAGTTGTAGTTGTGTGGATTTTGGGGACGAAATCCTCTTTAAGGGGTGGTGTGTTGTAACATTCTGGAACCTAGAACCAAAGTTTAAAAACCCTCTTTTTCTAGGACCCCTTTCTATTATGTTCCTTTTCACAAAAAATAATAATTTATTAAATTTAATTAGAGTCAAATAATCACATGTTTCATCAATTCATTTAACATAGGGAGTTAAAAATAAAAAAAACCATACAACCATAAGATTTATAGTGTGAATATACAAAATAATATCCTTGGCTATAGTTTGACACAATAGAATATTCCTAGGAGTATAAGGAGAAATAAATTGAATATTGGTAAACTATAGAGTTTCAATTTATTAATTAAGCATGTTGATTTCCTTAAGTGAATTATTAACACCCAATTAAGGAAATATGTTATGAATATTTCTAAAACATATAATAGAAGTCAAAATCAGTTTCAGGGTATCCTAACTAGCCTACTAGCAAATTTTTAATTGAATCTGACTTTATTTGACCACTTAATCAGTTAAATTGGGATTAGAAGAGATAATGCACCACTTTGACATTTCATTTAAAACTATTGTCATTAGTATAACGCTCCTGTACGTTACCGTCTTTCAGGTAACGCGTCCCGCATTCTCCCTCTCAGAAATGACGACGCCAGGTTGTAACCGGTTGTCATCTCCCTTCATCGTGGACCGCCTTCAACCCCTCTTCTCCTTCTCTTCTCGTATCCTCCTCTTTATTTATTTCCTTCTTCCTCTCCCTTTCCATCCCAGAACCTTAGCCGCCACCCACTCAATTTCTTCTTCTTCCTCCTCTTCTCCCTTGCCTCTCCTCCATTTTCTCCTCCACCTGTGCCCAACATCGCCAGGAAGAGCCAAGCAGTGCCAAGTGACGCTGGCAGTGCCGAGCACCTCCTGGAAGCGCTGTCGTCAGCCAACCTTCCATTCTTCTTCCTCCCTCTTCTCGTGTCCTTCCCAATTGGAACTTGCCGCTACTGCAAGCAGCAAGTTCAGGGGACAGCATCTGCGCCATGAGTTCGCAGACTGACATGATCATGGTATTGGCAATGACGCCACTGACTGGAGTTGCTTTAGCCCGCCTCAGGCTGCCTCACCAGATCATCTTTGATAGATCCAAGGATTCATCAACCCACATTGTCTACGAACTCGACGTGAATCCCTGACCCACCATCTTCCACCTTCGCCGAGCACCCCAGCTACCTGCTGCACCTCTGCAACCGCACCAGCCTAAACACAACCAATCGCCTTGACTCCTCGCCAACCAACATGCTGCAGACCTGTGAACTATAGGTGCAACCCTGCTCTACCACCGGGTCCGACGCCCCCACTAAAGACAGCCTCTACCGCTGCCTGACTTCCTCTCTACCCCTTGTGTCACCGCCTAACTGCAGGAAATCGTAGGGAACCACTGTCTGCCCCTGTTGCGCCACAATGCAGATATGTGTTGCCCTACAACTCGCCGGACCTCTGTGGAATATCTGCAAAGTCAATCCCTCCAACCTGAAACATGTCCACGCCTCCTCCTCCTGCTTCACTCTATAAGGCCTAGAACACCAAGCCCTGGCTGCCATCTCTCGCCTACCTTGAGTCTGCCTTGCCATCTCCAACGATTACAGAGTACAACAGGGACTGCTGCATCGACTAAGTTCGACAACACCCTCACCTTGCTTCAACCTTTGACCTGCTCTTCTTCAACCGTGACTAACTGTTGCTACACCGCAACGACTTCCACTAGCAGACTAGCACCACCACCTCTTCTCTGCCTCCTCGTATCCTTTTCTTCCTATCCTCTAAAGTAGCCATCGATCTCCATACATAAGGTTTCGTAGATCAAATCCTAACCTGAAAACTCTGTAGAAAGGTTCAACAATCAATAGCCCTAATATCCTATCCAACCACGGTGCCAGTAGATGATCTTAACCATACCTTTCAGATCACATAATTTCTACAGGCTACATAGGATCTTAATCTCTCCAATCTCGACACCAGAGGAGGATCCTAGTGTGATGATGAAACATGTACTACAGTTCTGATCCTAGGTTCTGTCAACATCATAACAACCCAATGTACAAGATGAAAACAGCCAGCTACTCAACAACTAAAATGGAACTTCCAACACCCTAGCCTTAACCAGGGATTATTGACTATGAGGGCATTCACCCAAGCCTTAACAAAATCCAAACAAACAACAGGTAGACCCCAGGTCAAAGAGAACAAGAGCTAGGTCCCAACAACCCTGATAACAATTCATAATATCATATAGGCGTGGAATAAGTCAGCAGGCAAAAGCCCCTAAAAATTGATAGAAATTATGTTTAACTTCATGATAGAGAGCAACATGATAAACAAACATCTCTGTTTCTATGAAACAATAGATCATGATTTCCATATATTGATAAGCAAACTGAAACAACAAAGTCACTAGCCAATAGTCAATATCACGATGACAAGCACACCACTTTAAAACATACCTTATTCTTGATTCAAGAGTACGAGCTGAAAGTGACTAGCTACTCAATAGCTAGAATGAAGCTTCCAACTGGTATTGACCTGGGAAAGGTCACTATGAGAGAATCAAACTAGAATCAAACAAAGATGGCAAATCTCAGCAAATCAAAATACATAACAGATAGTCGGACCCCCATGACATGACATAGAGTCCACTTCAAAGCACATACCACACTGAGAGGATCTAAAGAGATTATGTATAAATGGGTCAAACATTCAAGAATAGAATCCCAACAAGGAAATATTTGAATCATATGAACTTTAAATTTAAAGAACATATTTCTAGTAGATGTTCAGTCATCATTTGGTTTAATTGATCTTTTTCCTACAAAATGAAAATATTCCTCCCCACGATTTGATATCGTGGGTTTTATTAGGAGATTTTAACTTTGTCATTAGAAGCTATGAGAGAAAGGTGTGTACTAATTTTAGTAATATTGATGCTAAGTGCTTCCTCAATGTGATTGAGAAAAATGAACTATTGAGATTCCTTGTGAGTGTACAACATACACTTGAAAAAGGAAGTCTCGTATGGCTAGACTTGATACAGGATTTTGCAATTCCGAATTGAATGTTCAACAACCTGAAGGGCACATCAGACACCTTACACGTCTAGGGTCTGACCACAATGCTATTCTCCTTAAGGGTAAAAGAAAGTTGTACTCACAATCTTCACATTTCATGTTTCAAGCTACCTGGAACAAACATCCAAGTTTTGATAAATTTGTCTCCAAGGCTTGGAATAATGACCTTGGTTTTGAAGAACCTCAGCTTGATTTTTAGTCCAAGGGAATTGTCTTGAAGAAGGAGGCTTTTGGCAACATTTTCAACAAGAAGAAGGCTTTAATCAAATGAATGGAGTGGCTGCAATCCAAATAGAATAACAAGAAAAAGTCATGGGCTGAGAAAGAAGAGGACAAGTTGCAACAAGAGTTGGAGGATGTCTTCAGTTAGGAAGAGATTTTTTGGGTGCAAAAAGCAAGGATTGAATGGATTCAATAGGAGGATAGAAATAGTAACTACTTCCATAATATTTTCAAATCTAGACCTAAGGAGAACATGAAAATACTAAAGGACTCCATCGGTAATTGGGTTACTGGTCAGGAGACTATCAGGAACATGGTGGTTGATCACTTCAAAAATATTTTTACTGGTCCTCAGGTGACTAAATGCTTTGAGTTAAGGGGAGATTTTTATAAGCTGCAAAGAAAAGATATCAAAGCACTTTAAGAAATCCCTTCCAATGAACAAATCAAGGCACTTGTTATATGAATGGGCTAAAGGCACCCGGCCTGGATGGTATGATTGTCATTTTCTATCAGTCTAATTGGAACCACATGGAGAGATTATCTCAGCTGATATGTAGATACATTAGACAAGGAAAGTGGAAACCTATAAAGATATTTAAAGGAGGACCTAGTGTTCCAAGAAGTGTTGAGCTTTATATCTTCCATTAGATATAATAGAAATCAAATAATAGTTCTAAGATAACTAACTTTGAAGAATTTTTGTTTCTACAATTAGTTTTGTAATGCCTGTTTTGAGTCTTACTTTAACTCGGGTGTGATTTCCTCCCTTCCCTTCAGTGTACCCCAACTGTCAACAATGAAAAACAGACAACGTAGTGTACTAGGCAATGAAGAACAGACAAAGAAGGAAACCTAGCACCTTAAGATTTACATTCATGAGTCTACTATGTACCCTCTATTGGTATATTCTAACCTTGACTATTTTCTAATTATAGTTGTTGCCTTTTGTAACTATCTTTCACTCTTCATGCTTCATCATATTCCAATTTCACCCTATTCTCTACATCTCTATTTTATCATGGACTATTGAAAGTGTAGCTTCAACTTCGAATTCTTTTGCTAATCTCAAGTGGTTTACTATTCCACTCATGTATCCATGCACCTTTTGCAAGGATGGAAAGGGCCTTGTGAACATTTACATCACACAAGATTCATTTCAACAAGTCTTCCCCATTGATTTGATACCCATCTCCATTCCTGAGCCAAAACCATCCATCTCACAAGGGTTGATATCTTTGCTTACATCCATTGACAAAGCTATGGGAAAAATCCTCAAATTAAAGTATTGTATCTAAATGAGTATGATTAAATGTCACATATAGACAATTACCAACCCATTATTCCTAAACGAACACATGCTTCCTTGGTCATTGGCATGCTTGTTGAGGAAGATGCCTATCAGCCAGTCGCCAGAGGTAGGGCTATCCAACCATCCATGTAACAACAAGTAACTTTTGGGTGCCCGTCTAGCCAACCGGGTAGCTAGGAGGTCGCTTAGCCCATTTGTCTGACCTGCTTGCTTCCCAATACAAATGGTGAATGCCTCTTTGAATGCTTTATCTAGAAACGTCTCACCCGTCATTGTCTTATAGAATTTTCCATGTTCTCCTAATTCTCGTCAACAACATGATTCGCCCTAACCCAATCAATGGAAAGGGACTGCTTGACTCCAATGGGAAGAATAGACGGGAATAGATCCCAAGAGAGTGACATCATAGACAAGGCTTAAGCCCTCAATTGGGATGCAGATGGGGAATATCGTGAAATTCTTGGTGTGGTTGTCTTGCCTGCAAGGCACGTAAGGACTTAGTGATGAAGATGATAATGTTTAGGAATAGGAGAAATCTATGGGTGAGGATGCATAACTATGGATAAGAAATTGTATTCAATATCCTTGTTTTAGTTAAGTGTATTCAAGCTGGAATACAATCAAGTTCCTAGCCATCAGATTATATTCCTATAGTTGTTTGACAATATTGTAATCTCTCTCCTCTGAATTCCTCTCTCTCATAATTCTCTCCATATCTCCTTACACGCCAAAACCCAATTGTTTCCTCTTCCCAACGTTCCCACGACCAGTTGCTGCCAAGGCGTCGGCGGGTAAGTTTTTGTTAACGGAATCTGCAGCCCTCGCCCCCCGACATCTCATCAAGGAGACCCTCTCCTTCATGGTCAAGTGTTGCCATCGCGGACAAATACTAAACCTATACAACATTAATCAATCACAATCATGTACCAGTTAATTATGAACAACGAGCAGATGAGGATGTTATAAAGATACAACAAATTGATACAATAAAACAAAGATAACCACTAACTTAATTAGGACTAAGTTAGATATGAAAAAATAATGAGGAACACATAATTGGCTAGAAATCATAACAATGACTTGGTGGCACCTGGTGACGCAGCGGGTGACAGCAAGGAGAGTGGTACCAGCAAAATCCAAGTGACAATGTCTTCTTGTGGCTTCGGACGATGACAACCGACTTCATGGCAGTTGGTGACTACCATTGGAGAGAGGCACGAGGGCTAGGGCTCAGTGGGAAAATCAGGATAGAAACACAGCGGTGCACACTATTTACACATGGTCAAGGTAACAATCGGGAGAGAAACGTGCGCACTGCTTGCTTCCCAATACAAATGGTGGACACCTCTTTGATTGCTTTATCACAAAATGTCTCACCCATCATCACTCATATAGAATTTTCTATATTATCTGATTCTCATCAACAACATGATTCACCCCAACCCAATCTATGGAAGGGGACTGCTAGACTCTAAGGGGGCTCCCACGGAAACGGTTCCTTGATTCTCTCCTTTCAAACAACCAACACAAATATCTTTTACCGTAGGGACCCTTTCACAGATGAGTCCTCTCCCCGCACATTTCCAACAAATTTTATGTCATGTGCATGTGCATGTGCATGTGTGCGTTCCCTAGTATATATATATATATATATATATATATATATATATATATATATATATATATATATATATGCACACACATATATGTATATATGAAAGAAAATGCTTTTGGGACAAAGGAATAAACTCATCTATTCATTCAAAAATGTTCTTGCACTCAAACTAAATGTTGATACCTAAAGTTCAGTTAGTTTATGGGAGAATAGAGTTCTTGTTGTATTGAAATGTAGTTGACAAGTACATTTAAGAAAGTAGTTAGTTCAATGGAAAAGAAGATGAGTATTGTCCTTCTCTCTAGATTCCAACAAAAATCTTAATTTATAACAACATCATGGGTAGAATTTCCAAGGTTATGGTAGATCAATTCCATACAAAGCCCAATTGGTGGTAATATCTATACTCCTCCAAGAATGGCTTGTTGCTGAAAAGGTTGAGATATGGGAAGTGTATATTCAAATGATGACATCTTATATCTTGAGAATCTTATAGTAAGTATACCCAGTTCATTGAATAAATTTGTTGACAGTGATTGCAGAGCCTGGAAGCAAACAAAAGTGATACCATGTGAATCAAGTAAAAGCAAACAAAACACTCCCCATAAAAACTTCTTCCCTCCCCCAAAACCCTAACTCGACTAGGGCAAATGACGGTGATCACAACCCTCCTCTCATATTCAGAGACTCACTCTTACAAGTACAAGCATCGATTACAACTAGCTTTGAATAAGGTGTTGTTCGAATAGATTGACGCCACAACATCCATAATACAGTTAATGCATTGGAAGTACAAGATGAAGGTTATCAAGGAAGGGCCATGGAACTTTGAAAATAGGTTGCCATTAACAAAGGAATTCGATAGCAGAGATTAGTCTGGAAAGATTCAATGCCTTATGTGCACCTTCTGGGTGTGGATTTACATGTTGGGATACATAGTGAATCGGTAGTGGCCAAGAATGCAGAGAGAATAGAGAAATTTCTAAAGATAGATTGTAATAAATTGGGGTGGAAAACGCCAACCCAGTTCGGTTTCCCATTGATATAAAAAAATATTTATGGCACATTCAATAGATCAAAGATATGGAAGATAATTTAATAAACATGAGAATACTTTGCAGCGATCACTTGCCTCCAATGTCATCTCCATTTCAGTGTCAACACAAGCATGTTATCTTTATTACTATGTTTTATCTCACTTTCTCAATCACCATTTCTTGGTTTCTCTTCTCCAAACTAATAAAAACACATCATCCCTCAATCCATCTATTCCCCAAGACCAATAAGGCATGAACAAGTTTCTACCTCTCCTCCATGATGGCCTGCAAGGACTCACATATCAGATCCAATAAATTTGCTATAAGAAACAGCTCTAACTACACACAATCTCAGCCAAGCGCCTACCTCCCACAGCTATAACACTATGGTTAGTTCATTTTAATTAGTTAGAAATAGAAGAGTAGTGTACCATGTTAAATTTTGGTTTTTAGTACTTGTGAAATTGTTCTAACTATAAACAAAGGAATATGATAAACTAGTGCAGTGTGAATGAAATTGATATTCAAATCAAATGATAGTAAAAGACAAACAAAATTAGGCAAACATCAAAAAATGAAAAAAAAAACTTAAAGCCCATATGCGATTAAGTGGCCACCCAGTCTAGAATTGGCTCGACCAGTCATGTCTATCTACCGACCAATCAACCATTCGGCCTGGGAGGGCGACAAGTCACAACCCAATTTGGGCGGTTGAGTAGAAGGTACCATTCCCAACAACCAATCGACTAGTTAGTGACTAATCATTGACTAGTCAGCAACCTCAACAAGTATGTATACAAGGAATATATATAAATGTGTCACTAATTTGAGACTACTATCCCACAGAACTAATAAACATACCTATCAACTTGGAATAATTTTTCAGACTTAAAAATTATACATCTTGTTTAGAAAAAGATATTAACCACCACATCTAGGAAAAACTTTATTACCATATAATTCTCTTACAAACTTGTCACCGGTAAGGAACCATTTCCTATGGATTTAACCTCATCTTACTAATCCCACAATTAATTTATGGTTCATTGGAAAATAAAATAAAAAATCGTCACGGATATCATTTTTTCTTGGTCATTGCAGACAAATATAACTAGTTAGTAAAGATTTTGTTGTTGTTTGATATGGAATTCGTGACTCACTTGTATCAATGGATATACACATAGTTTCTTTATATAGGATTTTAGTAATGACGAAACTTGATGAAGGAACATCAGTATAAGTTGCATTTATTGTTCACAATCAAAACACTAACTAGGAATTCGTGATTCACACTTGTATCAATGGATATACACATAGTTTCTTTATATAAGATTTTAGTAATGACGGAACTTGATGAAGGAACATCAATAGAAGTTGCATTTATTGGTCACAATCAAAACACTAACTAGGAACTATGAACATGATTAAGGATGGTAATGGAACACAATCATATAACTCAACTAAAACTAATGTCTTATTAACATCAATCACATGAGCAACAACAACAAAAGGTAGTAGTGCAATGTCCAAGTATGCAATTATTGGGATATGAATAACAATCTCTTGTGGTGTGTGTCAGGAGCTGAAGGATTCATACCTTTGTTATCAAGTTGAATCTTAGTATCATGTAAAATAGAGACGACATAGAAGCATCTTTGTATCATCACAAAGAACAACCAACACCTGTCACCACTCAAACACCATCAGCTTCCCCAAAGGAGTCTCGGTATGACTTGAGATGAAATGTAGAGGATGGGACAGAGCTTGCATCCCTGTTAAGGAAGCTTGGTCACTGGAAACATGCTATCTGACGTATGGTAGGTAACACATCTACCAGTTTAAGGGAAGATATACGGAATTGAGTATTGCAGAGATTGCCAAAAAAATAGAGCAAGTGATATTAAATGAGCAAAGGGGGCGACAATGGGGGAGAAACACACCTAAAAGTATGGGAATGGATGAGTAGGAGCCAAGAAGAAAAGATTATATAACGGTTGAGATGTCGTGGATGTCCAGGTTGCGGCATGAAAATAGATGATCGGGTGCCAGCATGTCGGAGCTTGAATGGAGATGACCTATAGGATCATCTTGAAGACAACATGAGCAATAAACTGAGAAAAGAAGAAATTAAAGCTACTAAATGATGATACAAGGTCAGAAGGGGATCATGCCTGATCTTCTTACCCACTAAGGAGGAGGCTGGCTCAAAAGAGAGTTGTGATGAGAAAAATGACACAGTGAGCAACAAGGTTGTGGCGGGGATGCTTCCGGCCGCATCGGAGGCGGGCGTCGTTCGTGGAGGCTAGGATTGCGGTGAGGATGATGGCTTCCAGGGTGATCGACAGTAGGACGGCGAGGAACGGTCGACATTGCTACTACTCCAATGATGCTGGATGGACGGGATACTGAATAGCTAGGAGGTGTTCCCAGCGAGGCATAGAGAGTGGTAGTATTTTTTAGAACTTCTCTGGACATGGGTTTGAGGTCAAGGAGATGAAAGATTTGGGGATCTTTGCTCTGTACCAGGGTTAGGGCTGGTGGGATGCGAGAAGGGATAGCAGCGAGGGAGAAGGCTATTTTGTGTGTGAGTAGAGCTCTCTGAGAGGGGGCTCAATTGGAACCGTCTGGATAGGATTTTGCACTTTCAAACAACTTATTTTAGGGGTGGTAAATGCAAATTGTTATTTGGCTTAGTTGTGCGGAAAAAAGGGTCGAATTGGCAAATGACGTATAGGGCGTACTACAACAATGTAACCGTCAATGTTGCCCTGGTCGTTAAAAATGAAAAATATGACCCGTCCAAGATGATCCACTTTCCAGTAGTGTATGAATTTCAAGTAGATGGACCTATACTAACTATATAGGTTTCCCGCTGCACAAATAAATGTCACACATGCATGCATATTTGACTAAGTATATGTAACCTTGTTATATGTAAGATTGTAAATCAATGTTTTCATATACCTTATCATCTAAGTGTAGAAGAGTAACTAAAACATATGCATTGGGTATAAGATAGAAGATAGGTTATATGAGTTAATATGAGTAGTTTGATAATGACTCTATTAATGCAAAGAAGAAGCACTGAATCCTAAAGGAATTCTATAACAACCATGATTACATGATAATTAAGGGCATGATGGTACCTCACATAATGAGAAATTATGATTTGTAAAGCCAATGGATCAACACCTTATGGAATAATAAAAACCCTAGATTTTGGTGGAGTAAAGGAGTCATTTGAAACTAAATGAACATGTATTCTAATCCACCATGTTATAGTTCCCATCTAGATGGTACTTCATATTGGATTCTATAATCACCTAATAAGATTAAAATCATAAACCCTAACATGACATTAGATGATCGGGAATAGGGTCAGAGTAACGTAAAAATATAATAGGAATGTATATGTTCACTTTGTCCTGGCTAACATAAATAATGTGTTCCTAGGATGAATACTCTATTTTGGGGACCAAATATAACTATTTAGTTAACCATTAGTATTGAAGATCCGGTATGTACTCCTCCCTATTTTTAACTGGGCATTTATATGACTACATTTTCCCATAATGAGGCAATTCTAGAAATACTTACTCTTTTGTTCCACTTGTTGACATAACCTATTTTTTTAGATTATTATTGACAGGTTGAATTGGTTCAATGACCCCACATAATATTGTGATTGTATTATGACACAAGTTTCTGATGAATAATGTATCTTGCCACACTATATTATGCATGGTATATAATTCAACTAGTTAACTATCGTAGACGCTTATGCATAACCATTAGGGTATGTGTTTCTACCGGGATATGCATTTATACCCTTATTTATACAGAGACGTGCTTTTCCACCTAGGGTATACTTTTCCACCCGTTTTACTTAGGCCAATGACTCATTGGTGTCATGACCCTACTATAGTTATTTTAATCCAATATATCTACATGCAAATAAATGTTGTAATGTGATGTTTGATTGTGGTAAGGTTTGTTGTTTGTTGGATTATTTATACTGCCTCATTCTTTTGGAAATTTCTTCTTTTGTTAATTCTCATTGAAACTTACCTACCTTTATGGCCCCCTTTTTGTTGGGAACATCTTACTTTACTTTTGAAAAAATAATTCCCTAATAATCTTCTAACGTACATACTTAGCTTTTGCTGACCCATACTCTTTTGTTTTGTATTTTTCTGGGTGTTCCCGCCACCCAGGTTTTGTGTGCTTTATAGGACAGAGATGCAGGATGATCGTGAGCTCTTTGGTGAACATAAGGATAGCTTCAGATAGTGTGTATATATGTAACCTTTTCATTTTATGTACCACCCTTAGGATGAGAAAGTTATGTTCATGGAAATATTTTGTAACTTTGTAAATAGTTATGTTTTCCATTGCTTTAATATCACATGGCTCACTTTTGTACCATTGATTGGGCCCACTATTGGGTCCCACTCTTTACACTGAACTTGTGCAACAAATGACAGAAAAGATCAAAGTGATTCAATAGCAGTTGAAGGCAGTGTTGGACAGACAATACTATTTACACTAAACGTGTGCAACAAATGACAGAAAAGATTAAGTGATTAAATAGAAGTTGAAGGCATCGTTGGATAGATAGAAGTCATATGTAGATAATCATTGTAGACCCTTGAAGTTCCAAATGGGAGATAGAGTATACCTAAAGTTCTCTCCTTTGAAAGGTGTTATGAGGTTTGGGAAGAAGGGTAAGTTGGCTCCCAGGTTTATGGGACCTTACCCTATGGTGGCACGTTTTAGGAAGGTGGCCTACAGGTTGGAGTTGCCACTTGAGTTGCATAGGTTGCATCCAGTGTTTCATGTAGGTATGTTGAGAAAATGTCACCCTGATACAGAGTTAGTGTTGCAACTAGTAGAGGTTGAGCTTGATGAGGACATGTCCTATGTGGAAGGCCAGTGTTGATCCTTAACAAAAGAGTAAAGAAGAAGAAGAAGAAGGACCTAGTGCTTCTGAAGGTTCTGTGGCATCACCGTAGTGTTGAGGAAGCCACATGGGAGCTTCAAGAAGAGATGAGGAGGAAGTACCCCTCTCTTTTCTATTAGGGTTTCTGGGGTAAAATCCTTGTTAGGGGTTTATGTCTTGTAAGGACCATAACCTAAGTTTTGGGGTATCCCTATTTTATTTGGCTCAATCATGTGATTATAACCTTTCTCTAATCTTTTGAGATGTAATTAGGGCTTGTGGAGAGCTTAAGTCTCCTGTTTGAGCTTGTTTGGATGTTGTTTGTGCTTAGTGTTCTAGTTTTGGTGCAAATTGCAATTTACCCCGAGTAGGGGGTGGATGTGCAAATTTTCAACTCTAGAGTGTTCCTTCTATTTCTTGACATCATCTAGGGGAAAGAGGAAGAGGAGGGAACCTTTCATTAGGATTAGTTGTGGAGCATCACCCTAGGTGGTGATTAGGGTTGATGTGAGTGTTGAGTACCTTGACCATGTGTGAGTTGGTTGTGTTATCTCTACCTTGGGTTGCAACCAAGGATGGTTTTAGAGGGTGTCATAGTTGGGACACCTCCTCAAGGTGTTTTTGTCATGACCTAGGAGGTCTGGGGTGGTCTTGGGTCGAGTTGGATGACCTAGGGTTTGCGGGGGTGTCTTGTCTCGACCTAGAGGTGATGTTGGTTGATGGTGTCGTGACCATGGGAGGTACACCCTAGGATGGTCGCGACCGTGACCATGGGATGACATG
The DNA here is from genome assembly GCA_963693085.1 of Alisma plantago-aquatica. Lineage (NCBI taxonomy): Eukaryota > Viridiplantae > Streptophyta > Magnoliopsida > Alismatales > Alismataceae > Alisma > Alisma plantago-aquatica. The sequence continues at coordinate 472,435,097 of OY856410.1, forward strand.
GTGGTCAAGACACTACCTAGAGTGTATCACCATATCTTACATGTCATGTTTAGGTGGTTTCATGTGGGTGCATGTTGGTTTTTTGCGAGGACAAGTATCCCTTGGGTTCTTTAGTGTGTTGACACCTCACCCTTTGCTCTCCTCTCAGCTTTCATCTATATAACCCCTTAATCCTTGTTTGAAACTCTTTCGAACATCTATCTCATTCCACCTTCTTTGTTTGTTTTGGAGCTTGGTGGAGCAAGGAGGTTCGTCATTGGAGCTTGGGGAATCAATATCCTCTTGCATGTGGCGGTGGTAGTGATCCGAGCTCATCTTCCATCCTTGGTAAGTGTTTGTCTTCTAAGTTGATGTTTCTTTTGATCTCCTATCTTCATCTTCCTCTATTTTCTCAGCTCTAGACCATGGTTCTTCTATGGTGGTCATTTTTAGAGAAAGATCCCTCATCACAAGGGTCATAGACCATGTTTTGATAAGGTAGACCCAAGTGTGAAGAGGATTTCTCCTCTTTTTCTTCTTTTCCTCTTTGGTTCGTCCAATAACTTCTTTTATTCTTTCCTTAGGCTATCTTAGACCTCGATGGCTTCTTGTTCTTGAGGTGCTCTTTTGACCGGGCATGGAGCTTTTGGTGAAGTTCCTTCAACCCTTAGATCGTGTTCTTGGAGTTCTTGATCTTGGAGTTGGAGCTCTTGGTGGTGATCAACTTAAGGCATATATAACCCTAAACATACTCTATTATTGCACTTATTTATATGTTTTGTTATTGACTTCTCTCTCTAGATTGCTTCCTCATCATGCTTGTTCTTAATGACAACTTCTACAGCTTGTTTGGTAAAGTTATCTTGCTTGGTTTGAAAGCAATCTGAAACCCTATTCTTTTGAACCTGTTTTGGTAGATAATGTGTTATGAAATTTTTACTCTATGTCTTGCTCTTTACCTTGCTATCATGCTTGGTGTTTGTACACCTAAAGGTTGGAGAGGTGTTAGGTCCAATTTTTGTTATCTTGACCATGGAATTCTCTTGCTTGGAAAAGTTTTTCCTTAGTAGTTTCTTGATCTATGACTTAGGGTCTTGGTGACCATTTGCATGCGACCGTTTCTTCGTGATAACTATAGTTTCAGCCTCGATTTCTGTTCTATTTTTGTGACCTAGATGGTGTATCTTGGTGGTCATTACATTTCCTCTCTTGATGATCATGACATTCCTCTCTTGGTGGTTGCGACATTCCTCGCTTGGTGGTCATGACCTTGATAGCCTTTGGATGGTATACCCCTCTTGCAGTTGAGTTGGACCTAGTGATGATGGGTCGAGGCACATGGTGTGTGGTGTCTTAGTTACCCTTTATGTTAGGACTTTGTTCCTGCCTTTCTTGTATTGAGATACCCTTTCATTTTTTGGGTCACGACCATGAGGGTTTTAGGTCATGACAAGTGATAGTGGTCGAGATAGTTTGGTCAAGATAGTTTGAAACAGATGGAACCCTAACCCTAGTGTCATGGGCATGAAATGATCTAAGGGTTTCTTGTGACATGGACCATGGTAGGTGGTCATGAGCTATGTGGTTAAGTGGTCAAATAGGGTGATGATAAGTGGTTGTGAAGCACATATGAATGCTTAATGATAATCATATATGAATAATACATAAGCCATACATAGAGTTGTTTGAAATGTCATCCAATCAACCTTAATGATGTCTCGTACTTCTCATACACTCTAAGATGATGGATGGTGATGGTGCTAGGATGGATAGTTGTACCTAGTCTTGTAATCTCTAATCGGCTAAAAGGAACCCTAACCCTAATAGTGAAGAATGAGCTTGCTTGTTTTGTTATGAAAGGATTATGATGTTGTGTGGTTATCTCTCTTTTTCTTATCAACTTCTAACCATGAAGGTAAAATGAGATTGGTAATCATAGTTAGTGCATGCTATGGTGACTATGATATAATGTAGGTTAAATGAGCCTAGAGAGGCATGTTGAGGCACTTGTGATATAAGATTGATGTGGATGGTCCTATGTCCTAGCAGTGACTTGTGACCTAATATGATATGAGTTGAGGGATTGATATCCCATGGTATGTGGCTTTGTTGATGATTTTTTGAATGGAAATAATACATGCCTAATGTGGTGATAGTGTGACAAGCTCACACCCTATATATTTACATATGTTGAAAGTGTGCTATGACCATATCTTGATAGAATTTGTTATGATTTTATATGTTGTAACTTGAATGACACTTAATTGACTTAACTAGTCAAGTGTAACTTGACTATGTAGTTTTTCCCTTTGTCGTAGATCCATTCCAGTGTCAGCACTTGTTGGATGGTGAAACGGGCTTTCCTTTAGAGGAATCTTGGAGTCATATACTATTGAGTATATGCATTCACATGATTGGCTACGGGTCATACCCTGGTAGGAGTGTGGATACGGGGTCGTAGCTTAGTGATATGTTGCTTATGCAGTTTCACAGGATTGGCTATAGGTCATACCCTAGCAATAGTGTGGTTGTGGGTCGTAGCTCAGTTTCACTAGAGTCATGACTTGTACCAAGGTGGACTAGGATTTTCATTGTTGACTATATGTCATAGGTTGTAGTTGACTGATATGTCTCTTCTTTGTACTCATGTACTGAACACGAGGTTTGGTGAGGTCGTGGATTCTGACTCTTCCATAGACCTTGTATGGCATCAATTTTGACGTAGAAGTGGTCGGTTGGATTTGGGTGGTACGACTCAAATCCTCAGGGAATAATAAAATACATAATAATCTGTGTAGTATCTTTCTTAGGTTCAAATACAAAAACATTCTATGAGGCCTTGCTTGCTTTTGTATAGTATAGTTTGTAATGAATATACATGTTCTTCATATTCCTTTTATGATGATAAGATGTTTCACAATCCAATTTGCAATTTCATATACTATTAATGATGATTACCAACTTATCATTGTTGTAGCTTTACTTCTATTATTTATCACCTTATTTTTGTTAATAATAGTGTTGGTGGAGAGTTATATCTCCCGCTGAGATTTGGAATCTCACCTTGTGGGTTCCCCACATCTTTTTTTAGGTGAACGTGCATGAGGATGTAGAGATCGTGCAGCGGATGCTGAGCAATAGCAAGAAGGATATTAGTTGATAAGGTTGGAAGTACTGATTGTGTGCCCTTTTGATGCAAAGGTGTAGTGGACATGTATATAGGTTTAGATAGGTTTTCTTGTAACAAGTTGATGGAATATGTGGTAAGAACATGTTGATGTAAGAATCTTGTGTCCTGTGAGGACTTATATGTAAAGGGTTTTGCTACTTTGGTGATGAAAATGGTTTTAATTTTCTGTGTTTTTTGGTAATTTGTTTGTTTATCTTTGTTTCTGAGTTTGGTTTGAAGTTATCTCGTGGCTTGTGGCACGGGGTGTCACACAATCTATGAAACTTATTAATTACCTTTTCCCAAGGTTGAAGTGATTAGTAAATAAAATCATTGTTGTCATGAAAGTTATAAGTTTCATCCTTCTAGGGATTACTATCACTTACCAAAAAGTTCTCTTCAAGAAACAACACTAGTACACCCAACCCAAAGGTGGTACTATTGAACACCTAAATGGACTTTCCCTGGTAATGTCTTCATACAAGATACCATTTCCCATGGGCTTCTGTATCAAAGTGATAACATATATCATGAACAAGTCATTAGTTGTATGGGATCAATACAATGCAACAACACATTTAATAACCTCATATCTTTGAGCTACCACATCACTATTCGGTGAAAGAATGAGTTATATTCACCATCATTCTGTACAACACATTAACTATAGAAAGGAATTTTGTTAGATAGATATTTGTGACTTTATATATATATATGTATATATATATATATACACATATACATACATATATATATATTTGTGACTTTATATATACATAACTTAATTTAGGGTTGTATAACACATATTCATGCTCAAAATAACCAGTGAAGAGCCCCCTTCCACCCCTTCATGCTTTAAAGGGATCCTTGACCGTCATCCAGTTACTCATGCTCCAAGAATTCATGAAACAATTTATATGTTTTATCCACAAAAATTCTACCACCCAACACATATTAGAAAGGCCAACCTTTAAGTATGTAAGGGAATCCCTACAAACAACCCTGATTATAGAACTAAATTAAACATCAACTACCTACCTCCACCAAAAAAAGAGGCATTTCATATATTACCACACCACCAAAACTAATCATCCTTCGAATACCTTCACTTTAAAAGATGATAATTCAAACAACAACAAAGATGATGTGATGGAACACACATAGAAAATATTTTCTATGGTGTATAGGTTTATTTTCAAGCAAAGACAACCATTGTGAAAGATATCATGAATATCTGCAAGACACCTCCCACCAGGATTTCAATCTCTACATAAGATAATTCCTCTCATATGACTCAAACCAAAAAAACAAAACAAAAATTTGGATTGATACAAAATAGGAAACACCACATCAAATTCTAGTATTTACAATTATTCTTATATATTGGCTATTCATAAGATTTTATGAAAACTATAATATTGGGAAGGTAGAGTTTTTAAAAATCTACAAATGATGTTAGACTTTTTTTAGAACTAGATATACATATAATGTTGGACTTTGTTTTTAGAACCACCTCGACACCAATATCTCTTTCTCTAAGAAATATGACTTAAGAACATATGCTAAAATATTTAGTTTTACAAAGTTATTTTTTCAATTTTGATGATGAACAATGCCCGTATTGTTTTCTTTTAGGCATATATCTAGGTCTTGCATGAATTGCTCTTATGCATTCAATTTTGCATGATGTTAAGTTTCAAGAATGGACTAGTCTATAATTCAAGAATAAAATGGAAATCAAGCTACATCCATAGTTTATTAGGGTTTGTAGATGAACCAAAGTAAATTTTGTAATTATGTTAATCGTCCCATACTCCTTAGGTGTGTGAATTATCAAAGTTTAAGTGTGAGTTCTCCAACTAAACCTTAATCATCTAGTTGAGGTATATGTGGATGATTATGACACATAGTGATATCAACTAGATAGTCTAGAGATGAAGCTAATTGATCCACTAGTCATTCGGTTAATCAATCTCATTGTACAACACCAATTTTAGTGACAATTACTATGGTTCATTCACCAATAGACTGCTAACTCAACATCAATAACTCTATCACAAGTAGCAATTCAATAATTAGCACCACTCATCAACTAATTGGGATACAACATAATTGAACCAACTTACCAAGTGATCTCCCCAAGGTGTTCAGTTGGCATTTTAAATTCAACAACATCTCATGAAAACATTCCTCGATAATAAGTCGATTTAATGGACTCCCCACCACTTGAATGGTTGCTCATTGTCCAATCAAGCTCATAGTACCCTAGCAAATTGACTCATCTAACAAGTCAACTAGTTTAGGGATTTATAACAATTCATCAACAACCCCAATAGACTGACTCATTTTGGAAGTCACTTGATTGGTACTTATGGGTAGATAAGTACAAGTTCATTGAGAAGTCAATTGGATCATCCAACTGATGCACTATAATAACTAACAAGCAACTAAAGCAAATTGGTAGTTAACCTACTAATTAGTTGAAAATCTTATACGCAGATGATCTAGATAATTAATAGTCAATTATATAACACGGAGTCAATCAAATGAGTGTCATCCACAACATTCAGGCCTAGATAGTCGACTAGATAACCTAGTCCATCGATTAAGCTACCACAGTTAAGCAAACCATCATTAGGTGAACTGATAACTTTGATATCTTTGATATCATGCCAAAGAAATATTATATAGACCCCATTGTCGATGAGGGATGCACATATCTTATTCTTGGGTTGAAAAAGCACTCATCTTTAAAACAAATTGTAAGTAAAGGAGAAAAACATAGAAGAAGGATTCTCAAACAAAGTTTACTAATCCCTTGGACACCATCTAAGAGATTACCTCTCTCATGATCATGATTTTGTCCCTTTTTTGTTTTCTTTTATGTGTACTCATGCATACATATTCTTGGGATGTAGTTTTGATGTAAGTGTAGTATCAAGTGAATATCTTCATTTATTAGGTTTAGGGAGTAGTCCCATGGAATGAAACTATATAATTATGATAGTTTTCTCATTGTGAATCATGTGTGTCAGATATATATCTTAATATACCTCATATGCTTCCTAAGTTGAATTATTAATCACCATACTATTGTTTGTGTAATGCATACTATTGATCTCTACATAGTCTAACTAAGATTTAATGCATATCGTTTGATCCTTATGCAAACATTGTTCTCTTATAGGATTTTTAGCAAAAGCATGTCTAAGGAAGATTTTGATATCCATAATAATGACAATCATGGATCTCATTGCTTAGAAGGGAGATATATGAGGCCTATAACACTCTCCACAAAGCATATTGTAAATATTTAATTGTAATTTTTTATGCATCAGACTACTTTATAGGATTTCATCTATAATTATTGTGGCATGAAGTGCCTTTAAAGCGATCTCCACTCAAGTTTTCATGTTATATGATAGTTCATTAGGATACTGTACTTTTTATTACATTAATATACATTGAATTGAACTTGGAAATCCCATTTTCTATTCACATAGTCATTCATTTACCTTTAGTCTATAGTTTCTCTCTTAATCTACCCCAATATACATTAATTTAACTAGGTAGGAGTCTTACATCAAGGGGGGATTAAGTTAGAGTTCATGTTCTTCCTAACCAACCTTCTTGGTTCCATAAAAATGGGTAAAGTAATGATACATAGACACAAATTTCTTTCAAGGAGTTTAACTACCACTTTTAGAGTCTTGCTCATTGTGCAAATTTCATTTGTTTATTTGGCTATCGAGATAGATATTTTCTTCCACATTTTTAACCTAGAGATAAACTTTCAAGGAAATGATTTGTATGAAATCAACATAAGAAATGAAACCACATTTTCAACTCATTTTAGGTTGAATATACTAAAATTGCATGAGTTAGAACCCGAGTTTGCATTCTATTAACAAGTACATGGTATATCTCTAAACACTATTAATTACATTTCATATAGTTTTCTTAACTTAGAAAGGTCATCACTATAAAAAGGGAGAAAAGGTTGGATGAAGAGATGTTTATATATCCTATTTTGGTGAGTGAAATATTTTTTTCGTTTCTTAGATGTTGCAAATGTTTTATGTACTATGTAAAACATGTAAAATTTATTTTTTCTCATGTAAAAGGATAAATTGATGTCAAAAAAGTAGCCTAGAATACTTATTCATTACTCAGAGAATCCATCTTGGATCAAAATAAAAGTCATTACTTTGGGAACTCTTGTGTTAAAACAGTTATTTCAAAAAGATGTATTTAGATGAACTTGGAGAATTGTGGTAGTGAGTAGTATTTTGGTTTTCTTTCATATTGAAAGTTCAACCAAGAGGTCTGTCCATTTAAGTTTTTAGCTCATTTGAGAATGACCTACTAACTCTTTGAAAGTGTAAATACCTCCCAAGTCATAATCTAAGTTTTATCGAGAGTCTTCTCACCCAAAGTAAAGTTTGCATGATGCCAGAGCCTAACATCATATCAACCAAGAAAATATATGTTAAGATAAATATCTTTTCATATGAAAACTTCTAGTTGAACCACCATTTAACCAAGACATATTTTGAGTGAAGACTTAGTTTACTTGAGATTGTCTTTGGATGACTCAATAGTACTTAGAATTCAAATTCTATCTACAATGACTAAATTTTGATTGGACAATCTAAAAAGATCATCTATGCTAATCCAAACCCTTATTATAAATAGAACCACTGGGACCACTATTACTACACTTCAATAGTAGAATAAGATTGAGAATACTTTTGAGTTGAGAAAACCTAGTAGATTTTCTTTAGTTGTCAATGTAGAGCTTCTCCTAGACCATCAATTGGATTTTCAACCTAGAGAATATCAACATCAAATTTCTTAAAATTGTAATTGCCTCAATATATTCTTACCATGTCCATTCAATTTTGTAATTTTGTACTAGAAGAGATTCAAGGTAAGAAATCATTATTTTATGGTATCCTTTGAGGGAACTATCCTCTTGGTGATCTCAAGTAGACAACAAAGTAGATGGGTGGGATCCTCCTATCAACCACAATGAAAGGAGGAAGTGGCATTACCTCAAGTTCACAAGAAAGGAGTGGTTCTGGCATTCTCTCTGTCCTAACACAAATGAGATTTCAAGTTTAAGTATACATATTTTATAAATTGTATTTTATTTTCTGTAATGGTTCAAATATAACGTCTATTTTCAAAGTCTGTTGATTACAAAGCCAACGAGGGAGTATAAAATGCTTTTCATTTGCAATATATTTGGAGTCTTTACATTTCCTTCAATCCGATTTCTGAAATAAATATTTTTTTACAAGTTGTCTAATATTTTTCTCACTATAAGTGTCTAAACAACCTAGAGAGGACTATAATAATTTGCATTCTAGACTCACCAAGAAGCAATGTTATTCTAGTCACAATCATTGCTTGTTTAATCCACTACCAACAACTATGATTCCAATAGGGTCATGCAATGAGTTAACTCAATAAAAGTGAAACAAGGTATTTAAATGCTAGGAAAAACTAGAGGAACTAGATTCTTGTTTAGAGACTCTAAATATAGGTCATTTGCTTGCTTATTTAGATTCTACATCTGAAAGGCTTTTGGAAACACTAATCTCCTTACATGTTGTATGTATGATATTAGGGACAATCATGAGAATAAACAATCCAAAAAATTTAATTATTTTCTTCAGGTTTGAGAAACCCTAGACAAATAAAGGGAGAGGAATATGAAGCGGGAACCTCATGGGGATCATGTATTCAGATTGGTCATGAGATATGGGTCTTTAAGCTATCGTGTTGATACCATCGAGGCGCAAATGCATTGTGGGTGTACAAAGAACAACTAAACCCTCACTAGTATGTTGCTTCTTGAGGCTGACCAACTACTAACTTTGTATGCTAGACAAGGAGAATTTGTCACAATCTTATCTTTAGAAAGGGACCCACAACATCACGCGTGTGCTTCCCCAACTATTATCAACAAAGTCAACCAAAATATCATTGATATATACTCTGGGGAGGAAGGAGGATGAGACATCTCACATACCTCTCACAAGTTCATGACATGTTCTCCAAGCTAGAGGACTTTAGCTTAAATTCTTGCCCATCAATTTAACAAAATTTCCATAGAGGAACACATATATTTGGAGATGTTCTGGTCAACCAATTTAGATTCCAATTTTGTTTTTCTTTGAATCAATGAGTTATGTGAATTCGCCAAACATTGAGGCTCTAATCTCAAGGAAGAGGTTAAAAAATCTAGATCATATCACAATTATGTAGTTTGAGTGTGATCATCATGATTAATTGTTCATATGAACTTATTTCATGATCATGCATAATCCATGAGTCATAAACCTATGTATTCATGCAACTAAGAGATAATGTTTGAGAATTCCTAGAAAAATATATGCTTCTGATTGTATTTGCTCATAAAAACCCAAGGGTTTAGTCCTGGTTGGTTCTGAAATCCATCAGATCAGTTGTCATAACATACTCTAGTGCCCCAATATGGTGAAGCTGCTCAAAGGTCTTCCCAATCCCCAAAGATTCTGCATTGGGAACCAGTGTCCTAGGTTGAGGTGCAGACATCCTATCCTCCATATGCCTCATCGTAGCCATAAACTGACCAAAAAGTGACTGAAAGGCAGGATTTTCAATCATGGCTGGGTCAAACTAGGGACCCTCAGGCACCCGATCTTCTCGTGCCTGGTTCCTTGCACCACCACCTAGTGCACCGATACTGCTCTCAACAGTGTGTTCTTCATGTTCTCTAGACATCTTTAGGCTTTTCTGCTTCTTCTACATAAGCATAATTTACTATATGACAAACTAGAGGACACAAGAATAGACACAATCCCAAGTCCTAGGTCCCTATAGACTCAGCAAAGCTAAAGCTCTGATACCAACCTCTTTCGCGAACCCTTGTGATGCCCCACGCCGCTTTTGTTTCTTTCGTGGTGACCAACATCTTCTTCTTGTCGTAGAAAACAACAAAGTCATTTTCCCAACTACCCCTGATAGGTGGTAGCTTTCTCTTCAAGGTTTCCTCTCTTTTTCCTCATCAAAGTTACTTGACTTCCACGTGACCATTATTGATGCTCAACGAGGAAGAAGAAAACCTTGTGGATGTTCCTATCACTCAACTACAAATTCAAATTTACTAACTACTTCTTGCTGACGTTATCTAACTCCCTAGGTTATGTAAGCCCTTTGCCCATTGAGCTCAGAACCCCTTAACCTAGTGGGCATGTTTAGTCCATATCTTATTTTTGTCAATAGGCTATTATGCTTTGTAGAGCCCTACATGGACAGATTTCACATGAAAAAAACTTTCTTTTCACTTTGACTTTCGATCCTCGCGCGCAAGTGAAGTAAAACCACTTTAAATAGTGAAAGAGGCAAATATAATGAAGCACAATATTTCAAAATTAATTTGAAATAGTTTTTTATTTTGAATTAAAATAATTAAGCAGAAAATTGCATTGAAATTAGATGATTAAGCAAAATCAATCCATTTTATCCTTTTAGCAACATTTTAATTATTTTCCTTACCCACGAAGAAAATTCATCGTGCATGTGCTATATTAAGGAAATTTTCTTTTCAAATAGGGAGTTGGTTCAAATTTATTGTTCCACCGTGTTGTTTTTTTTGGGTGGGGGGATGATTTTTGTGATAAACTAGCTAAAAGCACATGCTAAGCACATGATTAGTAGTTCAATTAGCATAATAAAATTCTAAATGTATACTATCACACATGATAAAAATATTTGGCAATTATTCAAAATTTTAGTCAAAATTTGATTTTTTTCCCCCTAGGATCATAATTGGCAGTAACAATAATTACATACAATTTGCTAAAGAAAATAATTCGGTTAACATCAGTTGACTCTCTGAGGAATGCATAACAAAATAAAAAAACAAAATGTAAATTAACCTACGAATCACAAAAAAAATTGGCTAACCCATTCAAAGATGGTATCTTTATTAATAGTTGGCTCATTCTAGTCTATAAGTACAAAAACACCCTGCACTGATAAGCACACAGAGTGATTGGATTGATTTAAATGCATATGTGTTGCTAGAACAAAAATAATAAATGAACTAATGAGCAAATAATCAAGTTATCAGAGCACATGTGTATATGTTCATTAGTTGACCAGTTGACTCCCTCCAACTTGTAGTGTATCATTATCGAAATCTAAACTCAAATTTATTTTTTTGTTGGACTCGTGATGACTACTGCATTACCATGTGCTAATATGTATACAACATACTAAGAGAAAACATCTTAATTGAAAGTCAACTGACTTCCTCCAGACAGACTATTCAAACATAGAGACTGGTTGTATAATGAGCATACAACCGAACTGTTAGAACACACATGGTCTGGATCAATAAAAACACACATACCTAAAGTGTGACACTTGTATAACATTTCTGTCAATTTTATATAGCTTGAAAAAAAGTATCAAAAAGTGAGTAAAGAAAAAAAAAAGGTTGATTAACACTCAAACATACACCTGAATCAGTTTTTTATGGTAATTGATATATTGTTCATGGTGCTTATTATTGCATGTTATCAACAACCCATGTGAAAATGTTAATTTATATGTAAAAAAATTTAAAAAAAAATTGAAATAACAAAGAAAAGTAGTGCGGTGTGCTGGTGTGAGCAAGCAGCTCGAATAGAACACAACACACCTTGTTTTATTTATACGGTTATACAGACAACCCATGTGATACTATTAATTTATATGTCAAACAAAAAAAGGGAACAAAATTAAGTAGTAGTGTGTTGTGCTGTTGTGAGCAAGCAAGTCGAATAACACACAATAGAACTTGTTTTATCTATAGGATTGTACTCCCTATTAATAGAACCTATGTACGACATTGTAAGATATGAGACAATTGATTAAAAATTAGATAACTCTCACCAACCGGTAAGCACATATACAAACTATTTAAACATATAGATATATTGAACTAATATGAGTTGATATCCTTATTTGACCAATAATAAAAAACCAAATTAGTAAATAAAAGAAGAAGAAAAAACTACGAACAAACAAACACAACAAATGAAGCAACTCGACAACACACAACACTGACTTGCTTAAAAAATAATATTAGTCAATTAAATGAGCCGCCACGGCTAGCAAGTAGATAGGCCCAGCAAGTAGATAAACATGCCGATCAACAGCCACATACGAGAAGACTCCAATCAAATAAACTTTACGGATTATGAAGCACACAACTGATTGATTAGTTGCTAGACTGAACCGGAGACAACGGATCAATATCAACAAAATTGAAAGCACACAGCTCAAGCTAGCAATCTAATAGCTAGACTGAAACTGGTGAAATGTGCTTTATTATAGGAAAGGGAGTCTGGAAGCACACAACTGATTGATTAGTTGCTAGACTGAACCGGAGACAACGGATCAATATCAGCAAAATTGAAAGCACGCAGCTCAAGCCAGCAAGCTAATAGCTAGACTGAAGCTGGTAAACTGTGTTTTATTATAGGAAAGGTAGTCTGGAAGCACACAACTGATTGATTACTTGCTAGACTGAACCGGAGACAACGGATCAATATCAGCAAAATTGAAAGCATACAGCTCAAGATAGCAAGCTAAGAGCTAGAATGAAGCTGGTGAACTGTGCTTAATTATAGGACTAGTAGGAAGACACGTGCTAAGCACGTGTAACATAATTGAATTAATCAGTAAAATAACATATTGAATAAGTATATTCAATGAGAATATTTCAATTAATTTTGTGAGACATAATGGAATTACTTGTTCTCTATAAAATTATATAATTTAAATTTAACACACCATAAAAGAAGAACTAAATTAATTGTCTGAGTGACTCCCTTCAACATGTATATGTGGTTATCAAAATTGTCTTTGTTCCAAAATTTATGTAATTAATATACTCACAACTCACTTAAAGAGAATAATCCAATTCATACGATTACTGCAGTTACTTATGTTCTAGAAAATTAATATATAGTACTCACACTAACAGAGAAGAACTTGATAAATTGTTCGGAAGATTTTTTTCTAATTGTATGTGTTATTATTAAAATTGTCTATGCTATGTAGCTAATACTCACGACTCGCTGAAAAAGAATAACTTGATGATGGGTTTACTAACATTTCTTATGCTCTAAAAGTTATAGATATTTTACTCATAATAATTTAAATATAACACACTAAAAGAAAAGAACACAATTAACTATCTGGTTGACTCCCTCTAATGTGTATGCGTGATTACCAAAATTGCATATGCTCCACAAAATATATAACTAATACTCAGCTCACCAAAAAAGAATAACTCAATTTATTTGATTATTGGAATCATTTATACTCTAGAAAATAATGTATATAACACTAATAACAACTTAAAATAGCATACACTAAAAGAGAAGAACTCGATTAGCTACCCGACTGACTCCCTCCAACATGTATCTGTGATTATCAAAACTGTCTCTACTATAAAAAATTATGTAACTAATACTTACAACTCACTGAAATAGAATAACTTGATATATTTGATTATCAATATTATTAATGATGTAGAAAATTATATACATAACTCAATATAACATAAATATAGTATACTAAAAGAGAAGAACTCGATTGACTATCCGACCGACTACCTCTATCATGTATGTGTGACAATCAAAATTTACTCTGCTCTAAGAAATTATGTAACGAATACTCACAACTCAGCAAAATATGACAATTTGATTATTTACCAACTGACTCACTATAGCATGTAGTTTGTCGTTACTAAAGTTACACATACTCTCATTTTTAGCATGTCTATTGACAACTAATATATAACCAATTGTTGCTTCCCTCCCTACAACCAACAATGTTACATAAAACATGTATATATGCCGCTAAAATATGCAAATAGAACTCACACACATACTAATGAAGTATGTAATAGTGCAGATACATGGACTAAGCATAAAACTCCTAGAACTTGAATAATGATGAATTTAAAAAAAAATAGTCAATCGGCCTGGTCGCTAACACACTGGCTGGAAGACCTTACTTCGTTATAGGCTCACGGTAATTATACATATCACATTAAGAGAGAACAAATTAATTAATATCAAGTTAACAAACTACGATGTGTAACGCCACATGCACTTTATATTGATAAGAACAAAAACAAATTGTTAGAATACACAAAATGATTAGACCCATGAACACACAACATGGTTGTTAAAACGCAGATATAAACTAGAACGATGACCATACAGACAAAAAGTATGACACTTATATTATAACTCCACCCTCTTTGTTTGTCGTGTAACTAATTTTGAAACCTAATTTGTCTCTCATGTCGAGATATCCTCAGCCAGAAATCAACCTACCACCTCTTGTTTATTGAGAGAGATAAACATGTGTCATAGATTACAATTTTTTCGATGAGCACAAGATGAATAGCACACTACCATACACAATAATTTATATATATATCACCAAGAGAGAGTAACTCGATTGACAGGAGCGGACTCCCTTCAATATGTAAGGATACATATAGTCTAAGATACATATAGTTTGGACTAATAATTATACAAACATACTTGTAGAACACAAAAACTAATAGATTGGCAAACACAAACGGGATTGATGCTTAAACAGACCCAAAACATGAAGGCTCCTATTTGACAATGACAAAACAAAAAGCAACCAAAAAAGTAATGAACGGAAGATAACACACACTTAAAGAGTTCTACGATGTGCAGGTGACCGTCCACTCTAAACAAAATGAGTTATTTTATTATTTGCATGCTTACCCATATGAGTTATTCCCATACTAATCCAATTGTACACTCATACACATACACACATCAGACCGTTTTTTTAAAGTTTATCCAATTGACGGTTTGGATACTTAAATATCGACGCTTCAAAACAAAGCAGCCGAGCACGCAGGAGTGAAAGAATCGACCACACTATTGAGTTATTCCCATGTTTATCCATTTGTACACTGATACACATACACACAACAGACCATTTTTGTAAAATTTATCCAATTGACAGTTTGGATACTTAAATACTGATGCTTCAAAACACACAACAGACCATGTGTAGAATGAAATGATTAATACACAAAATAAATTACTGGAACACACAAACGGACTGGATGTATAAGCACACAATCAAACTACTGTAACATACATATAGGGTCTTCATGAACAAACAAAGTCAATTCTATATCATATCCATCGTCCTCTTCCTTTGACATAGAAATAAAAAGTTACCCAACCGAGAAAGTAGCATATACGGATAAGGATGTAAAAACCTATCAGCACAATAAACAATATTCTTATAGCAGCCTGTCAGTGCACAACTTCCGAAGAATGAACAACGGCCCTTTCCCCAAACAACATTGTTGGATAAATAAGTGCAAGTTAGCAACATCTGCGAACAGTTTGACATCAAAATGAACCATCTAGACAAACATTAAAAATTAATTGTAAGCAGCTTAAGATTTGAACTGAAACAGGTAACAGCTGAAAAAGAAAAAAAAGACAGCCGCAAGAAGCTCGAAAGCAGCCACCACACTGTTGTTTATTTAGAGGGTTATAGATACACGTAATCATAGAAAACGACGACAACTGTCTGAAATTATGCCGAGTACAAAACAAAAAAGGCTTAAAAATTATTCATAATATCTTAGAGCACAGTTCAACAACGAAGACAGAGCAACATAAGCATGGTCACCGGCTCCAAACTAAAATAAACAGGCTCGACACTTGAGATATAGAGAATTAAAGGATTATTACCAGACCCAGTGGCAACAATACCAATGAAGTCCCTTCCATTCAGCAGGAACGGCCACACATGAGACTGGATGGGCAATGGGCTGGTAAAGTCCTTACAGCAGTCCAACACCTCCTTGGGGAGCCAGGACTCGGCAAAGGTCTTGAAAGCCACGTAATTAGTTCCCTCAATACCTTCCCCATATACCACCACCCCCTCGGCATGCTCAAATTCACTGCTTTCCTTCACTCCGTTCAATATCACCCCACCATTCTTAGCGCCATGTTCATTCACCGGGAGAGGGAGTGCCTAGCAGCTTGAAAGCAGACTGGACACTGCCTCTTATTTAGAGGGTTATAGACAAGGTCAGGGGTGTAGCTAGAGGGGGGCTGCCAGGGCTGAAGCCCCCCTCAAATCCTGACAATGACCGCCGCATTTAACCATAAGCATTAGTTACCAGTTTAAAGAATGAGATAGAATTTATGTTTAGCGCTGGAAGTAACGGACTACCAAGCTACGATGACTGGAAAACGGAGAATACCAAATCAATAAATGCCAATATTAACCATATGCGTTAGTTACCACTTTCAAAAATAGCATTGGTGTTTGAAGTAGGAAGACTTAAAACAAGAGATTAGTAATTCAATCAATAGGACAATTAATACGGACCGGAACCCTGCAACTACTTTTGTTCGGCAGCGCAGAACCCCGAACCACAGGAAGCCAAACAGGCAGTCACTGTAAACTGCATATTTAGATATTTAAAGTTTTATACACCACCATCTTCTTTCCTACAAGATCTATATGTTGAGACTAGAAGCTTTTGTAAGATCGGAAGCAAGCAGTTTGTAGAAAAACCTGGAGCTTGGAAAATAAATTTGCCATTGTCATGGACCAAATGAGTGGTACTCCATCCAAGACTCTCTTCCTGTTCTCAACCTATGGTTCGTCTGTCACCACAATAGTCGGACATGCCTCTATTATGGTAAGATGTATTATTAAAAGTTCAAGTATAACGATCCAAGACATATCTTATAGATATGTAGGTTATAGTGCCCCATGAAAAGCAATGTATTTGTTATAAACTATAAATTGATGCAATCAAAACTTTTGTTATTCTTATATGATAATATCATAGACATCGATTAATCGACGTTGAAATCAAAGATGTGGTCCTGATTGGTCAACTAATAAACTAATACCATGCTTATAAAAATATCACTAGTACAGGAATTGTCTGTAGCGTCGGTTTTTTAAAACCTGCAGCGTCACTTTTTAACCGACGCCTAGGTGGCCGTCGCTATAGATTTTTCTCTATAGCGTCGGATTATTTAACTAAATAAAACGGACCTTACCGAGTAAAGACCGACGCAAAAGGTTGTAAAAATTTTGACCTAGGCGAGAAAAAAGGAGCCTGTAAGGTCGGTTATTTTATAAAAACCGACCATGTAAACGGTCTCGGTCGACAATTTTCTCGACTGAGACCGTTTACAGGGTCGGTTTTTATGAAATAACCGACCCTAAAGATTGAATAACATTTCATTGTAACACTCGGTCGAGAAAATTTTCGACAAAAAATATTTCGGTCTCGACCGAGAACTGTTTACAAGGTCGGTTTTTTTTTAAATAACCGACCCTAAAGATTGAATAAATATTCCAGTGTAACAGTCGGTCGACAAGTTTGTCGACCGATAACATTTCAGTTGACAAACTTGTCGACCGACTGTTACACTGAAATATTTATTCAATCTTTAGGGTCGGTTATTTCACAAAAACCGACCTTATAGATCACATATAGAGTCGGTGTTTTACAAAATCCGACGCTAGAAGTTATATTTAGGTCGAAAAATTTCTCGACCGAAAGGTGTACACTGAATTCAATCTTTAGGGTTGGTTATTTAAAAAACCGACGCTAAAAGTTACGATTTTTTTTAAAAAAATTTCTACAGAAATTGATATAGAACAGAAGAACAAGAAGATTCATATATTATGGGAGAGGGGAGTATTGATGCTCAACCGTCACCATTCAAAACCACACATTCATAACAAAAATGATAATCATATCATAATTTACAAAATGATAGATTGCAAGTCCGAGATGACATATACAAAAGTAAAAATATGAAAGAGTACGAACTCAAAACACATACATAATTTAATCCAATGCTATTTCGACTTCACTTATAAAACACTCTGACCACTCTTCTCAGAATTCATCCAAGTTCACATGTGTGTAAGGCTGAGTTGTAAAGATCTGTAACAGAATAAGCAAATGCTAATATTTTATAAAATGACTACAATCACTTGTAAATTTATGATGTTATTCTTTATTACCTGACTTATAGTCTGAATGTCATGTGATGCTTGTTTGACAATAGTTTGCATATATTTCATTACATAGTAGCCACAAGCCCAGTCATTATTTTGCATAGGACACTACAAATAACAAATTATACTTAATGTTAGTAAACTACAATAAACAGCAATTGAGATAAGAGTATAAGAGTTGACATATTACAGTTGAAAATTAATACATAAAGACTAAGCAGTTGTCAAAGTAGCTACCTTGACATTTTTCAAAGTCAATGTCTTTAATTTGTGGGTATTTGTCCTCCAGCTTCACGAAAAGCCTTTATACCCCTATCAATTAAACGATAGTTGGTAATATAGAAATTCTAAATAGAAATATCATGTTGAAGAAATTGATTAAATTTATGCTTACTCCATAGCTGGAAATTTCAGTTTGTGACTCCTTGTTGTTTTACCCATTGGGTCAAGATAATAAAGAGTCATCAATTTTGGGGCAATCACCACTAATTCCCAATGTCTAGCTCTGAGTAAGAATAAAACAAACATTAAAATAAATAGTTTTATTCATTATTAAAATTATATTGAATAATAATACTTACTGGACGTTAAAAGGAATTAGAATAATTTCCTTCCCGTCACTAGCAAAATATTTGAATGCATCAGAGAAGTAATCATTCACATCCTCAATATTTGTCTCCACCTGACTAGTGACCGAAGGAACTAAGAATGCAATATTCTTTATATCAAAGTTGGTGACCTTGGTATATAAATGGTTGTTAAACATTTGTAATTATTTTCAAATGTAGAAATAAGCTAAAAATGTGTATTGGAATTTTATATATATATTGATAGATCCTTACCTTATCCATACTTCTATTATCGAAGTGTTCAGCCAATCATACCGGAACAACTCTATAATATCATCAAGAAAAATAAAATTCTCAAAGTTCCTCCCAACTGCATCTTCTGTTAACTTGACCAACATATGTGATCCCGATCTTTGGTTGGCTAAGTATCGACACAAACATTTAGATTTGCTTCCCAATTCGTCGAATGTAGTTTTGGGAATGAAAGATGGCTTGGGCATAGGAGGATGACTAGCAGAAGTTTTACTTTTTGGTTTACAAACCTGTTAATTAAATTACATACTTATATTACATGAGTTCATATATGCAGTCAAATATGAAAAATATGGTAGAAATAAGGTATACCTTGTCATTGATAACCAAGTGTCTAGGCCAACCCACCATAGCACCCTCAACTTTTTCAACTGTACTATATTCAGGATTAGGTATGGGTAGTGGTTTGTCCCCCATTCCATCATACACAAGATGGATGGACACACGGCAAATGTCATCAGTAATTTGTTGGCAATGCAATGTACTACCAAAGTTGTACACCTTGCCCGCTGCCACAACATTATATTCTGGAACCTCCACTGCAAGTTTACAATTCATACCAACCTAGATTGATATAATATAAGTTATATAAGAAACAGTAGAATAGATACATGTTACATCTATATATATTATCATATATTTATCATACTAATAACACAACATATAGAACAAAAACTTACTGCAGATTGTTGTGGTGGGTCATCGGGAGTGCTCTCATGACCTTCTACAACTGGAACATGGGCTTGTACCTCATCACTTGAGAGACGTGCAGTATGAATAGGTTGAGTAGGCTGATATGAAGACATTATTTCTTTTACTTTTTGCGCTACTAATGCTTCAACATCCTCTTGTGTAAGACCTCATGCACGACCTCTTTTAGTTTGCGAAGGGCCAAAATAAGACTTGAATCCTATGCCAGCTCCTAATCCCCTAACACGGCCAGGATGCTCCTTCGTACCAAGAGCAATTGCTAGTTCATCCATGTAGCCAGTTGAGATGAACTTTCCTTCCTTCCTTTGCTCGTGGAGATCAATCTATTCATAGTTAATAAAAATATTAAATCACAATATCAATTAGATATAAATAAATCTAAGATTGTGGGAGTTACTCTTTACTTAGTTGGGATAAACCTACCATCTTTTGTGCCACCTCCTTAGTTGCAGGGTTGACAATTTCACCGGCTCGATTCTTTCTAGAATCAATCCATGTCATGTGTCGAGGTGGTCGCTCAACTTGAGTGGTACTAGATTCTTCTCCAGAAGATGATTGCTTCTCTTGTAGTTGGCGGAGGAAGGCATAACCACCGGGCCCCAAGCGATGGTCATGCACATTTTTAGCCCGTCTTTCCTTTTGAGCCTGGTGAATAGCATGATCATTTAAAACGAGGTATTGCAATTTGGACTTGGCAAACATGTATAAAAAGATTCACCTCCTTAATTGTATAAAATTAAATATTCATACAATACATCACAATCTTTATTACCTGAAACTCTTCCGATCTCCTAGATGCAACAAATCTTTCCCACACCTCAGGATCTATAAAAATATATGCATTTGTAGCTTTCTTCTTTTGTTTAGGATTATTTATAAATTCCCTTACAAGATATGTCTTAAAACCCCTCCATCGTACACCACAACGTTGTATCACTCTTTTCTTGTGATCTTTTTCATTTAGATGAAAAACACCCTATACATACAAAAGAAGCAATTAATAATGTTGTTTTGAAAAGGAATTAATTCCAAGCAAACTAAATTAGAATCAATAGATAAAAAACATATTAAAATGATATCACTTCCACTCACAGATATATCTTTCCATATGAGGTCTTTTTTGGCATTAGGAACATCATGCCAATTTTCTATATCTATTGGCACCTTACTGCGCGCGGTCGCCCCTACGTAATGCTTGAAAGCACTAGCATGTTCCCCAACAGGTGCTCCTGTCATATCAAACTGGACTGGAAATTTATCCCCATTAGTCCTGAGCTCCTGCAGCCTACGCATCAATGTAGGACCTCTACTGTTCTTAGCATCAACACTACCATTCTCATGGTGCTCATGCTCAGAATGTTCATCTTCATGGTGCTCATGCTCAAAATGTTCATCTTCACTCGCCATTTTAGAACCTGCAAGTATACATGATAAAAAAAATAAGTGATAATAAAAGCACAAGTGATAAGGTATACATGATAATAAAATAAATAATTCAAAGAATGCATGCCTTTAGTATTGGTTGAGTTGTTAGTCAAGGAAAATTCCTTCAGCATGGTCTTGACGTTTATAATATTCATCGGTGTTATCTTCAACATTTACACTTGGAAAACCAACTAAGAACGGACTGGAATCATTATACTTTTCGTAGTATTATTCTTCACTTATAGGATCTATAGTAAACTGTCTTTTTCCATTAAGAACGACAGACCAATTTTTATTTGTCGGGTCATCAATATAGAATACTTGTTTTTCTTGGTTTGCCATGATGAATGGCTCATCTTTGAAACCAATCTTTTAAAAATTCACCAATTTGAAACCCAACTCATCCACTAAAACTCCTTTGTTATTGTCAACCCAATTACACCTAAATATAGGAACTCGAAAAATTGTATAGTCCATTTCCCATATGTCCTCAATGACGCCATAATATGACATCTCAGCTTCGCGTGGTCTTTTATCTTTGGCACTAGCAAAATACAATGAACAAGCTTTAACAGTGACCCCACTATTTTGAACTACACTACTTTCATCTTGACGCTTTGTGTAGTATGAAAATCCGTTAATGTCATAACCTTCATATGACATGACATCCATTTTTGGCTTAAAGGCAAGCCATTTTATGTTCTCAGCAACATTATTTGGTGATTCAGATAGTTGATTAAATACTTTCTCTTCAAACCACCTAATAAATGTTCGATTATGCTCTCTTACAAGCCACATTGAACTGGATCGCGGATGATTTCTCTTGATAAGATCATTGTGTTCTGTGATGTAGCTACTAACTTCATCGATGTTGTGTAAAATATACAAATGCGCTTGTTCCCACAACTCACGACTGATTCCTTTCACTCGTCCTCCCAGAGTTCCTTTGCCACAATAAGATCCAGTGTGATGGGAATTTTTTTGATCTCTACAAGTTTCATTGCAATTCAAAAAATCATTACAAAAGTCCATCACCTCCCTAGCCACGTAACCCTCAACAATACTCCCTTCAGGACGATAACGATTCTGAACATCACCTATAAAAACACTCATGTAGCGTTCAAATGGATGCATCCAGTGTAAGAAAATTGGACCCAACATCTTCACCTCCCTTGTAATATGTACTACAAGATGAACCATGATATCAAAAAATGAAGGAGGAAAGTACATTTCAAGCTGACACATGGTAACAATTACATCTTTCTGTAATTTATCGAGAGTATCAGGATGTATCACTTTGTTGCATATTTCATTGAAGAAGAAACAAACTCTTGTGATTGCAAACCTTACATGCTTCGGCAATATAGATCGAATAGCCACAGGTAAAATTTGTTGCATTAAGGTGTGACAATCGTGAGATTTGAGACCTATCAGTTTCAGATCCTTCATTGATACCAATCTATGAATATTAGAAGAGTATCCTTGTGGAACCTTAATATTATACAAGCACTCACAGAAAGTCTTTTTCTCTTTCTTTGACAAAGTGTAACAAGCCGGTGGCAAATATGTGCGGCGACCCCTGATCTCCATTGATAATTCTTTTCTAATACCCATTAATTCTAAATCTTTTCTAGATTTGATGTCATCTTTAGTCTTTCCTGGTATGTTCAATAGCGTACCGATGATGCTATCACAAATATTTTTCTCAACATGCATGACGTCAATGTAGTGTCTAATTGCCAAAGATCCCCAATAAGGAAGATCCCAGAATATTGACCTCTTCTTGTATAGAGATTTGTCACATGCGAGTGTATGACTACTTGAACTCTTTCCAAATTCATTAACAATATGTTTCACCCTATCATATACAACATGTCCTGGTATAGGTTTAGGAGCACTTTGTTCCTCAGTTGACCCATTAAAGGTT
The DNA here is from genome assembly GCA_963693085.1 of Alisma plantago-aquatica. NCBI lineage: Eukaryota > Viridiplantae > Streptophyta > Magnoliopsida > Alismatales > Alismataceae > Alisma > Alisma plantago-aquatica. The sequence goes on from OY856410.1 coordinate 472,458,300, forward strand.
TTGCGTTGCCTTCGATAAGGATGCACTGGTGGGAGAAATCTCCGATGACCAAGATATACGATTTTACCACCATGTTTCAGTCTGATTGAATCAGAATTTTCTTCACAAACAGGACATGCTTTGTATCCTTTTATGCTATATCCAGACAAATTTCCATAAGTTGGAAAGTCATTAATCGTACAAAATAACATAGCACACAAATTGAAGATCTCTTTACGTGAAGCATCATATGTCATAATACCTTCTTCCCAAAGTTTAATTAGGTCATCAATTAGAGGTTGAAGGTAAACATCAATATCATTTCCAGGTTGCTTGGGCCCCGATATCAATATTGACAACATCACATACTTATTTTTCATACACAACCAAGGAGGAAGATTGTATATAATAATCATAACAGACCACGTGCTATGTTGGCTTCTTAATGTACCATAGGGATTCATTCCATCTGTACAGAGTCCAAGTCTTAGGTCTCTTGGTTCTTTACCAAATTGAGGGTATAATAAATCAATTTTCTTCCGTTGTGGTGAATCAGATGCATGTCGTAGGATGCCATCATCATTGACCTTTAACTCCCCATGCCAAGACAAATTTTGTGCATCTTCTGTATAGCAAATAAGCGTTGAAATCGTGGTATTATTGGTAGATACCACATCACCTTGGCAGGAGAGCCATTTTTAGCCTTAGCTAAATTTGTAGTCTTATACCTTGACGCACCACATTTTGGACAATTTATCAAATTACTATAGTCCTTCTGAAATAACACACAATCATTTGGACATGCATGAATCCTCTTAGCCTCCATTCCCATTGGGCACATTATTTTCTTTTCTTGATACGTTGAAATTGGAAGCTCGTTGCCTTCAGGAAGAATTTCCTTTAACAAAGACAATAGTGAAGTGAAACTCTTATCGCTCCACCGGTTTTGAGCTTTAAGAGTATATAATCGCATCACAGCACTCAACCTCGTGAACTTAGTACAACCCTTATATAATGGTTTTTTAGCATCATGGACAATGTTTGCAAATAAAGAAGGTGGATCAATGACATTGTCCCGACAACTACGTAGCATCTCATCAACCATATCATCCTGAATCTGGTCATCTTGAATCGGTTCATCATTAACATTATCATCATTATCTATATCTTCTATGCCACAACTATTAGTATTGACATTTTCTGATCCATAATTCAATTTCTCTCCATGCCAATACCATTCATTATAACCTTGTATGATCCCATTGCATATGACATGATTCTTGATTTCCTCACCAGTATCAACTTTCAAATTGTTACAACAATTTCTACATGGACAATATAGCCTATCGGTAGGTAGTTTCCTATGTTCTTCAGCAAATCTGATAAATTCATCAAGACCTTTGGCAAACTCTAGACTGCAACGGTTCTTGATAGACATCCAACTTTGATCCATTTTCTATATCACATTAAAATTAATTATAAATCTAACAGTTTAATATTGATACTATAATAATCTGTAAGTTTTTATTGATAGAAAGTTAATTTTATATACTAAAGTGTACCACCTATCCCATTTTTTAATATTTAATCTCACTAGTAACTGTATAATGTATGTTTAGTTTTGAAGAAAATTTCAGCAGCATTTCCCCTAAGTTCTCCAAGTACACCGACGTAAATGGCAAATAACCACTCACATATGTACCCAGAGAACAAAGGAAGAAATCCTACTGAAATAATCTACAAAACTAAACATACATTATACAGGTACATCCTAAGTGAGATTAAAATATCCAAAAACAGTCCCAAACTAGGGACTATCCAAAGTTTACTCCTAATGAGTAAATTTTGAACAGGTTTCTAAGTTAATATATAAATGCATTATTTTCATATTTATATATTAAGTTAAACATCATGCATCAACCCTAAAGTGTCAATCTAGGAGTACACATGTCTAATCTAGTATTAATTTCTAAAATTTATATAATGATTATATATGAAAAAAGACATGCATCTTTTTATTATTGGGTTATCAAATCATATAAAATGGAAAATACTTGTACAAATTAGCAAAGTAAGGTCGTTTCCAACAGTCTAAAGATTGAAATCATAATAATAATCAGAACTATTTGTGAACATTACAGCAAATATGATTAAAACATTTATAGCTCCCACATAAATAAGGAGCAGGTCCACTCTCGGTCGACAATTAGTCAACCGAGAGCCCACCTGCGCGCAGCGTCCAGGTCCACTCTCGGTCGACGAATTGTCGACCGAGAGTGGACCTGGACGCTGAGCGCAGGTGGGCTCTCGGTCAACTAATTGTCGACCGATATGGACCTGGGCGCAGCAATGGCGGCAGACGGGAATGAAGGTAAGCGGGAACAAAGGAACGAAGGAAGCGGCGAACTTACTTGGAAATGGCAGCGACCTTCGTGGAGGAAGAGACAACCTTCACGGAGAGGCGGCGACCTTCGTGGAAGGGTGGAAGGCGGAGACGATGAGCTTCACGGCAACGACGAGCTTCACGGCAACAACGATCCTTTTGGCGGCGACGACGAGCTTCACGATCCTCTTGGCGGCAATGACGAGCTTCACGATCCTCTTGGCGGCGCGGAGAGGTGGCCCCGGCTTCACGGAGAGAAGGGTTCGTGGAAATGGCGGAATGACACAAGAAAAATCAAGGTTTTGTGGCGCCGCGGGAGAGAGAATAGAACAGAGAAAATGTTTTCGCGGGAGAAAAAAAGACTCAAATTTCGGCTTTTTGCACGGAGCGGAAAATGTAGCATCGGTTATCAACGAAAATCCGACGCTAAAGATAAACGATGCCCGTGTCGGGTTGTTTAAAAACAATCAAATGCAGACTCGGTCGATGAATTTGTCAATCGAAAAGACCTCTAGGGTCGGTTATTATGAAAAACCGACGCTACAAGTGCTTATACGAAGGAAATCTGGCTCCTTTCGGTCGACGATTTGTCAACCGAGAAGGAGCAAGATTTCCTTCGTATAAGCACCTCTAGGGTCAGTTTTTTCTTATAACTGACCCTAGAGGTGCTTATACATGTGTGGAAAACTAAAGTGGATATTGTCGGTTGACAATATTGTCGACTGAGGTGCCCTATAGGGTCGGTTATAAGGAAAACCGACCCTAGAGGTGCTAATACACGTGAAATAGGAATCTTTCTTGGTCGACAAATTCGTCGACCGAAAGAGCTCTAAAGTGCTAACACAACCCTAATAATGATGTTATGTGAAAACCCTAATATATTGGTGATGTCGTATGAAGAAAAAACCGACCCTAGAGGTGCTTTTAAAATAGAAATCTGTCCAAAATTTCTGTCGGTCGACAATATTGTCGACCGAGAACCCTTTAGGGTCGGTTATAAGGTAAAACCGACCCTAGAGGTGCTTATACATGTGAAATTGAGCTATTTTTCGGTCGACAATTTGTCGACCGAGAGAATCTCCAGGATCGGTTATAAGGAAAAACCGACCCTAATGTCCTCCTCGGTTGACAATATTGTCGACCGAAAGTGCCTCGGTCGACAATATTTTCGACCGAGTTTAACCCTATTTCAATGTTTTAAATTAATTACCAAGTGTGTGTGTATGAGATTAACCAAGTGATGCTTTGTCAAATTTAGCCATAATTTATTTTTCAATCATTTGAAATAACAATATTCTTATATAACATGTATATGTCCAAATGAAGCCATAGAAAACACTTTTTATTCATAAAAATTTAATCCCCATACACTTTATAATATGAAGCATGACATACTTGCTTTATAAAAAGATATATATTACAATCATTACAAAGATATCTCATAATCTCACTGAAAAGACCGAAGGATTACATCAATGTCTGGGTCTTTTCCAAGAAAGGGATCAGCTCCATAATATTTGACCAGTGTCTGCCACTCCAAGGCACCTGTCATGGTTAAGGCATAAGCCTCCAAGAAGGTGGGAACACGATCAAAGTGAAAGTGGGCAGCAATGTCTTGAAGTTGAATTGGGGAAAACTGAGTATGTGTGAGATCGGGAGATGGTGGAGGTGGAATTTGATAGTAATTGTAGGAAGGATTGTATGGATTTATCATGCCAGGATTAAGGGAATATGGAAATTCATCAGGTTGGTTAGGAGAGAGAGTTTGCATCCTTTGGTTTAAATAAGTCATGGCATGGTGATTATAATCCAATTGCCTACTTAGGTGATATTGGGAGCCAACAATGTATGTCAAGGTATTTGTAATAGGATCATGGGGTAGGTTGGTAGGAGGAGGTGGTGGAGGTATGTCTTGGGTGGATGTCTCCCCTTCAGTCCTAGCCCTTTTGTGGCCAAAGTCGATTCCCATCTTTTCCACCGTATTTTTACTTATTTTTTGGAGTTTTCTATCCCATGTGTAACCTAAGTCGTCCTCAATATTCTTCTTAAGAAAATGTTGAGTGATTTGGCATACAAAGTCAGCATAAGGTGGATTGCCAAAAAACTCAAGCATATTCTTAAGGATGATATGAATAAATTTTATGGGAATACTTTTGAGAATGGCATAGATAAGGTACATACGAAAGGTGGGTACTTTATATTTGTTTGCTCTAGGATGGATATTGGTGGAAACAATGAGATTTATGATCCTAGCTTCAGGTTTTAAATTTATGGCATAATAAGTACCCCTATCTTCATGACAAGTCGTATTTGATTGAAAGATGGCTCTTTTGACATCACTAAGGCTAGTTGTAGTGTCATCTTGGGAGAGTTTGTTGAGTGGATTTCCTCTGGTGAGATCAATAAAATCTTTATATTCTTCTATGTCTATGTCAAGCATATCAAGAATACCCTCCTCAGTAAAATGGAATCCATACCCACCAACCATAGAGGAGAAAGAATCATGGTCAGGATGTTCGGCTAAATTGGCATAGAATTCATTAACTACTTTGGAGGAGTAGGAATGGAAGGAGGGATTTAGAAAATCAGTCAAATGTTGCACCTCATAAAGTTCCTCCAAATCGACAATGTTGTGGAAGTCCATGACGTCGACTGGCCGTCGTGGAAGAGGAGTTCTTGAAGAGATCCTGAGGTAGCGGTCACCTGCAGCTGCGTCGATGAAAGGGACGTCGTTGATGAATGGCAGCGTTGAAGAGACCATCCTTTCTTTCCTACCTGCAACTTGCTTCTTTCCACACGTAGATGATGAAGTCATTTCGTTGCTTTAAAGTGAATAAATAGCAAGCAAGATTTGGATGTAGAGAAGCTAAAGATTTTCACAAAAATACACTAGAGAGGAGCTAGAGAAGTGAGAATGTGAAGGTGTGAAGAAATGGATCGTTTTGGGTGCTATTTATAGTAAAACAGAGCCAATTTCGGTCGACCATTTGTCGACCGACGCACGCAACGGTCGTTTTCTAGACCCTTCTCTCGGTCGGCCAACGGTCGTTTTTATAGCCGTTACGACGGTTCAATTTCTAGCTGTTACGACGGTTGATTTTCTAGCCGTTACGACGGTTGATCTTCTAGCTGTTACGACGGTTTATTTTTTAGCCGTTGTCCGCGGTCAAAAAATTTGTCGACCGATATTGTTCGGTCGAACAATTCGTCGACCGAAAGGAGTCAGATTTTTTTCGCATAAGTACCTCTAGGGTCGGTTTTAAGGAAAAAACCGACCCTAGAGGTACTTATTCATGTGTGAAATACTAAACTGGATCCTAAGTATATCTCGGTCGACAATATTGTCGACCGAATAGACTTCTAAGGTCGGTTATAAAAAAATACCGACCCTAAAAGTTGGTTATACACTTGAAATTTGACTCCTTATCGGTCGACGAATTTGTCGACCGAGATGATCGGTCGACGCTTTGGTCGACCGAGAAGGGCTCTAAGGTCGGTTATAAGTACAAATATGACGCTAAAGGTGCTTATACATGCATGACTATCTGGATCCAGAATAGTTATCGGTCGACGCATTTGTCGACTGAGATTATCGGTCGAAGTATTGGTCGACCGATGAAGGCTCTAAGGTCGGTTATAAGTAAAATCTAACGCTAGAGGTGCTTATACATGCGTGAACTATCTGGACCCAGAATAGTTATCGGTCGACGAATTTGTCGACTGAGATGATCAGTCGAAGTATTGGTCGACCGAGGAAAGCTCTAAGGTCGGTTATAAGTTCAAATCCGACGCTAGAGGTGCTTATACATGCGTGAATTGTCTGGATCCAGAATAGGTATCGGTCGGCAAATTTGTCGACCGAGAAGGCCTTTAAGGTCGGTTTTAAAGGAAAACCCGACCTTAGAGGTTGTAAACCGAGGAGGACTTTAGAGTCAGTTATTAGGAAAAATCGACCCTAAAGGTGCTTGTATACGTGAAATCTAGCTCTTATTCGGTCAACAAATTTGTCGACCGAGGTGCCCTTTAGGGTTGGTTATAAGGTAAAACTGACGCTATCGATCGAGACGCGAAATCAAAATCAAGCAAATTTTTGCCGCAGGAAACTTGTAATTGACTTTCTAATCCAATTGTCTATAAGGTCGTTTCTTTTATAAAAACCGACCCTATAGAGATGAACTACAAGGTCGGTTATTTTAAGAAAAGCGACCCAAGAGGTCTTAAGTGGTGTCCGCGTTTTTGATAGACATATAAGGTCAGTTATTTGGAAAACCGACCCTATAGAGATACACTACCAGGTCGGTTAATTTAAGAAAAGTGACCCAAGAGGTCTTAAGTGGTGCCCACATTTTTTTATAGACATATAAGGTCGGTTATTTAGAAAACCGACCCTATAGAGTTACACTACAAGGTCGATTTATTTAAGAAAACCGACCCAAGAGGTCTTAAGTGGTGCCCACATTTTTTTTAGACATATAAGGTCGGTTATTTGGAAAAACCGACCCTACAAGTAGTGACGTTATAACCCATTTCTGTACTAGTGTATATATCTAATATGTGTTAATATTCTATCTATCTGTGCATCTTTTTTTCCTGGTGACTCGTCAATTTTGTTTAGTATTTCCACATGGATGTTCAATTATTCCAGATAAAATTTATACAATATTTCCTAAAATTTACACGACAATAAAAAGTGAAGAAATTATTTATAACTCTACGAGTAAGGTGTTTAACACATGATGTGAATACAATTGTAGAAAAAAAAGCTCATATTTATGTTTAAATTTAACCCGAATAATTTATCTTGTCTTTGACTTTGAGAACTAATTCAGGAGTATAATACAAAAAAATTTAAGACCAGGTTAATATGACATACTCATTGCGGGTGCATATTAGTCGGTTGATCACAATTTTGCTAACAAATAATAATGTCAAAAACATCAACTTTGTTCGTAATTTGACTCAGCCCCTCTATTATGATTTTCTGGATCGGCCATTGGAAAAGGTATATGTATGGTTATGATTGTTAGGAATAACATGTTAGATAATTTAGGTGTAAACGTCGTTACATGCAACAACAAACAGTTGCAAAAAATTAACAATTGCAGATAGATCAAGATAAGATATACAAGAATAAAACATTGTAGGAGAACATAAATAAAAGAGTAAGAAACTCCTGACCGGATCGTCCTATTGAGAAACAAGACATGTATATTTGCATATACATATATATACTTAAAGAAATCATTGTCTTGTCATCCTTCGGATAAGCGATGTTCTTCCGGTCCATCCAGTCATTAAGAATGCAGCAAATTCTATATCCTTGGTTCGTCTCACTAACGCTTGACGCTAAGTCGCTCCGCATGCCTGCTTGCGTTTAACGTCGCTCTTCCGGCACGTCAATTTGACGCCGAAATATTTGCACCACCAGTGCAGCCCAGCGTTCGCAGGTACCACCACCCAGACAGATCGTGTCAAAGGAATAGAAGGACAACATTGTTCGTCTCATTCAGGAGAAGGATCTCCATGAGACAACTTTTCTGAATACTCACTTCGTTCCGAAGACAAGTCTCCACAAAGTAGCAATTCAGGTGGGCAAAGAGAAAAAATAGAAAAACTCCGTCAAAGGGACACATCTCTCATCTCTTGCAAATGACGGCTGACGGTTGTGCCTTATGTAGAGAGAGACTTCGTTTATTGTGTGTCAAACCCTATTGACATGTTTCCCTTTTTATAACCCTTTCACACCCCACGTCCTAATCCTAGACGGACACGATCACTCGATCACTCTTATACACGAAACGTACATGTCTTTACCATTAAGGAAAGGAGACCATTAATTATATATAAATAATTAACTTCATCTCTTATTTACGTAACGGAAAGTTGCTGAACCGTTTCAGAATTGTACATGAAACATACATATCTTAATCGTTAAGGAAAGGAGACCATTAATTATATAAATAATTAACTTCATCTCTTATTCACATAACAGAAAGATGTTAAAACGTTTTAGAAAGATACAATTAATTAAATCAATAATTAATAACGTAATTATCCTTTTATACAAAAGGAGTAACTTACGTTCCTTTCCATTATGTAATGGCTGCGCTACATTGGGCTTAACCCATGCTAAATAATAGTTGTAAAAGCTATATATCTAACAATCCCCCACAAAGTCCAATGTGTAGTGCTCTGCCAAACAGTCCTCCATACTATGCTTTCAGTAGATACCTTTCGGTTTGAATCTACCTGAGTTATCCAACGTAGACTCCCACAGGAACTAAGTGAACTAAAGTCTTGAACTTGAACCTTGGTTGTAAGAGTATCGGTTGGTTACAACATAATAAAGACATGGCAGTAAAGAAGTAAAATGATGCATTAAAGGCCATGGATCCTAATCAGGGAATCATGATTGACATAGGAAACAACCCTTTTCCTTGTTGCGGCCCACACAATATCAATCACTTAGTTGAAGTCTCCAAGGATGTACTGCTAGCATCCTGTCCTAAGACTTGACTCCATTCAGAGACTAATCTCTTACTAACTTGCAGCTTATGACACTAAACAGGTTTTCAGGGGAGAGACACACAAATGCATGAAGCATCAAAGATAAATTTACATAGTGTCATTAATTCACCTGACAACTTGTTATTACCACATTGAACCCAATTCGTGGGATCTCCACTCTTTTGGGTTGGGTTGCTACTGCCTATGAATAAGAAGGGGTTTCAGTCCCATCCCCAACTTGAATTTCTCAACTAATGTCGTATTAAGACATATAGTCAAAGGATTGGCTTTATAAGAAACAAGGTACCTTCGTAGTCAAGCCTTGACCCCACAAGACACTAACTCCCTTACAGACATCAGTCTAACTTGGATGTGTCAAAGTTGTTTTATTATACTTGTCCATCTTTATATCTTTTATAGTTGTACTGTTATTTATATGAAATGAAATTATAGGAATCATATTTATTTTCAATAGCTAACTTAGATTAAAATCTATGCAGCCATTCAATTTCCAATTCAATTTCATATATAAAACACCCAACTAAGCTTCATAAGAAGACTAAGATAATCCATAAAACAACACATTTTCTTATTAGGAAAATATATCATAAGACACCATTACTCCTAGAGTTCATGACAAACTGGCATGCATTATTATATCCTTCTACTACCAAAGGATATTTGTCATAATGAAGTCAAGGTAATGCGTTCCCATTACAGACCTCAATACTCTATCAAGAGATTTCTAAATGGGTCTTAGCATGATCATTGGTGTATCTACTCAACTTGCATATAACAAACATAATGTATGTACATGTGTGGCTCTTAAGATACATCAAACTTCCAATATCCAAAAAGTATCATAATTAATTCATTAGAGCTTCAGTCACATTCTTATACAAGACATTTTGATGAGTTCATATAGAGTCTTAACATGGTTGCATGATGTGTACTCAAACTTCTCTAGTATCCTCTCAATATAATGAGACTTTTAGAGAGTAATACCATTAGTAAACCTCATGATTTTAGGCTTTAAAATCACATAAACGACTCTTATTTATATTTCATCTAAAACTTGTTACATAAGAATGATAGTCTAATTTATTACTTTTATATTGGAAACAAAACATCATCTATGTATAACAACATGAATCAACCATTGACGATTTTTACAGTAGATACATTTATCAAAATTATTAGAAATGAAGCATTTCATTGATATTACTCTATCAAACATCTCATATCATTTCTTAGGAGCTTGTTTCAAGCCATGCAATAGCTTTAATAAATTTACACACTTTTATGCTCATTCCTACAATGCACAAATCCATCAGGTTGTTCCACACATATATATCTTCTCGTGAATATTACCGTGTAAGAATACGGAATTCTCATTCATTTATTGAATATGAGATTATATGTGACAACCAATGCCTTAAGCATTTAGATTGTGTTCATGTAGGAAACATAGAATATGTATCAAAATACATTATTCCTTCAGGGTGTAAAATCCTTAGCAACTAGCCTAGCAAAGTACATGATTGATTATCCATTCTGAATTTATTTTCATCTTAAGGATCTATTTACTAACAACTTTAGAACAACTAGAAGACAAATCTATAAATACCTACAATAAATTTGAGAGAATTCATAAGATTTCTTTGTTAACAAATTCTTTCAAAACTAAGCTTCTAGAGAATCCATATCATGTTTTGAAAGGAACAAGATCATCTTTGATATTATAAGTGAGAAACTCACTTCTATCATCCTTGAAAATCTTAGTACGTTAACTTCTCCTTTGTTCAGCCATTTCATCAGAATCAATAAATTCAGAAATAGCAAATTATAAGTTGCCCGCACATTTCTCATCCTTTCTTCGTTCTCGAGAAAAGACCATGTGTATAATGAATCATTATGAGACATTTATTTAGATACACCCGTTTTTTCATGAGAAACACATTATCATAGAATGTCATACGTAATATCACAATTGTATAAACCTTATAGTCTAAGATTTCAGATTTTACAATCATAAATCTAAAGGCGTAACTTGTTTTTACATGACCCAATAAAATGGCGTCAACCGTTTTTCTAATTTCTTTTCTTTTGTATTCAGAGACATATACCTTAGTAAAAATGCCCCCACATTTGAAGATATTAGATAAACAATTCTTTCTCAATCAATAACTCAATCAGTTTACTCTTATTATGTCTACGGAAAACTTTATTCAAAAAATGGCAAGCCATAGTCAAAGTTTCTTCCACATATGTATGAGTAAACTTGAGGTCTTGAGAAAGTTATTAGCCATTTAAATAAGGAATTAGATTTTATGTTCTACAATCCCAATAAACCATGGTGTATAAGGAGAAACAACCTTCATGAACTACACAATGGAGTTGTTAAAAATTCCAACAAATAAGTTCAAGGTATGTTCTTCTCCCCATCAGACCTTAATCATTTAAGTACCTTACTAGCTTGAGTTTTAGCTTCCATCTAAAAAATTTTGAATTTTCTAATGTCTCAATTTTACTTTTAAGTAAAATGACATAACAATATCTACACAAATCATCCACATATATTATAAAATAACAATTTCCAGTAACTTCATTAAATTCACAGATGTAATGGTGAACTAAAACTAGAATTTCAGAATTCTTATTATAAAAAGAAATTCTTCTAGACAATTAAGTTTACATATATATATTTTACATCTTTCAGAATTAATGTCGGATTTTGGAACCAATTCATGATTCAACATTTGTTTCATTGAGACAACAAAATATGTCTCAAACAATAATGTTATATATTAGATGAAACAAGATTCATGCATACGGAACTATATTCATTCAAATATTGCAATTTGAAATATGTTCAGCAAGAATATTAAACTTGTTCTCCACGTTACACAACTATCACTTGCTAAAGAACATAGTATCACAAAGGTATGTAATAATAACTTATTACATTTTACAGTCTATTACAAAACTATCTCATTTACTAATCGAGATTTCAGGTTTTAAAGACACATACCCATCATTAAGGTTCAAGAAAATAATTATCTAATTATAATCTCTTTAATTTCATATGTGGCTACCTTCTATCCTTTGTATATAAAGGACATACTTTATTCTTAGCCATAGATATATGTACTATCTTTAATTTCTTATCTTTGGTCTTAGCACTAAAATTAACTGTCGGGTAAGAACTAACATGTAACTTGACATTTGTATCTTTCAGGTGTACGTCTTGTTTATTAATGTCTAACATGAGACCGCTCATTGACATTCTCCTTTATATTTGAGATATATGTCAAACGACTTCCTAAAATATTAGGAATATCTCAACTATAGACATAACAATAAAATTATCAAGTGTACATCTTATTTATTAATGTCTAACATGAGACCGCTCATTGACATTCTCCTTTATATTTGAGATATATGTCAAACGACTTCCTAAAATATTAGGAATATCTCCACTATAGACATAATAATAAAATTATCAAGTGTACATCTTGTTTATTAATGTCTAACATGAGACCGCTCATTGACATTCTCCTTTATATTTGAGATATATGTCAAACGACTTCCTAAAATATTAGGAATATCTCAACTATAGACATAACAACAAAATTTACAAGCATTTAATGCATGCATCCAAAATTTTGTACACCAAGAATTAAATCAGTAATTACTTGTTCAAGAATAGATTTACCTCTACTAAATAAAACATTTAGAAATATTATAAACTTTGAAACGCAGCACTAATTAGTACCTTTATTCTCAGTTTTATATTTTATTTCTACCATCCCTATACAATGTCATAGAAATAAGCAATACTTGCTAAGAGTATAAATTATACAGTTTGTATTTTTAACACAAACAAAATTAACTCTTGCATCTCGTATCAGCCTTTTTCCAACTAGAAATAATATTCACATTGTTGGGATCAATTTTATTTAATTCTGGTTGTTTCTATTTTTCATACCCATATATTATGCCAATTATATATTCAACATTGCTAATATACAACGTTCAAAATAATAAATTTCAAGCATATATTAATTGTTAATTCTAGCGCACGCACCATGATCTAAATTGTTAATTAACGACAAAGAATGATTTATTTAAGATTGCTAGATAATTTAGGTGTAAATGTCGTTACATGCAACAACAAACAGTTGCAAAAAATTAACAATTGCAGATAGATCAAGATAAGATATACAAGAATAAAACATTGTAGGAGAACATAAATGAAAGAGTAAGAAACTCCTGACCGGATCGTCCTGTTGAGAAATAAGACATGTCTATTTGCATATACATATATATACTTAAAGAAATCATTGTCTTGCCATCCTTCGGATAAGCGATGTTCTTCCAGTCCATCCAGTCATTAAGAATGCAGCAAATTCTATATCCTTGGTTCGTCTCACTAACGCTTGACGCTAAGTCGCATCGCATGCCTGATTGCATTTAGCGTCGCTCTTCCGGCACGTCAATTTGACGCCGAAATATTTGCACCACCAGTGCAGCCCAGCGTTCGCAGGTACCACCACCCGGACAGATCGTGTCAAAGGAATAGAAGGACAACATTGTTCGTCTCATTCAGGAGAAGGATCTCCATGAGACAACTTTTCTGAATACTCACTTCGTTCCGAAGACAAGTCTCCACAAAGTAGCAATTCAGATGGGCAAAGAGAAAGAATAGAAAAACTCCGTCAAAGGGACACATCTCTCATCTCTTGCAAACGACGGCTGACGGCTGTGCCTTATGTAGAGAGAGACTTCGTTTATTGTGTGTCAAACCTGAAAACTACTAGAGGGGGGGTGAATAGGGTTTTAAAGATATTTTAACAATTATTTAACTCAAACAACCAATCACAAAAATATTGGATAAGGGGACAAGGATTTAGAGTGGTTCCTACCTTAGCAAATACTAAGGCAGTCAGTCCACTACCCGGTTGCTTACCCAACTGGGATTTGGAAAGAATTTAATTTTATTACCTCGCAAGGACTTTACATAAAATTACAATTCTCTCCCTAAACCCTTCAAGCAGCCTTCACCTCGAAGTAATCGCACCAACCTTGAAGCAGCCTTCACCTAGAAGCAATTGCACCAACCTTGAAGCAGCCTTCCTCCTGAAGTAGCTTCCCGTTGCAATAACCTTCTTGAAGTAGCTTCCCGTTACGATAGCCTTCTTGAAGTAGCTTGAAGTCCACCTTCTCCTCCGAGAAGAACCTTCTCCAAACCGCAGCCTCCAACCCTAGGAGTAGCAAGGAGAATACAAAGGATAAAAAGGAACAAGAGGGAAAATAGAAATTACAACTTATCCTTTTAAGCACAAGGCTTGATTTGCCTATATCAAGCATATTGATCTCCTAACCAATGAGTGTATAAGTGTAAGTGTTGTGGTAAGGAGATGCTAGCCTATTGGACACGAAATGAGAGCAATGGAAATGAATGGCCAATGTAGGAATTGCTCTATTGCTCAAAAACAGATTGCCAATGAATATTCAAGCTCAAGTGTAGCACAAGTGTATCTTAGGTATCTTTAGGTGTCCTAAGGCATGTCCTATTTATAGGAATGGCCTATGGATGCTTAAGGACGTTCTAGACAACTTCTAGGGGCTTCTAAGTGCTTAACTAGCCGTTAGATATAAGTTAGGTGCATTGGTAACGGCTAGTTACTTTATTCTGCAGTTGCTATCAGAGACCATCTCGGTCGAGGAATGGTCGACCGAGACACCTACTCGGTCGAACTTTTGTCGACCGACAGGCACTCTGGAACAAGTGATTTGCAACGTCTTTCTCCAACTGCCAACTAACTTGTCTGTTGTGTCTAACGGCTACTTTGGATCTTTCTCGGTCGAGGAGTTTGTCGACCGAGAGTGTCTCGGTCGAGGAGTTTGTCGACCGAGATTGATCCTGTTTCAAGGTTTCAATTTAGGCACTAATTATGTGTGTAAGTGTGCATAAGTAATCCTATTTGAATGGGATGACTTGTCTAACTGTGGTGTTTAGCTAGGGAGAATCTAACGCTTGATTTACATGCAATTCTAAGTACTTGTACATTATATTTTTGTACAAGTTTTTACAACAGTGATTACATTACATGAAATTATAAATATGTAAGCTTGTAGATTTTCCCTTGTTGCTTTGTCATCCTTCACACTCAAGTAGCTCGTTAGATTAATAAGAATGAAATGTTTGTCATCATCGAAACAAAGGGATTTATCATAATGTCCAATTTATCCAACAATCTCCCCCTTTTTGAAGATGACAAACATTTCCTAAATATGAAATAAGGAAATATAAAGCATGTGAGTTTCATACCTGAAATTTACCTTTTGTAGCTATTTTTGTTTTTGCAAGTGTTTGCTAGCCATCAAGATGAAACTCATTTATATTTTTGATTTTATATTCTTTCTCCCCCTTTGTCATTTCAAAAAGATATCCAAGTTGAATATTTTATTTTTCTTCTCCCCCTTAATTTTATATTATGCTCCCCCTTAAATAGATATCCTATTAGGCTCATGGATTTAATATCATTTTTTGTCTAATTTATCCACAATTTGTTTCTCAATCATTTGCAAAAGATGTTAAGCCTTGAAATGATATGAAATTCCCTTTAAGCTTATGATGAATGTATATTGATTTCTCATCTATCAAGGGATGTTAAGCCCTAAATTAAATGAGAATCCTTTAATCTACAAGGTATATCATTTTTATGAAATTTATAGATTTCTTCATAATCAAGAGTAAAAGTACTAAGGTCGTAACAAGCTTCAAATGATGTTTACAATGTTTTTCTAAGCTTCTTAATCAATTAATCCAATTTGTTGTTATGAGCTCCCCCTTAATCTTACAATTTAAGCATTTTAATGCTTCTAAGGTCACAAATAATTTTAAATTTTTATTTTGACCTTTATCAAACGTATACTAAGATTAAGTACAATAAAATGATGTCAATATAAGCATTTTGTCAAAGCTTATTTTAGGTCGCCCTTGACCACGACCATAGCGCCCCTTGGTCAATTTTAATTTCAACCAAGAGGCAAATTCTGCAGATTTCCAATTTAAACATTCATATGTGAAGTATAATTTCTGCAGATAGCTTTAAATAAATATCTATTTGAAGCATATTAAGATATACCTATTATGAAGACTTAATATGGGCATCATAGTGAAGTCTTTGTCCTTGATTTTTCTAGAACGCATGTTTTACATTCATTGTGAATGATGTTTTCATAATCTTTGCTATGGGTACATATTAAATCACATTTCTTCTTATACCCTTATTTTCATATTAATCATAAGATTCTTTAGAGACATATATTTTGAAAGCAAGATTAATATCTTAAAGTCAAGATTTTTGCTTTTGATTTTTTTGAACAAACAAATAGATAAAAACATTAATATTTTTGTTCTAAGAGGCACCGTTTGGCTTGTCATAGCAACATCATTATTTTATCACAAGCTATGTCCACAATCATTGTTTATTATGTCAAGATGCTTTTATGCTAATGGAATTTTCAATTTATCTGAATCACAATGATCAAGAATAATATCCATTCATGGTTTGTATATATGAATCAAAGATTATTTTAGACAAACCAATGAAACATAATGATCATGATGAAGCATATCCATGGTGTAATGATAGAACAATTGAAGCATATACAATGATCAGCATATAAATGCAATAATTATGATCATTTAAAACAAATTTCAATACACACATGGTTCATGTATAGATATTCCAAGGGTTACCATGAAAACAGTAATTTTCCCTTAACTTAAATCAAATATGATTCATAGATAAAAATGATCTCATATAAGTGTTCCAAAAATGATTTCCATAATTTGTGCATGTAAAACAGTTATTAACAGCAAATAGATAGCACATTGATCCTTTGTAGAATTATTCAGCAGACTTATTTCAGACTGACATCAGTAACCTGCTCGGTCGATGATTTCTCGACCGACTGACTGCTCGGTCGAAGATTTCTCGACCGATCAGGTTTCTATATTGTTTTCAGAACCATTTTCAGTAATTGTTTATAAGTAAATCATGAATGGTTATTTACTCAATTAAACAATTTGAAGACTCAGTTTAGTTGAGATAGACTTTATGAACATCAAAGAAACTTTTAGATCAAATCCCAACTAATTGTATCCAAATCTTTATTAACAATTTAGCTATGAGTAAGGCAAAATTTTATTTTTGCAATTTGAAAGATTTTGTATATATCCAAGTTAGATGTTTAAAAACTTGAATTAATTTATTATCCCATTATGTTGGGTTGAGATAGACATAGAAATATGCAACTAAGGTCCTTGGTCATATCTCAACTTAATTCCGTTCATTTAGTTTGGAGGTTTTGGAACCCATACCAACTCAACATCCTTTTTCTTGTATGGGCATGAGAAGGAGTAATGTCCAAGACGTAAGCAATAATGGCAACATATAGAATCAACCTCAAGTCTCTTTCTATGTTTTTGTTCTAGGTTGTTCTTTGGTACATATGTATATTTGCCTCTAGGTACATACATGGATTGACTCTCTAGTGCTTGTGTCCTTCTCCAACTAGGTTTTTGATGAGATTTTCCTTTAGGCTTATAACCTAGTCCTCTCCTTCCAATTTGACGATAAGGATCACTTAAGATTTTATCGAGAATATCATTGTTACTCAAGCTACTGATTTTTTGTTGTAACTTAACAATTTCATCCATTCTCTTCTTGATATCCATCTTCGCTTGATCTAGATTAGATAATAAAGAATCTCTTTCTTTCACAATAATATCATAATCTAGATGTGTACACAAAATAGGTTGTTTTTTAAGATCATTTACTTGAGTTTGCAAATTTAACTTTTCTAGGGAAAGAAGATTGCAATTTGCTTCTACAGATTTTAGCTTAATATCATGATCTTCAATAACCTTTTTGAGATCTTCATTTTCAGATGTAAGAGCAAGAAGTCTAGCATTCAACTCATCATTTGTTATATTAGACTTCTTTAATTTCTTCTTGCACTCAATATACTTATTATGTGTTTCTTCAAGACTAGAAATTAGCTCTTCTTTTGATAAATCAAGAAGGCTTACATCTTCTTCTTCTTCATTGGTTGTAGCAATGAGACAATTTTTGTGGACCTCTTTCTTCTTTTCTCTCCAAGGACAACCGATTGTTGTGTGGCTTGTTCCTAAACACCAATTGCAACTTGTTGAAGGTTGGTCCAAGTTGCTCCTTTGCTTGCGGTTGTAGTCACCACCACCCTTCATTCTTCAAGACCTGGTTAGGGTTCCTTGAAGCCTGCTCTGATACCAACTGAAAACTACTAGAGGGGGGTGAATAGGGTTTTAAAGATATTTTAACAATTATTTAACTCAAACAACCAATCACAAAAATATTGGACAAGGGGACAAGGATTTAGAGTGGTTCCTACCTTAGCAAATACTAAGGCAGTCAGTCCACTACCCGGTTGCTTACCCAACCGGGATTTGGAAAGAATTTAATTTTATTACCTCGCAAGGACTTTACATAAAATTACAATTCTCTCCCTAAACCCTTCAAGCAGCCTTCACCTCGAAGTAATCGCACCAACCTTGAAGCAGCCTTCACCTAGAAGCAATTGCACCAACCTTGAAGTAGCCTTCCTCCTGAAGTAGCTTCCCGTTGCAATAACCTTCTTGAAGTAGCTTCCCGTTATGATAGCCTTCTTGAAGTAGCTTGAAGTCCACCTTCTCCTCCGAGAAGAACCTTCTCCAAGCCGCAGCCTCCAACCCTAGGAGTAGCAAGGAGAATACAAAGGATAAAAAGGAACAAGAGGGAAAATAGAAATTACAACTTATCCTTTTAAGCACAAGGCTTGATTTGCCTATATCAAGCGTATTGATCTCCTAACCAATGAGTGTAGAAGTGTAAGTGATGTGGTAAGGAGATGCTAGCCTATTGGACACGAAATGAGAGCAATGGAAATGAATGGCCAATGTAGGAATTGCTCTATTGCTCAAAAACAGATTGCCAATGAATATTCAAGCTCAAGTGTAGCACAAGTGTAGCTTAGGTATCTTTAGGTGTCCTAAGGCATGTCCTATTTATAGGAATGGCCTATGGATGCTTAAGGACGTTCTAGACAACTTCTAGGGGCTTCTAAGTGCTTAACTAGCCGTTAGATATAAGTTAGGTGCATTGGTAACGGCTAGTTACTTTATTCTGCAGTTGCTGTCAGAGACCATCTCGGTCGAGGAATGGTCGACCGAGACACCTACTCGGTCGAACTTTTGTCGACCGACAGGCACTCTGGAACAAGTGATTTGCAACGTCTTTCTCCAACTGCCAACTAACTTGTCTGTTGTGTCTAACGGCTACTTTGGATCTTTCTCGGTCGAGGAGTTTGTCGACCGAGAGTGTCTCGGTCGAGGAGTTTGTCGACCGAGATTGATCTTGTTTCAAGGTTTCAATTTAGGCACTAATTATGTGTGTAAGTGTGCATAAGTAATCCTATTTGAATGGGATGACTTGTCTAACTGTGGTGTTTAGTTAGGGAGAATCTAACGCTTGATTTACATGCAATTCTAAGTACTTGTACATTATATTTTTGTACAAGTTTTTACAACAGTGATTACATTGCATGAAATTATAAATATGTAAGCTTGTAGATTTTCCCTTGTTGCTTTGTCATCCTGCACACTCAAGTAGCTCGTTAGATTAATAAGAATGAAATGTTTGTCATCATCGAAACAAAGGGATTTATCATAATGTCCAATTTATCCAACAAAACCCTATTGACATGTTTCCCTTTTTATAACCCTTTCACACCCCACGTCCTAATCCTAGACGGACACGATCACTCGATCACTCTTATATACGAAACGTACATGTCTTTACCATTAAGGAAAGGAGACCATTAATTATATATAAATAATTAACTTCATCTCTTATTTACATAACTGAAAGTTGCTGAACCGTTTCAGAATTGTACATGAAACGTACATATCTTAATCGTTAAGGAAAGGAGACCATTAATTATATAAATAATTAACTTCATCTCTTATTCACATAACAGAAAGATATTAAAACGTTTCGGAAAGATACAATTAATTAAATCAATAATTAATAGCGTGATTATCTTTTTATCCAAAAGGAGTAACTTACGTTCTTTCCATTATGTACTGGCTGCGCTACATTGGCCTTAACCATGCTAAATAATAGCTTTAAAAGCTATATATCTAACACAACATCTGTATCTGGATGCTGGAAAAGTGAATCTCGACCCATAGGCAGTTTGGTAGGCCAAACCGGACAAAGATTTACCGCCAAATTTATACACGCTTAACATACCGGTTGGCTGTCGCCCACAGAGACATGCAAGCAGCGGAATCTGTCCAGTGACTCCATCTCCCCGTACCGATTGTTCTTCGAGCACATTCCGGTTCTTCCTCCATGCATTATTCCACCTGCATCGTCGTCATTCCCGAACATTTTTTTCAGCCACGATCGAGATTGCCCAATTAGATATTTTCCGTCACGGTATCTCCATGTATGCATGCCAACCAACATGATCATCCGAGATCCGTCACCTATAAATTCCTTCGAAAAGCCTCTCCAGGAGCAGAAACATCACCAGCAGCAAACAAACAGATTAGGTCGTCCCATAGCACTGCCGGATCCTCGACTGCATCTGATCAAACGTGAACCCGCAGATTATGGACGATAGTGGCGGCGCCGCCTTCCTAGGCCTCGACAAGCTCTTTCCTGGGGTCGCCAGTAACAACTGTTTTGGAGGCAGAGAGCCCGTCATGGAGCTGGCCTGGGTCGGCGACCGACCGAAGGTAATGCCCCTCTCCCGCTGCTCCGACGACGCTCCGCAGGAGAATCCCAAGGGGCGCCCTGTTTTTGCCGCCGCTACCCCGCGGAGCATGCCCGTCGTTCGTGCACGCAGCACCAACGAGGAGGCGGCTACCATGCAGGCTGCACCCTCTGCCCCGAAACCCATCATCCGTAGCTCTCCCCAGGCCGCACCGACGCTGCAGCCGCCGGGTAGCGGACGAGCGGGCGTCAACGACACCGGGAGCAACATGTCGTAGTTGGGGGTACAGGCGCCCCTGGCGCGGCAAAGCAAGGGCTTTCCCATCGGCTATGGTCTGGGGGTCTCCGTCGTCCCGCCTCTCACGAGTGGAGCATGTCACAGTTACGAGACGACCATGCTGACTGACGATGGGTTCGGAGACTTTTCTTGGGAGGAAGACGGCGACACGACTCTTGGCCCGAGGTTCGATGGTGAGGCGGCGAATGACGTGGGCGACTCTGCAGAACGCAGCCGCAGCGTCCACTCCAACCAGGAACGTACATGCAACCGGACTTCTCCTTAGACGTACATACATATATGTTATAAACCAGTGACACTTCTCCTTAGACGTACATACATATCTATACTATGATGTTGCGCTCTTCTTGATTCATTCTCATTCTCTCTTTTTTTTCAAAAAATTTTACTTTTACAAATATTTATTCTCACACTCTCCTATTAACTTTTATTTTCTTTAATTTTGTATTTCTCTCTCCATCCCACAAAAATTATCTTTGATTCTCTCATTTCAAACAACCAACACAAATATCTTTTACCGTAGGGACCATTTCACAAACGAGTCATCTCTCCGCACATTTCCAATAAATTTTATATGTCACGTGTATGTGCATGTGTGCGTTCACTAGTATGTTATAAACTAGTGACATGATATATAAAATTTGTTGGAAATGTATGGGGAGAGAACTCGTCCGTGAAAGAGTCCTACGATAAAAAAATATTTGTGTTGGTTGTTTGAAATTAGAGAATCAAGAAACCGTTTTTGTTGGATGGAGAGAGAAAAATAAAATTAAAGATAAGAAAAGTTAATAGGAGAGTGTGAGAATAAATATTTGTAAGAGCAAAATCCTTTGAAAAAAAGAGAAAAGAGAGTGAATCAAAAAGCGCATCATCAAACTCGCTCTTTTTATAATAGTATAGATAACTCCTGCATTAAAGCATGCGTATTTCTGGTGGCTTCTCAGTGTTATATGGTTAGGTCTGTGCTATATGGGTATACTATGTTTTGAGTTTTTTCTTAAACACACTCGCGGTAGGACATTTTGTAGAAACTTTGCATTGATAAACATTTTGTAGAAAGTCTTCGTTGATAATACAGAAGTAAAAAAACGCAAAGCACATGCGCTACATAGGAACACAAAACATAAAATTTGTCTGGTTTAACAAAAGGGAAATTCTACGTATAACTAGCCACATCTCCGGGAGCTTACCCGGTCCTCGGGACTGGCCTCCTGCTGCGCCAACTACCTGATGTGAGAGCTGTCAGCACTAATTAAAACAATAAATGATGAGGGAAGTAGAAGAGAGAGAAAATGTTTTTGTCCATAACTTTCAATCCGGAGCGTATTTTAGAAACATAGTACAATATATTAGGATATCATACACATATTCTGGGTACAGACGTACAATACTCGTGAGTATTATACTTTTGAATGAAGGAGGATCAGCATGACTCGTGAGTACTGTACTTATGGATGCATCTTATAGCTGATCTTTTGAACTGATGTGCATTGTACTTTTGAGATCATTAACAAGTAGGTGTTCAACTTATGTCTGTATTTTGAAATAAATATTTGTCTACATGACCAATGTTTCTATGAGATTTTGTAGGTATTGTGCATATGCTTCTGGACTAGTTATACAATTATGCTTGATTTTGTAATTTATTAGATACTATACTTATGTTTGAGTAAATGAGTTGAAATTAACAAGTGAGTACAGTACTTGTGGTTCCATTTTATAGTTGATTTATGATCTGATGTATATTGTACTTTTGAGATCATTAACAAGTGGGTACTCAACTTATGTCTGCATTTTATAAAAAAAAATTATTCAGATGACAAATGTTGCTATGGAAATTCGTAGGTACTGAACTTATGCTTCTAGACTAGTTATACAATTATGCTTGATTTATAATTTGTTAGGTATTGTACTTATGCGTCAGTAACTGAGTTGAAATTAACATGTGGGTACAATACTTATGGTTGCATTTTATAGGTGATTTTTGATCTGATGTGCATTATACTTTTGAGGTCATTAACAAGTAGGTACTCAACTTATGTCTGCATTCTGTAAAAGAAATTGTCCAAATGACTAATGTTGCTATGCGATTCTGAAGGTACTGTATTTATACTTCTACATCAGCTATACGATTATGCTTGGTTTTGTAATTTGGTAGGTATTGTACTTATGCTTGAGCATTAACAAGTAGATACATTACTTATAGATCCATAAGTACATTACTCTTGAGTATTGTTGATCCTCCTTCATTCAAAAGTATAGTACTCACGAGTATTGTACGTTTGTACCCAGAACATGTGTATGGTATCCTAATATATGGTACTATATTTTTCACATAATATCATTATTTCAAAGTATATCAACACTAGTCTCGTTAGAAAGTATTTTCTACAAGGATTCTAATGCAATTTATTTCGTCAAAAAATACGTTCCGGGTTGAAAGTTATGAACAAAAATATTTTCTCTCTCTTCTACTTCTCTCATCATTTATTGCTTTAATTGCTGTTGATTGTTATTGCAGGTAGTGGGGCACAGCATCCAAGAACTAGGTGGGCAGCCGGGTGGGACTGTCGGGTGTGGGTAGTGTTACTCTAACAAAACGTGTTACCCAATGAACGATGGTAGCATTAGAATGGAGTTGGATACCAACACAGATTACCTATAGAAATAGAAAAGATATAGGGAATTTCCACATAGGATCGAACGATACAGACCGTATCAACATTCCTTGAAAAAGCTACCAAATAAAATAACCTGAAACAGAGTTAGAAATGCCTACAAATCAGGACTTCAATTATCTTCTTTTTATCATTAACTCTAATTATCTAAGATTCACTTTGGTTGGTGTATTGCCCTTCACCTTGTGAAGGTGGTCTCTCCTCAGCTCCTGCTCACTGATAGGGCAATGAAATATCGTTCCAAAGCTAGAGTATTGAGATCATACTTATGATTAAAGACATATCTAATAGAAGAAATCTTAGAAAGGTTTCCATGTCCTATATTTGATCAAACAGGGAAAATGAAATTCTGGTTAGGCTACTATGGAATCATGATTAGGCTCTTCACAATCCAGCTTGGAAACTCATAAGCTTTACCATCGTTCAAATCTAAATTAGTTGAACAATTGCATGTACTTATGCACAAGGCACTAACCCTGGCTCTGGTAGAGTAATATAAGGAGTTAAGTTACTCCAAAACTAAGATTACAACAATTCAAGAAATTGAACATGCCTCATTGTAGAAAAATTCAAGTTGATAAGACAAGAAAAAATTCAAGTTCAATCCAGATAATAGTGTTTACAAAAGGCCTCCTAAGATTTCAAAAATCCTAAATACCCCCTCCACTCGCCCTCATGTTGTCCATCCAATTTAACTTGATGGATTTATATTTTTATTATGATATAAACTACATGGTAGTTATGGTCACTTCATTTATTTATTTATCTTTGAAAGTTTTAAGGGAATCCCATTAATAATAGTCTTATTGTATCTAATCAATAACCAAAATGAAAAAGAGCATTTCATATGGTGGAGTTTCTAGGGGTAGTACTATTGAGCATGTACGAGCCACTAAAATGGAAAAATCCATGTATATAGTTTTCTTATTACATGACCTTATATACAATATATGGTATGAGTGTTCGGGTTAGAAACATATTTGTGTTTGTGTAAAGTGGTCCAATTTTGACATACACGGGACAGATTATTTTCACAAAATATGAATTTCATATTGGTTTTATGATGTATTAGCTAAAACTGAACTCACATATATTCTTTTAAATTATCTATTATAATTATGTAGGTTTTACACAAATATAGATATGTTAAAGATTGTAGAATATTTTGTTTTTTATCTTTTTGTAGCTTCATGTTTTTGTTGAAGTATAAATAACTACAATTATATGAGACACATCCTTATCAAATTTGATTTATCTTAATATGTAAAACCAAAAATGGTTAATATGTCAACTTTCACATACGACCCTATATTCTTATATTTTGGTTGAGTGTGACGGGTTTAATATCTAGTTATGTCAATTGGTTGGATTCCCTCGACTCAAATCTAATATGTTATATCATCAAGTTGATCAAAAATTTTCAACTCATTGGAATACGTATAACAAATGATATACTATGAGTTAGTTTTGGGTTACACATCTTAAATCAAGCAAGGATACAGTATCTTATAAAATTTAAGTCTAGGCAAACCAACATGTATTATTTTCTATAAACTAGGATATTAGGTCTAGGTAAGAAACCAAACCAGACCATTGTATTCAATCAGACCAAACCAAACTGGCAAGTTTGGTTTGGTTTTGTAAGAGTGAATGGTTTGATTCGGTTTCAAAAAGTTTCAAACCATTAAACAATGGTTCAGTTCAATTTAAGGGTGCAATTTAACCAAACTAAACCGAACCAATACATATGTATATTATAAAATTATATACATATGTTGTAAAAAATACTTATCTAGACTATATTGTATGGTACTTAACAAGTTTTTATATGTAAATGTGTAAAAGTAATACAAAATAAACCAAAACTAAGGATTCAAAATTTTTAGACTATGTGGTATAGGGCATACTTGTTTAAAGTTAATTGGACACCATCTACTTATAATTTATATATGTATTCTTAACTTATAATTTATATATGTATTCTTATATATAATTTTTAAACAATGTTTTGTTAATCTGAAGTGCTTTATGGTGCTAGATGCATTGATTAAGATGCAGAAAAAATGTTGCAATTTTTATAGAAAAATTTAGTATAAATCTTTATAGTTTCACATATAATAGTTTGAAACCAAACTAGACCGTGCCAGACCAGAAATCAATAGCTTAGTTTGGTTTAGTTTTGAACTACTTAACGGTTTGGTTTAGTTTGAAATTTTTACAAATCGATATGTATAGTTTGGCTTGTAATTTTAGTGGTAAACCGAACTAAATCAAGCTACACCCACGCCTATTGCATACTTATGTGAACAATTTATCATAATTTGAAAATTTCAATGAGTTTAAGAGATGACACCTCAGTGGTATTAACACGTTTTAGCTTCAAACCTAGGTCATAGAATGAGTAAAGTCACCATTTTTAAAAAGAAATTATGGTCATTTGATAAATAATGAATATGGACATAATAAAAAGATGTCAATAGGTAGCATAGAGTAGGAAGAGAATTTTGTGTCTGTTTGAGTAAATGGGTTTGCTAAGGATTTTTAAAACCTTGAGAAGTTATATTATAGTTCTTCAAAAGGTAGTGATTCTCAGGAAAAAATATCTATATTTTTTATAGTATGCAAACTTGTGTGAAAGATATACCATGTTCGAGACCCACAAGAAATCCACATACTATGAATCTGATTACGGTCATGTGTTTGTTCACTGAGTTTAGAAGTTCTGTATGGATTGCTACAACCAGGGTGACCAAAGCTAACACATTCAAATATTTCTATAACCAATTATGTTTTCTTCCACAATGCCATATATCCTTATTAGTTAGGAAACAAATAATCAAATATGCATCCTATTAATAATGCCCAATATTATAAGCATGCAGAAAAACCTCCAAAATATCAACCTTTTAGGAATTGGATACATTTTATTACTCTCAAAAAGTTGAACGTCAAAATGTGAATGTATTCATCTTCAAACTATTTTCCTATATATTTATCAAAAAGTGTTTCGTATATAAGAATATTGTTAAATATGTGCAAACACATGTTGTCAAACCTGAATCAATGTAAATCCATGTTAAGCCTTGGATTTTGACATAGTAAACAATTTCCAATAAATAATTTCCCATGTTTCACATTGAAGGCTTGAGCTAGTTCTTCTGTAACGATGGTTTGGTTGTATTTTTGGTTTTCAACCTTTTGCATTCACCAGTAGCACGCGTATCACCTTTACAACTTCACATTTATTAGTAAACCCCACGAAAACCTGCGATACACTTTTCTTGATGAGTTCCTAAGTTCTTTTAATGCTAGTTTCTCACTAAATAGAGATGCTTTTCTAGGTGTGGCGCGACCAAAAAACCTACAATGAATTACAATCTAATACTAGTAGGACAATTTGCACGCATGAAAGAATAAGATGACTTGCACATTTAAACTACTTCTATCTTGAATATCATTCTTTTTAATATCCATGCTATCACAACGTGTCTATCATATATACACAGAAAAGGAGAAACACGTTTAATCAATACCTTCAGCAACTACAGGATATCATACCCAGCACGAGCAAGGTCGAAAATCTAGATTCTAGAGAAAAATATATATCTTTTATTTCTTTTCTCAATATACTAAAATAATTGGCCTTTCTTATTTATGGGATCAGGATGACACGATCTCGATCCTTGACAGAACAATTGATCACTTGAAGCAACTTCAGTCCTATTCACAAATGTCAAGAATGACGGGGTGAGACTCACCAAGTAATGATACAACAAGAATATGTAGCACGGAGGATGCTAGCGACACAACTCAGCCAAGTGAGTTGGTGCAATAATGGTATGGAGATAAATCACCATTTTCAAACACCAACGTCAGCCTCCAACATGAACATGTATAACTAGCCGTCTTTGATGTATCCACCAGGATTTCTCATATGGGGAAATAATATGTAGATGTGATGACGCAGTCCTTATTTGTTTAGTAGCTAGTTTGTAATGTGGATCGGTTAGGGTGGGAACTTGTTATGCACAAGGCAACTTTCGATTGCCAAACTCTGTATAAGACCGAGTATAAGAAGATCACAATGGGCACAAGAGGAGACCTTTATATTTCTTTTTAAAGTGAACCAAGTATATCAATGGTTATGTGTTTGTGTTTGAAGAACCCAATGTTTTTGTGAATATATTTTCTGAAGTGGGATTTCTCCAAACTCATAGATAGTGTACATTGCATCACTTAGTAACATCAAGAAACTAGAACAAGCATACCAAATAATCATATAATGGTCCTTACAACATTAAAGTCAATGAAGTTTATCTCCTTCGGCAATTACATTATCCTATAAACTCTTAGTTAACCTTTAAAAATATATATGTTTTTTTAATCTTGATCAACGAGATGATTTTTGGCATCATATTGCCATGCGTAGAACCTATGAACGCATTAAAGATTGTGTTCAACCAAAAGTACATCTATATCCATCATATATACCTATGTGGTGTATCTTGTAAGCCACATAAGAACTCAAAATCTAAATTGTTGATGTAAAGTTGCAGTATATGCAAGTATACGAGCTCTTGAAGGATACTATATCATGATCTAATTCATCAAAAGTATACCTATATCTTGATTTTCAAGGTACCATCATGGTTATTGGCTTGGTTAGGTACCTATAGCATCTGGGAGTCCTCAAATATTTTTCTAATTGTGTATAGGTGTTATAGTTCTCTCTGGTATGGCTACAAAAAACTTATATTGAATAGACAAGTCTAGATTCATTTAAGTGTTTCTACTGTGTGATATGCCATCGAAGTCTGCTCAGATATTGTTACAATCGGATTCACAAATATTGAACGATGTTTTTTCTCACCATATTTCTCTAAAAGGCGCATCAATAATCAAATTATCATGACACCTTTTTTATAAAACATTCTTAGGATGAAAACAAAAAAGGGTAACAAATCTTTGAGCACACAAAATATACACAGACTCCGGATATATAATTACAAATGTGAAACTAAAAAAGGAATAGGATCCATGCATTTGATGTGTGCATGTCAGAAATCAAGAGTTTAACGTTGTCGATGAAGTGTCCATGGGTTCAATAGAAGATGTACAATTATTAATATGAAACACTAGTTATTTAGGAGATTTACATTTGACAAAATATGGTGTCCTTCTCATATGTTTGAGAGAAGGCACATTTTTTACATACTACAGCCTCATGAGTGAGATGATAACTATTATTTTGAGTAAATGTAAACCATAACTTTATCTTACATAGGATACTAGTGTGTGTTTGTGCTTTGGCTTTTATTTTTTCGACAAACCGATTTCATACAAATAGTCACAACTAATTTTTGAAATTTATTTCACCGTTTAATGACCTCATTGTCATTACTTAAAATCCTAGGGTTAGGAATGTAGTTTTCTGAATTTGAATATAAACTAAGTGCACTAACAAAAATTGTCAAAGTATAAGTTGACCCTAATTGGTAAAAAAACTCAAAGAAATGAAAAGATGTTATTTGACCCATTATACAAATTTCGCCAACTTAATGATCAAAATAAGTCAAAAGTAGAAGTTGTGTTGGATCATGGTCCTTGGATAGAGATAAGCCTATGGACGAAGTCTGAAGAATTGTTGAGTCTTTTAGGGATGCAAACATAAATTGAGCACACATGATATTACATGAGCATCATCTTTTTATTTAGAAGATACTTACAAATATGATTATATGAGGTACCACGAGATATCAAATGGTTGGATTGAGTTTATTTTTTACTTAGGTATTTGATAGTGTAATTAGGAAGATTTATGATTATATGAACAACTTGAGGTCAAGTTATTTACAGAGGTAACTTAAAAAAATTATTTCTATTGTTTCAAAAGTATTAGTTTTTTGAAAACTTTGAAGATGCAATTTTTGGCAGTATGCTAGTAAACACTTCTTGATTTTAGGATAATGTTTTCTCATCAAAACTTAGGAACTAAAGATGACAACTTGGTTTCCAAGAAAAAATAGAAGCTTAAATATTAGCATGGACCATTCGATAAAAGGGTTCATTAAAACAAGTGGACGTCCTCTTCCTAGTAAGATTAGGAGGTCACTAGACATTCTACATGATCACAAGATGAATGGATGAGAGAATCATGGATAATACATATATATGCATCACTTACTTTCTTCTATGTGCCCCTACAAACTTTTAGGAGTAGAGATGTAAGGAAATATCGATAAAGAAGATAGGAGGAGAGAGAGGAGTCATGTAGGATAGTAGTCATGGTAGAGTGGCACTAGTATCTCCATCCAAACACCCTTATAACACATAGGAGTTGATGACAAACCTGAGATCTTAGTATAGAGACATAGGTTCCTCATTTGCAATGGTTGTGTGATACAAATGTGGTACATTCTCATTTGTTTTTTTTGTAGAGTTATGGAACATCGTATACTCGTAGTAAGATACAAAGAAAAGTGGATAGGGATACTGTAGACCCTATCCATGTTCAAAAATTAGTTGGAGAAGACCCTACTATTAATTCACAAGGAAAAGGAGGGAAAATAAAGATTTATGATGATGATTGCCATGTGGGATATGAACATCTATGATTACTAGATAAGGTATCTAATTCAACGTTTGCATTTTATATCTAAAAATTTATGAAAGAATACAGAATACAACTGGAAGGTATTTAGATGTTCTTTTTTTATAAAATTACAATATACCAACTTTTTTTGCTTCTTATATTGCATCTCTCATATAGTTAATTTTGATAATTGAGTGATTAAAACTGATAGAAAACTTTGAAATATGAAATTGACAATTCTAGTGATATTTTGATGTAATATATTTGATGGTACAACATGATACTCTTGATGTGAAAAAATGCCATCTTTATGGGAAAAAACTATTTTTTATAAATTTGTGATTCTCTCATGTTGTCACCAGAGCTTGAATCTGAAACCTCTTGTTGACAAACTAGGGATCTTACCAACTATGTATTCCATTATGAACTTTATGGACAAAACTCTAGTGACAAATTTTCAAGTACTTTAAACTATATAAAACACTTGTAATATGAATTCTTTATGGTTCTGTTACTTATTGGTGAGTAACCTTGTACATTTTATTTTGATGCATGACAATGACAAAGACATGTTTTTATTCATTTTCTTTTGTATATGTAAGACATAATTAAAATTATTTATGATAAAAAATAGTAAAAACATTTATATTTTTGGAATAAATGAGTGTATTCTGGTTTTGATGTGACTTAGTCAATAGTATGATATGATTTTCCTTAATTATGAAATACCGCCCTTTTGGGGAAAACCTCTAAAAAGGGTATTTTTGGTACTCAAAATATTAGAACATATTTACCCAATTAAGTTCTAATTACTTTCTTTATTTCATTGAATAACCTTAATGAATGATTATCTCTGTATTTTCATTATATCAAACATATTTGTAATAATAACAAAGTAAATCTATGTTGATGCATAGTAAAGGAATTCATGTGCATAAAATAAACAAATGGTTGAGGTAAAAAACATGTATTTTGCTAAATCTCTTTCGTGATATAATGATATATCATTATTATTTGTATTTATATTTGATTCTTGATTGAAATAATATATGATTTTATGCATTTTTTCTGCACCAAATGAATTTATTTATATAGTAACTCATATATATCCATGTATAATTATTATTAACAATGTAAAATATATCCAATAGAATTCATACCTATCATATCATAAAGTAACTCAAACCAAATAAAAATGACAATGAAGATATGATGACTTTTATATACACTTTCATGAGATGAACTTAAAAAGGAAGAAGTAGTTATACTAATGCATGAAAATAATCATAAATGGAAATTTGGGTACTAAAAATTTAATTCGTGCTAACATTAGTAAATGAGATGGATAATGTAATAAATTGGCGACATCACAACCAATTTTATAAGAGAGTGATAAGGAATAGGTTTAGCAAATGGAATAATAAATCAAGATGGATGGAAACCCTATCTTGACCTAGGTTTTAGACATTTTGGGTTTAATGGATGTTCCTATATTATCATTGTGTTATAAGGAGTTAGAGAAAGAATTGAGTATTCAGGAATCAGTATTTGATTTTGTAACAACATATGGAATCTATCAATGTAATTGAGCATTATCATCTGATTTGGTGTTCATAGTCTTTGTGTTTGAGTATGGATCCTAACGTTATGATGAATGATTGTACACTACTAATATTGTTCTTGATGATTAAAAAAATTCATGTTTTCAAAATTTCATATGAATTTCCAAAGTAAATATAATAATGGCATCATGTTCTTGGGGAAGTAATCTTAATCCAATTTGAGAATCATGTATAGGTAAATGTATCTCATATAAATTCATGTGTAACAGAAGGATGCATTCCAAGATGAAACTTTTCAAATGTTATTGGAGACATCCATTTTATGTACTCCTCTTACTTCTAATTTTTTCATGTATTTATAATAAGTTTCTAAAACTTACTTCTATGATCAAGGGTTCATATATATGTTTATGATATAGTCCATGGGTAGTTGAAAGCCCATAACTATGTAGTGTAAGATGTAAAATTCACTTGTAAATTTTTCATGTTATGTTCTCCAATGAAATTTTATCCATAAATAATAATGTATATGTATCTATATGCAAGTATAAACGCTCAATCTACTTATTGATTTTGGTTTGTAATGGATTTCTATGTGTGAATTTACATATGGAATCAACAACAACATCGAATAACGGTCTATAGGTTTGATGCCATGAAAATATGAGTCCAATTTTCTGCATTCTTCTTTAGCTTCCTAGAAGCATATGCAATCAGATATTTTTTAATGGTAGTACATAACAACAACTTCTTTTGAATGCATCACAAAATATTATTTAAGCTTTTCCATCCTCTTCCAAAGTCATACATGTAATTTTGTTATATTTTTCTTCAAAAGTTGTAAATTCTCATCACATGCATTTGTCCACACATAACGAGTTTCTTTCCTCACCAACATGGTAAGAGGAGATAGAATAAGATAACAATTCTTAATTAATGTTTTCCAATGTCCAGCCAAACCCATTTTTTACCTTATTAGGAGTCTTAGGTTGTACCCAATGTAGTAACAAGAAATTATTAAGATCCATAGTGATCCTTTTTCCTTAAGTCGCTTTACTCAAGAAAGACACATGTTCCAAAAGCATCTCAAACTATCTAACTTGGCATAAAGGCAATGTTACAATAATAATTATATAGGCCTCCTCAAGTGCACATCATAGTGATTTGTATCAATAGATATAATTAGAGTGTCATATTAAAATCCATAAGAAATTGATGTAGAAACTATATGAACACTTTATTCATCATGTTAATAAATGTAACTAGGAAATTGTCAACCAAAGATGTATAAATAAGATTTATAATGCTCATATGCAATTCTATAAGATAAATTAGTTACACCATTTTCCTTATTCCTCAAATGATAGTAAACATATCTCGGTTCAATATTATACAATATTTTCTCAATAAATAAGAAATACAATGCAAATACACTTGATAATGATCATGTCCCATCCATTACTCCATGCTTATTGAAGAGAAGAATGGATAGATGTTGTCTCAACAACTAAAATAGAAGTAGACACCATTTTTGCACAAGAGGAAACCCATTATCTCTCGTGAGAACCTACAACTGATGCTATATAGTCTTTTACTTCCTTCAATGATGCTTTCATGTTGATCTTCAACCAACCCGAAGGTAGGTACACCATACATATGTGTAGATATAGAAGGAGAATGTTGTTTTCTATGAATTGAAGATTCTCATGACCAAGATAACTCTACATTTTGTAGATTCTTCCATGTATTCCTAATTATGTGATCAAAATTTATATTGGTATTAATAGAAATATGTGTGTTAATTCTCTTCCATATATTGAAACAAGTAATAACAGACGCTCAACAATTTTTGAGGCCCAAAGGAATGAATTGTGTTATCCACAAGTTGAGATCCATTGTCAAAAACCCTAGGAAACTTTGAATGAATGAATACATTTCCATATATTCGTATTCCTTGGGAAATCACCTAATCTCCCACAACATGAATAATTTCCTCTTGTGTATGGTTATGAAGAAGACATGAGGCATCATCAGTAAAGTGTCTTTTTTTATGAAAATTTGTCATTAGGGTTTGATGAGACATAGAAACATGAATACTATATATTTATATGGCATCTTAAGCCTCCAAACACTATTCCATGGACCGGTTTTAACTCTGGTGACATCTAAGTCATGATTTTGTATGCAAACTTTGTTATGAACTTGCCTGAATCATGTACAATCCATTATCGAGTATCACTAGCAGTAGCAATGCATGGTACAACAAGACTATCAATTTTATTAGCAACAACTGAAGGTAAGTAATGTCATATGAAATCTTCCCAAATATTTGTATCAGTCATCATGCAGATTACTTCAAAACTTCTAGTTCATGTGGATTTTTTTTTAATTTCCCTAGGAAAATGGACTCATTCACCTAGAGACCACATATCATGCTAAATAGATCTTGATAATTGTATTGTTGTATTGATTGAGTAAAGCAATTGATCTCCATAATGACATACAATATGACCAAGTGAAGGATAATATGATTTGTGTTTGTGCAAAAGACCACTTACCTAGATAAAGGACTATCATTCAAGAGTTTCCAAATAGATTTATTTAACAATCCCAAATTCAAGTGATGCTTAATAGGGATTCCAAGGCCTCCTTCATTTGTAGTAGTTATTTATGTCCACTAAAAATTTTCATCATTCCATAATATGTTAATACATCCATATGTAAGAGAACATCATGATATAATTGCTTAAAAGTCAGAGGAAGACTAGTGTGAGTGATAGTTTCCAGGACAAACTCACAAGACATTCGATTATAGGCCTTTGATAGGTTTACTTTGATAGCCATATATGGCTTTGAGTTCTGTCAACGCATATTATGAACCAATTCTTGTACCAAGATTATGCTGTCTAAAATGTTTTGGCTTGGATAAAGGATTCTGAGTTGTATGTAACCAATGTGACATGTATGGTTTTAATCTTTCAACTACAATTTTAGATATCACTTTTAGATAAATATTGTTCAAGGTATCAGATGTAGGTGAGAACACTGCATGATATTAGTGGACTTTGGAAGTATAACAATGTATGCATTACACATCTCTGAGAGTAATAGTAAACCAAGCTATGAAAAATGCACAATTTGGATCACTAGTCTCTTGACAATACTACAATCCTAAGAAATTAATTAAACATCTATACCATCAAGACTGGGATTTTATTATGCCACACAACCGCTTCATAATATGATTATAACAATAGAGTATTAAATAGCACTTTGTATAAATGTTCATGTATAGTACTGATATGTGCCATATAGCACACCAATTCACTAAGATAATTATCCTAGAGTTTAACCTTTTTTACTTTCCAATTAAGGCTAGTATAGAAGGGTCAATCCCACAAGATGACATTTTTAAGATTATTTCTCTAAACCCAATTGATTCTGAACTTTATTTCCTTTTGGAGGTTTTTTTAATATTTGAACGAGAAGGTAAATTCTGAGATTTGGGTTAAATAATTACACTAGAACAAGTATGTAAATTGAAAAAGAATAACAGATTACACTAGCACATGGAAAGAAAGAAGATTGTTAACACAAATAAAATTTTATCTAAGGACAAGAATTAAAGTGCAAGAAATAAAAGAAAGATATGGGAAACAAGCATTGAAAGGAAACAATTTGAATCAGATGAGGAAAAGCATCAAGGCTTAGGGGTTTCACCACTTTAAGCAAAGTGAAAACCAGATCAAAGGAGTACATGAAAAGAAAGATAGAAGAATGTATGTGAGTCATTCAAAACTAAAACACAAGAGACAAACTCCATGTGAACACATTGGACCCAGCGTTCACATATCCTAGCTCGTAATCCTAAAAGGAATTTTTCCACAGTCATATCTAAATACCCATGTAATCGATTTAGGAGTTCTAAATCTTGGTTTTCACAATCGCATCTGCCAAGATTAATTCACGATAAAGATGACTAATTACTTCATCAAAAGGGGAAATTTCTAAATAGAAAACCATCCATCTAAATAGTAGTATAAAAATTGATCTGATCAACACATAGCTAAGGGGCTACTCCCCTCTCCTTGATGATGAAACTACTCACTATTTGTGATTAAGGAAAGAGAGGTGATGGAAGAAAGTGAGGAGTCCATAGACTAGAACATAGAATCCTGAAGGGCCATATGCTAGTGACAATAAATCTGCTATAACTCTTAGTTCCTTGCTTCCCAAGAAAAATGAGAAAGAAGAACAAGAATAAAAGCAAAAACCATATCTAGAATGAAGAACATAGATTTATTTTAGAATGAAAGTAACACTATTGTGAATTGGAATAATAGCGCTTAATTAAAAGATGAAAGTACCAAAATTGGGATACTTTTCTTAGTGGAATCCCCCCTCAATTTATAGGGGTAGGAGGGGTGGAAACCCTGAAGGAGGTATGAACAAATGGGAGAGGTGAGTGCTGGTTTTAATATCTTTAGGCCGTGAGATGGCCGTCTCGACCAGCCAAGATGTTCGTCTGGATGGTCAGATGGCATGGTTACAGAGGAAGTAGATCGAACCCTAATCCAAGGTGGTCTTGAAGAAATGTCTAAACCGATCGTATGTGCATGAGGCGCCCATTTCGTGTTGTTGCACATGTTGATTATCTTTGAAACCCTATGGTATGAGCATAGAGTGAGCATTTGACCTAGCATGGTCATGATATGGTTGTTTGTGCTAGCTCGGATGCTCAGATGGTGACATGAGCTGATCAACTTGCTGATTTGAGACGCTCGTCTAGAGTGTCAAGATGACATGTTGAGCCGAAGACCAATTGGTCATCTGGCTTTGGGGTTCGAACTTCTTGGAGATGAACCAACCATCTGGTGCTACGAGTGGTTGTCTCGTGAGCTCTGTAGGTCAAAACATTGCTTTGAAGGAAAAACCTAAAAATTGAAGGATAAAATTAGTATTTGCACACATAATCAAAAAGTGAAAAAAATTGCAATTACTAAGAAAAGAGATAAGTACTAATAAAAAGACTATGATATTCATGGGAAAAGATAGATGAATATGCATTCATCAAAAACCCCAAACTTGAATCTTTGCTTGTCTTAAAAAAAATTCACAAATACATCCAATTTATACTCTCTACATGCCAATATGTAACATCACTTTATTCCTTACCACTGAATTCGGCCATGCAACCTAATCTCTTAAAACATGAAACATAAAGTTCTAATATTCTCTATTAAAACAAATTTAATTACTTGTTTCTAAATCAATATTTTTTTAGAAAAATAGGCTTCATCTTACTTCTACTTTGACACACTCATTTTTTTTCTTTTTGTGAGTTGTTGCACAAGAACAGGATGAAGGTGGGAGTGCGGAAGATGGCGATTCCTCCTGTATTTGACTTAGAATATATTTAATGTATGGAGTTGTGGCTACATTGGTTAAAAAAATTTCTTGTGATTTGTGGCATCTTTTGATGGTACGCCCCTTTGAGGGATATGGAATCTTGATATGGGAAGCATGTTGTAAGGAGTGCGAGATCACCCCCTTCAAAATGAAGAATAAAACATCCATTCCAAACACACTCAAAGGTATGTTTGAATAGGTATAAATTTTCCAAATTTATTATAATGGTATGAAAAAGACCAAAGTGTAGCAGTGGAATAAAAATAGTGACTATATTCAATTTTCACAAAAGATTACAAAAGTACATCATAATATCCCATAAGGGTTTACATGTATGATGCAACATAAGGATCTAAACAGAGGGAAATCTAAACAGAGGGAAATCTAAACCATAACAACTTTGTCTCCAATATTTAACTCATTAAGTTGGTCCAAAACTTCATGCCTTATCATCCAAGTCCTTCCCCTAGGGTTGGCAGCATACCCCAGTAAGAAGACAAAATAGATGACATCAGCAAAGGCTGGTATGTGCATAATACATAGGAAATTGAGCAATATATGGAATAAAGGACATCAAAGTGTAAAGGCTTCCCATGAAAAAGATAAGGACAACCCAAGTGGGTATCAAGAGAAAAGGAATTGAAATCATAGGATAACAAAAGAATACTTGCCATTAATAAAACATAAAGATTGTTCCACACAAGCACATGTAAAGAATTAGGACACACACACCATATCATCAACCTGCATGCATGTGAGATAAACATAGCCCTAGAACAATATAAACACAAAGGTGGCCAAGTCTCATAAATTTGAAACCTGATAGAGAAAGGTATACTACCAATCTCCCAAATATATAAAACATGGGCCAAGAATCAACATCTTGCCCTGGGAATGAGGTTCCTTTCCATCCCAAAAGAGCAGGAAATATCACATCTACTCGATAGGAAATAACACATCTGCCATAAAAACCAATGCAATTACACTACTCTAGTGCCACTGAATCACATAGCATGTTAATTGTAGAGGCAAGCAGAAAGTATAGTCTAAATATATAAATAAGTCACCACATAAGTGACCAACATATACATCCACCTCATAAGTGGGCAAAAGACATCACATGTCATCTTTTAGAGATCCATCATGAACAAAGCATAAGATAAGAGTTCAAAAGAATATCCATGATCACATAATCAATATCAAATAAGGTAGTTCATATGAACTATGATTTTCAAAATAAAAGACATTGTGTATAGGCTAATGTCCATAGGACAAATAGAATGAATAAGCATAGGTGAATTGCTCAACATAGAAGAATAGGGGATACATCATACATTTAGAAAGAAGAATTAGAAATTGCTCAATATAGAAATAATGTGGGATGCAATCATACCTCAACATCAGAGTATAAATAGTACAAGTCAAGCCTAGGCCTCCAAAGAGCCTCTAGGGAAGGTGGACAGGTTCAATGAGTAAGGTTCCCAAGCTTAGAGAGGCTGGTTTCTCCAACAAAGTTCCTATCTCAAGCAAGAAGCACCTTCTCCACTTTAGAGGTGAAAACCCTAACAAAAGAACATGGAGATGAGGTGTTTATGGGTTCTAGGTGGTGTTTCACCATGGAAGGACATGTTTACAACCTGGAGGAAGGTGGAAGGAATACTAATAACATGAAAATAGGGAAGGAAAGGAGTATACTTACTAGCTTTGGTCAAAATCACCAAGGAGGAGCTTTAGGAACCCTAAATAGAGAAAATTTGGAACCCTAGGAGCCTTCTTCACCAAGGTAGGCACATCCTTTTACCTTGGGACAGAACCTTCGTGGAAAAATAGAGTAGGAATGATGCTCTAATCTAGAGGGAATAAAGGAGAGCAAGAGTTTTCGAATTGGGAGTTGGGAAGGGGTAGATGTGGTTATATAAAGAAAGAGGTCAAGTATGAGGTGTCTAAGAGACTTTCCATGTGTCATGTATAAGGGTGTCCATGGACATGCAAGTCTTTATGGATAAGGAATAAGTAAATCACAAGATGTAAAGTTACTTTCCATGTGTCCAATGCTAAGGGTGCCTATGGACATGCAAACCTTTATGGATAAGGAAGAAGTCAAGCATCAGGTGTCCATGGAGCTTTCCATGTGTCCTTAGCCTAGGGATTTCATGGCCATGCAAGAGGACAGATCATAGAGGCTTCTTGAATGTCAAATGTAAGTTTATGGAAACTTATAGGCCATCCCAACGGACCTCCAATGAAAGAAATAACCTCATTGGTTGATAGCTTCTAA
This sequence comes from Alisma plantago-aquatica, assembly GCA_963693085.1. Taxonomy (NCBI): domain Eukaryota; kingdom Viridiplantae; phylum Streptophyta; class Magnoliopsida; order Alismatales; family Alismataceae; genus Alisma; species Alisma plantago-aquatica. Next base: position 472,497,799 of record OY856410.1, read on the forward strand.
AGATAAGCTCATTTATAAAGAGAATAATCCCAAAAATGCCCTTGGAGAGAAACACCTTCAAACTAAGGTGCAAATAGGTTCCCCATGGTTCAAAAACTCGAGAATGGTAAGGAAATATATAAGGATTATAATCAATGAGACAATTTGCAAATAAAACCTCCCAATTGGTTATTTTTGCAAAAAAGTCCAGAATGTACCTAAAATTACATAACTTGTAAAAACAACATCCAAATTAGACCAAACTTCATCCACAAGTTATATTTGATGTGTTGAATATGAATGTGGCATTATTGCCATACTTTGAAGTTATAGAATCACATTATTCATTACTTATGCCTTTTACTCATTTTCTCTCTCCTAAACTTATCCTAATATTTCAAGGTTGTCCAAATTAGATGAAATTTGACATCTAGGCTAATTTTGATATGTAGATTTCGAATTTGAAGTTTGTTTCCACTTTTGAGACTTATTTTTATGAGATATTTCATATGGCACATTAACGGCCCATTATCTAAATTATTCATCCAATTAAATTTTTTATCTTCATATTACCACCAAAATGAGTTATGTGGCATATTTTATGTATCCATTATAAACCTATGATTAATGTTAGAACATTAGGTTACATTAAGGTGATATATACATGCATTAGCTCATTGGGGTTATACTAAACATCTATTTTGGTATAACCTTCAACCTTGTTTGGCTAAGTCCAAAATGTCAACTTCCAGGGTAGGGTCTGAGATCTAGTATGTTACACATGCCACCCCACACTTGATTTTTGTCTAGAGGTGATTCTTTGCTTCTCTTTTTTAGAAAGACAATAAGGGGGGGAAGTAAAGGTGTTCTTGTTCTTATAACTTCAATACTTAATTTCTTTTTTTTTCAAAAGTGTCATTGCATCAAATAGAATATTTCTGTCAATCACATTATATGAGATTTATATCAAGTTAGTACACAGTTTAAAATAGAGAAAAATTGTGTTTGGTTTTGATTGATTCCATACTACTTGCCAACTTTTCCAAGGATTGATTTTATTTTGGGGTCCTAGGTGACATAGTGGTTTCAGACATGGCAATTTGTAAAAGATCTTTGCAAAAGATTTACTAAACTCAATTGGGGTACAATGATAAACATCTATTCATATGGGCCGACTGGATAATGGCCATTTTACAACTAAGGAAAGTAAAAGCATGGCCAACTAGATAAAGGCCATGAATAAAGAAACTACATGCACAACAAATAAAAAGGCAAAAATAATACAATAAGGGAAAAGACAAGGGGGTGGAATAGAAACATACCACCCACTTCCACCACTGACACAGATTTTTACTCATCCTAAGGAAAACCTTAATCAAAGATGGAGGGAAGAAGATCACTCTGGTAGTGGGTAATGAGAAGAAGATGGAGGGTTGTAGTAGTATTTCTCCCAGTATGGGGAGTCAGGATTAGAATAGGCTTGATGATCCCCATACTCCTCACACTGAGGTCGAATGGTGGGGTAATGGTTCTGGGCCACATGTCGAGACTCCTGGCAGCATTGCATCAGGTACATATGGTTGAGTTGGTGACCCTAGTGTTGCTTCTCACGTTGGATCTCATCCAACTAATCATGGATCTCGTAAAACCCATAGGGATCTTTGGGGCCATCTTCATTATCAGTGTGCCTCCTGGTGCGATGATAAGAGGGTTGAGGAGGAGATTCCAGTCATGTTGTCGTGTGCCTCCAAAGAGACACTTCTTCTGTGGGCCGTGGGCTCGAGGACATATTTTGGGTTGGGAAGATCTAGAAAGAACCACACAATATCTGTTGACAGATCGTTCAAATCAAAGACCAGGTTTGTAGTTGCAAACCTAGCATGTCAAGGGATCTCTAGGACGACATGGGTGTCTTTGAAGAGTAGGTAGTAGACACCATTGGTACCAAGACGGATGGACTTACATCCTTTCATATGCTGGAGGTTGATCAGATGGTTCTTAAGCTCCAGTGGAAGGAGGAGATGTGTGTGTAGTCCAGAAATTACACTATGTAGGTGACTATATGGCCAATGTAAAAAGAGGAAGAAGTATTGCAGGTGGCCTGATAGTTGAGATTATCAATCATAGAACTTCCCCGATTGTAGGGCTCATTGTTAAGTAGACACCACAGGGTATAGATCTCGGAAAGAGTAATGGATCCCTGAGTGCCTTCCCTGTCGAAGAAGGTACAGGTTAAGATGCGGTGAAGGTAGTAAACCAGTGGGTTGTGGATGTTGGATGCCTTAAGGTCAAGGGGCAGCTTTATTGGAAGGTGGGTAATATCTTCCCAGAACTTCTCCATGTTGAAATTGTTGGGGTATACGTCGTGGTGGCACTCCATGCAGTGAGATAGCCCGTAGTATCCCCTCCATTAAGTACCATGGAGGTAAGCTACCTAGTAGAGATCTCAAAATCTTCATAAAAAACTCAGGCTTTATAGCTAGAATTGCCCCATGAGTTATGGTATTGGTGGTAAGTGGTGATAAACTCCAGGGTGAGGTCACTATTAACTGAAGTGACAAGGTAGGGAAAGAGGAGGATATGATTGTTGCGCAAGATGTTGTCGATAGACTTCTGATGTCGAGTGCCTCAAGGGTAACGTTGCAGGCCCAGTGAGGGAGAGAGACTCCAAGTGTGGTTTTCTCCTTGAATCTATCAAAATGGTTGGTGTTAATGAACTAATCTTAGCTCCCTGGAATAGGGGCTATGTGGAATGGACAAGGCAAAGTATACTGTGAATCCTGTCAAGATGAAGATCGGCTTGCCTCTATCTCATAGATCAAACTTTCAACCTCATAGATTTCATGGAGCATCTCCTTAACCACCTCATGAGAAGACTCACCAGTAGTCTCCCAGAACTGGATGTCAGGATTCGAGGCAAAGCGATGAGGTGGCTCTCAAGAAACCATATTTTTGGTGGGCTACTTTCCCTTGTGGAGATGGTCAAGGAGACTACGACAAGACCCACCTTCAGACATAGTGAATGGCTACTAGAAGAATGAAATGGTCATCTAGTGGATGTGAGATGCTCGTCTGAATGACAAAACAGGCATCTAATAAGAGCAGAACGAGCATCTGGAATGTAAACTTTTGATGTTTGTAGTGTGTGAGATGCTCAGTTGGTTTCTCAGACGATCGTCTTATCTGAGGGTGTGACCACAAAGACCACCTCAGGAAGAAGGTAAGAGGAATAGGTGTCTAATGTGAGACAGATGCAGGACACTCATTTCAGAGGTAGAACGGCTGCTTCACTGTTGGTGGATGAAAGCTAGAGATGAATTACACAAATGCAGTGAGATGGTCATCTCACCCTATGAAATGGTCATCTATATCTAGGACAGCTGTGTAGAATGCACGACTAAGCTGAAGATATGGTGGATAAGAAGTTGGTGAATGTCATCCCCTTGAATAGGCATATCATCGGAGAGATAATCGTCAGCACAAGGCAGAATGGCTATCTACACCAATGAGGCAGCCGACTGAGATCTGAGCACAGATGGTCAATGGCTAGGTCATCACTAATGGAGGAAGGGGAGAACTTAGCCCAGGGTTAAAGGTTGCATGGTTGACTGATAATTATCTTCCTTGACTTAGCTGGTCTTATAGGCTATTTTGAGCAGCAAGACAAGCGTATGGAGATCACCAAACGACAGGTTGGCATTTCGGGAATAAAATTTTTCATTGTGCTTCCCAACGCGGTCAATGAGTTTGAATGTGCATTGAATGTGCCTCATGGTATATGAGATGACCGTCTCATTGGCCATAAATGACTATTTGGCATGGTAATGGTAGAATTTCAAGATTTGAATTTTGAATGACTGTAATTTTTTAAATGGGTGCCTAAAGGGTCGATACGACTGTTTCACCTTTACCATACAGACATATCCATAGGTAGGGAGACTTGCTTTCAAGCTGATATGTTTGGTTGGGTGTCCAACCATTTTTCTTTTTTTTTGAAACGAAATGAAACTAATCTAAAATTAAAACAACCAAAGTTAGTTAAAACAAATATAAGAAAAATGTATAGATAAATAAAAAAAATTGGGTTGTCTCCCAATAAGCACCTAGTTTTATGTCGAAGGCCCGACACAACTAACTTATGGAGCCATTTCAGGCTCGGGTGTAGGAGAAGGGTCCTTCAGGACAATGTTTTCAAGTAATGAAAGTTTATGTGCCTCAGAAGTTAAAAAATCCTTGACAGTAATGTAACATTTTATCTTATGCCCATTGACCTTGAATTCAGATAACACTTTGTCCCAAAGTAAAAAGGTGTCATGTGTATAAGCATGTTTGACAAGATATGGTCCATACCATCTAAATTTGAGTTTTCCACAAAAAGCCTTAACCTAGAGTTATATACAAGGACTTGGTCAACCTATTGGATATCTTTCCTCCTAATGTGACTATCATGCCATAATTTAGTTTTGTCTTTGTATATTCTATCATTCTCATAGGTTGTCATCCTAAGCTCATCTAACTCCTACATTTGAAGAAATCAATTTTCACTCAATATGAACACTAGGAGTCAGAAGGAAAACATGGAAGGTTCGAGTAAGGAGCAAGGGGTTCCCGCTATCACTCAAGAGGAGAGCTAAAACAACAAATGGCAGACACAAAGAAGAAAGTCCACTGCTTATAAACCAAGAACAAAGACACAAACCGCTAAACAAAGTGTCGAGGCAAATAGCCAGAACAAGTTTGTGAAGCTGGCTGAGGTGCAAGAACATGATGATGACCAGAGCCAAACAAGCAATGATAAAGGAAAGAATGCAGCTGACAAAAGGGAGAGTACAGTAGGATCCAAGACACCCTTGAAGACATGGATAAAGGAAACTGTAGAGACTGTGGATGATAAATAGGAAGTGTTGAATGAAATCAACAAGCTGAAGAACAATGAAACTACCAACGCAGAGGTTCATGTGGCTGTCAATCCGGAGGTGGATGAGATTAGAGATCTTGAGGCATTAGAAGCATCTCTAGAGAATGCAAAGTATATTGAAAACTCAAAGCATACATCAGAGGACATGAATAATACTATGAATCATGAAGACACCATAAGGAACACTGCAGAAAACATAGAGAAAGTGGTGAACCTGGAGAACAAGGAGGAGGAGGAAATGGAGGAACAAATTCCGTTAAGGGATGTTGATTCCAACATTTCAGCCACCTGATTACCACCAGGGAGGAAATTGAAAGGCTCGAGACCAAAGATGAAGATAGATAGAACAAAACCACCATACGAACACAGGAGAAAAAGTCCACACTTACAGATAGAGGTGGAAAGTGGTGAAGCAGAAATGAATGGCGAGAGTGAAGGAACGTCTATGGCTTCATAGGGTGTTTTTCATAACATAGTATCATCGCCATCATTTTTAGTTTTTAATGATAAATACAACCATGTGGAACACTAGAGGGATCGTAAATAAGGATACTTGTGGTGTCCTAAGAGATTTAATCTCACTAAATAAGACTAAGTTGGTTAGAATTATGGAACCTCACATCAGCGGTAACAAAGTGGTAAGCACCATCAAGAAGCTCGGCTTCAATAGATTGTTTAGATGTGAAGTCAGGGGCTTTTCTGGGGGAATATGGGTTTTTGGAAAGATGAGGATTGCACGGTTCAAATCATAAATTGCCACCGTCAATTCGTCACCTGTAAGGTTAACAACAAGGTTCTGATCACGTATGGGCATCCACATTTTTCTGTAAGGAAGCTGTTATGGAAACACCTGGTCTCAATGGGTAAGAAATTTACCCTTCCATGGCTTGTCATGGGCGACTTCAACATGACATTATTACCTGAGGAAAAATTCAGAAGCAGACACTACAATTTCAAACACTACTACAGAAAATACTTTTTACAACGGGAAAAACACAACAATTATGTTGGTTGTGTTGTAGTTAGCATATCTTTTACAATAAGTCTATTTGTGTGTTGTGAATTATATATTTTACACAATACAAGTTATATACAACAGGAAAAACTTGTTGTAGTATATGTGATACTACAACATGTGCTAAATTGTTGTAATAGTCTATAATATCACAACATACTCAAACCCGTGGTAAAAGACCATAATTACACAACATGCTCTAACCCGTTGTAATAGTCACATATGCTAACTTGTTGTAATAGATCATCATTATACAACATACTCTAAACCGTTGTAAAAGATCATAATTACACAACATGCTCTAACCCGTTGTAATAGTCATGTATGTTAACCCGTTATAATAGACCATCATTACACAACATACTCTAACTCGTTGTAAAAGATCATAATTACACAACATGCTCTACCCGTTGTAATAGTCGCATATGTTAACCTGTTGTAATAGACCATCATTACACAACATACTATAACCCATTATAGTAAACTATCATTACACAACATGCTTTCACCTATTGTAATAGTTACCCATTGTAATAGACCACAATCACACAATAGGTTTGCACGGCATTTGTTGTATATGTACAACAAAGAATATATGTGTTGCATAAAATGAAACTGGTTCAGCGGTTTGAGATGTGCCTTACTTTGAAGTGGTCTCAAGTTCGAAACCTTGTGTCTAGTTGTATTTTCCTTTTGTCTCAACATGTTATATACAACACCCCTATTACAACAGGTGCGTTCAATGAACTACAACATGTATTAACTATTGTATAAAATACATATATTACAACATGTGCAACACATGTTGTATAAAGAACCCCCCCATAAGACCACGTATCTAATACAACAGTTGACACCCGTTGTAAAATGGAAAAATAAACTGTTGTAAAAACCATTTTTTGTAGTAGTGAAAGAAGCGATGACCTTCAATAATACCCTCATGGAAGTTGGTTTGACGGACATTGGTTTCAATGGGTATAAGTTCATGCACATACATGCAGGTTGCAGGAGAGGCTCGATCGTGCAGTAGCCAACAATGAGTTCATTGATGCATATCAAACCTTCACAGTCAAACACCTTCTAAAGGCGTACTCGAATCATTTCCCCATTGTGGTTGGCGATACAAGAAATGCTTATGCTCCAAAACATTTCTTCATAAAATAATCTTGGTCTATATCAGAAGATTTCCAAATAATGGTAAAGAATAGCTGGAACCCGAGTCTGAACTTCAATGAAGCCCTAGAACAATCGCAAGAGACCATTAATAGATGGGCATCTGACAACATGAAGAGCACTATGAAGGAGAAGAAGAGGATCCTAAGAAATATTAATTTATTATAGAAAAATGTAGCAGAAAACTATGATGAGATCACATCTAACATGCTCATCAACATGGAGGCCCAATATGGTGATATTTTGAAACAGGAGGAAGTAGACTGCAGGCAGAAAAGGCATATCAATTGGCTCATAGATGGCGATCTGAACACAAAGTTTTACAACGCCTATGCCAAACAAAGAAGACGGCGCAATACCATCCCTATGCTCAGAAATGGATATGGCAACTGGATCAGCAATGAAGAGAAGATCTGGCAGCTAATTCTGGGATATTTCAAGAACCTTTTTACTAAACTTGTGACCATCCATGTGATGGACATCAAGGAGTTCCCAGGAGAGTTCAAAATTCTGACCGAGCAAGAGAAGCAAGCGTTGTGCTCTAGGGCAACACTAGAAGAAATCCATAACATCCTGTCTAAATTAAATCCGCACAAGGCGCCTGGCCTTGATGGTGTGGATGGAAGTTTCATTAAGTAAAACAGGCACACAGTTAAACATTCACTCCCTTTTACCATAAAATGATGCCCTTCAAGGAGGCGAGCTGAATGAAAACATGTGTAAATCAAGCATAATGTCGATTCCAAAGATTCCTAAACCTGAACAATGTGAACATTTTTTCCCAATTTCTCTTAACAATCTTAGTTTGAAGCTCACATCAAAAGTCATTGTGGAGAGGATTAAATCCTATCTATCCCAGTGGGTATCTCCAGCACAAAGTGTGTTTGTCCCTGGTAGAAGGATTTTTTATAACATTACTATTACTCAAGAGATAATCCACATCATGAGGAGTAGGAAGTCAAGTAAGGAGACGATGGCAATCAAGATTGATCTGTCTAAAGCCTATGACAAGATGGCATGGCCCTTCATCCATGATACTCTTCAGAAAGTTGGAATCCCTAATACCATTTGTAAGTACATCATGAGTTCCATCTCGACTGGTGAAAGCTCCATCATTTGGAATGGGAAGGCAGCTGGGTCATTCAAAGCAACTAGGGGCCTGAGACAAGGTGATCCTTTGTCACTCTACTTGTTTGTTATGTTCTTAGAGAGACTCAGTCAGTCTATCGAGAAGCTTGTCTCTGAAAAGAAATGGATTCTGTTCAAACTCTACAATTCTGGTCCTAAAGTATCCCACCTTTGTTTTGCTGATGATATGGTTCTTTTTGCCAAGGCAGATGTGAAAGAAATGTGGACAATCCTTAGTTGTTTTAAAAACTTCAGTCGAGTATCCGGACAGACTATATCTGTGAAGAAGTCCTCCATCTTTTTCTCAACGAATGTCAGGCAAAGCAAGAGATCCATAATTGGATGTATCAGTGGATTCAATATCACCAAAAACCTGGGGAAGTATCTCGGGGTCCCCCTTATCCATGGAAGGGTGAACAAGGATACCTATAATAGCACTTTGAAGAGAGTTGAATCATCAATTGCATATTGGTCATCTAGGTGCTTAAACTTAGCTGGAAGGGTCAGCCTTGCAAAATCGACCCTCACTGCAATCCCTAGCTATGTTATGCAGACTTCTCTCATACCAACCAAAGTGTGTGACCGCATTGATGGCACAGTCCGGAACTTCATTTGAGGTGGCAATCACAAAAGCCATCCTCTTTCCCTGGTTGTGTGGAACAAAGTTACCTGTAGCAAGGAACATGGAGGTCTGGGCATAAAAAGCATGAAGGAGCTCAATGCATCCCTTATCTCCAAGCTAGCATGGGAAACCACCACGAAGAGAGATTCGAGCTAGTACAAAAGTCTGAACCTCAAGTACACAAGCTATGCTGAAGGAAAGGGAACCAATATCTCCAGACTAGGACGATCAGTCCTCCACTGAAAGAACTTCATAACTGAAAACTCGACCTGGATACAGGTTAGTGGAAGAAATATCAATGTCTAGTTGGAAAAATGGTGTGAGGTCAAGGGCAGCCTACATCAGTATAGTACTCGTCCCATACCAAAAGATTTGATGGATTTAAAGTTTTGAGCCTCGTCAACCTGAACAATGAGTGGGACACTGAGTTCTTAAATGACTGGTTACCACTAGATATCACAAAAAACGTTACCAGACTAGATACCCCCAGACAGACTGAGGAAGATGATGTTCTACCATGAAACCATTCAGACACATGTCAGTTTATTATTAAGAGCGTCTATCACATTCTAAGACAAAACAAGGAAATTAGAATCCAGGGCAACTGGAATATAATCTGGGAGACTAAGGTTGCTATGAAGGTGAAGTTTTTTATCTGGTAAGTAGGCCATAACGATATCCTAACGAACAAGAAGAGAGTGACCTGAGGCTTAACCTTGAATGCCATATCCCCAATCTGCAAAGTTTAGGAGGAATCCATTCTCCATGCTTTACGTGATCGTTCAAGGGCACAGGAGGTTTGGAAAGCTATCTTAGACAACCAATTCTGGATTGATTTCTTCTCTATTACAGACACTTGGATGTGAATGGAGAAGTTTATTAAGACAGAAAGGAGTGTAAGTGCGATCTTTATGATTGGGTGCTGGAAAATATGAAAAGGCAGGAATATCCAGGTGTTTTAAGGTACTAAACACCCGGGAACTATATAGCTCATCTCATCAAAAAGGAGTGCAATCTAACAAATCTGGCACTCAACCCAGAGGTCAAGGAAAGAAGAATACCGCAATCTGCTGAAGGATGCTGGCAGCCACCAGAGCCGAACTATTGGAAGAGTAATACTGATGCAACCTTTAGAAACACTAGTACCCCAACGTCGATTTCTATTGTGTGTAGAGACTGGAATGGAAATAGGATGGGTGGTTGAGGTAACAAGATACATGCTAGTAGCATCCTTGAAGCAGAAGTCAGAGCTATTCATTGGGCAGTTAATTTGGGACAGCACCTTTCGTGCAACCAAATAATTTTTTAGACGGATTCAAAAAGGGCAAAAGAGGCCATTGAGGGAGGAATAGAGCATTATTTGAAGTTGGCCATGTAGTTGACAGGCATAAAGGATGGCTAGAAAAAAGGTTGGAACTGCATGCATATCCCCAGAGAAAGGAACAAGGTTGTTGATGGCCTTGCGAAATTTCATCAAAAATCATGGGTGATTCCTTTGTCTATAGGGTACCCCCTAATAGTATAGTTGACATCGTCAACTTAGAATCTTGTAATGGAAGTTGTACTTCCAGATTTATTTCAGCAAATGAGTCAGTAGGTTGTAATGATCTCCTAGTTTTTCTTGTAAGAGAGGGGTGAGATGAATAAATCCCTCAAACTTACCCAAAAAAAAATTCCGAGTTTTGATGGCCCAATTCGCCTTATGTTCCAATTATATGGGTAGATGGCAAGCTTTTCCATAAATTAACTTGAAAGGAGTGGCATTTATTGGAGTTTTGTAGAAATTTATGTATGCCCACAAGGCATCATTAAGTTTGAAAGCCCAATCTATCATAGTGTGATTGATTGTTTTTTCTAGGATGACTTGATCTGCCTATTTTAGTCCTCAACTTGATCAGTAGTCTTAGTGTGGTAAGGAGAGGCAACTTTGTGATGGACTCCATATCATTTTAACAAGGATTCAAACTTTTTTTCTTAAAAAATGGGAACCTTCATCAGAAACTGCGATATGAGGAACTCCAAATCTAGAAAATATAATGTCTTTGAAAAGTTTCTTCACAGGTTTTGGTAGTTATGGCTTCAACTCATTTTGAAACATAGTCTACAACCACCAAGATATATTTGTACTCGTAGGAAGAAGGGAACGGACCAATATAATCTACCCCCCCCCCAAACATCGAAGACTTCAATCTCTTGCCAAGAAGTCAAGGGAATTTGGTCTCTCTTAGATATGTTTCCGGTCCATTGATAGTCATCACAAGTGAGAACAAATTTGTAGGAATCTTTGAATAAAGTGGTCTAGAAAAAACTAGATTGTAATACTTACTAGCAGTTTTTTGAGAGCTGATGTGCCCTCCAGTGGGGCCAGAATGGCAATACTAAAGAATGTCATGAGCTTCTTCCTCAGTGACACACCTATGATAAAGCCCATCAGAGAACATCCTAAAAGGTAGGGGTCATCTCAATAATAGTTCTTTACATCATGCACAGATTTATCCTTAGAATGTCACTTATATTCAAGGTGCAATACACCTGGCGCTATGAAATTGACATGTCTATGAACCAAGGATATTGGGAATCCATTTTCAGCAATTTGTCATCAAGAAGAGAGCCATTGATGGGGATACCATCATCATCAAAGAATTCAAGGCGGCTACGATGGTCGGAAACTACATTCTCACAATCTTTCATGTTAAAGATTTCCAAAGTCGAACTCCTGAAGTAAAAGGATCCAACAAGGGAGATGGGTTTTGGCATCTTTTTTGGTCATCAAATATTTAATGGACATATGGTATGTATAGACAATTACTTTGGACCCAACTAAGTAAGAGCAAAACTTGTCTAAGGCATAGACTATGGCCATCTCCTTTTTAGTGGTGGTGTAATTCCACTGTGTGTCATCTAGACTTTTAGATGCATAGTAAATCACATGGTGCTTTTTGTCAACATGTTGTCCAAGAATAGCACCAATAGAAAAATCACTTGCATCACACATCAACTCAGAAGGCAAGGGCCAATTAGGGGGTCGAATGATAGGGGTAGAAGTGAGATCATCTTTTACATACATAAAACTGTCCACGCAAGCTTTGTCAAAAACAAAGGGAGTGTCTTTTTGGATGAGGTTGGTTAGGGGTATGGTGAGATTCAAGAAATCACAGATGAAGCGATGGTAAAAACCCACATTCCAAAGTAAGGCACAAATGTCTATGACAGAAGAAGGGGGTAAGAGTTTGGAGATGACCTCAATCTTAGATCTATCAACTTCTATTCCACGGTTGCTAACTCTATGTCCTAAGATAATCCCTTCTATCACCATGAAATGATATTTTTTTCCAATTGAGAACTAAGTGTGCTTCCTCACACTTTTCCAAAATTAGATCTAAATATTTGAGGTAAGAGTCAAAGCATTCTCCATAAATGGATAAATCATCCATCCATACCTCCATTATTGTCTCATTCAAATCTAACAAAGGTAGCGGACATATATGCTAAAAAGTGGTTGGGGCATTGCACAACCCAAAAGGCATTCTCCTGAATTTATAGGTACCAAATAGGAAAATAAAGGTCATTTTTCCTGATCGTCAGGATAGATGGGCATCTGATAAAAATTTGAATAGCCATCAAAATAATAGAAATATTATTGATGGGAAAAGCGCTCTAGTACTTGATCCAAAAAAGGAAGAGGGAAATGATCTTTCCTAATGGCCCTATTCAGTTTTCTATAGTCAACAACATCCTCCATCTTGTAATAGTAGGGGTGGTGATGAGTTCATTATTGTCATTTTTCACAATCGTAGTTCCCCATTTCTTGGGGACAACCTAGACAGGGCTAACCCATGATGAGTCAGAGATGGGGTAGATGATTCATGAAGTCAATAGTTTGATAATTTCTAAGCACAAAACCTCTTTCATGTTTGAATTAAATTTCCTTTGAGGGTCTCGAGAAGGCTTTGTATTCATCTAGCATGGGAATCTTATGCATAAAAATAGTTTGATCAATTCCTAAAAAAGAACCATTTTATATCATAGACAGCTTTCCTCTTCCTAAGCTCAGTCATGAGCTTGGATTCCTGTTCATGGGTAAGATTGGAGTTAATAATAATCATTGTTTGGGAAATCATTCTGAACGGGCGCATATACTCCCACTTATGCCTATTCGGTCACCCTACTGCACCACATATTGCTAATCAATCCACTAAGCGGCCTTGGGCCGCATATACTCTCGTTTGGCCGAATAAGAGGCCAATTAAACTCTTCTTTTTGAAAAGCCCATAACTAATGTCTATGCATTACATACATACATGCATACATATACACATACTTCATTTTAGAATATATATATATATATATATATATATATTCAATAATATATATGTAACATTGTAATATATATAACTATTTTCATACACATTTGTGCATTTATATGAATGCCTTTTAACATATTATGTATACATGAATATAATTTATAACTACCTATAGAAACATATATATATATATATATGATTATCGAGAGAACCACCCCCATAGAAGTGCCACCTTTTTTACCCACTTAGACAACGTAAAACTCCCGGGCCTCGAGCACCCCGCACACCTGGGAATCGGTTAAAGTGCACAGTTGTCCGGCCTGCACGACGGGTACCATTTTGGAGGCGGCCGCTGGGTTTCAAACCTGGGTCCCTTTATGAGGGGACACAGTGTCGAACCACCTAAACCACTCCTCCCCGGAACATATAGAAACATATGTTTTACATGTATTATACATTTTGATTTATTCACTTTTATATACTTGTATTACACATATTAGAACATCTATATACATATTATTTTAATATTTGTACATATATTACAAACACATTCCATATATAGACATATATACATGTTACTATAAACATATCATACAAACATATTAATATGTTTATATGCATATATATGAGTGTGTAGTCTATGAATTTATATAATTTATTTATATCACCTAATGACTATAATTAATTTATTTAAAAAATTCAAAACCACATATACTTCCATATATACTCCCGCATACCGCATATACTCTATGTGGTACCCTCTCTGCCCGTAAACAAAATACCGCTTTCTAGAACTATGATAATAGTAGGATAAATTTTTTGCTCATCAAGGTAAACATATTTGAGTCCTTCCAGGAGAGGTTTCGTCTCAGGTGCTTTGTGGGATTAGAGAGGTGTCATTCACAACAGAAGTCATTTTAAGGTCCTCGCTCAAAGGTGTCTAGATGCACTCTATATTGCATCAATTGCTCATCATCAAAATCACATTCAATAGGGACCATGAGGGAATTCTGAAGGGGATCCTCAATAAGCTCCCATTCTTGTCTTAATTGATGGAGCTTCTCAATGCAATCAAGGAGATAAACCTCTTCCTAGAGGCTTGGTCCTCGCATACTTTCAAACACCCTAAATTATAGGGTTTGTTATCCTAAACACAAGAAGATGATTTCGGACTTAACATCAATCAAGGCTTGTGCAGTGGCCAAAAAAGGAAGGCTGAAGATGATTGGGTAGCATAAATCTTCATTTATGTCCATGATGACAAAGTCAAATGGGACATAAGATTCTTTCCCAACCCTTACATGTATGTCTCCAATGATACCCATAGGTTTTGTAATGCACAAGTTGGACAAATGGATACTCATGGCACTGAGAAGCATGTCAACAAATACAAATTCCCTAGAAAGACTACAGGGAATTATAGAAATACTAGCACCCAAATCGACAAGACCTTCCTTGCAAGCATTATCAGCTAGGTAGCACCCAATCCCAAAGGAACCAAGATTTTTCTCCTTTTTAGGCATCTTTCTTTGAATGATATACAAAGTAGTTCTAGAAAGAATTATCGTCTCGTTCTCTTTGGTTGTATACTTCCTTGTCAATAAAGTTTTCATGTACTTGGACCAGGCATGCATATCTGCTAAAGCATCGAGGAAAGGAATATCCACATGCAACTTTTTCATGGCATCCCTAAATTTAATGAAATGGGTATCTAGCCTAGTTTGCTTCAAGAACGATTGGTATGGATAATGACCATGGTATTGTCATCCTCAAAGTCCAATAGTACAACTATGGGGTTCTTTGGAGGAGGGGGAGGTGTATGGGTCTTCCTCGAATGAGTGGATACACCTTTAAGTTGTTCAGAGTATTTTGGGTTGTTCTCAGGTTGTCTAGCAAATGTGTCGGCATGGGGTTTCTATTGGGCAATGAGGTAGGATAACTAAGCATCAGTTGCCTTCTGATGAGCCTATTGTGCAAGGTTGATTTGTTCTAAGTCAGACACCCTATTATCATTTGAGGTTGTGAGGACATTCTGTTGTGCTTGAGGTTGAGGTGGTTGTTGATTAAGGTTTTGGAATTTTTACCCTTGGTAGAGCCCATTGTTTTGGAAATTACCTCTATAATTTCCTTGGTACCCAAAGTTCCTTTTGATTGCTGTATGGGAATCTTGGTTGTGGATGATTGTTGTTTTGAGGGAAAGATGGTCTCTACAGGGGAGGGAGTTGAAAAGAGTTTTCCACTCCTAAAGGATTTCCATAATGGAATCTGGGATGGTTTCTGGCTTGATTAGGATTGGAGCAAGCCTAGCCTACGTTACTATGGATTGAGTTTAACTCCTCTACTTGTTGACCAAATTCCGGCTACATAGGGGTGTTATAGAGATATTGACGTTGAAGGGTAGCATGATCATACCCTTGGAAAATTCCACAGAGATATTTTGTAGTTGTAACTTGTTGAGGTTGCCTCTCATAAGCGTTGAAGAAGGACTCTAGGTGATCATGCTTCTGAGAAATCATTTTAAGGGCTTCAATGATGGTTTGGATATCCAAATTTACCTTGTCCTTAGCTACGTTGAGGACCCCACTGGTTCCTCATCTTGCTTGGGTTTCATAGGATTTTTTACTACTTCCCAAGCACTGCTTAAATTTTGAAACATAAAGTTTCCTCCATATGAAGAATCAAGGAATTTCTTGGTGTTATCATCAACACCATGGTAGAATATCTCAATGAGTTGAGATTGAGAAATGTCATGGTGAGGGAAACGTAGAAGGAGTTCCCTGGATCTTTCCCAAGCTTTTCCTAGTGTTTCTCCTATAACCATTGAAAAGAGAAGAATGTGTCCCCTAATTTTGTAAGGATGAAAGGGGGAATCATTTGTCTAAAAACTTAGTTTGTAGGGCCTCCCAGGTGGTGACCCACTTTTCACCATCCATGGTATTATACTAACTATTGGCTTTCCCTAAGAGAGACAAAGTATTTGAATAACCTGTCTAATGGCGTCTTTAGAAACACTTAGGATCTTATGCAAAGGAAAAAGGTCAGTAAAATGTTGGAGATGATCTTGGAAACTCTCGCCCATGTTCCCAGAAAATTGATTAGTTTGAAGCATGGCAATCCACTGGGTGTGGATTTTGGACTAGGGGCTATGATTTCAGGTGGCACAATAGGATGTTGTGCATATCCCATTTTAGGTGTAGAAAAATCTTTCAGTTGTTTTTGTCTTTTCGCCTCCCTTTGAGTGGCTTCTATGGCCTCCTGTTTGACCATATATGAAACTCGCAAAATGTATTCTTGGTTCATGCGGTCAGACATCATGTGCTCTCTTTGAGTAGTGAGTGCTTGCTCAATCATATGGTTTACTTCCTCCTCATCCATCCTAATATGGTTTTGTCAGTTCAAACAATTGAATGTTCTTTCTGGTTCTGGGTCAAAAACTAGCAGTGTGGAATCAGCGTTCGGCGGGTGTCACATGCACTGTTATAATTGATAGATATATTTGAGTGTAGAAAAAACTACTTCTAGAATGAAAGCTCAGTAGAGAGAGGAGATAGAACTTCTAGAATGGTACTCGGAAGGTAAAACAATGTAGAAAAAAAATTGTTCATAAATTTTCGGGGTGTGAGAAAACAATCTATTGTCCCCGACAATGGAGCCAAAATTGATACGCATCGTATAGAACACCAATTCACTAAGATAATTATCCTAGAGTTTAACTAGTTTTACTTTCTAATTAAGACTAGTATAGAAGGGTCGATCCCAGAGTAAAACCTTTTTAAGATTGTTTCTCTAAATAGAATTGATTTTGAACTTTATTTCTTTTTGGAGGTTTTATAAAAATTTGAACAAGAAGATAAATTCTGAGATTTTGGCTGATGGATTACACTAGAACAAGAATGTAAATTGCAAAAGAATAAAAGATTACACTAGAACAAGGAAGGAAAGAATATTGTTCACATAAATAAAAGATTATCTAAGCATAAGATTTAAAGTGCAAGAATTAAAAGAAAACAATGGGAAATAAGCATTGAAAGGAAATAGTTTGAATGAGATGGGGAAAAGCATCAAGGCTTAGGGGATTTCACCACCTTAGCCAAGATGAAAACAAGATAAAAGGAGTACATGACAAGCAAGATAGAAGAAGGTATGTGAATTATTCTTAAATGAAACACAAGAGACGAACTCCATGTGAACCCATTAGTCATGGCATTCACATATCCTAGTCCATCATCCTAAAAGGAATTTTTTTGCGATCACCTCCAAATCTCAATGTAATCAGTTTAGGTGTTCTAAATCCCAGTTTTCACAGTTGCATCTGCCAAGATTAATCCACAATGAAATGATTAATTACTTCATTAAAATTGGTGATTTCTAATCCAAAAACCATCCATCTAAATAGTCATATAAAACTCAATCTGATCAACACATGGCTAAGGGGCTACTCCCCTTGCCTCGATAATGAAACTACTCACTATTCATGATGAAGGAAAGATAGGCAGTGGAAGAAAGTGAGGAGGCCATAGACTAGAATGTAGAATCCTGAAGGACCATGTGCTAGTGAAAATTAAATGGCCGCAACTCTTAATTCCTTGCTTCCCAAGAAAAATGAGAAAGAAGAACAATAATAAAAGTGAAAACCAGATCTAGAACAAAGAACAGATCTTTATTGAATAATGAAAGTTATACTATTGTGAATTGAAATAACAAAGCTTAATTAAAAGATGCAATTCTTAGTGGAGTCTCACCTCCTTTTATAGGGAAAAGAGGGGTGGAAACGTTGAAGCAGGGTGTGAACAAATGGGAGAGGCGGTTGTTGACTTTTGATGTCCGTGCACTACAAAATGGCCGTATGGGAATGATGAGATGATTTTTTGGTTGGTGATGTGGCATGGTTATGGAGGAAGTGGGACGAACCCTAATCCAAGGGTGGCGGCGCCATTTGCCGGTATCAAAGAAATGTCTGAACCGATCGTCTGGGCATGAGATGCCTATTTTGTGTCATTGTGTGTGTTGATTATCTTCAAAACCCTAACGTTTGATTGAGCATCTCACTTAGCATGGTCATGATCTGGCTGTTTGGGCTAGCTTGGATGCTTGGTTGGTGACATGAGCTGATCGGCTTGCTGATTTGAGACGCCCGTCTGGAGTGTCAAGTGGCATGTTGACCCAAGGACCAATTGGTTGTCTGGCTTTGGGGTTGGAACTTTTTGGAGATGAATCGACCATCTAGTGCTGGAAGACGGTAGTTTTGTGATCTTAATAGGTCAAAATCTTGCTTTAAAGGAAAAACCTAAAAATTTGAAGCATAAAATTAATAGTTGCACAAATAATTTAAAAGTGGAAAAATTGCAATTTGACCTAGAAATTACTAAAAAAGAGATACGTACTAATCAAAAAGACTATGAAGTTCATGCAAAACATAGATGAATATGCATTCATCAAGTACCTTTCTTGTATGTGAATGGGAATCCAGAAAATCTATACCAACATAAATCTTCCTAATTATACTAGTTTGAAAGGTAGAAGCTTCATTATTGTTAAACCAAGTTCGTTGTGTTTCCATGATGTGACTAATATTACATTGAAATCTCTGATTGTTGCCTATGGGTTGTTGATATGGTCATGTAACCTTACTAGATGTCTCTAGGACAGTCAATGAATTACAAGACTTTTATGAAAATAAACAACCATTGAGAGGTATTTCTCATTTACACCACAATGTTGTATTGGGCAATGACTCTCAGGCATTCTGGTATTGTAGATATTTAAGTGTTAGAGAAGACAATTCCTCTTAAAAACCACATTCTTCGATACGATGAGAGGCACTATATCTAGTTTTTTTTAATGACCTCATCCTCCATCATGTTTAATGTGAGAAGTTCAAAAATGGGAAATACTGGAGGATGAATGGAATAAAGCATATGTTTGACACAATTTATGGTGTAGTCATGTCCAATGCCATCAATATTCTAACAGATTGTATTGAGCACAAAATATATCTAAGAAGTATCATTATACTCATTTTTGACTCAAGAATAATATTCAACAACCTTTATAGTATGACTCCTCGTCTGGTAAGGAGGTCTTTTCATAGTACCACTGGAGCTTCCTATTAGTTGTCCCATCTTCCATGAGAAAGTTAGAGGATGAATGGGTGGAGGATCTTCTAATGGTTCCAACATAAGTGGTGAAGGACTAGAAGGTTGTTTGATAGAAGAATGAATAATAACTTCATCAAAATCTCCATATCAACAATTGTGTGTGTTGTGTTCGAATTTGGTGTTGCAAGCTTAGAAATAGGTTAGATATGATTAGTGAATTCTATATCTTGAGATGGATCATCCGTTTCTTCCATATTTTCCACCATAGAAACAAGATTTCCATGTTCAACTTGTTGGCAAATAGTTGAACTTGGTGGTGGGGCTTACCATTCTTGGTCCAAATTTTCGATACACACCTTGGTAATCTTGGGTCTTGGCCTTGTATAAGACATTCTTCAATCTCTATTTTCATGACTCTGTGACATCTAGAGAAGAAAACTTATTCTCATATTATCTTGTTAAAGTACTTTTTTGTTGTCTCCTTGGTTGTCTAGGAGTGTTTCTAGCAATATGAATATTCTTTATGTATGCCACTTGCTAGATCTCTTCTTCTTCTAACCAACATACAAAATCTTGTATAGACAGTTCTAGTTGAGTATTTCCTTTGTAGGTGCCAACAAAGTGCTATAATATGTACTTGCATGAGCCATGATACCATAGGTAGAATAGATGGACGGTAGAGATTCAAAATCTACCTTGTACACATTGACATTGATAATAATTATCGACTTGATTGGGAATGAAGAATTCATGTCAATAGAAAGCCTAGTGAACATGCTATGAGTACAGTATATAGTATGTTCATCAACTCAGTCAATATTTCTAAAGACTACTCCAATTCTATCAAAAATCACCAGATTGTAAAAATGAGTAGGGAAATCTAGAACCATTTCCTATGAGACACTGTGATTAGTTAGACCATTTATCAATACGAACTTAGTAGACCACCAACTCACCACAAGACAACACTCAAAGATCTACCAGGGACCATTGATGAGGGCATGAAGATAGTCTCATTCACAATTTATTTTGATGGCATAATGGTTCATGATTAGTTCATACATCTTCCACTATGCACTAGCCTTATAAAGAAGATAATATGATCTCATAGTGTCGAATATCCAATTGTCCTCCCAATCAATTTAACATAACTGAATATTGTAACAATTTGTATAGGATGGCGTGTTCTTCTGGTACAATGTATACTATAGAATAGCCTCATACAATTATGAGAGATATGTTGACAGGGTTTACTTCTTCAGGGTTATCATCATAAAAAACACTATAGTTTGCATGAGATTATCAAGAAGTTGTATCATGTAATGCCACTATCAGTCTTGTAACTGCTGGTATTTTTTCAAATGAACTGTTAGATAGATGGAGAATTTGAAAACAACGGTCATCAGGGTTGTATTCCGAAGATTGCAAATTATCTTCTGATGTCACTAGAAATCTAATGACATGATACCTCTTCTTCACATACCACTATAATTTATTTGGATCTCAATCTTTTCAAGAAGCATGTAATTCATTCCTGCATTGGTTCTTGACTCAATTTTTGAGTCTGTTTTGTTGCTTCTACAGGTTTCTATATCTGTCTCACCCGAGAAAACTTGCTTCTCTAGAGCAAGACATGAGGATATATCCTCATGTGTCTGTCTATCTGAGGGAACTTAGTCTTCGAGCATGCAATAAAAATTATTTCCCGTAATTCCTGACCTCCTCATCCATGACTTTCTTGACAAGATGCTTGGAATCTCTGTGGTCTCTGAGTCGCACCACCATTTCTCATAAACTCTTCAGTAACTCCATAAGTGCAAAAATGTTGTGTAAAATCTTTGATATGAAAGCCATGATGGTACCTATTTTTTTAACGTATGGATAATACATTAATTATGGTTAATGATCTAAATATGCGAATAAATGAGTATAAAATCATGGATTAGGTATAACGTAGTTAAATAGAAATAACAAAATATTTGCATGTCTTGGATAACTATATATTATGTAATTAGGATTAGTATTAGACCCAGTGAGTCTATTTGATAAGAATATGTAATTAAATGATAATATTTGTGCTAATATGTTTAGGAAACATGATTCATGAGTAGAAAATAGTAAAACATGCATAAATCCTATGTTTTAGTAATAAAAATAACATATAACGAGAAATATACGCATTTTGATAAGATAAACCCCAATTGAATTAGAATTTCTAGAAAATAAACCTAAAATTAAAACCGTTCAATATCTGATTCTACATCATTGGATATCTATCCCTTGGTTGTTGTGTTTTCATAGTGTGATGTTGCCTTTATTTAACCTGACTACAGAGGCCTCAATCTCAACGCATGAGTCTCTTGGAAATTCATCCCATTACCTTCAATTGATCCTCCTCAACCCTAGAGCCACGCCATTGAACCCTTCTTCCTCTCTTTTATGTTTCAACATTTGGGTTGTATCTATATTTCAATGATGTTGTCAGTTGCTTCCTCTTCCACTCCTTTTTTTATCTCTCTCTTACAAAAGTCTTGAAAAACCTTGCAACCAAGTCTTAATGGACCTATTATCAAGTGACATGAGAATTTTTTTGTCTCAAACTCTATAATGACCCCTCCCCCTGTTATCCCCAGTTAAGTTGGATCGAGAGTGCAAGGGCCATTAACATAATATAGTATTGATGGTTTGTCAATTAACCATAAACAATTATCAAATTTTCACTAATGGGAATTTTGAACAAGGTAAAAGATAGACTGTCCATTAAGGATTTACATTGAAAGGGAAAACTATTGTTTGTAATTGGAAATAAAGCTATCTATCTATAATCATCATTATTATATTTAATATTTTCATTTGGTGTCATCTTCTCTGAATGTCCATTTTTCATCATACTAATGGAATAACAAAAAATTAACCTAAAACACCATGAAACAAAAATGTGATTAGTATAACAAGTTCTATTAGTATGAGGGGGGGACAAAATGTTCACATGTAGGTGTAACAATATAATCAGCCATCGCAAAAATTATGATTATAAAATTGAACAAGAATTTTCTTGTTTTAACCTAACCATCCTTATCCTTTTATCTCCATGGTGACCCTCTCTAAGCAGAAGCTTTTTACTGGGAACCTTCTTTAAAGGTTTTGGTCCCTATAGTGGACATTTTACAACCTTCCCTGACCCAGGCTAGGTTTCATATATAGGCCTTCCTTTTTAGGCTTATCATGTGGTGATCTTCCTTTTTGGTCTAGATCACCAGTCATCTTCATGATGGCATTAATTAGCCCATGCTCTTTAACTCACCAAAGATGATACAAGGTTTAAGTAGATTACATTTATATACATTGATAGGCATAGTGACTTTATATATTGCAGGAAAGAAATAAATAAGCAATAGTCTATTTTCAATCAACAAGGATACCTTAGAAAACTACAATATTCCTTTAATTTGAGTAGACATAGGTGTAACCACATACCTTTCTCAGGAGTAACTTGATGTCCAAGGCAAGAGGCAATAAAAGTAACCCATCAAGCAACTACCCTAAAAATAAAGCATAACACCCAAGTATTACTAATTTTTCCATAATCCATCATTAATACTGACTCGAGTCTTAAATTAGCATTTTGGGGTCAACTTAGGGTTTCATTAGGGTTTTGGCTCCCCAAACTCTAATTATCACTTTTCATGTTGGTTTGGTTTACAGACCATAATTATTATCAGCATATTCATTTTTAACTCAAAAAAACCCTAATTGGCCGACTTATGAGTTATTAATCTCATATTAGATCCAAGATACCCTTTTATCCAAAAATACAAGTCTAAGAACAATTACACAGATTAAGATCATCAAAACCTAAAAATTAGGGTTTTTACATATTAAACACATTAAAGATAGAAACTTTAAGCATATTTTGAATTAGAGTCAGAAATAGGTCTTGGTTTTTTTTGTATTCCTTGTATTTTTATAAGCAATATTTCTAAATTACGTGCCATTATTGGATCTTTCTATAAACTCGTATGATTTTAGAAGTTTAATATATATTGACCAATCACAGGCTGCCACATAGGCAATTTACTGGGTCTTGGCCTTTCCAACTAGGATGGGTCGACGAGTAGTCTTCCTTTTGAAGTGAGAATATAGTCAACTTGTCGATTTACTTTGTGACCCAGGACCCTCCAGTGCTTGCCTAGGCTACATCATATTTTCCACTCTCCCTCTAACTTGATGATAGCTTCAATTGTTTGAGGGATGGTTAGAGTTGTTGGGGAGACATGGAGATAGATCTGGTGAGGTAGTGAGGAGAGATGGAGATGAAGGACATGTCTCACAAAGATATTGGACATAGGGAAAGATGCACAAGGTTCAACTAAGTCTCAGAGATGACTTGGTGATTTTGCAGAGAGTCCACAACCCCCTATTTATACCCATACATGTCGATAGAGTTGTTCTTGGGATCACGAATTGGGAAAATCTTCTAGAGTTCTTCAAATTAGGAAAAACCTAGGGTAGGTGAGTTTGTCTAGTCCTCACAAAATATATGGAGAGATGTCCCAAATTTTTCATGCATTAAATTGTGAGGAAATCAATTTGGAAATATCTATTCACGTGCTCCTTCTTTCCCAATTCATCGCCAGCTTGGTGATGATCTCTGTATCATTGATTCAGATCTAACAATTGGCCTAGCATGTGATATATCTAATATGAAAAGGATTTTTGTGACATTTATTTCATATATCCATTAATCAAATCACTTTAGGAATTCTAGAGAATTCCATATCTCGTAGTTGTAAAGTCCTTTCCATCCCAAATTTTAAGGGAAATATTATAATCACTTTAAGCATGGACAAATTTTGGGGCCAAAACTCCAAAATGAAAGATAATTTTCTTAATACCCAAGTCTTTCTTTTATAAAGCATATTTTAGGCATCAAATTAGTCCTTTTTCTCTCTCTACCTTTTCCATATAGCCTATTTTGTTTTTTTCCTATTAGGAACCATGTGAAAATGAAAGCCAACTACTAGTGGCCCTTCACACCACCTTTCTAGAGTATTCCACACAATTCTCAAGAGTAAAATATTAATTACCCATTATCTTTTATATTGCACTTAATATAGGATTTTCTTTTCTTCCTTTTTCCTCTATATCAATTATTGGACTAATAAAAATAGTAGGAACCACAAAATCCATAGCAAAAGAAAAATTGCAAAAGAAAACCATACTTTTAAAAAAAATCACTCTAAATTTCCAATATGTTCTTTTTATTCAAATAATTGCATTATAATTATGAAAATATGTGTAAAAAACCATATTGTAACAAACTCCCTCTCTATATCTCAATCAGAAATAATTAATGATGCTTGGGTCCCAAATATATTGACTTTTGTGGGATGAATGGAGTTGGAGGAATATAGTTAAAATCAACTGGGAGGTAGGTCTATGATGGTTGTAGATCGTGGCTCTGTGCTTGTGTTGTCGATTTTTGTGAAGCCTTTGATTTAAGGTTTATAGATAAGGGAAAAGGTGCTAGGGTTGTTGTGAGGAGGAGGATAGTTGGTGAAGGAAACTAGAACTCCTATAAAGGTAGAAATGGAAAGGAAGGTAGGGGAAAACACTCACTATTATCCCTATAATGTCGAATATATAAAGAAGAAGACCTCACACATAGCATAGGTCTGGGTCGATCAATTCCTTTTGACCATCTACTAAAAATAGTATTTAGATAATTCTTATTATCTTTTGGAAATCAATATAACTTAATCGAAATATCTGACTACCATGAAATTTTAATCACATATTAGTTGATATTATTCTAGACTTCAAAAATAGTAATTCCCTTATTTATGATTGTAACACCCAGTCCCACTACCCAAGGCTCTAGTAGAGTTTCAAGAATGATGAGTGGCCCCACAGACCACCACGAGACTTAACTCGTTCTTTATAGACCTGTCAAAATGAGTCATTGACCCGTGGGCACCCACATATCGACCTATTTAATATGGATTTAAATAGGTGTATGGACACTCATTTAAATATGGGTTAAATTCGATCCAACCATTTATTAGGTGGGTCTTTTAGGTCGAATCACGGGCACAGGCAAGTGACCCACTTAAATACAATAGAAATTAAACATTAAATTATCTATATGTGTGCTTTTGAGAATTTTTGGATAGGATTATATACTTAATGAAAATTTGAATAAGTAGTATTATGTACTTACATATAATATATATTTTCATACTCTAATTTACATTTATATATATTTATGAATATTTTTCTTTGTGTTTTCTTGGAAAACATTGGTTTATTTGTAATAAAACAATCATTTCTACTTTGTATAGATAGAGATGATATATCTTTCAATTTTAATAGCTTTTTTGTGTGTTGGGTATGTATATAGATCAAAAAATTATTCCTCTTTTATATTTGATTTTAGATGCAAAAGATGAGTATATTTTGGACTGGTTTAGAACAACAAAATGTGATTTTCTATTATGGTTGATGTGAAATGTAGTAACTAAAAATGTAGAGCTTATGTGTCTGTTGTTTATAACAAGACCTTTAATATTTTATACAAGTTAAATGGGTACCCATGGGTCGACCTATGACCCTTCGGGTATGGTTTGGGTAAGTTATTGTATGGCCCATTTAGAAGTGGATCTTTATGACCAAAAACCACAATACCTGCACCCGCAATGAACCGAACCAAACCCAACCCGATCCACCTATTTGATAGGTCTATCACTTTGTCCTCATTCACATGCACGTCGGGTCAACTTCTCAACTGGTCACCCATCCTAGTACTAATCTTGGTTGAGAATAGTTAACCACAGAGTTCTTTAGTGATGGACTCTCTAAAAAGGAGATGCATCTTGATGATATGGGTAGTCTAATAATTCCTTTTAGAATAATTTTATATGAGGCCTCAAACCCTAACATGTTACAATATCCCCTAGTTAGAATCTTGACGTCCTGGTCAAGACTCAACCATATGGCTTCAACATCTTTTCCCCATTTTAGTGCAGACTCAAAATGGCCCATGGACACCCAGCTCCCATTCATGACTACAAGCATAAGGGCCAGCTCCATCTCATCTCAACAGATAGTACTTTCCAACTTGTATGGACCACATGGCTTAAGACTGGCATGCCACATGCCCATGTGGGCCCCACTGACTAAAGGGAATTGATTTGATACCATTTATAACACTTGGGACCACTGCCCAAGATGCTAGTTCAGTTTCAAGAATGAGTGTTGGCACCACAGACCATCACTAGCCTTAACTGCACGCTTTGTCCTCACTCACATGCAAGCCGGGGTCAACTTCCCAATTGTCACCCATCTGAGTACTACTCTGGGCTGAGCACTCTTACCACATAGTTTTTTAGTAGTGAGCTCTCTAAAAAGGAGGTGCACCTTGGTGATACGGGTAGTCCAACCATTCTTTCTAAGATCATTTTATCTAAGGCATCAAATCCTGGGACATTATAATGAAATTGAGGTGTCTAATAAATTGACTCTCATAATTACATTAAATATAATTATCTATTAATCAAAATAGTACTTATTTTATGATTCAATGTCAACAGTCTGCAATTGAGTTCAACAATTCAATTATGGGTCTAAAATAGAATGACTAGATTGAAATTATAAAATATTTGTAGTTTGGTGATTGAATTTCAAGATACTAAAACGAAGTACAAATATGAAGGAAAAATTAGTAAAAGAGATTATCAATGTGATAGGATTATGCATAAAACTCTAAATTTTATTAGTACTAAAATATATTATGTTACAAAAATCCACCCCTTAAAGAGGATTTTGTCCTTGAAATCGGCACGTCCATGGTCTAGTCAGGTACTACTCTCCACCCCTTAACATGATTCAACTAGCCATCAAAATAGGTATAAAGGGAATGCTAACTAATGCCTAGTATTATTCACTTTCACTTAATCATTTCTTTACAACATTATATAGGTTTTAAGGGTTTCATTTGATTCTCCTCTAGGTTTTTTTACCTCCTTAATTGTAACTTATCTCAAGAAATCATGGATAAAATTCCATAAAATCATTTCTTGTACATTAGTATTATAGAAAAAATAATTTCTCAATAGGAAAACTTTTTGATGAAAAACTTAAAATGTTCAAAATAAATGCATAAACAAAGTCACAATCACCTCTTACCAATGTTCCCCATACTCATTACTTGACTAAATTGTGAAAACAGATTTTTTGTGGAACCTAAATGATCACCAGAATATCTTCACTTATAGCATAGAGAATAAGGATATTGTTTTCTACCTAAGGAGATTCAAAAATTAAAACATGGGCATCTCACCGTTCACCTTATTTCATTCCAATATAGTCATCTAATAGGTTGTTTAAAACTTGTAATGGCATGTCCTATAATTCTTTCGACATGTTGATTTGGGTTGATGATTTGTTGAGGATATATAATTTTCACAAGTAGTAGAAATCACCTTGGCCAAGTCGTTATGAATACTGAGGAAACCCCACCACTACCTATCTGGATTGGGAGTAATTATGCCCAAACCTTCGCTAAACTTCATTCATATACACCGCAGCTCATCTCTACTAACATGGTGGTTGTCCATCTTCACTAATTTGTATTGTAACCTATTTTGAGTAAAATTAATTCCAACTATGTTTTAAATTCTATCATGGGTATATAGGACTAGTAAATCTAGGGTTTGTTGCAAACTTTTTGCCTAAATTCCCATCGCAAAAGATATTCAACCCTAATTTCCATGATACATGCATTAAGGCTGACTGTATATAGCTCTGATACCTTGTTGTAAAGACCTGATCTTTACAATCAAATATTTACAAAATTAGATTAGATTAAATAAATAGATATTTTGAAAATCAAGTTTTTCATAAGAATCACAAAAGCTTATACATAGGAACTACAAAACAAAAGACGATAAAATAAATTAGACATGAATCCTATCTACCTCTTCAACAAAGGATAGCTCTTGAACATCTCTTCTAGATCTTTTGTGTACCACATGTCCATCAATTCCCAGAGGGAGTAAAACCACACATGGACCCCAAGAAGGTAAGATGGGTCAGCAAATCTAGTACCGAATCCAATTATTAATCTATTTAAAAATATAGATTTATGTAGTCAATATAGATAAGTTTTCTTAGTGGATTATGGTAATAACAAAAACATAATCTAATTACCAACAAGTTTCAAATGGTTATAATAGTTTGAGGTGGTAATTAGAATTAATAAGGAGATTCTCAACACAATTATCAAGATATCAAATTATTCAAAATTAAACGACTTATCCTTTTGTACATGAAATGTAATATTTTGTGTGATGGAGTGGACTTTTAGAATCCTCAAATGTCTAATGACATAAGTAAATTCATGCATATTGAGTTTTTTTAGAGTCCCAAGTGTTTTATCAAAGTTTGGATGTCAAATGATATTGATATCATGATTAAAGTCCTTAATTGTATACATGTGTGAAGTATTTGATTGAAAGGTCAAAACGTTGACTTTTGGCACCAAAATTGAATGGGATGTAGCTTGAGAGTTAATAAAGCTATGATTAAAATTTGGTGGCAGTTGGAGTACTCTATAGGGAGTCACTGAGGTTTAAAATTTGAGAAATAATGAGCATTATTGGTGTTTAATAGACCTAAGTTTAAATAGATTGAGCTTGAGTTGGTTGTTTCACGCCCATGAATCCTTGATTGGGCTGTGTGGACAATTGGTGGCCTTAGATCTTAGATCTAGTGGTTGTGGCCTTTGAGAAGGGAGGACCACGGATTCACTCATAAGCACACTCCATCCCAGCCACACATAAATGACTGACGGCCCAAATTTCGTTTTGTACCTTGCGGTTATGGTCGTGCCCCTGGGTGACAGCCACAACATCGTTGTACTCACTGATCATGGACTGAGGACCAGTTCTGAGCATCTATACATGTGCTACTTGGCAAGAGGATCAAACCGACCTTTCATTTGGGGAAAACGGACCTGATACCACGGAGTTCTAGTTCCCTATCCCTATTTCTTCTCCACCCCAACTTCCAGAAGAAATACGAGAGTAAGAATGGAAGAGAAGGGTTGAAGATGGAGAGAAGAGCAACCAGAACCAAGAGGGAGAATTGAGGAGGTGGATTCCAACATTTCATGCCCTGTCGTGGTGATTTTCATTATCAACCAACCTTCTATCCCTCAGTACAGGAAGATGAGATGGGAGGAGGATCTTGACTGCTTCCCTTCATGTTCAGGCACCTCTAACAAGTTTAAGGGGGTTCTACGAAGCTTTTGGAAGCTTCGAATGTTAGCAGGTTCCAGTCGAGGCTGTTGGCCTCTTTTTTCTCTACTGCAAAGGTTGTCAGCGGCGGTGAGCTTCCGGTCTCAGCGAGTCAGAGCCGCAGGCGGCATCCTAAGCACCCGAGGGAAGCCGTATGGGACAACCAAATCTATGAGAAGAAACATGGAGCGGCCGAATTTACTCACCAGAGGAGACACCTACGGCGGCGGCATTTTACACCCAGGACTATCGGGCGTGAATCGCTTTCACGCGAGGAAAGACGGACAAAGAACGAGGGAGCGGGCGGCTCAACCTGGCTCAGGGGCGAATTAGTAATAAACCGGGCGGCTAATAATTGAATCAGACCGACCGGATAGAAACTAAATTAGGCGGGTTCATGGGAAGGAGCCGCACACCTAAGAGCCACGTGACGGCAATCGATTGGCTGAAAAGGTAAGCATTTAAATAAATACTCAGTTCTTAGATAATTCGTAGTAATTAGCCCACTTATAAGAAAAATACAAATAATATACTGAAATGTTCACAAAAATAAGTAGAACAATATGGGACTGATGATATCAGTCTTTTGAAGCTTAAATGTTAGTAATATCATGTAAGATGTATTATACTCTTTTCATGGATAATAAATACCAAACGATGACCTAAAATTATGAAAATGTATCAGTATCTCTAAAATATTATACATAATCCATATGATGTCAAATATGGTGATGTTTCAACCCAAAATAATGTAATTTGTTTAATATGGCTAATTAGCACTAATAACCCTAATTAAAATGCAATAAATATATTTATGATTAATAGATGATGGAAATTATAGGAAAAACTCATATCAGGTATCTGTAACTATTCATAAAATTCAGAGATCATAATTATTCTTATAAAGCATGTTACATGTTAAATGATCCTAAATATGGGCATATAATTAGCTGCAACATAACATCCAGAAGATCTATGCTAATCCAGAATAAAAGATCATTAACCTAATTCCAAGAAGATAAGACAAATAATGATGGGAATATCCTAATGACTAAGTAAAACCCTAAATGGACATAACTAGGGTTAAGATGATGAGAACTTAATGGTGATATATTGGGTCTTGTCTTAATCAAGTTTAATAGGGATATATATGACTCAAGAATATGTGGTTTAGAATATCTCTTTTCAAGGTATGCCATTACCTCTTACTTGGATTATTATACAATATGCTTGTGTTATATATTTAGTAAAATACTTGGCATATGATATTGGATGAAATGATTGTTCGTGCATGATATGTTGTTTGATTTTTCATACTTATGGCTATGAACACACATGAAACATAATGTATATGTTCCATTATATGAAAGCACTAAACTCTTTGGTAGTATAGTGCTTGGAAGTGACTTAACTCTTTGATAGTCGGTCACATTGTACATATACTCTAACTCTTTGGTAGGAGATCATAAAGGCCTTAATCTTGATCTTCTTGAGAGTCAAGAGAATGCATCAAAACCTTCAGCGGTCAATGCATGGATATATAATGGAAAATGAGCTTAAAATATGTGTTCTCTTTTGTTAATAAACATATATGTCCAAGTATATGATTTTTCTTATATTTTTTGATTACTACCAAGTATTAGTTTTATCTTATTTCCAACCTTAGTAATGAGAGGTATATGAAAAGACATGTACGAGTACTCAGTACAATATTCTTGAATATTGTTATGACATGTACCGCATGTAATCTTTTGTTTAGGTTGTGGACATATGCTTTTGAAGAACCTAGATAGTTGATAGTTGTGTGACGAGTTGATGTACAGGTGGACTTGTTGTCTTAAGATTATGTAGTTTAGTGGTAGTACATGTATATGTGTAAGTTTGTTGTTTAATGTGTAATATCAAATGTTGTAACAATTCATTATGTAATTATATGTTGAATGGTGAATATGTGTTGTATGGTTTTATTATTGTTCATGTGCATGTGCTACTATTGCTTCCTTCTGACTCCCTCGATTTTCTTCTTCTTAGCCTAGTGTGGGGTGTTTAAATTGGGATTCTCATTGAGGTGAGGTTTCAATTTGGACGTCACACATCAAACTAAGTTTTAGAAAATCTGGGGACGTCACAGGTGGTATCAGAGCATGAAAAATAACAAAGCATGACAATTTCTCATTATGCAACTCAAAACTAAATAAAACCTTGAACTTAATAATCTTTAGGGTTAGATTAGTTGTCTTTTAGAGATTAGATCTGACCTAGCCTTTTGCACCTAGATTTCCGAGGACTAGGTCTAGACTAGTGCTTGTTTTGTAGCAAGTCCTAAGATGACAATATTTTCCTATAATGTGGCGGTATGGGATGCTACATTTTTTTTGGAAATGATGTGCATCAAGGGAATAAAAATCATAGGAATACATCGCTCATTGTCTAGGGTAGCTACACTAGTCTACACTTTGTTCTCACCCTTTTCACTAGTTTTCATGGAACTGTACTCTCTACTATGTGTGGGACACTCATTTTCTGGATTTGCTTTTTGATTCCAATCGGATCGAACCTTGATAGTTTTCTCTGACACATGTTTTATTGGAGAAAAACTATATAATATTTTATTATATAGTATTACAAAATTGTGTCCCCACACATGTACAAGTAGGAGGTGGTCATGCTACCTAAGTGAAAGTGAGTGACATCAGTCTAGAAGAGAGAATAATTTTAGATTATATGTCTAGAGCCTTGTTAGAATATATGATACATGGAATAGATGAAATAAGTTTTGATGATATGATGTATTATATAGATGATATAAGATGGTTTATGATGATCAATGTTGTTTTTAAGGATTAAGGGTCAATTTTGAGGATTTGAGATAAGCTTTGATGATGCTAGTATATATGCTTTTATAAGATAAGTTAAGATAAGTTGTGAGTCAGTGTGAGCCTCAAACTCTTTCCCAAAGGAGGACCTCTAGTGTTAGGAACAATTTTAGAGTTAACTCTAGAGAGAGTGATACCCAGAGGAAGAAGGTTAGATAACCTAAACTCCAAGATATGAGAATGATTAGAAATATGTGATATGATATGTCCTAAACTAGAATACTCTTGAGTGATTGAGTTGAGTCACTTTATGCATGATTCCTATAGTCTTATTGAACCCTAGATGTCCTTGCGAGGACCAAACCCTAGAGACAAAGAGACGCTGGTTATATGTGCATATGTGAACATGAATATGGGAACCTACCATCTGGGTGAGGGAGAGAGTCCCAAGACACTGGAGGAGGTAAAACTATGTTAGCTTCGATGAAGCCTCATGCTCAAGTTGGTGGTTTCCCTTGTAGGACTCTAGTGGTGTATATATAGAGAGACTTTTGGATAAGTATGTCTCATGGGTAGAAAACCTATGAAGAGAATGTCATAGCATGTTTTTTTAGTTTGTGCTTATGTGGCTAGAGCTTGTAAGGCTATCACTAGTGCCAATGAGGTAATCTGAGAACCCTTGACTGAGGGAGGAAAGATAAAGTGTATGAAGATGAGATACTCATAGAGTTGAGTTATCTCAGAGAGACTGAGCATGGAACTACCCTCATGACATGGGTCAGGAGAACCTTAGTTGGATTAGATGAAGCTTTGATACATGTTTGATAAGCCACTCTTATATAAATGTTTATGAACCACTTGTATAAGTTTCTTTAGCACAACATGATATAATATATGTAAGTATGTGATCTAATCTTGAGATTTGACATATGGACATGACATGAAGGAAATCTAGAAATCGTTTAATAGATATCAATGTATACATGGTTGACCATACACATAGATAATGATGATAATGTGAATAGTTGGCTAATCTCATGATGAATCTCTAATAGAGTTTACAACCTAATACAAAAAAGTACAATGGATGAAACTAGTAATACATGTTATATGAATAGTGATGATGTAATATGGTTGGTGAATCTAGTGATAAATTTAGTAATACACTTGTTACTTAATATGTAAGTGAAGTGAGATCATCTTAACGACATATGCCTTATAGTGATAATGTTAGTGCTTGATAAATATGTTGTTTATAATCTGAAAATTTTGCACAATATAATGATGATGGCACCTTGTTATGATCTATATGGAAAAAATTAAGTTAATTATAAATGACTCTTCCCAAAATGAGGAAATAATGTTAGAACCTTATGTTTGGATGAAATGAGGATGTAAATCCTAAAATGTGAAAAATATCATGTAGGATCTATTGTTTCAACCTTATGATTGGGTGAAATGAGTACAAAAATCATAATTGAAAATACAACACAACCTAAGCATCTAATTCTCATTATATGTTTATGGGTTCACCTTATATGCTTTTAAAATATCTTAGAAATGCTTTGGATATATGTCTTTAGGTATCCTATGTGTATATGTTGCAACTAGAGTGGTTCCCTAAATATGAATGCATATCTTTGGTTTCTTTTAAAGTAAGAGATGGATTAATTTTGAGGACGAAATTTCTTTAAAGATGAATATGATGTGATAGACTAGATTTTATCTTAATTCCAAGGACGAAATTTCTCTTAAGGTGTGTAGGATGTGATGGAGTGGACTTTTAAAATCCTTAAATGTCTAATGGCATAAGTGAATTCATGCATATTAAGTTGTTTTGAGAGTCCCAAGTGTTTTGTCAAAGTTTGGATGTCAAATGATATTGATATCATGATTAAAATCCTTAATTTTATACCTTTGTAAAGTATTTGATTGAAAGGTCAAATAGTTAAGTTTTGGCACCAAAATTGAATGGAATGTAGCTTGAGAGGTAATAAAGCTATGGTTAGAATTTGGTGGATGGTGGAGTACCCTATAGGGAGTTACTAGGATTTGAAATTTGAGAAATAATGTGCATTATTAGTATTTAATATACCTAAGTTTAAATAGATTGAGCTTGACTTGGTTGTGTCACACCCATGAATTCTTGATTGTGATGCATGGACAATTGGTGGTCTTAGATCTTTGATCTATTGGTTGTAGCCTTTGAGAAAGGAGGATCCATGGATTCACTCATAAGAACACTCCATCCCAACCACACATAAATGACTGACGGACCAGATTTTGTCTTGTACCTTGCGGTTATGGTCGTGCCCCTGGGTGATAGCCATGACATCGTTGTACTCATTGATCATGGGTTGAGGACCAGTTCTGAGCATCTATATACATGCATCTTGGAAAGAGGATTAGACCAACCTTTCATTTAGGGAAAATAGACCTGATACTATGGAGTTCCAGTTCCCTATCCCTATTTCTTCTACACCCCAACTTATAGAAGAAATGTGAGAGTAAGAATGGAAGAGAAGGGTTGAATATGGAGAGAAGAGTGATCAGAAACTAAGAGGGAGGATAAAGGAGGTAGATTTCAATGTTTTGTGCCCTATCGTAGTGATTTTCAATGTCAACCAACCTTTTATCCCTCAATACAGGAAGATGACATGGGAGGAGGCTCTTGATTGCTTCCCTTCATGTTCAGGAACCTCTAACAAGTTTAAGGGGGTTCTACAAAGCTTTTGGAAGCTTCAAATGTTAGCAGGTGCCATCCTAGGAGGTTTGCCTCATTTCTATCTGCCGCAAAGGTTGTCAGCGGCGGTGAGCTTCCAGTCTCAGTGACTTGGAGCCACAACAGGCATCCTAAGCACCCGAGGGAAGCCGTATGGTGGTGTCGTAGCCAATGGGAGAACCAAATCTATGAGAAGAAACATGGAGAAACCGTATTTTCTCACCAGAGGAGACACCTTATATAGCAGCGTTTTACACCCAGGACTATCAGGCATGAATCACTTTCATACGAGGAGAGACAGAGAAAAAATGAGGGAGCGGGCGGCTCAACCTGGCTCAGGGGCAAATTAGTAACGAACCGGGTGACTAATCATTGAATTAGACCGATTGGCTAGAAACTAAACCAAGAGGGTCCATGGGAAGGAGCCACACACCAAAGAGCTATGTGGCGGTACACGATTGGCTGAAAAGGTAAACATTTAAATAAATGCTCAGTTCTTAGATAATTCGTAGTAATTAGCCAGCTTATCAGAAAAATACAAATAATATACTAAATGTTCAGAAAAATAAGTAGAACTATATGAGACCATGATATCAATCTTTTGAAGCTTAAATGTTAGTAATATCATGTAAGATGTATTATACTCTTTTCATGGATATAAATATCAAATGTTGAATTTTTTTCTATAGGCAGAATGGATATAAATATAAATTCCAGGAAGAGGTCAGGAGGGCAAACAACAATGTTGTCATCCTGCTTGAAACTAAGATTAGTCCTCACAAGATCAACTCCTTTGTTAATAATTTTTTTTCTAGTTATAGATGGATCTCGAATCACTCTTCTCATGTCCTTGGTAGAATTGTTATCTTAAGGAAGGATCTTGATGGTGATATTACTAGCATTGCTGAGAATGACCAAGTTATCCATATGAAAGTCAGTTTTGATCTATCTTATTTTTTCTCTCTGATGTCTATGGTCATAATCTCGATAATGACAGAGTTAGATTATGGTCTTCTATTAATGACTTCAATTCTATTGTTGATACTTCTTGGCTCATTATGGGAGACTTTAATTGAGTTCGCAAAGTTGAAGAAAGAATCAGTAAATTTCTGCCTACGAGGAAATCCATGGATGATTTTAATGATTGTGCGTTGAATTCTAAACTTTTTGAGATGAGCCTCCAAGGCCCCTTATTTACTTGGGACAATAGGCAAGAAGGAGATAGATTTGTCTTGTCTAAAATTGACAGAGTTCTTCATAACGCTGATTTCATATATGAGAATCATGATTATCTTGGTGAAGTCATTCCTAATATCATCAGTGATCACCGGAGGCTTGTTGTCAGGATTGGAAATCCTAGAAAGGTTAAAGCTCCTTTTAGGTTCATTAACTCTTGGACTAGTCACAATGAGTTTCATACTATTGTCAAAGAGGTATGGTCTACTGATTTCCCTGGTTATGCTATGTTCAAATTATATAGGAAGCTTGGTTTACTTAAGAAAAGACTAATCTACTGGAATAAAAATGTGTTTGGTGATATCAATGATAATGCTAACATAGCCAAACACCTTGCCATCAAGGCTCAAGAAGAAGCTGATGGTAACCCTCTTAATGAGAATTTGAGAAAGATTGCTAAGAATCTCAGGGTTGAAGCCAATAAACAAGCTGCTATCCAAGAATCTTTCTATAGGCAAAAATCTAGAGTTCAGTGGCTCAAAGAGGACAACTCTAACACTTCTTATTTTTACTCCTCCATGAAGGTTAGAAGGAACTCCAATTCCATTAAGAAGCTGAGCATTGATGGTTCTATTTCTTATGACTATGATGATATCAAGGCTGCTATCACTGATTTCTACACTAAACTTTTTAATAATAACTCTCCTATGAATGTTTGGCAAGGAGAGTGGACTGGTAATACTATCTCTGTTCAACAAAGAAATCAGCTCATTTCTAGAGTGTCCAGAAGAGAAATTGAAGATGTTATCAAGGATATTAAAATAGATAAGGCCCCTGGCCCAGACGATTTCAATGGTTTATTCTATAAGGACGTTTGGGACATTATTGGTAATAATGTTTGCAAAGCTGTCTTTGAGTTCTTTGATAATTGTAAGATGCTTAAGGAAGCCAACATGACCTTCTTGAGTCTCATACCCAAAGGGGATGATTCCACTAATATCAAGAACTGGAGGCCCATTTCCTTGTGCAATGTTTTCTTTAAAATTATTTCTAAAATCCTTGCGAATAGACTCCAAAAGGTTCTTCTGTCTATCATTAATATCTCTCAATGCGCTTTTGTCAAAGGCAGAAGCATTAGAGATGCTACCTTGCTCACTAATGAAATTCTTAGTGATTTTAGAAAATCGAACTCTCCTGATAGAATGTGCATCCAAGCTGATATTTCTAAAGCTTATGATTATCTTAATTGGACTTTCCTTTTTTCTATTATGCATCGTATGGGTTTCCCTTCTATTTGGATTAACTGGGTTAGAGAGATTTTCTGTACTGCTTCTTATCATGTCCTCATCAATGGTGAACCATCCAACATTATTAAACCTATGAATGGGGTCAGGCAAGGGGACCCCATTGCCCCATACCTTTTTGTTATTGGTATGCAGGATATTTCTGAGCTCTTCAAAAAGGTTGTTCATGATGGTAGTATTAATCCCATTTCTACTTCCAAAGATTTGAGTATCTCTCATCTCGTCTTTGCTGATGATTTGATGATTTTTTCCAAAGCTAGTATTGATGATGCTAGAGCTATTAGAAACATTCTTGATTCTTTTGCAGGGCTTTCTGGTCTTCAGATCAATAATGTGAAGAGCTCTATTTTTTTAGTAAGAATGTGGATAGGAAGCCTATTATTGATATTATGGGTATTAAGGAAGGATGCTTTACCTCGAAATATCTTGGTCTTCCTCTGTTTTTTGGTAAACTATCTAAAAGATGGTGTGGTTCCTTGGTGGATAAGATCAAGACCAGGCTTGATTCTTGGAAGTCTAATCTTCTTTCTATGGATGCTAGGCTGGAACTCATCAAATTCACTCTTTCCAATATGCACTTGTACTGGATTTTCTCCTTCCCAATACCAAGTTCCATTCTGGATCATATTGACAAATTGTGCAGGGATTTTCTTTGGGGTGAAACTGATGCTAGAAGGAACCTTCATCTCATCAAATGGGCTAAGATTACTGAACCAAAGAAAGATGGTGGTCTTGGGATTAAGAAACTCAAGGATGTCTCCAAAGCTTGCCTTATCATCAATGCTTGGAATATTGCAAGCAAGAAAGATACTCTTTGGGTTAAATGGATAAATGAAAAGTATTTGAAAAAGGTCTCTTATTGGACTATTAATGAATCTTCCAACCATTCTTGGATGCTGAATAACCTCATTCGTGTTAGAGATTACATTCTGAAATATATCAACTTTGAAGTTGGTGATGGTGGCCTCATCTCCATCTGGCATGACCCTTGGTGCAAATCCAATTTTCTTAGTCACCATGTTCGCAGAGAGTGCATTGTCAGGTCTGGTATCCCCTTAAATGCCAATGTGAATTACATTATGAATGAGGGTAAATGGGTTATTCCTAAACCCTGTAATAGGGGCCAAGTTGACATTCTAAACGTGGTTAACTCTATTACCATTCATCATGGGCACAAAGATTCTATTTCCTTTGCTAGTTTAAAGAAGGTCAACCTTCATGTTGTTTGGGATGTTATCAGAGATAAGCTGGAAGGTGCTCCTAATTTTGATTGGATATGGAATATTAAGACTCACAAAAGAGCTACGCTTCACCTTTGGAAGTCTAGACATAACAAGTTGCCAACCTTAGATTACTCTAGAAGAAGGGGCCTTTGCCTTGCTTCTATTTGTTTCTTGTGCTCTAATGACTATGAGGATACCAATAAAATCCTCTTCTGCTGCAGCTTTACCAAGAAGATTTGGGACTTGTTCAACATTTCTATGCCTAGTTCCTGGAATGAAGCTGAAAGTATTTTGAATCCTAAGATGAGATGCCTGATGAGCCTTGTCTTTTATCACTGCTGGGTTGAAAGAAACATTCGTATGCATGAAGATAAAACCAGACCTCCTGATCTTGTTGCTAAAATTATTAACGACGACCTGATTAGCTTTTTCCCTACCAACAATTAAGCTGCTCATTCTCATTCTGCTGAAGTGCTTGGAGTTTACCGTTCTGTTGTATGCTATGAAGCTTTTTTCTAGTTTGTGGCTTTCTTGATGGATGCCGATATCTTCTAGGGTTGATTTTGTGGATTTCTTCTGACTTTCCCTCCTGAGGTGGTTGCTCCTGTGAAGTCTGAAGATTCTCCTTCTGACCAGTTCCTGCTGCTCCTGTGAAGACTGAAGATACTTCTTCTGACTAGTTCCTTCTGGTGTTTCTCATTGGCCATCTGGTTTTATCATGTTGATCTCTGCAAAGCCTCCCTGTTTACAACAAGCTTCAAATCTTCTTGATTTGAGGCTCCTTTTCCTGGTGCTTGCAAGCTGCATTGAAGCTTTCTTGCTGACTGTTTCTTCTCCTTTTCTCTCATAGCCATATTCTTGATGTAAAGATAATTATTTTTTTCTTTCCTTTTAGTTGGCCCTCAATCTGGGGACCAGCAAGTTTGTATCACTTTTCAAAATTACAAAAAAAGCAACATCAAGTTTTACCGACCAAAAAAAAAATCAAACGCTGACCAAAAATTATGAAAATGCATCCATATCTCGAAAATATGATATATAATCCATATGATGTCAAATATGGTGATGTTTCAACCCAAAATCATGTAATTTGTTTAATATGGCTAATTAGGACTAATAACCCTAATTAAAATGCAATAAATATGTTTATGATCAATAGATGAGGGAAATTATAGGACAAACTCATATCAACATCTGGAACCCCTCATAAAATTTAGAGATCATAATTATGCTTATAAAGCATGTTACATGTTAAATGATCCTAAAATAATGAGAAAACCCTAACTTGATTAATACATGTAACATAGGGTTAATATGGGCATATAATTAGATGCAACATAACATCCAGAAGATCTATACTAATCTGGAATATAAGATCAGTAACCTGATTCCAAGAAAATAAGACAAATCATGATGGGAATATCCTAATGACTAAGTAAAACCCTAAATAAACATAATAGGGTTAAGATGATGAGAACCTAATGGTGATATATGGGGTCTTGTCTTAATTAGGTTTAATAGGGATATAGATGACTTAGGAATATGTGGTTTAGAATATCTCTTTTTAAGGTACGCCATTACCTCTTACTTGGCTTATTATACAATATGCTTGTGTTATATGTGTAGTAAAATACTTGGCATATGATATTGGATGAAATGATTGTTCTTGCATGATATGTTTCTTGATTTTCCATACTTATGTCTATAAACACATGAAAAAAAATATGTTTCATTATCTGAAAGCACTAAACTCTTTGGTAGTATAGTGCTTAGAAGTGACTTAATTCTTTGGTAGTCTGTCACATTGTGCATATGATCTAACTCTTTGGCAGGAGATCATAAAGGCCTTAATCTTTAGCTCCTTGAGAGTCAAGAGGATGCATCAAATGTTTGGCGGTCAATGCATGGATATATAATGGAAAATGATCTTAAAATATGTGTTCTCTTTTGTTAATAAACATCATTGTTCAAGTATATGCTTTTTCTTATATTTTTTTATTACTCCCAAGTATTAGTTTTATCTTATTGCCAACATTAGTAATAAAAGGTATATGAAAAGACACTTAGGTGTACTCAATACAATATTATTGAATATTGAGTTGACGTCTACCACATGTAATCTTTTGTTTAGGTTGTGGATATATGCTTTTGAAGAACTTGGATAGTTGAGAGTTGTGTGACGAGCTGATGTACAGGTGGACTTGTTGTCTTAAGATCCTATAGTTTAGTGGCAGTACATGTATATGTGTAAGTTTGTTGTTCAATATGTAATATCAAATATTGTAACAATTCATTATGTAATTATATGTTTAATGGTGAACATGTGTTGTATGGTTTTATTATTGTTCATGTGCATGTGCTACTGTTTTTTCCTTCTGACTCCCTTGATTTACTTCTTCTTAGCCTAGTGTGGGGTGTTTCAATTGGGATTCTCATTGAGGTGAGGTTTCAATTTGGACGTCACACATCAGACTAAGTTTTAGAAAATCTGGGGACATCACATTTTGTCTTCACCAAGGTAAGGTGTCTAGTTTCTCCATTCTATGAGAGCATGGAACTTTTGCATGTGTGGGCCAGTAGTATCAGGGGACCTCAGCTGTCCATTATCCACTATGCACAGTCGGGGATATGACCCACCAGATCTATTTAGGCAAATATCTTAGCCAATTTTCAAATTTTGTTCCAATTGAAAACCAAATCATTATTTAATAATTCAACAATGTTCAACATTCAGTTTAATTGTGGCGACCTTCCAGATGAGGGAAAAGGCCATTCACAATTTTTAGGCGTTTTAACCACACTTAGGCGCTTTAACCGCATTTTGGGATGCATTGGCATATAAATACGACGCTACAATGATAAGTAGGTGGATTAACCCCCATGCTTAGGTGCTTTAACCCACTTTTAGGCACTTCAACCCATTTTGGGGTGCATTTTCTATTTATTAAGCGCATAATAATAAATGAAGCTAAAAAAGGCACTACACTAACAAGTGGGCGCATAAACCCCATTTTTGGATGCTTTAACTTTATTTTGGGTGCATTGACATATATAAACTAGGCACATAACAGTAAATTAGGATCAATTGCCTCTACAATGATAAATAGGCACATAACCCCATTTTTAGGCATTCAAATCCACTTTTATTTTCTTGAACCCCATTATGGGGTGCATTGGCCAATAAATAGGCACTACACTTACAAGTAGGCAAATTAACCCCATTCTTAGACACTTAAACACTTCAATCAATTTTTGAGCGCATTTCCTATTTATTAGGAACATAATAGTAAATTAGGTTTAAAAGGCATTAAAATAACAAGTGGGCACATCATCCACCATTTTTGGGTGCTTTAACTACATTTTTGTGTGCTTTGGCCTATAAATTAGGTGAATAACAGTAAAATAGGCTCAAACAACCGCTATATTGACAAATATGCGCACAAATCCCATTTTCGGTGCTCTAATTGCATTTTTTGGTGCATTGGCCTATGAATTAGGTGTATATTAGTAAATTAGGATCAAATTACCACTACACTGACAAATAGGGGCATAAACTGCAAATTTTAGGTGTTTTAACTCACATTTAGGTGCTTTAACCCCATTTTGGGGCACATTGGCCTATAAATTATACAATACACTGAAAAGTAGGAGGATTAAGCCCATTATTTAGATCTTTAAGCCACTTTTAGGAACTTCAACCCATTTTTGGGTGCATTTTCTGTTTATTAGGTGCATAGTAGTAAATTAGGCTCAAATGGGCACTATTTCGACTAATGGCCACATTAACCCCATTTGTAGGCACTTCAACTGCATTCTTGGGCGCATTGGCCTATAAATTAGGTGAATAATAGTAAATTAGGCTCAAATTGCAACTACAGTGACAAATAGGCACAAAAAAACATTTTTAGGAATTTTAACCCACACTTAGCCTCTTTACCCTCATTTTGGGGCGCATTGGCGTATAAATTAGGCTCTACACTAAGAAATAAGCAGATTAACCCCATTCTTAGGTGCTTTAACCCACTTTTAGACACTTTAACCCATTTTTGGGTGCATTTCCTATTTATTGGGCCCATAATAGTAAATTATGCTAAAAAAGGCACTACACTAATAAG
The DNA here is from genome assembly GCA_963693085.1 of Alisma plantago-aquatica. Lineage (NCBI taxonomy): Eukaryota > Viridiplantae > Streptophyta > Magnoliopsida > Alismatales > Alismataceae > Alisma > Alisma plantago-aquatica. The sequence continues at coordinate 472,540,687 of OY856410.1, forward strand.
TGGGCGCATTATCCCTATTTTTAGGTGCTTTAACTGATTTTTTGGGTGCACTGGCCTCTATATTAGGTGCATAATAGTAAATTGGCTCAAATTTCCATGACACTAACAAATAGGCACATAAACCCCATTTTTAGCCATTGACCCACTTTTAGGTGCTTTAAACCCCTTTGGGGTGCATAGGACTATAGCTTAGGCACTACACTAACAAGTAGGCTGATTAACCCCATTCTTAGGTGATTTATCCCACTTTCACCCACTAAACTGACAAGTAGGTAGATTAACCCCATTCTAAGGTGCTTTAACCCACTTTTAGGCACTTCAACCCATTTTGGGCACATTTTCTATTTATTAGGTGCATAATAGTAACTTTTGCTAAAAAAGACACTACGTTGACGAGTGGGCGCTTTAAATCAATTTAGGCGCTTTAACCACATTTTGGTGCATTGGCCTATAAATTAGGCACATAACAATCAATTAGGCTCACATTGCCACTACGCTGACAAATAGGCACATAACCCTAGTTTTTGGCATTTTGACCCACTTTTAGGCACTCTAACTCGATTTTGTGGCACATTGGTTTATAAATTAGGCACCACACTGACAAGTAAGTGGATTAACCCCATTTTTAGGTGATTTAACCCTCTTTTAGGAACATGTCACATTTCCTGCTTATTAGGCATATAATAGTAAACTTGGCTAAAATAGGCATTATACTGACAAGTGGGAGCATTAACCCCAGTTTAAGGTGGAGTAACCACATTTTTGGGCACACTGGCCTACAAATTAGGCGCATAATGGTAAGTATGCTCAAATTTCCACTAATGTATAGACAAATAAACCCCACTTTGGGCATTTAAACCCACACTTAGGCACTTTATCCCCATTTTAAGGCACATTGGCATATAAATTTGGCATTACACTAACAAATAGGTGGATTAACCCCATTCGTAGGAGCTTTAGCCCACTATTAAGAATTGCAACCCATTTTTGGTGTATTTCCTCTTTATTAGGTGCATAATAGTAAATTAGGCTCAGTTGACACTACACTCACAAGTGGACGCATTAACCCCCTTTTTAGGCCCTTTAACCATATTTTTGGGCGCATTGGTCTATAAATTAGGTTGGATAGCAGTAAATTAGGCTCAAATTGCCACTAAACTGACACATAGGGGCATCACACCCACTTTTAGGCATTTTAACCCACACTTAGGTGCCTTAACCCCATTTTGGGGTACATTGGCCTATAAATTATGCAATACACTGACAAATAGGCGGGTTGACCCCATTCTTAGGAGCTTTAACCCACTTTTAGTCTCTTCAACCCATTTTTGGGTGCATTAACTATTTGTTAGGTTCATAATAATAAATTAAGCACACATAGGCTCTACACTGAGAAGTGTGTGTATTATCCCCATTTTTAGACGCTTTAAATGCATTTTGGGGCACATTGGCCCTATATATTAGGTGCATAACAGTAAATTAGGCTCAAATTGCCACTACAGTGACAAATAGGTGCATATACCCCATTTTAAGCATTTTAACCACACTTAGGCGCTTAACCCCTTTTTGGGGTGCATTGGCCTATGAATTCTGCACTACACTGAAAAGTACAGGGACTAACCCAAATTTAGGTGCTTTAACCCACTTTTGGGCACTTCAACCTATTTTTCGGTGCATTTCCTATTAATTTGGCATATAATAGTAAATTAAGTTAAAAGGCACTATATTGACAAGTGGTTGTATTAACCCCATTTTTATATGCTTTAACTACATTATTGGCTGCATTGGCCTATAAATTAGGCACATAGTAGTAAATAAGGCTCAAATTTCCACTACAATGACAAATAGGAACATAAACCCCATTTTTGGGCATTCAAACCCACTTTTTGATGCTTGAACCCCATTTTGAGGTGCATTGGCCTATATATAGGCTCTACACTAAAAAGTAGGTGAACTAACCCCATTCTTAGGCTCTTTTTTTTTGGGGGGGGGGGGTAAGTCAGAGGGTTTTTTTATTCATCTCGCCCCTCTCGTGCAAGCAAATTTAAACCACTGTTACAATCTAGATCAGAACTGGGAAAAGGAAACTTGGTAGTACTACTACCATTACATGACTCTTTTTTGATAATATCAATTAAAGAGGTAGGTGGTACTCTATACTCGTAGAGGTCACCTTGTGTTTTTTGGTGGTATTTAGCCAGAGTATCTGCAACTTGATTTCCTTCCCTGGGGATATTTCTGCACTACCATTTATCTCTCCAATGTCTTCTAGTTCTTAAGATCCACTTGGCTAGTTTAGGGTTTTCCTCTATTGCCGCTTCTAACACCTGTCTGGCTCCTTGGGAATCTGTTTCTATTGTGAGATGCTCTATCACTACTACAGAAATGGCTTATAAAGTCACTTTTCCAGGTGTCGGTTGTATACATAAACGGACACCTAAACTCTACAGTGTCGGTTTATAACATAAACCGACATACAATCTGTGAAGGTCGACCAGACACGGGTACCACTTTTATTAAGTGTCGGTTAATTAATAAACAACCGACACCTAAAATCAACCGCCAAAACCAAAATTCCAGCAAAAAAATTACCTCCAAAATTTCACATATGGCGTCGGTTTATAAATGAATAACTGACGACCAAAGATTATTCGCGAGACAGGAATAGTTGTCGGTTGTCTTTTAGTTAAAAACCGACGACTATAATCAAGTATAGGCGTCGGTTGTTGGAAAGGAACCGACACTGTTGGTTTAGTTGTCGGTTATTTTGAATAACCGACGCTTATTGTCAACTTAATATCTCACCAGCGCGAGCGACTCTTCCCCCTTTCCCAGTTTCATTCCTGATTTCAGTTAGGTCCGGCAATTTCTTGCTCGCCCCCACCGATCGTTGCTCCTCCGCCGCCACTGCCGTGCTCGTGCTCCTACCCTCGCCGTTGCTCCGTGCTCACCGGCGGCCGTGCTCCTGCTCCTGCCCTCTGTGCTCACTGGAGGCCGTCCATGCTCCTTCTCCGTGCCCTCGCCGCTGCTCCGTGCCCTCACCGCTACTGTTCCGTGTCCTCACCGACGCTTCTCCTCTCTTTGTCGCCGCCTCCGCCGGTGGTTGCTGTGCTCCAGCCGCTGCTCTCGTCTTCCCTCAAGGTATGTCCGCCGGCCCTGCCTTCTTCCTTCTTCCTCTGTTCCGGCGGCTGCTTGGGCGGTGCCAAGGCACGCCCAAGCAGCTGCTGGGCGTTTTTTTATTTTTTTTTTTAAGTTATTTACTTATTTGTGTTTAGGGTTTAGGTACTGATTTTGTGCTTCTAATGAGTTGAATCCTCTATTGTCTATACAATACATGTAATTTTGATCAAGTGATGATATGTAAATGTGGAAATAAGTTAGTAAGGTATCAATGATAAGTCTGCTATAATGTGATGCAAAATAGTTATTGTATCATGCATATCTTAATACTTTTTTGTTTTATAGTTGTATAGGGTGTTTTATGTGTGACAAGTCTATTGTTTTATAGTTGTGCATACCTGCGAGTTATCAGGAACACCTAAATGAATGTCTAACACCTAAATGAATATCTAGTTGTGTATTTTCCTAGTATCGTGAAAGATTCTCAATCATGTGTATCACATGGGATTCTTATCTCAACACAATGGACTGCAATATATGCATCTAATGCCTTAAATAGAAGACTCGAATGTTATAAAATCCCATCAAAGTAGGTAGAAACAACTTATATATATTCAGATCTTAATAATTCCATGAAGTGCACATTATCTTACTCAGGAAAAGTATGTGTATAATGTAGGATTAGTTCCATATAATGGTTCTATTTTAGTAAGCACCTAGAAACCCGTCCAAGATTTACTCATTAGGAGCATTTCCTCGTTTGTTCTCTAAGTACATTTGTAGACTTATTTTCAAGCTATCATGTCTACCACAATAAAGTTTGTTATGACAAGCAATAAAAGGTTAACTGATGTTATACAACTTTTTCTGAAAATATATAACATCGTTATATGTACTTACACTTTGTTAATACTAATATTGTGCAGTCTCTATCCACCCATAACAGTCACTATGAACTGGGCCTCTATGTCAATGTTAACGTTCCCTATTGAAGAACAATTGGACATCATCCTAGATGATCGTTCCTCAAACCAATTGGTCATACCCAAACATTGGCGTTTTCTAAAAGGAAGACACTACATGCCTGGTAAAGTGACCCTAACTTTTGGTAATTATTCACATGTTATCGAGGTTGAGTATGATTTGGCGGGAAATCTTGTATCAAAATCTAGTTGGCGTGATTGGATTGGAGAGCTGCATGTGGTCCGTTGGAACAAGCTTTTTCTCCGTCTAGTTGGCGATAATTCCATCAAAGTTTGGATAACCAACATCAACTGCGAGACCCCCGATCATCTTCTGCGGTATGAGCGCACGACGTCGCATATCAGCTCGGACAAATCTGAATCTGAGGCCCCTGTCAGTTCAGATTCGTCTAAATACAGTAAGGAGCTTTGTGACACAGCTTCATCATTAAAAAGAAGTTACTGATGCATGCGGGACCATGTTGGTGTAGTATTTAGTTGTCTATCTATCTAGACTTGTCTGTAGTAATAGTTTTTTTAATTATGCGCATGTTTAGGGGTACACCAACCCCTTTGTTTAGTTATTGTTATAACTGAAGTGTGTGTTCCCATGAATGGAACTAAAAGTTGCTACATGAATGCTTATAACTGAAGTGTGTGTTCCCATGAATGTTCCCATTTGCATGATTACACTACTATTTTCTCATATTGTTTAGTCTATTTTAATATGACATACTTGCTTATATCTTGCTTAATGATGAACTGTAATGCACACATGTGACATGTTTGGAATGTAAATGATGAACTTTTCCCTAAATTGCCAATCATGCTTTTAAAGACATCAATAATCACCCTAAATTGAAGAACTAGGATTTTAGGTATAAGAATGACAATACATTATTTGTTGGCCTAGAAACCCGTCCAAGATTTACTCATTAGGAGTAAATCTTGGATAGTCCCCGGTTTGGGACTGTTCTTGAACACCTAATCTCGCTTAGGATGTAAGTGTATAATGTGTATTGGGTTTTCAAGAAAATTTTGGCAGCATTTCCCCGTTTGTTCTCTAAGTACATATGTACTTGGAAAATAGCGGGGAAATGCTGCCGAAATTTTCTTGAAAACCCAATACACATTATACACTTACTAGTGAGATTAGGTGTTCAAGAATGGATAGGTGGTACACATTTATTATATATAATAATGACATCACATGTATTTGTTAACCCTAGACCCTAATCTTGTCCTAATATATACTTGTTTTCTCTTTGATCATAGAATGGATAGATCATGGATGTCCATTCGCAATCGCTTCACCCCAGAGTTTATTTCTGGTCTTCACCAATTCATTAAATTTGCCGAGGAACATAGGAAACAACCTGGAGATAGGTTCTACTATCCATGTAGACATTGCGGTAACAACTTGAAAGTCAACACTGGTGACGAAATCATGACTCATGTCATTTGCAACGGGATTATACAAGGCTATACAGAATGGCACTGGCATGGAGAGATTTCAAACCCGAAACCAGTGGATGTCGATAGAAGTGCTTGTATGGAAGAAGAAATTGCCTACGATGACGTAGATGTGAATGAACCAGTTCCAGTAGACATCGTTGATGCGATGCTGGATAGTTGTAGGGTAGAGCACACCGATCCACCTCCCATTTTTAGAAACATTGTGCATGATGCTGAGATGCCGTTATACACAGGTTGTACTAAGTTTACGAAGCTTAACGCTGTGTTGAGATTGTATAAGTTGAAAGCTAACAATAGATGGAGCGACAAAAGCTTCACGTCATTGCTGTCTTTGTTGAAAGAAATGCTTCCTGAAGGAAACGAGCTGCCAATCTCAACATACCAGGTAAAGAAATTGTTGTGCCCAATGGGAATGGATGCCAAGAAGATACACGCATGCCCTAATGATTGTGTATTATTTCAAAAGGACTATGCAGATTTAAAAGATTGTCCAAAATGTGGTGCGTCACAGTATAAATTGACGACTTCGGGGGAGTCCAAAACTGGTTCTCCTGCCATGGTGATGTGGTATCTACCTATAATATCACAGTTTCAACGCTTGTTTTCCAATCCGATAGATGCGAAGAATTTGAGGTGGCATGCAGATGTTAAGAAAATTAATGATGGGATCCTACGACATGCGTCTGATTCCCCACAGTGGAAGAAGATTGATGTATTGTACCCTGAATTTGGTGAAGAAGTCAGGAATCTAAGACTTGGGCTTTGTACAGACGGGATGAATCTGTACGGGACATTGAGCAGCCAACATAGCACTTGGCCAGTCATGCTTGTTATATACAATCTTCCTCCCTGGCTGTGTATGAAAAATAAGTACGTAATGCTGTCGTTGTTGATATCTGTGGGCTCCGATCTCCAAACCACGAATTAATCCCGATTTAATCATGTGCGGAAGCAATCGGTAAACAACGGAAGACAAAAATCACGGGAAATTAAAACTTTTCGAGACAAGAGCCTGAAACCACAAACCTTTTCCATAGAAAAAGGATTTAACTGTTTACATCACTGACAATTACTTCTTGAGTAATTATATACAACATGATACCAAAATTCTCAAGAATTCATACTCCAAAACATTTCAGGACCTGAGAGTACAGAGGACACATAGGACTTGACTCTAACTACACCATGAAGCAGGTTAGATCTCCACCTGAGATATTTACTGCTCCTGATGCTGCTGTTGCTGGGATTGGTCACCTGTGTTCTTGTTCCTCCGTCTTCGACGACCACCTAAAAAGTAGAAGTCTACGGGGTGAGACAATTATACATAATTGCCCCAGTGAGAGTTATAACTCTCCACTAGGCTTTATAAGCAAAGCAAGGAATAACTAAAGTAATAAGAGCCTTCAAGATATTCACTAGCAGTTCTGATAATGAGCAAGAGTTCAATCAATATTAAAATATGAGAACATCTATGCTATTCAAGATAACATCAATCAAATAACTCGTAGATAACTCTAACAGATATACTACGCTGTTGATTATGTTTTTCAAACATTATTGTTATGCCCTGTGGAGATGAGGCTTACCACTCATACTCCAACTGATCGCTAAGAAGTCACATCAGTATCATACATAGGTCATTAAAAGAGCCGGATTCTTATGACCTCATCTTCCTCAGTCAGTTAGAGGATCGAATGTTAGATATCTGGCGGGATATCTTTTGTTATAGCTCTCCAGGGTAAACTGGACCTTCGCTATTTTAGAGTTACAGTGGCGTTCTGTACTCTCTTCGTCATCGGAAGATTTCTTGTTTATCTTTTATCGATGCGGTGTTTGTGTCTTTAAGGGAGTGTAGATATACATCTCACCTTTAGGACTTTATGGTGGGGTCTGATGGACTACTAGAATCTACATCATCCTCTCACCTTTTCTTTTATAGTGAAGGTATGACAGACTACAAGAATCTACATCAAATACCTACACTAGGATGTAAGGTTCTACACATCCATGTACCCCACATACTCAAAAGTATGTGATCCAGGAGTTCCCTGAGGAAAACCTGTTTCACCATCATTTAGACTCTGACAATGATGGATCTATGATCAGGGCTCTACATTTCACTTGATTAGTTAGGTACATTCAGTATTCTTATCATCATACAACAACACAGCTATATATGAGAATACTAAAATGTAGCAGGCCTAACTCATTTCAATTACCAGTTCTCAATTATCTCATCACAAGTCATCTGTCAAGCATGACCTTGATGGTGTTTATGGCTCTTACAACCCATAAATCACAAAAGATGTCACTTAGAAGTGCATCAAGATGATTCACTATTCATAAAGCTTAAGACATGCTTTCAATGAATATAACATGGTATTTCATACCTGGGTATGACCATTATCTCATAATAACCTGCACGGTTAGTTCAACAGATAATCATAAACAATTCAATAATTAGGGATGCATTCCCAATTAGGGTTTCACTTGGAATCACCCTCAACTAGGGTTTCACATGGAATCACCCTCAACTAGGGTTTCACATGGAATCACCCTCAACTAGGGTTTCACATGGAATCACCCTCAACTAGGGTTTAATTCAATAACCCTGTCAATTAGGGTTTACTGTTCATCTTTCATGTTATCACCCTAAAATTAGGGTTTACTATTCACTCCATGGTGAATTGTACTCATTACATCATTATGTAAGAGAAACATCATCATTAAGGCTCTTAATTAGAATTAAGATCCATTAGATATTATAAATAGGGTTTCCATGACCTCACATAGGTGGGTCATTCCCTAATCATGCACATTCATGTGTAAATGAAGTATCTCACTAGAGTTTCCTCCTAAAAAGGGTACTTTCTCTCTCTAAGATACTTTCTCTCTCTAGAAATACTTTCTCTCTCCTCTCACTGGTAGATGGTGACAATACCACTCTAGATCAGGTTGAGATAAGTCTCCATTGACTAACATGATCCAAAACATCAACATCATGTGATTAGGGTTTGATTAGAACAAGGTTTTACCCCTTTAGACCCCTCAAGGGTATTTTGGTAATTTGCCACATGATCACCATCATGGGTTAACTCACTCATCACATAGTCCCTTAATGACCTGGGTTACCATTAGGGTTTAGTTTGGATCATCATTGAACTAATTACACCATCAAATGGTTAAGTACAAACCATCACCAATCTCCAAACGGTTTCAACCTTCAAACGGTTTCAACCACCCAAACGGTCTTGAGACCGTTTGGCCCCAAACGGTCTTGAGACCGTTTGGAGGTGAAGACCGTTTGGAAGGGTTGACTTCCAAACCGTTTGGAGCTTCAATCGGTTTGAGACCGTTTGATCAAACTTACTTGAGATCGATTGGACCAAACGATCCTGAGGTCGTTTGAGCCCAAACGGTCTTGAGACCGTTTGGTCCAAAAAGGGCTCAAACCGTTTGGACCTCCAAAGTGGTTCAAAGGTTACCAATGTTCATGGATATGTGTGTTGAAGTCCTCAAATGGTCAAAGCTATGCTAACCACTTATAATTTGAGTCAGTTAGGGTTAGCCTTAACCACTTAGACATCCAATTGACCTTCAATTGCAAGCCAATTAGGGTTCAATCCTCCTCAATTAGGGTTTTAATTCGATTGGTCATCAATGTTCAACAATGTGAATCAATTCAAGGTTGAACCTATCAATTGACCTCCAATTGGGCTCAAACTTGGACCAAACGGTCTTGAGGTCGTTTGGACATCATCCAAACGGTCTTGAGACCGTTTGCCCAAAGTTTGACCAAAATCCAAGTCGTTTTGACTAAGGTTGAAGTCCAATTAGGTCAAAATCAGCAATTTTCATCAATTCATCAATTTCCTACAATTGGACCCTCAAACCATTAGATTAACTTAACCCTAGACCTTCAAACGGTCTTGGGTTGTGCCCAAACGGTCTTAGGACCGTTTGGAGAAATCCCCAAACGGTCTTGAGACCGTATGGGTCCTTCAACCCAAAACTCAACAAGATCTATATGTCAAATCAGCACTCTTTCACCCGATTAGGGTTTCATGTTGAAGTGCCTTCAACTTTCAATTGGTTAAGAATTAGACTTTGATTCTTTGCAGAGATGAAATTCAATATGTTAGGAACAGACCCTCAAACGGTCGTCCTTTGGTCAACCCTTTCAAACGGTCTTGAGACCGTTTCAATCCAAACGGTCTTGCAAGACCGTTTGAGAGCAAACGGTTTGAAACCGTTTGAACCCAAACGGTTTGCAACCGTTTGGACCAAAAGGTCCAAGGTCGTTTGAAAAAGTAACATAGGGAGTCACGCCCCTCATCTTCAACCTCTAGCAAGGTCGGTTTCTCCACTGATTTTCTTGCAAACGTGCAAGGAAGAAGGGAGGTAGAAGGAGAATTTACCAAGTAAATTGCAAGAATTGAACATACATATAAAGCATAAGTTTAGAGTTATAAAACCCGCCTCAAAGTTGATCCTAAAGCTCCAAGCCTTCAAGCTCCAAGCTTTAATGGCGTCCTTGAGCTTCCACAACTTGGTCAGGGGTGAATTCTCCAAGGAAACGTTGCTTTGGTCGGCTAGAACAAGAAGACTAAGTAAGCTAACCACAAAACCAACCTTAGAAAGTGAATTCCTCCATGAATTCGAGCTAGAAGGTGGGGTTCTCTTACCTAGGACAGGTTGGTCGTCCCCCCCCAAGCTCCAGAGCTATCCTTGGCCGTTTGAGCAAGAAAAGAAGAGAAGTGAAGGAAAGAAAGTTCGTTCACTTAATTGCAAGGGAAAAGGGCTTATATACTTTAGCCTCTTTTACACCCTAAGGACCTCACAAGATTGGAAATCACATCTAGGCCCCTCCTTGCTCAAGGGCACGACCAAACCTATATATCCTTATGCAAATATCATGAAATCTCAAGATCTAAGGGTAAAGGAATCCAACCTTCAACTAGGGTACATACATGAAAGGGTTTCATACCCATTCTAGGTGATTTCTATCACAAAGGTCATTTTTCTCATCTGATTATTAAATGATGTATCCCTTTCATCATTTCTACTCTAAATGATGATAAGAGTCATAAAAGATATTCTAGATATTAAGAATTACAACTTGGACCCCTCAATTTGGGTAAATTGCACTTTACCCCAAATTAGGGTTTCTAAGCATGGGAATTGCTTCCACAGCTGCACCTTGGTGCTCAAGCTTGGGAAATCCCTCCAACTTTACCATAACCATTCTCATGATGTCTCAACATCAAAGGAACATCTTATCTTGTGAATTTTGCAAGTTCAACCCTTAAACTGGGTAATTTGCACATAGGTCCCTGCATACAACACAATGCTACAACTTTATACAAAAAGGAGCGAAATTGAAAGTAAATGTTCCTGAGGAACTTAGTTACATGCCAGGGAGTGTTCACAAGTATATTAATTACATATTTAGGCAAAACTTCCAGGGTTAGGTCATAACCCAGGTCAGGGGTTTTACAATATCGGGCCCTAAACAACTTGGAAATGACATCGATGTTTATCTTGAACCTCTGATTGATGACTTAAAGAAACTTTGAGGTGAAGGTGTGATGACCTATGATGCTTCACGAAGAGAGACATTTCGTTTGCATGCTATGTTGTTTTGCACTATTAATGACTTTCCAGCATATGGGAATTTGTCTGGATATAGTGTCAAAGGAACTAAAGCGTGTCCTATATGTGAAGAGAACACTGATTCAACAAGACTAAAACATGGCGGTAAGAATGTATATCTCGGTCATCGAAGGTTTCTTCCAAAATTCCATCCATATCGTAGGAAGCGCAAAGCATTCAATAGATTGAATGAGGAACGCAGTGCACCTAAACCTATACCAGGGGAGGTTGTTTATGAAAGAATAAAAGACTTTGTCAATGAATTTGGTAAGAGATCACAAGGTACTACACGGAGTGAAAATTCTTCATTCAAGAAGAAGTCAATATTTTGGGATCTTCCTTATTGGAGTTCTTTGACAGTCAGACATTGTATCGATGTAATGCACGTTGAGAAAAATGTCTGCGATAGCATCATTGGTACTCTGTTAAATATACCAGGTAAGACTAAAGATGGGATAAAATCCAGACTGGACCTACGTGAAATGGGAATAAGGTCAGAATTAACAGAAATATGTGAAATGGGTAGTAAAAGAACATACTTACCTCCCGCATGTTACACGTTGTCTAGAAAAGAGAAGAAAGCTTTTTGTGAATGCTTGATAAATGTTAAGGTGCCAAATGGTTACTCATCCAACATCCGTAGATTGGTATCAATGAAAGATCTGAAGTTGATAGGACTTAAATCTCATGATTGTCACACTCTAATGCAACAAATATTGCCCGTGGCAATTCGATCTATATTGCCGAAGCATGTAAGGTTTGCAATCACCAGACTTTGTTTCTTTTTCAACAGTCTCTGCAGCAAAGTTATTGACCCTGAGACTCTCGATAATTTGCAAAGAGAAGTGGTTGTTACCCTATGTCAGCTTGAGATGTAATTCCCTCCTTCGTTCTTTGATATCATGGTACATCTTGTTGTCCACTTGACTAGGGAAGTGAAAATCTTGGGCCCGGTTTTCTTGCATTGGATGTATCCCTTTGAACGATACATGAGCATTTTTAAAGGTGATGTTTGAAACCGTTATCATCCTGAAGGGAGTATTATTGAAGGTTATGTGGTGAGAGAGGTTATGGATTTCTGCAATGACTTTCTCAGTGGTAATGACACTCCTGATAATGACAAGAATATTGACGAGCTATTTGGCAAAGGAATTTTGGGATCACGTGTGAAAGTAATCAGCCGTGAGCAGTTGGAACAAGGTCATTTATATATTTTACACAACATGGACGAAGTGAACGTTTATATCGAGGAACATACCAATTTCATCAAAAGACAATATCCTCAAGCCAATACAATGTGGCTTGCTAGAGAGCATAACAAGACTTTTATTAAGTGGTTTGAAGATAAAGTCTTACATCAACTATCTCAAACACCAGATGATATTACTAAAACTATCAAATGCCTCGCCTTTAAACCAAAGTTGACTGTTATGTCTTATGAAGGGTATGACATTAATGGATTCACATATTACACAAAGCGCCAAGATGATAAGAGTGTCGTCAAAAACAGTGGGGTCACCCTTCAAGCATCGACTATGTTTTTTGCAAGTGCAAAGGATAAGAGTCCATGTGAAGCTAAAATGTCATATTACGGTGTCATTGAAGAGATATGGGAATTTGACTACATAGATTTCAGAATTCCGCTCTTCAAATGTAATTGGGTTGATAACACCAAAGGAGTTATAGTGGATGAATTGGGTTTCACTTTAGTGAACTTTGAAAAGATTGGCGAGAAGGCTGGACCATTCATATTGGCATCACAGGAGAAACAAGTATTTTATATCGATGATCCTACAAATGATAAATGGTCAGTTGTTCTTCATAGTAAAAGACAGTTCATTGAAGATCCTATAGATGAAGAAGAGTACTATGATAAATATGATGACTCTAGTCCATTCTCAGTTGGGTTGCCAACTCCAGAAAATATTGAAGCTAATGATGACTTATATGTGCGCGGAGATCACAATGAAGGATTGTTAATTGATAAAAGATCACAATTTTAGAGGCATGCATGTTTATATTTTTTTATTGAAGCTAAATGTTTACTTTTTTAATATCAATATCATTTTCTTATTTGATGTTTCATTATCTTCTAGTTAATACAAATGCTAAACATTGTGGGAGGGTGCTAAAGAACTATAGGACCAATCTCACCTGAGATTACATACGCGATGCTGAGAGTAGGTTCTTGATCTATTCCAATTCTAGACATTGATCAGTATTTCACTAACTCTACACTAATAATTTTTGTTTGTATTCTCTTTGAAAAATATATATAGGAAGAAGGCTATGCAGGACAGACATGACATAGCTATGAAGGATATGCAGGAAGAAGCCCCAATGAAGAGAAGCAGGATACAGATACAATACATAAAGTGCAGCACACACAAGTGGTTTAGATTCATATTCATATAACAACATGACAGACTAACACATATATAGTGCATAACAACAGCAGCTCCAAATTTACATACAACACTAACTTAGTACATATATAGTGGGACTTATAAGGTGACGATACCACCTACATAAATTCGACGCTGCTCTTGTTATGTACTATATATGTGTTAGTCTGTCATGTTGTATGGACATCGATTGTATTGCTCAGGTATTATATAGTCTCATTAGATAATATGAAATATATCAATCTTATTTATAGCTCATTAATTATATATATACATCATTCTCTTTACAGGTGTTTAAAGCTGACCCCACTACAGGAACGGACTTACCAGATGTACATGCTCCCTATGCGATGGGAGAATTAAATGAAGTAAGAGAAGAATGGGCAACAACCATACAAATAGTGGGGATTTTGTAAATGAATTTTTGAATTATAATATGTGTGAATGATTCTACATGTCTAGATGTTTCTACATGTGTCTGAGTGAAAATGAATGAAAGTGTTGGTTACTATATGAATGTTTCTACATGTGTGAATGTGAATGAATGGAACTATAGATTGCTAGCTACATGAATGTTTCAAAATGTGTGAAAATAAAATGGAACTGCAGGTTGTATTGCTAAATGCATGTGTGAATATTTTTGTTGTTAAATTTGCAGGTTTGTGGTCTGTTGTTGGCTGATATCAAAGGATTTCGTAAAACCTGCAGTTCAGTTAACTGAACTGCAAGTTTCTCATCCTGCGACCAGCCACAGCAGGTCTGCAGGTTTGTAAAAAAAAAACCCAATAGGCGTCGGTTATTTAGATATAACCGGCGTCTATTTCCTGTGGCGCGAACATATATGGTATCGGTTTCTTAATACAAACCGACACTGATAGTGCCCAAGCTGGCGCCAATAACAGGCGTCGGTAATTGTAAACAACCGACACATAACTTTACAGTGTCGGTTATTTAAATGTAACCGACACATATTCTTTTGGCGCAAAGACATATTTCGTCGGTTGTTGGCTTATAACCGACACTGATAGCGCCCAAGATGGCACCCTTTCTGTGGCGCGAAGGGTTTGGGCGTCGGTTTCTTATCTAATAACCGACGCCTATAGTCCCCTGATGGCACGTTTTCGGTCGCGCGCGAAGAGTTTGGGTGTCAGTTATGGAACCGACGCGTAATGGGTGACCTTTTAGTGTCGCCCACATAGGCGTCGCTCAGAAACCGACACTGAAGGCCATAAATAACCGACACTAAAGGTAGGTTCTGTAGTAGTGTATATTCATGTTATTTCTGATCTCACTAGCAAATTCAATGGCTCTCATTTCTGCTTCCAGAGCATTGTTTGCCTTGATCTTCTTACCCCATCCACCTCTCCACCTTCCTTCACTATCTCTTCCAAAGACTACTATAGTTGAGCTAGATTCTTTTTTTATGAAGGTCGCATCAGTATTGAGCTTGATTCGTCCTTGTTCAGGTTTCTCCCATTTCTATTTTATCTCTGACTCTACGTTGCCTTCCTAGTTCTCCTTTACCCACGCTAATTCACATATAGTCGATTCCTTCTTTATAAGGCAAGCGATTAGCCTGCTTGAATGTTTTTGCTTCTCGAAAACTTCTAGGTTCCTACTCTTCCATATTTTCCAGCAACCAATCATGAAAATTGGGTTCCCCGGATTTGTCTTCCCCATATTTGTTTCCAACCAGTGCCATACATCAGTATCAGTGAAAAAGGTACTCCATCGATTTCTGTCAATCAGAATTTTCCAGACCTCTGAAGCTCTCTTGCAGTCCCTTAAGGCGTGAAGAACAATTTCCTCTTCCTGTCTGCATATAGTGCAGGTTGTATTACTGGTGAGTTATCATGGAAACCTTAATTATGATGTTTAGTGAATCTTAATCTTATATAAGAGCTTTAATGATGATGTTCCTCATACATGATGATGTTATGAGTTCAATTCACCATAATGTGAATAGTAAACCCTAATTCTAGGGTGATGACATGAAATGTGAATAGTAAACCCTAATTGATGAAAATTGGGGAACTCGATTCTTCTAAGAGTTTGAGAGTATAACCTCTAGAATGAATTGCTTACTGTTATCAGTTGAATTAACCGTGCAGGTTCTTATATGAGGATGATCATATCTAGGTATGGATGATGATGTAACATTCATTGAAAGCATGTTGTTAGCTTTATGAATAGTAAAATATCCTGATGCCTTGTTAGTGGCATCTAATGAGATTTATGGGCTGTAAGAGCCATAATTACCATCAAGGTCATGCTTTAGAGATGACTTGTGATGAGAATATTGAGATATGATGATTGATATGAGTTAGACTTGTTACATTTAGTATTCTGTATTCATAGCTGCCATGCTAGTGATTAAATGTTTGAGAACATGTATGATGTTAAAAGAATACTGAATGTACCTAACTAATCAAGTGTAATCATACTATGTAGAGCCCTGATCATAGATCCATCATTGTCAGAGCTCAAATGATGGTGAAACAGGTTTTCCTAAGGGAACTCCTGGATCACATACTTTTGAGTATGTGGGGTATATGGATGTGTAGAACCTTACATCCTAGTGTAGGTATTGATGTAGATGTGCATAGGTGGATCATACCCTAATCATGCACATTCATGTGTATTGAAGGTACTTTACTTGAGTTTCCACCATAAAAGGGTACTTTCTCTCTCCTATGATACTTTCTCTCTCCTCTTACTATTAGATGGTGATTTCACCACTCTAGATCAGGTTGGGTTAAGCCCTCATTGACTAACATAAGCTAAAACATCATTAACATGTGATTAGGGTTTGATTAGAACAAGGTATACTTCATTTGAGCCTTTCAAGGGTATTTTGGTAAATTACCCATTGATCACCATCATGGGTCAATTCATTAGTCACTTAGTCCCTTAATGTCCTAGATATCATTAGGGTTTAGATTAGATCACCATTGAACTAATTACAACTTCAAATGATTAGGTATAAATAACCTTGAAAACCTCCAAACGGTTTCAACCTTCAACCACCAAACGGTTTGAAACCATTTGGGTGCGTTGACTGTTTGCTAGGTTTGACTCCAAGACCGCATGACCTCAAGGTCATTTGCCCAAACCATTTGGGTGCGTTCACCGTTTGGAAAGGTTGACTTTCCAAACTGTTTGAGCTTATGCGGTTTGAAACCGTTTGATCAACTTGCCTTGAGATCGATTGGTCCAAACGACCTTGAGATTGTTTGAGCCCAAACGGTCTTGAGACCGTTTGGATCCAAATGGTATTGAGACCGTTTGGTCCAAATGGGCTCAAACCGTTTGGACCTCCAACATGGTTCAAAACTTACAATTGATAATGATTACGTATGTTGAAGCCCTCAATTAGCCAAAGACATGTTAATCACTTATAAATTGAGTCAATTAGGATGAGCCTCAATCTATTGGACACCAAATTAACCCTCAATTGAAAGCCAATTAGGGTTAAATCCATCTAAATTAGGGTTTCAAATCGGATGGTCATCAATATTCAACAATGTGAATCAATTCAAGGTTGAACCTATCAATTGACCTCCAATTGGGCCCAAACTTGGCCCAAACTATCTTGAGATCGTTTGGACATCATCCAAACGGTCCTGAGACTGTTTGCCCAAAGTTTGACCAAAAACCAAGTCGGTTGGACTAGGATTGAACTCCAATTAGGTCTAAAATCAACATTTTTATCAATTCATCAACTTATTGCAATTGGATCTTCAAACCATTAGATTATCTCAACCCTAGACCTCCAAACGGTCTTGGGTTGTGCGCAAACATTCTTGAGACCGTTTGGAGGAACCCCCAAATGGTCTTGAGACCGTTTGGGTCCTTCAACCCAAAACTCAACAAGATCTATATATGAAAACAACAATTTCAACCCGATTAGGGTTAGGATGTTGAAGTGCCTTCAACTCTCAATTGGTTAAGAATTAATCTTTGATTCTTTGCAGGAATGAAATTCAATATATTACCAACAGACCCTCAAACGGTCGTCCCTTGGTCAACCCTATCAAATGGTCTTGAGACCGTTTGAATCCAAACGGTCTTGCAAGGTCGTTTGAGAGCAAACAATTTGAAACTGTTTGACCTTAAACGGTTTGCAACCGTTTGGACCAAAAGGGTCCAAGGTCGTTTGATAAAGTAACCTAGGAATCCACGCCCATCATCTTCAACCTCTATCAAGGTCGGTTATTCCACCGTTTTACTTGCAAAAGTGCAAGGAAGAAGGGAGGTAGAAGAAGAACTAAATTGCTAGAATTGTAAGAACAAGATATGCATATAAAGCAAAGAGTTTAGAATTATAAAACCCGCCTTAGAACGTTGTTCCTAGAGCTCCAAGCTTCCAAGCTTCAAGACTCTAATGGTGTCTTGAGCTCCACAACTCGGCCAGGGGTGATTCCTCCAAGGAAAGGTAGGATTGGTTGGCTAGAACAAGAAGACTAAGAGAATTATCGACAAAACCAATCTTAAAAGATGAATTCCTCCATGAATTCAAGCTAGAAGATGGTTCCTACTAACCTTTGGAACTACTTGGTCGTTTCCCTGAGCTCCAGAGATTTGCCTTAGCCATTTGAGAAAGAAGACAAGAAGTGAAGGAAAAGAAAGATCCGTTCACTTGTTGCAAGAGAAAAGACTTATATACCTTTAGGCCATTTTACACCATAAGGACCTCTAAAGCATGGAATTTTCATATAAGTCCCTCCTTGCTCAAGGGCACGTCCAAACTCATCTAAAATTATGCAAAGCTCATGAAATCTCAAGATCTAAGGGTGAAGAAAGCCAACTTCCAACTAAGGTTCATACATGAAAGGTCTTTATCCTCATATTAGGTGATTTTTTACCACAAGGATCATTCTTGAATCGAATTACTTCACTGATGTGTCTCTTTCACCATTTCTACTCTAAATGATGTCAAGAGTCATAAAAGATGTTCTAGAAGGTGAATTTTACAAATTGCACCCCTCAATTCGGGTAAATTGCACTTTACTCCAAATTAGGGTTTTTAAGCACAAGGATCATTCCACAAGCTGCATCTTGATGCCCTAGCTTGGAAAATTCTTACCCATCATATTCACTCATATGATGCCTCATTATCAAAAGAAAATCTCAACCTATGAACATTGCAAGTTAACCCCTTTAACTGGGTAATTTGCACATAGGTCCCTGCATTACAAAACAATGCTACAACTTTGTTTAAAAGGAACCAAAATTGAAGTATATGTTCCTGAGGAACTTAATTAGACGCCAGGGAGTCATCATAGGTGTTTAATTACATAATTAGGCAAAACTTCTAGGGTTAGGTTATAACCCAGGTCAGGGATGTTACAAATTATCCACCCCTTACAAGGATTTCGTCCCCGAAATCGATAAAACGTATTAAAGGAAAAGAGTAGGGTATTTCCTTCTCATCTCATCCTCTAGTTCCCAAGTGGATTCTTCAACACCACGGTGGTTCCAGAGGACTTTCACCAGGCTTATATCTTTCTTCTTTAACTTTTTAGTTCTGTTATCAAGGATTGACACTGGTCCCTCCTCATATGTTATATCTTCATTCAATTCTACTTCCATAGGTTGTAGAACTGACTCGGTGTCTGGGTGACATTTCCTCAGCATGGAAATGTGAAAAACAAGATGTAACTTCTGCAACTCCTGAGGTAACTCTAGTCTATAGGCTACCTTTCCAACTCACTCAACGATTGGATAAGGTCCCATAAATCTAGGAGCTAACTTCCCTTTTCTTCCAAAACGAAGGACTCCTTTCCAAGGTGAGACCTTGAGATACACTCTGTCTCCAACCTGGAACTCTAGGGGTCTACAACGTTTATCAGCATACAACTTCTGCCTATCCTGTGTAGTCTTAAGCTGTTGCTGTATAACTTTAATCTTCTCTGTAGTTTGGTGCACAAGATCAGGACCTAACAACTGGTGCTCACCAGTCTCATACCAACACAAGGGTGACCTACAACGTCTACCATACAAAGCTTCATAGGGTGCCATATCAATGCTATGCTGATAGCTATTGTTATAGGCAAACTCTATCAAACTTAGGTGTAGATCCCAACTTCCAGTAAACTGGAGAACACATGCTCTCAACAGATCTTCCAAGGTCTGTATAGTCCTTTCAGACTGTCCATCAGTCTGTGGGTGAAAGGCTGTACTAAACCTTAGCTTGGTACCTAAAGCTTGGTGTAACTGCTCCCAAAAACGACTTGTAAACTGGGGAAAATGGTATTCATTGCCAAGTCCCCGGCAACAACACCAAAAAGTTGATCAAGCCTTTAATGTGGGTCCAAAAATGAAGACATGTCTAGGTCATCAGACTTTAATAATTTATAATATCTGAATGTTTAAGACTTCTCCAACTAGCACAGGGTCAGAGTAGTTCAGGGTCGAAGATAGGGACTAGGAGAATAGTGCTTCAAAACTAAAGTTTTACTTGTGTAAGAACGTCAGAGAGTTGAGGGATTAAGGTTTGTTGTAGTGAAAAAGAATCATAAAGAATAAAACTAAAACCTATCTCCAAGGGGAGTAACCAAAAAGATTAAGGCTTTGGGTATTTTGAGTTTTAGAAGTTTTTATGGTAGTTTTTTCATATAGGAAACTGAGGAGACAGAAGTATCATCAGAGTATAGTATGAAGAAAGAAAACTTAATCATAACAAGTAGTAGCAGCCTACATCTAGCATCTTCTTCTCTCAAAGAAAATGCCAACAAACCATGCACTTGGTTCCTCTTCTCAAAGTTACCAGGCGTGGGCTCACGCAGAAAGATAAATCGGGTGCAGCTCTGGTTCTGGGTACTCTCATAAACCTAAATCATACCAAGCTCTAAAAGTTTACGACATCCTTCTCTTGAAGGAGTCAAAACAAGAAACATGATTCGATATCTAGTCAAAAGCATGGATCAGAAAGAAGAAACTAGAACTTAGATGCCAGAAAGTAGCCATCCAAAAAAATAAAGCCATACATAGAATGATATGAGATAAATTCCACAGGTTCCAATAATCATAAAGAAGCATAATGGTTTAGTTACAATGTTTTAATTAAATAAAAGCAAATGTTGTAAAGGGAAGATAAGTATCGGTCTCCTTGATTTAGGAAACCGAAGTACGCATCAATTGACACATAAGATGATCTAACACAGTACTGGGTAGAGGCCATATCACGATACGAACACATTGGGTCACTGACCGAGTCGGGTCATGGACCATTACGAGTAAGGGTCATATCGGAATAGGACCTCCACATGATACGGTCATGTCAGGTTACTGGCCATGTCAGGATGCAACCATGATGGGTAGAGACCGTATCGGGTTAGGTACCATATCGGGTTAGGATACATATCAGGTTAACATTATCTTAAGGCTCTCAAGTCCTTCTTGTCGGGTATAGGTGGGCAAGACATCTCAGGTTGAAGCCCAAATAGGAAACTAACATGCTTGAAGTGGCCTTGAGGAGCATATCGTGTTGTATACTTCTACCAAGACGGTCCCTAAGTGAACTCCTCCCATCCCTCTCGGGATGGGAGTGTGCTCACCTGTCTATCACCCGACAGACTTCTGGGGACTCGACACACTAGCTTCTTTTCTCTAGGGACTAGCTCTTGCAGGGACTAGCCCATCCCACTATAAGCTTGTAGCTGATATTTATAGGCAGCGAGTTGATGGGAGTTGTAGATTTTATTGGTCCATGTGTCTTTCATTCATGGCTTCATTCTTGAGGCTTCATAAGGGTCAATACGGTTTTCGCCCATCAAACGTGTCGGGCTAGGAGAATGTCGGGCAGCAAGCGTATCATGTATAGTTATGGTAGGTTGGGGCCTTGTCGGGCTACAACACCAAGGGGTGGCCATGTCAGGTAACAACCTCGTTAGTTTGTGAACCATGATGAGTTAGGTACCATATCAGGTAAAGGGCCGCAACGGGCTGAGACTCCTACATGACACGTCCACGTCAGGTTGCTATCATAGTGGGTAGCGACCTTGACGGTAAGAGGGGCATGTCAGCCTCGGATGTTGGCGAGCTATTGGGCTTGAACAAGGACTTTGTTGCTGATGGGCCCATTGGTGCTTCTTTTCTTGTGGAAAAATAGGAAAATCCCTGCAAAAGGTGGGAAATATTGTCAAGGGCATAGTGGGCATGATTCTTCATAATAAATATAATAAAACAAAGAGGAAGTTAAATTTGGAGACTATTTTTACAATAAAGTACAAGTTCTAACAGCCATAAAGTGGGTGTTATCAGGTGCCCACTTGTCAGTGTAGTGACTATTTGAGCCTAATTTACTATTATGCACCTAATGCACCCAAAAATGGATTAAAGTGCCTAAAAGAGGGTTAAAGCTCCTAAGAATGGGGTTAATCTGCCTTCTTGTCAATGTATTGCCTAATTCGTAGGTCAGTGTGCCCCAGAACGGGGTTAAACTAGCAAAGTGTGGGTTAAAACGCCTAAAAATGAGGTATATGTGCCTATTTGTCAGTGTAGTGGTTATTTGAGCCCAATTTAATGTTATGCACCTAATTTAAAGGCCAATGTGCCCAAAGATTGGTTAGAAAACCTAAAAATGAGGTTTATGCACATAGTTGTCAGTTTTGTGGCAATTTGAGATTAATTTCCTATCACGCTCCTAATTTATAGGCCAATGCACCCAAAAATGTCATTAAAGTGTCTGTAAATGGGGTTAATGTGCCCACTTGTCAGTGTAATGCTTAATTGATCTTAATATACTATTATGGGCCTCATAAAGTGGAAATGCACCCAACGATGGGTTGAACTTCCTAAAAGTGGATTGAAGTGCTAAAGAATTGGGTTAATATACCTATTTGGCAGTGTAGTGGATAATTTTAGGGCCAATTCTTAGCAAAATGCGTCAAAGTGCCTAATTGTGGGTTAAAATGCCTAAAAATGGGGTTTATGCACCTATTTGTGAGTGTAGTGGAAATTTGAGTCTAATTTTCTATTATGCACATAATTTAGAAGCCAATGCACCTAGAAATGCAGTTAAGCATCTAAAAATGGAGTTAATGCACCCACTTCTCAGTGTAGTGTCTTTTTTCAACTTAATTTACTATTGTACACCTAATAAATAGGAAATGCGCCCAAAATGGGTTGAAGTACCTAAAAGTGGGTTAAAGTACCTAAGAATGGTGTTAATATGCCTACTTGTTAGTGTAGTGCCTAATTAATAGGCCAAGGAACTCGAAAATGTGGTTAAAGCGCCTAAAATGGGGTTAAAGTGCCTAAAAATGGGGTTAATGCACGCACTTGTCAATATAGTGCCCATTTGAGCCTAATTTAGTATTATACGCCTAATATTGAGGAATAGCACCCAAAACTCGGTCAAAGTTCCTAAAGTGGGTTAAAGCACCTAAGAATACGGTTAACTTGCCTACTTGATAGTGTAGTGCACAATTTATATGCCAGTGTGCCCGAAAATGGGGTTAAAACACCTAAGTGTGGTTTAATACATC
The DNA here is from genome assembly GCA_963693085.1 of Alisma plantago-aquatica. Taxonomy (NCBI): domain Eukaryota; kingdom Viridiplantae; phylum Streptophyta; class Magnoliopsida; order Alismatales; family Alismataceae; genus Alisma; species Alisma plantago-aquatica. Next base: position 472,563,793 of record OY856410.1, read on the forward strand.
CGAAAATGGGGGTTATGTGCTTATTTATTAGTGTAGTGGCAATTTGACCCTAATTTACTATTATGAGCTTAACTTACTATTATGATCCTAACTTATAGTGCGATGTTCCAGCAAATGTGGTAAAAGTGCCGAAAAATTAGTCAATGCGCCCATTTGCCAATGTAGTGCATTTTTAGCCCAATTTACTATTATGGGCCCAATAAATAGGAAATGCACCCAAAAATAGGTTGAAGTGCCTTAAAGTGGGTTAAAGCACCTAAGAATGGGGTTAATCTACCTAGTGTTCAGTGTAGTGCCTAATTTATAGGCCAATGCACCCCAAAATGAGGGTAAAGCACCTAAGTGTGGGTTAAAATTCCTTAAAATGAGGTTTATGGGCCTATTTGTCAGTGTAGTTGTAATGTGGGGTTAATTTACTATTATGTGCCTAATAAATAGGCCAATGCGCCCTAAAATGCAGTTGAAGCACCTAAAATGGGGTTAATGTGCCCACTTGTCGAAATAATGCCTATTTGAGCCTAATTTACTATAATGTGCCTAATGGATATAAAAGCCCCCAAAAATGGTTTGAAGTGCTTAAAAGTGGGTTAACACTCCTAAGAATGGGGTTAATCTACCTAGTTTTCAGTGTATTGCCTAGTTTATAGGCCAATGTGCCCCAAAATGGGGTTAATGCGCCTAAGTGTAGGTTAAAATGCCTAAAAATTTGGGTTTATGAGTCAATATGTTAGTGTAGTGGCAATTTGAGCCTAATTTACTGTTATGCACCTAATTTATTGGCGAATGTGCCCAAAAATCCAGTTAGAGCGCCTACAAATGGGATTTATGTGCATATTTGTTAGTGTAGTGGCTATTTGAGCCTAATTTACCAGTATTGTGGGCTCTGATCTCCAAAACCCGAGATAAACACATAACTTCGAATTAAACTTAGCGGATGCGATTCAAATAGCAGCGGAATACCAAAAATCAGCGGAAATTAAAACTTTTTGAGATAAAACATTGAAACCATAAAACTTCCTTCATAAAAGGAGATAAACTGTTTACATCTCTGTCAAATTACTTCTTGAGTAATTATAAACATCATGATTTCAAAATCTCAAGAATCATAAAAAAAACTCAGACCAACGGCTCCAAGACCTGAGAGTACAGAGGACACATAGGACTGACTCTAACTACACCACATAGCAGGCTGAATCTCCATCTGGGATTTACTGCTGCTCCTGGTGCTACTGCTGCTGGGATTGGTCACCTGTAGACCGGTTCCTTTGTCTTCGACAACCACCTAAAAAGTTGAAGTCTACGGGGTGAGACAATTTTAAATAATTGTCCCAGCGAGAGTTATAACTCTCCACTAGAAGCTTTATAAGCAAAACAAAGAATAACTTAAGCAGTAAAAGCTTTCAAAGTATTCAATAGTAGATTTGGTAATAAGTAAGAGTTCAATATCTATGAAGCATGAAAAACATATGCACTATACAGTGTAACATCAATCAAGTAACTCGTAGTTAACTCTAACTGATATACTACGCTGTTGATTATGTTTTCAAACATTATTATGCCCTGCGGAGATGAGGTATACCACTCATACTCCAACTGACCATTGTTAAGTCGCCTCGGTATCATACTAGGTCATTGAAAGAGCCGGGTTCTCATGACCTTCACCTTCCTCAGTCAGTAAGAGGATTGCTTGCAGGACATCTTATGTCTCTGCTATTATAGCTCACCAGGGTAATCTGGTCCTTCGCTATTTTAGAGTTACATAGGCGTTCTGTACTCTCTTCGTCATCAGGAGATTTCATGATTACCTTCCACTGATGCGGTATTTAAGTTCTCTTCGTCATCAGGAGATTTTGTATTTACCTTCCACTGATGCGATATGGATTTGTAGTGAAGGATTGACGGATTATATGCATATAATATTATAGATACTTATTGCACATGGTTTCTACAACAAACTCACACTTTTACAACTCTTCTTTTCAGGAACTTTTTCATCTCTTCAAAACCTCCTATTTTATGACAAGCAATGGTCGAGGAAGCACCCGAAGCTCAGTCTCTTCATTCTTTTATCCAAGTTAGGGAAAATGAGGAAAGGAACTTAGTGGTCGAGCAACCGCTCAATGTGGCTAACTTTGAGCTAAAGCCAACTTTTCTCCAACTGTTGCAACACAATCATTTCAGAGGAAACACCACTGGAGAGAATCCTTAAAATCATCTCACAATGTTCAAGAGGACCTATAAGACTTTCAAGATTAACATGGTCCCTATATCTTATATCTACAACTAGTGCTTTCCTTTCTCCTTAAAGGACAAAGATCTGGAATGGTACTCAAGTCTCCAAGATGGGGGCCTCCCTGACTGGGAACATCTAGCCAACACTTTTATTACTAAATTCTTGCCTATAGAGAGAACGATAAAATGTCAAAACAAGATAACCAAATTCTCACAGAAGGTTTTAGAGAACTTGCATGAACCCTGGAAAAGATTTCAAGGGTATCAGCGAGAGTGCCCACACCATGGTTTTTCTAAGCCCAAGCTGATCACAACCTTCTACAATGGGCTATGCATTGGAGAAAGGAAATCCTTGAATGTTGCAGTAGGAAACGATTTCTTGGGGCTCAGCGCCCAAAGAGCTAGGGAGATTATAGATAATATGGCTACAAATCAGTAGGATAACGAGTATGATAGAGAGTCAATAAGTCACTCTACCCCTAGAGAATTAAAGGTGATGGAAGCACTGGTGGCCAAGTTAGACAAAATAGTGACTGATGTTCAAACCTTGAAGGAACAGAGCTATAAAAGCAAGGTCCAACAAGAAGCGGTCAGAAGTTGTGTCACGTGCGGAGAGACAGCCCATCTTTCTGACTTTTGCCCACACACAGACATGCAGAGCAAGCTTGATGATGAGAGTATAGAGAATGTAAGTTATGTCCAATCTCAACATCCCGACCATCTCAGATTCTCATACAGAAACACCAGCGTTCCAGAAAACTCTCACCAACTGGTAGGTAAAACTTATTCAGGGGGACAACAGAATCCACAATGCCAGACATGTTCCACCAACAAAGAAGCTACCCGAACACCCAACTAGGTCAGCAACAACGACTGTCAATGATGGCTGAGTTAATTTCCTTGCCAAGAAATAAAATGATCTGAATGAGAGACTACACAAGAGTTCCGTGGACAGCACAACGTTGCTCAGTTTAATGCAACATTAGATAGGAGGTTTTTCAACTCAGATCGGGGGACTCCAGCAACACAACAAGCAAATAGATCAGTAGTTGGTAAGCCTGGCTCAGAGTATCAACCATCAGGTAGGGCGATTCCCATCTAGCACTGAGGCAAACCTGTGAGGAAATGAAACTACAAAAATGGCCGTCTTGAGGTCAAGAACGGTGATACACTCAGCTGACGAAAAGAGAGCAGCAGTACCAGTCAAAGATGTAACCCCTGAGGAGCCAGTAGAAGTATCGACAAAGCAAAAGAAAGTAACTAAGAAAGGATGTGATGATGTGATTTCCGAAGAATGTCCGAATAGGTATGCACCCCACATACTTTCCTATACAAGCTAGTGAAAACTTAGTTAAAGAAAAGATATGAGAAGTTCATGGCTGTCGTGAAGAAGCTGCACCTCAACATCCCTTTCTTGGATGCCATCAAGGAATTGCCTACCTATGCAAAGTTTCTCAAGGACCTAATTTCAAGAAAGAAGAGAGAAGAAGATGTTGAGACTATGAAGTTAGCACAGATGTCCATCTCTTTCGTTAAGGTAAACATGCATTCCAAGAAGAGAGATCCTGACGCCTTTGTTATTCCCTTCTAGGTCAGAGACAACGTGACCTGAAAAGGTCTAGCAGATCTAGGAGTGAGCATTAGTCTAATGCCGCTGTCGCTTGCAAAAATATTAGGGCTTACTGACATAGTAAGTATGAATATGAGGATCTAGCTAGCATACCACACCATTACAAGACCTATTAGAGTAGTAGAAGATGTTCTCATTAGGGTTGAGTGATTCTTTATACCATGCAACATTATTCTAATTGACATCTTAGAGGATCCTAGTTGCCCAATTATTTTTGGGTGACCTTTCCAAGAAACTGGTAGAGCGTTCATCGACATAGAGGCAGGGATGATAACAATCAGAGTTGGATGAGAGCATATCGACTTCAATATATGTGAATGCATGAAAGCCCCCTTGTTCTTTGAGTCTTCTTACTTTTTCAAAAGCTACAAACAATTCTATGATGAGGTAAGGGCGGAGAAAGCTGTGGTGGACCCGCTGATGCGTGCCTTAGTTGTCAACACACAAGTGGTCAATGAACCAGAGGTGAAAGAACTCCTAGAATTTCTAGATTCTGAAGAACTACCTAAAGCAGATGACCCAGTTGAAATTGTAATGTATGCTGCACTACAAAGAAATCGCACTGGAGAACCAAAAAAGAAGACCCCACCCGAATTGAAGGTTCTATCGAAAGGTTTAGAGTACAAATTCCTGGATGAAGAAGGAATGAATCCAGTTATTATCAACTCAGAGTTAAATGATGATCAGAAGGAACAACTGTTAGTTGAACTGAAACTATGAAGAAAGGCCTTAGGTTACTCAATTGGAGACCTAAGGGGCATCGACCCTTCTGTGTGTATGCACAAAATCCATATCGAAGAGAATTCCAAACCCTGCGTCCAACCACAATGGAAAATGAATGAGAATTTGTGAGAGGTGGTTAGCAAAGAAGTCATAAAGCTCTGCGATGTAGGAATCATCTACGCTATCAGTGACAATACTTGGGTGAGTCATATTCAAGTAGTCCCTAAGAATGGAGGCATCATGCTAGTTAAGGGAGACAATGGGGTTGAGGTTGCAACCAAGACTGTTATTGGTTGACGGATGTGTATAGACTACAGAAAATTAAACATCACCACCCATAAAGATCACTTTCCTCTCCCGTTCATCGATCAGATGCTTGAGTGCCTAGCCCATCATTCATAATTTTATTGGTTGGATGAGTACTCAGGGTTTTATCAAATCCCCATTCATCCAGATGATTAGGAAAAGACAACCTTCACTTGCATTTATGGAGCCTATGCCTTTAGAAGAATGCCCTTTGGGCTCTATAATGCATCTGCAACATTCAGTGGTGCACGAACACTATCTTCATCAATTTCTTAGAAGATAAGATGGAAGTCTTCGTAGATGACTTCAGCATCTATGATATATCCTTTAAAGATTGATTGAACAATCTATCTTTGTTGATGAAAAGATGAGAAGAAAAAAGTTTGACCCTCAAATGGGAAAAGTTACATTTCATGATACAACAAGGTATCGTTCTCGAACATAAAGTGTCCAACAAAGGCATCCAGGTTGATCAGTCCAAGGCAGAAGAAATTGCAAAACTCCCTCCACCCATGTCTGTGATAGGAATCAGAATCTTCCTAGGGCATGCCGACTATTATAAAAGGTTTATCAATGATTTTTTTTTGGTGAGCTATCAAAGATTTTTTGAAGATTGCAAAGTCTTTGTCGAATCTGTTGATGAAGGATGCTAAGTTTTATTTCACAGAAGAATGCCTCACTGCATTCTACACCTTAAAGGATGCTCTAGTCTCTACACCCATTATCCAGTCACCCGAATGGAACCTTCCGTTCGAGTTGATGTGTGACGCCAGTGATTAATGTATAGGCGCAATCCTTGGGCAAAGGAAGGACAAAAAGAATCATGTAATCTTTTATGCCAGAAAAATGTTAGATGAGGCCCAGATAAATTATACCACCAAATAAAAGGAAATGTTAGCCATTATCTACGCATTTGACAAGTTTTGTTCTTATCTTGTGGTCTATAGGGTGATTGTTCACATGGACCATGGGGCCATCAAATATTTGATGCAGAAGAAAGACCCCAAGCCTAGGCTGCTACATCAGGTATTACTTTTATAAGAGTTTGACTTGACATGAAGGGTACTGAGAATGTGGTTGCTGACCACCTATCCAGGATCAGAGTAGAGGATGGCCATCTGTTTTCAGTCAATAAGAGCTACGTCGATGAAGCAATCTATGTTGCCCAAATAGCTAATCCAGAAGAACCCTGGTATGCTGATATCTGCAACTATCTTTCCTGTAAACAACGGCCCCTAGAAATATCTTATAATTAGAAGAAGAAATTCTTCTCTAATTTGAAGTACTATTATTGAGATGACCCTCTCTTGTTCAAATGTTGCGTCGATAACCTCTACAAAAGATGTATACCTGAAGATGAAGCCCTGAAGATTTTGTATGAGTGTCACTCGTCCCCCTATGGAGGACACCTGGGAGATGAAAAAACTACAACCAAGGTTCTCCAGTCTATTTTCTATTGCCCCTCTTTATTCGAAGATGTCCATGCTTATGTTAAAGCCTATAGTGAGTGTCAGAGAACTAAAAATATTTCCCACATGAATGAGATTCCTATGTCCAAGTGGATTGAAGTTGAAATATTTGATGTATGGGGAATCGACTACATGGGAACTTTTCCTTCTTCATATGGTTTCTAGTATATTCTAGTTATAATGAACTATGTCTCCAAATGGGTAGAATCCATACCCACTACCACTAGTGACGCTAAATCAATTATAAAGCTATTAACAAAGATAATCTTCCCAAGATATGGAGTCCCCTGAACGCTGATCAGTGACGGTGGATTTCACTTTGCTGAAAAGCAATTTGAATCACTTTTGCGAAGGTATGAGGTTCGACATAAGGTTGCTACACCATATCATCCCCAGACGTCTGGCTAGGTTGAAGTATCAATCATGCAAATCAAATAGATTTTGGAGAAGACAGTTGGAAAATCTCAAAAGGATTGGTCCACCAAGCTGGATGATGCTCTCTGGGTGTACAGAACAACATATAAGATGCCAATCGGCACCACACCTTACCATTTGATCTATGGGAAAGCATGTCATCTATCTTTCGAGCTAGAGCATAAAGTTTTCTGGGACATCAAACGTCAAATATGGATCCATCCCTAGCCAGCAAGAAGAGGTTCCTCCAGCTTCAAGAGATTGAAGAACTTAGGGTTCACGCCTATGAGAATGTGAGGATTTATAAGCAAACGACTAAAGTGTGGCATGACTCCCACTTGAGGAGGAAAGATGTCAGAGAAGGTGACAAGGTTATGCTTTTTAAATCTTCTATTTGACTTTTTCAAGGAAAACTGCAGACTCGCTGGTCAGGACCGTTCATGGTAGAAAAGATATACCCGTTGGGAATGGAGTTGTATGATAAGGATGATCCTGTAAAGGTCTTTCCAATCAATGGACATGGGTGAAAAGATTCTACAAAGACAAAGCTTTCACAAGGAGATCCGAGTTGCCCCTGAATGATGCTGAACCCACACCCACTAAAGAAGCCTAAGCAAAACTGAAGATGTCAAGCTAACGACAAAAACCATAGCGCTCCTTGGGAGGCAACCCAAGTTTTTGCTTTATTAGAATAGAATTGTTATTTCCTTTTCCTATGAATAACATTCTAAACACTTTTATTATGATAAGGCCCGAGTCTGTGTATGCACCACACACACTAAATTTCGCATTTTCTATGCCTCCGACTTAGTTTTATCGTCTTGATATGTAATATTAGCTGAGGTTGAGGTTCACACTTAGGCCAGTGATGTTTTACAAATCAAGAACCTTTTATTTGAGTTTTCTTTATTAATAAGTTTTTATGGTTTCTTGGACGCAAAGCATGTCACACATTTGTATCGGCCATCCATATCGTGCATGTGTGGTGTGTCATGTAACCCTATCATCTAGGACCTACCGGTTCAAGCTTGTGGTAGCCATATCGCGTATTGTGTTCTGGGTTACACTCGCACCATGTTTCACTGATGCATCGCAAAAGCATGTTGGGTTATGCATGACAGATAACACACCACCTCTTTCTAAGACTCACGATATGACATGATTAGATGGGTTTTACCTTACTTTGGAAGGATATTCTCATGCATTCATGACGTGTGTCCCCATTTTAGTATTTTACCGTCCATCGTGGATGACTATATAAGCAATAAGAATTTAACCGTGTCGGGTTACCAAAGTTACCAAGCTTTTGCTCCCGTATCGTGCAAGCTCTCGTATCACTCAAAGCCATTCTTAACTCCCGTGTCGGGTTTCTAATTTCCTGAACTCCCATTTCACGTTCACACATTCCTTTCCTGATAAGATAATAACCCATGTCACATAGGTTCTATCACGTAGGTATGTCGCCCACACGTATCGTGTTCTTGCCTGTATCGAGAAAAGTTTCAAACGTGTATCGGTTTTCCTAAGTACCACTCCAAGCGTGTCAGGTTTCCTTCTGTGTCACACGTCCATATTGTGTCGAATAAATTTGGGGGAGCCTACCAACTCACACCAAGTCTGCACGATGCTTGTGTTGTGTAGTTGTACTGCATTATTGGGCTATTGATTTTTGCAAGTGTATCATTTTGTTATGTACCTGATACCAGTTTTCATGAGTATCGCGCAAGAACGTGTTGGGTTCCCTTGGTATCGTGTACTTGCACGTCGTGTAAAAGGAATATCAAGTTTTTCTCTAACCTGACACTGTGTTTTGTTATGTAAACCTGGTACCAGTTTTCACAGTATCACCCAAGCCATATCAGGCAGATCCCTTCATACTAAGTTTTAGATATGATGCTTCCACGTATCGGGACGAGGAAATTTTGCCAGTATATCGCCTTTTGCGATTGAAACATGTTATTCTTCATTTTTCAGAAAATTACACGCACAAAGTAAACTGTCGTCCAAGTTGACAAACAAGGCCGAAGGATCAACCCCGAAGCCACAATAGTGGAAGCTACGGGGCAAAAATGCCCTAACCCAGTAACAGTTGGGGCCTCTGCAATCGAAAAATGGCCCCACATTAAGGCAAGCGCAACGCCAACTACAACAGTAGATCCTGAAGCTCTTGCCAACTCTTCGGGATGCTTTGTGTCGAGAGACACAGAGCATCAATGACGCTACACCGAGCTGACGGTGAAAGTCTACCGCTTGGCCAGATTCTACCACCGATCTTCTTTCCAGTGAATCGACATTTTTGAGAGACTAGACAACATCCTCGAGGCCGTTGGACTCTGGAAGCTATGCTTTAGCTTCTCCAACTCGTACACCGAGTTAACAAAAGAGTTCATCTCTTCTCTCCGTCGGGTACCAAAACACCACAGAGGAAAACTAGAAGTACGACGAAGGGGACCGGATGTAAGGGCACCTTTACAACCAGGAGTATGAAATCATGGAGAGGTTGCTCAATGAAATCTTCTCCACCAGTGCAGCCAAGAAAGAGTTGCTCAACAATGGAGCCCACATCAATGATAGTGATGGCTTCGACTTAGTCAAGCTATGGAAAGAACTGATGAGAGAATCTTCCTTCAAGCCTGGGAGCAAAGTGGTCACGGTCCACTCTTGCTTCTGGCAGATCATTTACAAGATTCTTTCCAGCCTACTCTTTAGCAAGTACGAAACAAGCAATTTATACATGAAAGAGTTGTATCTGATCTGGTATATCATGGTTGGCAAGCCAATCAACCTTGGCCGCTTCCTACTCAACCGCTACCCAATCAAGGACGCCACCAAGGAATATAATATGGGAGGAATCGTCAACCTCATCGTGGTCGGGCTTGGGTATCCAAAAGAGCCATTTTGCCTGTCGCGGACCAGGGGTGATGACAAAATCGACATCAAATTCCTCACTAGGGCCAACATCATAAAGAAGGAGGGTCTCCAGCTCGTCTACATATTCACAAGAACTAATATCCTTCTACCGCTCCCAGGCTACGCCAACTACGATGTAGAAAAGCTAGTATTCACAATGGTAGATGTCGAAGCTCTAACTGTCGATACAGCCTATGTTGCCCAGTCGGCCATCCAAGAGAAGGTAGCCATGAGAAAGGGGCCTACATCTAAGGTGGCTTGGGGGGACAAGTCATCAGTGGTCATTCTCAACGACTATCCAGTTGCCACCACCACCAAGCCAGTAGCCGCTACCCTACTAGCTGCTACCACAACAGACAACTGCGAAACTGGTAACAACTACCATCCCCACAGTCGATGTCATTAGTACAACTGGGGAAACTACAACTATCATTGCAATAGAGGTAGTTGTTGCGGTGCTTCCAGCTTCAACACTGCCAGTAACGGTAGTAGCTACATCCACACCTTTTGTGCGGCCAGACACCTCTTGCAATAGTGAGGATGCCTTTATCAAGCTCCAACAAGTCAAGCTTAGGTCTGTTTAGCAGACCCCTACACCACCAACCATGTCAAAGGTGGTCGCCCTGGAGGACGAGGCTAAGAGTTATGTAGGTGACCAACACTCACCTATCATTCTGCCCTCTCCATGACCCCACATTGAGGTGGAAGCTACAACAACAAAGGTGCCTAAGACACACATAGATGCCATGCCCACGTGCACCGTATTGGTAGACTCAGCCCCTATAGACGATGCGCATTCCACAGGCTGTGCTGCCAAGATGAGGCGCTACAATAAGAGTCGTAGTCGCTTGAAACCCCCCTCTTGGACATGCTTTCAGCTACGAGTTCGATAGTTTGCGAGAGGTAACACACAATCACAATGTTTCTTTCTTCTCCCTAACTCCCAAGTTTCAAACTTTCCAGCAATGACTAGGAGAATAAGAGTGCTAGTTGCTGAGTCTAGTTGGTCTCCTCGGCCAACTAGAAGCAATATATCAAACAATGCATGTCGTGCCCCAGTGCTTGGATGTCATCGAGCAAAGGATAGATGAGAGGAATGCTCACCGCCACTCATAGAGATCTCAGAGGTCACCATTGCCACCGTCATCCTCGTCTTCATCATCCTCATCATCACCTTTTTCCTCATCTTCATCATCCTCCTCCAATGCTAGCAAGCCCTCTAAACTGTCAACAACACTTGAGGAGCAGGCAACTGAGAAACCCACTGACAGGGCTCCTACAGAGCAGGGGAGCACCTGCGGTGTCGACAACCCTGAAGGCAACATCGCAACAATACTGGTGGCTGAATCCCATGATGTCACCGAAGCAAGCAGCTTGGAATGGGGCTGGTTTCAGATCCCAGAGATGTCAGAGGGTTTCGACCTTAATGCCGACATCCACCAAGATCTCGACGGGTGGATGAATCTGATAATGGGCGAGCCAGTAACAGCCGACACGGCCGCCCCTCTACACCCGTTAGGGCCAAACAAAGCAACCGAAAATCTATCTGATAGCCTAGAGGATGACTCATCAGAATGAGAAAGGGGCGAATTATATAGCTCGCTAGAAGCACAGGCCCCTAGAGCAAATAACTCAGTGGCTGATCAATTATTTGTGCCGTCTGAGATTCTAGTTTTTGAGATGGCCGATTTTGACAGAAGCACCATCAGTTATCTGACGGTCTGCAACCAACAACTTCTAAATATGGTCCTGAGACCATAGATCAAAGATAAAGCCATTCTCTAGAGCAACAGATACTTCTCCATACAATGCCAAGCGCTCAATGGGATATTCCGCTCAGAAGCCGTTGTAGGAAAGATCCTCTTTAGAATCTTAGAAAGCACAATGATTGATAATATCATGCTTAGGATAGGCCAGAAGCCAATCTACAATGCCACTCCTGTCTTTCCTAGACGTTTGCTAGTAGTTGGTTAAAGCGCCTCTGAATGGGATTATTTTTCCTAGTTGTCAGTGTAGTGCCTAATTTATAGGCCAATGCACCCCAAAATGGGGTTAAAGCACCAAAAAGTGGGCTAAAATGCCTAGAAATGGGGTTTATGAGCCTTTTAGTCATTGTAGTTGCAATTTGAGCCTAATTTACTATTATGCGCCTAATTTATAGGCCAACACACCCAAAAATGTGGTTAAAGCGCATAAAATGCGGTTAATGCGCCCACTTGTCAGTGTACTGACAATTTGACCCTAGTTTGCTATTGTGCACGTAATTCACAGGAAATATGCCCAAAAATGGGTTGAAGTTTGTATAAGTTGGTTAAAATGCCTAAGAATGGGGTTAATCTACCTACTTGATAGTGTAGGGCCTAGCTTATAGGCCAATGCGCCCCAAAATGGGGTTAAAGCACCTAAAAGTGGGTTCAAAATGCCTAAAAATAGGCTTTGTGTGCCTATTTATTAGTGTAGTGGAAATTTGAGCCTAATTTATTATTATTCGCCTAATTTATATGCCAATGCACCAAAAACTATAGTTAAAGCTCCTAAAATGGGGTTAATGCGCCCACTTGTCACTATAGTGCTTTTTTAGCCTAATTTACTATTATGTGCCTAAAATATAGGAAATGCGCCCAAAATTGGTTGAAGTGTCTAAAAGTGGGTTCAAGTGCTTACGAATGGGGTTAATCTGCCCACTTGTTAGTAATCCCTAATTCATAGGTAATGCACCCACTTAATAGTGTAGTGCCTTTTTTAGTGTAATTTACTATTTTGCACCTAATAAATAGGAAATGCGCCCAAAAATGGGTTGAAGTGCATAAAAGTGGGTTAAAGCGCTTAAGAATGGGGTTAATCCGTCTACTTGTCAATGTAGTGCCTAATTTATAGGCCATTGTACCCCAAATGGGGTTAAAGTGCCTAAAAGTGGGTTAAAATGCCAAAAATTAAGGTTTGTGTGCCTATTTGTCAATGTAGTGGCAATTTAAGCCCAATTTCCTATTATTCGCCTAAGCCAATGTGTCCAAAAATGCATTGAAAATGCCTAAAAGGGGTTAATGCGCCCATTTGTTAGTGTAGTGCCTTTTTTAGGCTAATTTACTATTATACACCTAATAAATAGGAAATGTTCCTAAAATGGGTTGAAGTGCCTAAAAGTCGGTTAAAGTGCCTAAAATGGGGTCAATTCTCCTACTTGACAGTGTAGTGCCTAATTTATAGGCCAATGCACCCTAAAATGGGGTTTAATCCCATAAACGTTGGTCTAATGGCCTCAAAATGGGGTTTATGCACCTATTTGTCAGTGTAGTGGAAATTTGACCCTAACTTACAATTTTCTGTCAAATTTATTGGTCAATTCACTCAAAAATGAGGTTAAAGCACCTAAAAATGGGGTTAATGCGCCCACTTGTCAGTGTACTGGATATTTGAGCCTAATTTACTAATGTGTTCCTAATTAATAGGAAATTCCCACAAAAATGGGTTGAAGTGCCTATAAGTGGGTTAAAGTGCCTAACAACGAGGTTAATCTGCCTACTTGACACTGTAAGGCCTAACTTATAGGCCAATGCACCCCAAAATCGAGTTAAAGTGCCTAAAAGTGGGTTAAAATGCCTAAAAATGGGGTTTGTGCACCTATTTATCAGTATACTGGCAATTTGAGCCTAACTTACTATAATGCACCTAATTTATATGACAATGCACCCAAAAATGTGGTTAAAGCACCTAAAATGGGGTTAATGTGCCATTGTAGTGCCTTTTTTAGCCTAATTTAGTATTATGCACCTAAAATATAGGAAATGCACCCAAAATGGGTTGAAGTGCCTAAAAGTGGGTTCAAGCACCTAAGAATGGGGTTAATCTTCCCACTTGTTAGTGTAATGCCTAATTCATAGGCCATTGCACCTCAAAATCTGGTTAAAGCGGCTAAAAGTGAGTTAAAATTCCTAAGAGTGGGGTTTATGCACCTATTTGTCAGTGTAGTGGAAATTTGAACCTAATTTACTGTTATGTGCCTAATTTATAGGCCAATGCACCAAAATGTAATTAAAGCACCTAAAAATGGGAATAATGTGCCCACTAGCCAGTGTAGTGCCTTTCTAGCCTAATATACTGTTATGCGCCAAATAAATAAGTAATACACCCAAATATGGGTTGATGTGCCAAAGTGTGGGTTAAAGCATCTGAGAATGGGGCTAACCCAACTACTAGTCAATGTAGTGCCTAATTTATAGGCCAATGCACCCCAAAATGGGGTTAAAGCACCTAAAAGAGGATTAAATGCCTAAAAATGGGGTTTATCCACCAATTTGTTAGTGTAGTGGCAATTTGAGCCTTGTTTACTATTATGCACCTAATTTATGGGCCAATGCACCCAAAACGCTTTTAAAGCACCTAAAAATGGGGTTGATGCGCCTACTTTTTAATGTAGTTCCTTTTTAAGCCTAATTTACTATTATGCACCTAATAAATAGGAAATGCGCTCAAAAATGGGTTGAAGTGCCTAAGAGTGGGTTAAAGCACCTCAAAATGGGGTTAATGTGACTACTTGATAGTGTAGTTCCTAATTTATTGGCCAATGCGCCCTAAAATGGGGTTAAAGCACCTAAGTGTGGGTCAAAATGCCTAAAATATGGTTTATGTGCCTATTTGTTAGTGTTGTGGCAATTTGAGCCTAATTAACTATTATGTGCCTAATTTATATGCCAATGCGCTAAAAATGTGGTTAAAGCACCTAAAATGTGGTTAATGCACCGTCTTGTCTTTGTAGTGCCTTTTTTATCCTAATCTACTATTATGCACCTAATAAACCAAAAATGCGACAAAAAATAAGTTGAAGTGTCTGAAAGTGGTCTAAAGAGCCTAAGAATGGGGTTAATACCCATATTTGTCAGTTTAGTGCGCCTAATTTATAGGCCAATGCACCCCAAAATGGAGTTAAAGCACATAAGTATGCGTTAAAATCCTAAAAATGGGGTTTATACACATATTTGTCATTGTAGTGGAAATTTGAGCCTAATTTACTGATATGCACCTAATTTATAGGCCCATAGACCAATAATGCAGTTCAAGCACCGGAAAATGGGGTTAATGTGCACACCTATTAGTGTAATGCCTTTTTCAACCTAATTTACTATTACACGCCCAATAAATCGGAAATGCACCCAAAAATGGACTGAAGTGCCTAAGAATGGGGTTAATCTGCCTACTTGTTAGTGTAGTGCCTAATTTGTAGGCCAATGCGCACCAAAATGGGGTTAAAATGCTAAAAGTTTGTTAAAATGCCTAAAAAGGGGTTTTTGTGCCTATTTGTTAGTGTAGTGGCAATATGAGCCTAATTTACTCTTATGTGCCTAACATATGTGCCAATTCACCCAAAATTATGGTTAAGCGCCTAAAAATGGGTTTAATGCACCCACTTGTCAGTGTAGTGCTTTTTTTAGACTAATTTACTATTATGCACTTAATTAATAGGAATTGTGCCTAAAAATGGGTTGAAGTTGCTAAAAGTGGGTTAAGCGCCTTAGAATGGGGTTAATCTGCCTACTTGTCAGTGTAGTGCCTATGTTATAGGACAATGCATCCCAAAATGGGGTTAAAGTGCCTATTTGTGGGTTAAAACACTTGAAAATGGGGTTTATATGTCTATTTGTCTATGTAGTGACCTTTTGAGCCTAATGTAATGTTATACACCTAATTTATAGGCCAATGTGCATGAAAATGCAATTAAGCACTTAAAATGGGGTTAATGCGCCCACTTGTCAGTGTAGTGCCTTTTTTAGCCTAATTTAGTATATTCACCTAATAAATAGGAAATGCACTAAAAAATGGGTTGAAGTGCCTAAAAGTGGTTTGAAGAACCTAAGAATGGGGTTAATCCACCTACATGTCAGTGTAGTTTCTAATATATAGGCTAATGCATCCCAAAATGTGGTTAAAGCGCTTCAAAGAGGGTTTAAATGCCAAAAATGGGGTTCATGCATCTATTTGTCAGTGTAATGGCAATCTGAGCCAAATTTACAGTTAGGCGCCTAATTAATGCAATGCGCCAAACATGGACCTACTATAAATAACCCAAAAATGGGCTTACTATAATTAATGCAATGCATTTTTTAGCCTAATAGATAGAAAATGCACCAAAAATGGGTTGAAGTGCCTAAAAGTGGGTTAAAGTTCCTAAAAATGGGGTTAATTCTCCTACTTGTCAGTATAGGGCCTAACTTACCTGTCAATGCACCCTAAAATGGGGTTAAAGCACCTAGATGTGGGTTAAAATGCTTCAAAATGGGGTTTGTGCGCCTATTTGTCAGTGTAGGGCAATTTTTGCTTAATTTAATATTATGCTCCTAATTTATAGGCCAATACACCCAAAATATGGTTAAATGCCTAAAAATGGAGTTAATGCACCCACTTGTCAGTGTAGTGCGTTTTGAGCCTAAATTACTATTATGCGCCTAATAAATAGGAAATGTGCCCCCAAATGGGTTGAAGTGCCTAAAAGTGGGTTAAAGCACCTAAGAATGGGGTTAACCCCTACTTGTCAGTGTAGTGCCTAGTCTATAGGCCAATGCTCCTAAAAATGGGGTTAAAGTGCCTGTGTGGGTTAAAACACCTGAAAATGGGTTTTATGTGCCTATTTATCAGTGCAGTGGCAATTGGAGCCTATAAATTAGGTTAATCTGCCTACTTGTTATTGGAGTGCCTAACTTATAGGTCAATGCACCCAAAATGGTGTTAAAGCTCCTAGGTGTGGGTTAAAATGCCTAAAAATGGGGTTTATGAACTTGTTTGTTAGTGTAGTGGAAATATGAGCCTAATTTACTATTAAGCACATAATTTATAGGAAAATGCACCCAAAACGTGGTTAGAGCGCCTAAAATTAGGGTTAATTCACTGACTTGATAGTTTAGTGCCTTTTTTACCCTACTTTACTGTTATCTGCCTAATAAATAGGAAATGTGCCCAAAAATTGGTTGAAGTGCCTAAGAGTGGGTTAAAGTGCCTTATAATGGAGTAATGTGCCTACTTGTTAGTGTATTGCCTAATTTATAGGCCAATGCACCCCAAATGGGGTTAAAGCGCCTAAGTGTGGGTGAAAATTCCTAAAATGGGGTTTATGCTCCTATTTGTCAGTGTAGTGGAAATTTACTATTATGCACCTAATTTATAGGCCAATGCCCCAAAATATGGTTAAAGTGCCTAAAAATGGTGCTAACACTCCCTCTTGTCTTGGTAGTGCCTTTTTTATTCTAAATCACTATTATGCACCTAATGAACCTGAAATGCACCCAAAATGGGTTGAAGTGCCAGAAAGTGGGCTAAAGAGCCTAAGAATGGGGTTAATCCCTATATTTGTCAGTGTTATGTGTCTAACTTATAGCCCAATGAACCCCAAAAAGCAGTTAAGGCACCTAAGTTTGGGTTAAAATGCCTAATAGTGGGATTTATGTGCATATATGTTATTATAATGACAATTTGAGCCTAATTTACTATAATTCACCTAATGTATAGGCCAATACACCAATAATACGGTTCAATCACGTGAAAATGGGGTTAATGCGCACACTTGTCTACGTAATTCCTGTTTAGCCTAATTTACTATTACATACCTAATAAATAGGAAATGCACCCAAAATCGGTTGAATTGCCTAAGAATGGGGTTAATCCGCATTGTTAGGCTAGTGCCTAATTTATAGGCCAATGTGCCCCAAAATGGGGTTAAAGCACTAAAAGTGGGTTAAAATGCCTAAAAATGGGGTTTATGTCCCTATTTTTTAGTGTTGTGGCAATTTGAGCCTAATTTACTATTATGTGTCTAATTTATATGCCAATTCATCCAAAACAGCGGTTAAAGCACCTAAAAATGGGGTTAATGCACCCACTTGTTAGTGTAGTGCCTTTTTTAGAATGATTTACTATTATGCACCTAATAAATAGGAATTGCACCCAAAAATGGGTTGAAGTGACGAAAAGTGAGTTAAGAACCTGAGAATGGTGTTAATCTGCCTACTTGTCAATGTAGTGCCTAACTTCTAGGCCAATGCTCCTCAAAATGGACTTAAAGTGCCACTGTGCTGGTTAAAATGCCTACAAATGGGGTTTATGTGGCTATTTGTCTCTGTAGTGGCAATTTGTGCCTAATGTACTGTTATGCACCTAATTTATAAGCCAATGCACCCAAAGATTCAATTTAAGTGTTTAAAATTGTATGAACCCGTTACACTAAACGAGATTACTCAAAACATAAAACACAATCAATCACTAATTAATCACATACCCAAAAATATGGGTAAATTAAAACCAAATTCAACGTCAGCACCTGCTCATAAACATTTGCATAAGATCCCAACATCTTTCTTATATCCATACTATGCCAAGAATTTGATACAAATTGTTCTATCGTCTTAGCCACCACATATATACACATGAGAACAATATGTGTATATGCCACACAAACAAGCATTAATATGCTAACAAAAGTCTGATTCATTTGAAACACCATATACAAACTTTTTCTCACCCAGACCTGAGAGTACAGGGACGAATCTAGGACACATTAGACATATAATCAACTTTCTCAAAGATTCATTACTATATCTCCTCTTTGTCGCCACATGTTTATTTTCGTCACTTCTGATTACCTAAAAAAATATGGCAAACCACAAGGATGAGACCCATGTCCTAGCAAGAGATATAACCTCCAACAACCTTTATTGATTAAAACATTTTTAAGTAATTAAACAGTTAAGCAATTTAATCAGATACAACAAATAAGATCAGTAGTACTGATGATTAACAAAATACCTAAAGGAGCAGATAATAACTATCATCATTTTCCAGGCTATCATCCTTTATCTTGTTAAGCAATTCAGTAGCATATGCATATCTAGCATCATAAGCAAGTCTAGTAACATAGCATAGCTAAAAACATGAGCGTTTCTAATAGGCTAAACATATCAACATCATAAGAAGAGCTAAAAACATAAGCATGATTAGCAGTATATGCATCTGTAGTTACAAATGCATGGCTAGCATGCTAAACATAACTAACAACATGAGATAGCTAGGCATCATGATTATAACCAGCAGTAACAGTATAGTTATCAACACAAGCATAGCTACTGTATGTATGCATCTACAATCTTAAGCATATCAACAACCTAAGTATATCTACTATCTCTTAATTGCATGAAGCATCATCTTTATGTAAAGATAACAAACAAGGGTTATCATCCAATGTGAAACGTTGTGTATAACCCTAAGCAAATATACTACACGGATGCATTACATCTTTTATTACGCCCAGGGGAATTTGAATTGTACCATTCAAAGTCCAACCAACCCCTGTGAAGGGCTATTCGATTCCACACAAGATCTAGGAGTGTTAGTATCCTAAGATCTCTTCCCCTCAGTCAATATGAGTAAAAAGGCATTGACATATTAGTCAAAGCTGCCACCATAGCAACATATAGTCAAGCTGCTAACCACTAGTCTGCCCTTGGGATAGGTCATGACACTAGAAACCAGGGTATACAAACCCAGTCACTGAGGTACAATCGTAGTTGTCCTCTAATAACATCATGTTATAATCACCGATGCATGACATCATCCGTTCTCAATCACATTAGATGTATGAGGCATGACCATAGACAACCTCCACAATCTGCATTGTGGATGACAAGGATATATCCTCAACCTTCCACCCCACATATGTAGAAGTATGCGCTCCGAGTTTCCCTTAGGAATACTCGTTTCACCATCCAGCAAGTTCTGACACTGAAGATGGTTCTACGGCACAGGGCACTACATGATTAGAGTTTCACTTCATTAGTTATGCCAATTGGGTGAATTAAGGTTGCATCAAACAAGTGGACATACAAACCCTAATTCACTTCTAGCAAGCATATAAATATCACAACTTTGAAAAGATATAAAATGTGTGAAACATAATTTCTCATCTCATCATCACATGGTATTATTCACTTTCCATTCATGAGACCACACTAGTCATCATACTAAAACAATATATAAATCCTTTTCACAATATCACAGGGTATCAACCCTTATCAACATAAGAGGATTACACCTCATTCAGGGCTCAACCATGCCCAAAGGTCTTTCATACCATCATACTATTCCATACAAGATCATCATTATCTTTGCATGCCTTATAACAAGGCTCAACAACATCACTTACATATAATACACTAGATCAACATAATATTGCATTAATGAGCTAGGACATATTCATAAACAATCACATGAGGGTTATATTAACATTAAGAACATTCATTTATTACATCAACATGCAAGGAATCTAGATATGATTAACCCTCATCGTATTTGCATAAGCAAGTATCAACAATGTGGCTATGACAACAACCAATTAACACATGAAGGTCATGATCATGTTAAGGAGGTTATTTCACCATCATGCAACCATATATGAATGTTAAACATGAATACTTATCTTTATTTATTTGCATTAGAGTTAGGTTCAACAAGATAAAGTATATTAATGTTATTAATCAACACTTATACCCAAACCTTAAATCACGACATCCCCATTGGATCATAGATGCATAAGGTGAAGCATCATCATCACATTCGATACTATTCTCAAGTATGAACCCACACATAAATCAAAGTGTAACCGTTAGGTTCTAGCATACTAGGGTTTCAAAAACATTAACATAGTGTTAAAGCTAGGTATAACAAACTATACCTCATTAGGGTTAAATATAAACACAATATGATTACCATCCCTTCTATTCATATGAATGAATAGGTAAGACTACCTTATCAAGGGTAACCCTCCATTTGTTCCATCATCATTCAACCCATATCAGCATACCACAATGTCACCTAGAACCATTGGATGTTTAAAAGGTAAGACCATTGGTTGTTTACATAAGTAAACACCTTGGATAAAACACCTATGAAGTCCTTGATTTTTTCCCTATAAAAATTCACCATATAACCGTAGACATCCCTTGATTAGCAACACAAAACGTTCCACTGAGAGTGGGGTAAAACCCATAATTGACTGTTCATTTAAAACAAGCCATCCATTGTCAACAAGTAAGCTCCTCAAGTTGATCATATAAAGGAAACCATCTAAATCACATTATTAGGACCAACATATTACATTAGACATCATTCCACTTTATTTGAGGAATAAACATTATATCTTGACCATTGGGTCAAGTTCATATATTAAAACCATCAATTATAGTATAGGTCCGACCATTGCATCAACTTACCCAAGAAACCATTGGTCTAAGGCTTAATTGATGATAAAACTATATAATTAACTCACCATAGGTTTTGGAGACATGATCCACCATCATTAGTGACCATTAAGTCACCATAGGTTGTTAGGTCAACACTATATTCGTTAATCAACATCAAATATCAAACTAATATCGCCATTGATTGATAGCATCGTTAGGGTACTTAGTTGTTAATCACTAGGCTTATAATTAGGCAAAAACATGACCTAAGGGGGCGAACGTCATTTGAAACCCTTGTTTACCACCATCCATTGTCATGAAGACAACACCATAGGGTTGTTGCAATGGTACCATCATAGGGTCATGGGTTTATAGAAGATATCAACTTAAACCCTAAAATTGACCATTGGTTGATAGGTGATTAGCACCATAGGTTGTCAAACCAACCTGATACAAGTCATATTATACCTTAGGAATAATGTATAGATGATCACAGGTTAATCTTTAACTAAAATCATAATAGAGAACATTATAAAAATCGAAATCCAAGTCAAGCATAGCTTTTTAGTGCATGGATCATCATTTACAAGCAAGAACATGATCTAGAAAGCTTATGGTAAGCAATAAACGTGGATCAATTTATAAAACTTGCCAATTATGAGAAGATGAAACACCACAAAGAAGAAATCTCGAGAAGGTAGGGTAGAACAAGCATAAGCTATGAACTCGTCCATCTAGCACCTTTCTTCATCAAATGAGCAAACCCTAAGCATAAGGAGCAAGAAAGGTAGGGTTTTAGAGCTTTAGAGCAATTTATACCATGGAACAGCAAGGTTACGACCTGGAGGAAGATCTAAGGAAGGATAAGAGCAAGAGAAACGGAGAAGGAAGGAATAAAATAACTTGTCTTGGTCGAAATCCCTAGAAGATGACCTGGGAAACCCTAGGTAGGGGGTAAATGGAGCTCTAGGAGACCTTCTTCTCCAAAAAGAGGTTGTCTTATACCTTACAACACTTGGTTATGAAGAAAAACAGAGTGGAGTCATTGCTCCAGGTTAGAGGAAAGAGAAATCAAGCAAAGGTTCATACTTGGGAAAGGAAGAGGTAAATAGCCCATGGATAAGGATGGGAGCTAGCATGAGGTGTAAAAGTAGCTTCCACATGTGTGCATGGCTTTAAACTATTAAGAATATACAAGCACACACACAAGAAGATCCTCCACCGTCCTTATAGTCCTACTTAGATTTCCTTTGTCGAATTTTCCAGCCAATCACATAATTCATTAGTTGATAGCTACTAAAGGTAACTCATCTATGAAGGGGTAAACCCTAAAATACCCTTAGAGAAAACACCTTCAAACCAATGATTAAATAGGTTCCCCATGGATAAAAAAGATCAATAATTATGAGATAATATCCAAGGAACATAATGCAAGTGATAAATTGCAAATAAAACCTCTCAATTGGGTAAATTGCAGAAAATTCCAAAATGTGCATAAAATTGCATAACTTGCTCAAGCAGTGTCCAAATTGGACCAAATTTGAAACTTCAGCTTGTATTATGATTTCAAAGAATATCACAAGGTTATATTAGGGTTATAAGAATTAAATTATGGTGATTAAGCTTATTCAACTCATTAAGCAAGTTCAGGGGCCTTACAAAAATTGGGTTAATGCACCCATTTTTAGGGTTTATGCATTTATTTGTCTGTGTAGTGGCAATTTGTGCCTAATTTATAGTTATGCACATAATTAATGCAATGAGCCCAAAATGCATTTAAAGCACTTACAAAACGGGGTTAATGTGACAACTTGTTAGTGTAGTTCCTCTTTTGGCCTAATTTACTATTATCGGCCTAACAGATCGAAAATGCCTAAAATATGGGTTGAAGTGTGTTAGAGTGGGTTAAAGTGCCTAAGAATGGGGCTAATATGCCTACTTCTCTATGTAATGGTTAGTTTATAGGCCAATGATCATCAAAATGGGGTCAAAACGCCTAAAAGTAGGTTAAAACGCTTACAAATGGGGTTTTTGCACCTATTTGTTAATGTAGTAGCAATTTTAGTATAATTTAATGTTATATGCCTAGGACAATGCGCCTAAAATGGGGTTACTATGCCCACTTGTTAGTGTAGTGCCCTTTTGAATCTAATTTAGTATTATGCTCCTAATAAATAGGAAATGTGCCTAAAATGGGTTGAAGGGCCTAAAAGTGATTTAAAGCACCTAAGAATGGGGTTAATCCACCTACTTGTTAGTGCAGTGCCTAATTTATAGGTCAATGCACCCCAAATGGGTTAAGACGCATAAAAGTGGGTTAAAATGCCTAAAAATTGGGGTTATGTGCGTATTTGTTAGTGTTGTGGCAATTTGAGTCCAATTTCTTATAATACCTAATTTATATGCCAAAGTGCCCAAAATGCGATTAAAGCGCCTAAAAATGGGGTTAATGTGCCCAATTGTCAATGTAGTTCCCTTTTGAGGCTATATACTATTATGTGCCTAATACATACAAAATATACCCAAAAATGGGTTGAAGTTCCTAAAAGTGGGTTAAAGCACATAAGAATGGGGTTAATCAGCCTACTTGTTAGTCTAGTGCCAAATTTATATGCCAATGCATCCCAAAATGGGATTAAAGTGCCTAAAATTGGGTCTAAATGCCTAAAAATGGGGTCTATGCACTTGTTTGTTTGTGTACTACAAAATTGAGCCTAATTTACTATTATGTGCCTAATTCATAAGCTAATTCACCCAAAATTACGGCTCAAGTGCCTAAAAATGTGGTTAATGTGCCCACTTGTTAGTGTAGTGGCAATTTGAGCCTAATTTACTATTTTAAGATAGAAAAATAGGAATATGTGCACAAAAAATGGGTTGAAGTGCCTAAAAGTGGGTTAAGGTTCCTAAAAATGAGGTTAATTCGTCTACTTGTAAGTGTAGTGCCTAATTTATAGGCCAATGCACCTCAAAATGGGATTACAATGCCTTAGTGTGTGTTTAAATGCCTAAAAATCTATTTATGCACTTATTTGTCAGTGTAGTGGCTATTTGAGCCTAATTTATTGTTATGTGCCTAATTTATAGGCCAAAAATTCACCCAAAAATGCAGTTAAAGCACCTAATAATTAGTGTTAATGTGCCCACTTTTCAGTGTAGTACCTTTTTAAGCCTAATTTACTATTATCTACCTAATAAATAGGAAATGTGCCCAAAAAGTGGGTTAAAGCACCTAAAAGTGGGTTAAAGCACCTAAGAATGGGGTTAACCCCTACTTGTCAGTGTAATGCCTAGTCTATAGGACAATGCTCCTAAAAATGGGGTTAAAGTGCCTGTGTTGGTTAAAACACCTGAAAATGGGTTTTATGTGCCTATTTATCAGTGCAGTGGCAATTGAAGCCTAATTTACTATTATGTGCATACAAATGCAGTTAAAGAGCCTAAAAATGGGGTTAATGTGCCCACTTGTTAGTGTAGTGGAAATTAGAGCCTAGTTTACTATTATGCACCTTATAAATAGGAAATGTTCCCAAAAATTGGTTGAAGTGCTTAAAAGTGTGTTAAAGTACCTAAGAATGGGGTCAATCCACCTACTTTTTAGTGTAGTGCCTAATTTACAGACCAATGCGCTCCACCATGGAGTTAAAGTGCCTAAGTGTTGGTTACAATGCCTAAAATGGGGGTTTATGTGCCTCTTTATCAGTGCAGTGGCAATTGGAGCCTAATTTACTATTTGTGCCCAAAAATGCAGTTAAAGCATCTAAAAATGGGGCTAATGCACCCACTTGTTAGTGTAGTGGCAATCGGAGCCTAGTTTACTATAATGCACATAATAAATAGGAAATGTGCCCAAAAATGGGTTGAAGTGCCTAAAATTGTTTTAAACTACCTAAGAATAGGGTTAATCCACCTACTTGTCAGTATAGTGCCTAATTTACAGACCAATGCACCCCACAATGGGGTCAAAGTGCCTAAGTGTAGCTTACAATGACTAAAAATGGTTTTATGTGCATATTAGTCAGTGTAGTGATATTTTGAGCCTAAACTTATAATGTGTGCCTAATATATAGGCTAATGTGTGCAAAAATGTAGTTCCTTTTTTAGCCTACTTTACTATTATGCACCTAATTAATAGGAAATGCACCCAAAAATGGGTTGAAGTGCCTAAAGGTGGGTTAAATTGCCTCAGATTGGGGTTAATTCGCATATTGGTCAGTGTAGTGCCTAATTTATAGGCCAATGCACCCCGAAATGGGGTTAACGTGCCTATTTATAGGTTAAAATGCCTAAAAATAAGGTTTATGCACCTATTTATCAGTGTAGTTGCAATTTGTGGCTAATTTAATGTTATGATCCTAATTTATAGGCCAATGCACCCAAAAATGTGGCTAAATGCCTACAAATGGAGTTAATGCACCAACTTGTCAGTGTAGTGTGTTTTACACCTAATTTACTATTATGCGCCTAATAAATAGGAAATGCACCCACAAATGGGTTTAAGTTCCTAAAAGGGGGTTAAAGCGCCTAAGAATGGGGTTAATTTGCCTACTTGTTAGTGTAGTGCCTAATTTATAGGCCAATGTGCTTCAAAATGGGGGTGAAAGTGCCTAAAAGTGGGTTAAAACTCCTAAAAATGGGGTTTATGCGCCTATTAGTCAGTCTAGTGGCAATTTCAGCCTATTTACTATTATGTGCCTAATTTATAGGCCATTACACCCAAAAATGTGGTTAAAGTGCCTAAAACTGGGGTTAATTTGTCGAATTGTCAGCGTAGTGTCTTTTTAGCCTAAATTACTTTTATGCACCTAACAAATAGGAAATGTAGCCAAAAATGGCTTGAACTGTCTAAAAGTGGGTTAAAGCGCCTAAGAATGGGGTCAAACGCCGTACTTGTTAGTGTAGTGCCTAATTTATAGGCCAATGCTCCCAAACATGGGGTTAAATCACTTAAAGGTGGGTTATAAATCCTATTTGTTATGCGCTTATTTGTCAGTGTAGTCACAATTTGAGACTATTTTACTGTTATGCACCTAATTTATTGGCCAATGTGCTTCAAAATGGGGTGAAAGTGCCTAAAAGTGGGTTAAAATGCCTAAAAATAGGGTTTATGCGCTTATTTGGTAGTGTAGTGGAAATTTGAGCCTATTTACTATTGTGTTCCTAATTTATTGGCCAATGTGCTTTAAAATGGGGTGAAAGCACCTAAAAGTGGGTTTAAAACACCTAAAAATGGGGTTTATGTTCCTATTTGATAGTGCAGTGCCAATTTGAGCCTAATTTACAATTATGTGCCTAATTTATAGGAAGATGCACCCAAAAATGTGATTAAAGAGCCTAAAATGGAGTAAATGCGCCCACTTGTCAGTGTAGTGCCTTTTTAGACTAATTTACTATTATGCACCTAATAAATAGGAAATGCACCCAAATTTGGATTGAAGTGCCTAAAAGTGAGTTAAAGCACCTAACAATGGGGTTAATCTTCCTACTCATCAGTGTAGTGCCAAATTTATAGGGAAATGCTCCCCAAAATGGGGTTAAAGCGCCTAAAAGTGGGTTAGAATTCCTAAAAATGGGGTTTATGCGCCTAATTTACTGTTATGCGCCTAATTTACACTCGAATGCGTCTGAAAGTGCAGTTGAAGTGCCTAAAAATGGGTTTAATGCACCCACTTGTCAGTGTACTGCCTTTTTTAACCTAATTTACTATTATTCACCTAATAAATAGGAAATACTCCCAAATATGGGATGAAGTGCCAAAACATGGGTTAAAGCACCTAAGAATAGGGTTAATCCACCTAATTGTCAGTGTTGTGCCTAAATTATACGCCAATGCACCCAAAATGGGGTTTATGCACTAAAAAGTGGGTAAAAATGCTTAAAATGGGGTTTATGCACTTATTTGTCAGTGTAGTGGCTATTTGACCATTATTTACTATTATGCATCTAATTTATAGGCCTATGTGCCCAAAATGTAGTTAAATCGTCTAAAAAGGGGGTTAATGTGTGCACTTGTCAATGTAGTGTCTTTTAGCCTAATTTACTATTATGTAGCTAATAAATAGGAAATGCACCATCAAATAGATTTACATGCCTAAAAGTGGGTTAATGAACCTCAGAATGGGATTAATCTACCAACTTGGTAGTGTAGTGCCTAATTTCTAGGCCAATGTGCCCCACAGTGGTAGTATAGCACCTAAAAGTAGGTCAAATCGCCTAAAAATGGGGTTTATGCCCTATTTGTCACTGTAGTGGCAATTTGAGATTAATTTATTGTTATGCGCCTAATTTTTAGGCCAATGCACCCAAAAATGCAGTTAAAGAACCTATAAATGGGGTTAATGTGCCTACATGTCAGTGTAGTGCCTTTTTAGACTAATCTAATATTATGCGCCTAATAAATAGGAAATGTTTCCAAAAATGGATCAAACTTCTCAAAATTGGGAATGGGGTTAATCTACCTACGTTTCAGTGTAGTGCCTAATTTATAAGTCGATGCACCCCAAAATGGGTTAAAGCACCTAAAAGTGGGTTGAAGCACCTAATAATCATGTTTATTTACCTATTGTTAGCAAATTGAGCCTAATTTTCTATTATGCGCCTAATTCATAGGACAATGCACCCACAAATGCGAATGAAATGCCTAAAAATGGGGTTAATGTGCCCACTTGTCAGTGTAGTGCCTCTTTTAGACTAATTTACCGTTATGGGTGTATTAAATATGAAAAGCGCCCAAAAATGGGTTGAAGTTTCTAAAAGTGGCTTAAAGTGCCTCAGAATGGGATTAATCTGCCTACTTGTAAATGTAGTGCCTAATTTCTAGGCCAATGCACCCCAATATGGGGTCAAAGCACCTAAAAGTAGGTCAAAATGCCTACAAATGGGGCTTGTGCGCCTATTTGTTAGTGTTGTGGTAATTTGAGCCTAATTTACTATTATGCATCTAACTTATTGGCCACTACACCCAAAAATGCAGTTAGAGCGCCTAATAATGCGGTTCATGCTCCCACTTTTCAGCATGGTGCCTTTTCAGCCTAATTTACTATAATGTGCCTAATCAATAGGAAATGCGCCCAAAAATGGGTTGAATTGTCTAAAAGAGGGATAAAGTGCATTAGAATGGCTTAATCCACCTACTTGTCAGTGTAGTGCCTAATTTAGAAGCCAATGTGCCCCAAAATGGGGTTAAAGCACCTAAAAGTGGATTAAAACACCTAAAATGGGTTTGTGCACCTATTTGTAAGTGTAGTGGCAATTTGAGCCTAATTTATTGTTATGTGCCTAAGCCAATGTGCCCAAAAATGTAGTTAAATCACCTAATAATGGGGTTAATGTGCCCACTTCTCAGTGTAGTGCCTTTTTCACCTAATTTATTATTATGCACCAAATAAATAGGGTATGTGCCAGAAAATGGGTTAAAGTGCCTAAAATTGGGTTAAATCGCCTATCTATGTGTTAAAATGCCTAAAAATGGGGTATTATGCATGTATTTGTCAATGTAGTGCCAATTTGAGCCTAATGTACTATTATGTGCCTAATTTATAGGCGTGTGAGACAAAAAATGTGGTTAAGTGCCTTAAATGGAGTTAAGTTCCCTAATTTTTAGCCTAATTTACTAATATGAGCCTAATAAATAGGAAATGCAACCAAAAATGGGTTGAAGTGCCTAAAAGTGGGTTAAAGTACCTAAGAATGGGGTTAATATACCTACTTGTCAGAGTAATGCCTAGTTTATAGGCCAATGTGCCACATAATGTGGTTAAAATGCCCAAAAATGGAGTTTATGTGCCTTTATGAAGTGTAGTGGCAATTGAGACTAATTTACTATTGTGTACATAATTTATATGCTAATGCACCCCAAAATGTGGTTAAAGTGCCTAAAAATGGGGTTAATGCATTCACTTGTCATTATAGTGCCTTTTTTAGCCTAATTTACTATTGCGGGCCAAATAAATAGGAAATGTGCCCAAAATGGGTTAACATGCCTAAAAGTGGGTTGAAGCGTTTAAAACTGGTGTTAATCCACCTACTTGTTAGTGTAGTGCCTAATTTACAGGCTAATGTGCCCCAAAATGGGTTTAAAAGGCCTAAAAATGGGATAACACACCTAAAATTGGGGTTTGTGCACTTATTTGTCAGTGTAATAGTAATTTGAGCTTAATTTAATTTTCTGGTCGGATTTTATAGGCTAATGCCCCAAAATGTTGTCAAAGCGCCTAAAAATAGGGTTAATGCACCCACTTGTTAGTATAGTGCCTTTTTAGCATAATTTACTATTATGCAATGAATGAATAGGAATTTCACCAAAAAATGGGTTGAAGCGCCTAAAAGTGTGTTAAAGCACCTAAGAATGGAGTTAATCTGCCTACTTGTCAGTGTAGTGCCTGATTTATAGGCCATTCTGCCCCAAAATGGGGATAAATTCCAAAAAGTGGGATGAAACGCCTAAACATGGGATTTGTGTGTCTATTGGTTTTGTGTAGGAAATTTGAGACAAATTTACTGTTATGCACCTTGGCCAATGCGCCAACAAATGGGGTTAAAATGCCTAAAAAGGGGTCGATGCGCCCACGTGTCAGTGTAGTGCCTTTTTAGCCTAATTTTCTATTATAGGCCTAATAAATAGGAAATGTGCATAAAAATGGGTTGAACTGCCTAAAAGTGGGTTAAAGCGCCTAAGAATAGGGTTAAACCGCCTACTTGTCAGTGTAGTGCCAAATATATAGGTCAATGTGCCTCTAAATTGGGTTAAAATACCTAAAAGTGGGTTAAAATGCCTAGAAATGGGATTTATGCGGTTATTTGTTAGTGTAGTGGCAATTTGAGCCTAATTTGTTGTTATGCGCCTAATTTATAGGCCAATGCGCCCAAAAATGTGGTTAAAGCACCTAAAAATGGGGTTTATGCGCTCACTTGTCAGTGTAGTGCCTTTTTAGTGTAATTTACTATAATGCGCCTAATAAACATGAAATGTGCCCAAAAATGAGTTTAAGTGCCCAAAAGTGGAATAAAGTGCCTAAGAAGGGGTTCATGTGCCTACTTGTTAGTGTAGTGCCTAACTTATAGGCCAATGCACTCGAAAGTGGGATCAAAGCACCTAAAAATGGGTCTAAAGACCTAAAAATGAAGTTTATGCACCTATTTTCCAGTGTAGTGACAATTTTACTCTAATTTACATTTTTCTACCTAATTTATAGGCCAATTCGCCCAAAAAGTGGTTAAACTATCTAAAAATGGGGTTAATGCACCCACTTGTTAGTGTAGTAGCAAATTGAGTCGAATTTACTATTGTGCTCCTAATAAATAGGAAATGCATAAAAATGGGTTGAAGTGCGTAAAAGAGGGTTAAAGCACCTAAGAATGGGTTTAATCTGCCTACTTATCAGTGTAGTGCCTAATTTATAGGCCAATGCAACACAAAATGGGGCTAAATCACCTAATAGTGGGTTAAAACGCCTAAAAATAGGGTTTATGCACCTATATATCAGTGTAGTAGAAATTTGAGCCTCATTTAGTGTTATGCATCTAATTTATAGGCCATTGCGTCCAAAAATGCGGTTAAAGCACCTAAAAATGGTATTAACGAGCGCACTTTTCATTATAGTACCTTTGTTAGTATAATTTACTATTATGCACCTAATAAACAAGAAATACACCCAAAAAATGGGTTGAAGTGCCAATAAGTGGGTTGAAGTGCCTAAGAATGGGGTTAATCCGCGTACTTGTAAGTGTAGTGCCTAATTTATAGGCCAATGCACCCGAAAATGGGGTTAAAGAACCTAAATGTGTGTTAAAATGCCTAAAAATTAGGTTTATGCACCTATTTGTCAGTTCAATGGTAATTTGAGCCTAATATACAGTTATGTGCCTAATTCATAAGCCAATGTAACCAAAGATGTGTTTAAAGTGCTAAAAATGGGGTTAATGTGTCCTACTTGTAAGTGTAGTGACTTTTAGCCTAATTTACTAGTATGTGCCTAAGAAACAGGAACTGCACCCTAAATGGGTTGAAATGCCTAAAAGTGGGTGAAAGTGCCTCAAATAGGGATTAATTTGTCTACTTGTCAGTGTGCCTAAAACTAGGTTAAACTGTCAAAAATGGGGTTTATGTTCCTATTTGTCAATGTAGTGGAAATTTGAACCTAATTTAATGTTATTCCCCTAATTTATAGTAAATGCACCCAAATGCGGTTAAGTGCCTAAAAATGGGGTTAATGCGCCCACTTGTCAAGGTAGTGCCTTTTTTAGCATAATTTACTATTATTGCCTAATACACAGGAAATGCGCCCAAAAATGGGTTGAAGTGCCTAAAAGTGTGTTATAGAACCTAAGAATGGGGTTAATTCACCTACTTATCAGTGTAGTTGCCTAATTTATAGATCAATACACCCTCAAAATGATTTAAAGCGCCTAAAAGTTGGTAAAAATGCCAAAAAATGTGGTTTATGTACTTATTTGTCATTGTAGTTGGAATTCGAGCCTACTTTATTGTTATATTGCTAATTTATAGGCCAATGTGCCCAAAAATGTGGTTATAGACCTTTAAAATGGGTTAACGTGCCCACTTATTAGTGAAGTGCCTTTTTTAGCCTAATTTACAATTTTGTGCCTAACAAATAGGAAATGTGCCAAAAAATGGGTTGCATTGTCTAAAAGTGGATTAAATCACCTACGAATCAGGTTAATCTGCCTACTTGTTAATCTTTTTTTTTGAGAAAGGACGGGAAACCCTATGATGGGGGTTCCCCGCAAAACTTTAACTTGCTAAAATGATATTTACAAGGTCCCGACTACTAGACGAAAAAGGCTGAAGTAAAAAAAACCTATCTACTTGTCCACACCGGACATGGTTGGCAACTTTATGAGATGCCCTATTGTCTAAACGACTAATGTAAATAACGCTACAACAGGAAAAAAGAAGCTTCAACTGAAGAATGTCCTCCACTATAGCACCCAGGTAGTCCCTCCGTGATGCTGTAGAGTTGCACGCTTGGACAACCATCATAGAGTCTGATTCCACTTCCACCTGTGTACAACCTTCTTTGTTCACCCATTCCAAAGCCGCCCGCACAGCCAAAGCCTCTGTCATGGCTATCTCCTTTCCCGTAGTGACCTTCTCCCCAAGCATCCCTTTAAGAGTCCCCGCTGCATCTCTCATCACTACTCCAATGCTAGAGACACCGTCTTCTCTGCAAGACCCGTCCACATTCAGTTTTATCCAGCCTGCACTAGGCGCGCTCCAGCCCCGTCTTCCTTTGTTCTTCCCGTCGGCTTCCCCATGCATGGACGTACGTGGCCCCTCCTTTATTCCTCTAGCCGTCGTCAACACACAACCATGGAGAAAGCTACTGTTTACGTTGACGTCGTTGAAAACGTGAGTGCACCGTCCGCGCCACACTGCCCACATGGCAGCGACAATAGACGTAGCTTCATCTCTTGACAGCCTTGTCAGTACTTCCTTCATAGTTGCAGCCACCTCCCCATCTTTGACGTCATCCACCCAGTTCTGGACCTCCCTAGGCAGAAGTTCCCACACCTCTACGGCACACGGACAACAGAAAAGCATATTCGCTAATGTCTCCTTCTCCACTGAGCACAACATGCATGTACCATCCGGTATGCAATGTCTGTCATAAAGCCGTCCCCTCGTAGCTAGTCCTCCCGTACAGATCCTCCATAAGAAGTGGGCCGTCTTTGGGCTCCAACCATCCTGCAATATCTTTTTCCACAGATCATCACCGTGTGTTGCTTTGTACCGTCGAACCTCCTCTTTCCCCATCAATCCTAACCAGTAAGTTGAGCGGACTCTAAAATCCCCGTTGTTTGCTGGCCACCACATCAAAGAATCCGAAGGTCGACTTTTACTAAGCTGGATACCACAGATCTTCCTAGCATAGATCTCTGGGAAGCAGTCCTGTACTCGTAGATGGTCCCATTCTGTCCCATCTTCTATCATAAGGTCACTAACTTGGCTGTACTCCTCATTCCTTTCATTCTTGAGATGTGCGAGTGTCACATCCTCCCAAAGATTGATATCAGCCCCATTTCCCACTCTCCACTTTGTTCCTTCTATCAGCAGTGCTTTGGCGCCCCACACACTCCTCCACGTGTAGCTTGGATCATGGCCCCGTCTAGCTTCCCATATTGATGTCCTTGGAAAGTATCTAGCTTTGAGAACTTTAGTCACCAATGCCTCCGGGTTGTTTGATAGCCGCCATAATTTTCTTGCTAGAAGTGCTTGATTGAAGACATGGAGATCTCTGAATCCCATTCCTCCTTGACGTTTGGGCCTGCACAGGTTTTTCCAGCTCATCCATGACATTTTCCTCTCTTTGTCTTTTGCGCCCCACTAAAATCTAGCTATGGTTCTTTGAATCTCTTCAATGGTTCCCGCTGGTAACTGGAAGATGCTCATTACGTATGTGGGTATAGCCCGTGCCACCACTTTAATAAGCACCTCCCTCCCTGGTTTAGATAAAAGTTTTTCCGACCACCCTTGGAACTTCCTCCATATCCTGTCTTTTATATAGCTGAAAACGTGCTTCTTAGATCTCCCTATTGTTGTTGGTAACCCAAGGTACTTTGCATGGCGATCCACCTCCCTCACTCCCAACCTAATCATAAGATGCTCTCGCTTTCCTCTTTGTACTCCCTTGCTGAAAACCACCACTGTCTTTGAAAATTTTATTTTTTGTCTGGATGCCTGTTCATATTGGCTGATAATGCCAGCTAACTTCAGGCATTCTGCAGTGGTATCTCTAGAAAACAGAATACTATCATCTGCAAAAAAAAGATGTGATATTCAGGGGGCTCCCCTACACGGTTGGATTCTGTGTAAGAGATTATCTTGTGTAGCCACAGTAAGTGAGGTAGAAAAAGCTTCAACGCATAAAAGAAAAAGATAGGGAGAGAGAGGGTCACCTTGGCGAAGTCCTCGTGCTGGGGCTGTGCTTTGGGTTCGGTCTCCGTTGATAGAAAATGCGTGTTGGATAGTAGTAATGCAGTCTCTGATTTTATCTATCCACTTCCCACCAAAACCCATCCTTTCCATCACAAAAAATAGGAATTCCCACTCCACACCGTCATAAGCCTTTGACATATCTAACTTCAAAGCAAGGCTGCCCTTCTTCTTTCCCTTGTCCCTCTTCATAGTATGGAACAACTCATAAGCAATCAAAGCATTATCCGTGATCAACCTTCCCGGGACAAAGGCACTTTGATTTTTAGAAATCACGCTATTCATGAAAGGCTTCAACCGATTTGTCATCACTTTGGAGGCAATCTTATAAATCACATTGCAAAGGCTGATTGGACGAAACTCCCCCACCGTCTTCGGCTTTTCAACCTTCGGTATGATCACCACTAAAGTATCATTTACAGCCCTTATACTATGTTCTCCTTTCCACCAACCATTGATGTAACTAGCCACATCCTGTCCGACTGTGTCCCAGTATTTTTGATAGAACATCGCCTTCATCCCATCTGGCCCTGGTGCTTTGTTTGGATGCATTTGGTTAATAGCAGCCCGGATTTCCTCGTCTGTTATATTACTTTCCAGAACCATCCTTTTTTCATCGGTTACTACCCTTCTAATACCCTTAGTTGCCTACTCAAATCCCGATGTGTTGCTAGCTTGGAAAAGATTGGAGAAATGGTTCAGGAAAATTTGCATAATCTCACTCTCCTTTTTTCTAAGGGTGCCACTTTCATCTTCTATACCTTCAATCCAGTTCCTTCTTCTTCTGTTGGATTCCTTTTGGTGAAAATATGCCATATTCCGGTCACCCTCTTTCAGTTCTTTCACCCGTGCCCGAGCAACCCAGTATTCCTCATTCTTTTGCAGCCAATATTGTAATTCTTTGGATGTATCCTCCGCCTTCTTGAGATTAATATTATCTGGGGGGAGTCCTTGAATTCTTTTCAGCTCATTCTCAAGTTATTTAACCTTCTTGCTCCTCTCCTAAATTTTTTCCGTCCCCCACTCTTTCAACATATCTTTGCAACGCAAGATTTTTTTGCTAAGATCACTCCCTTCCTCCCTCTCCCACGCCTCTTTGATAATTTTCCCACACTCCTCCTCACCTACCCACATAGGTTTGAAAGCAAAATAATTCTTTTTCTTTCTTTTCCCGCTGTTCCTGTTGTCTGCTTTTAACACAATAGGTGCATGATCCGATTCATATATTGGAAGATGGAACACTTTGCAATTTTTAAAAAGATTTCGCCACTCGAGTTCAGGAAGGAATCTGTCAAGTCTCTCCATAACCAGCGTTATTTCCGTCACTCCCCTTTTCCATGTGAAAATATTGCCTTCAAAGCCCATGTCAATCAGTTCACACTCGTCAATGACATCCCAAAAATTCTACATGAATTTTTCTTCTATTGGTGGCCCCCCTTGCTTTTCGGCATTAGACACAATCTCATTGAAATCTCCAAAGAAAATCACTGGTTCCTCTGCCTCTTCCTTCAGTCTTCGCATCAACTCCCAGGTCTTTATTTTATTATTCTGATCAGCCCATCCATATATACCGATCACTCTCCATTGCTGTCCATTATCTTCTTTTATCAACCCCATGACATGTCTTGTAGAAAAATTGAGAATCTCCATCTTACATTCTTTCCACCAAAAGCCTATGCCACCTGATCTGCCCTTGCTCGAGATGCACAGTCCATCCGTAAAACCACAACCTCTTTTGACCTCCTCCAGTTTTGTTTTTGCTATCATAGTTTCCGCCATGAAAACTGTGTTTGGACGCTCTCTCCAGACCCAGGCCCGGAGAGCTTTACATGTGTCAGGGTCGCCCAATCCTTGACAGTTCCAACTTAGTATTTTCATTGACCTTCGCGGGATTGGTCTCCTCCAATCACCGCTACTTGAGTCGTGACGACCCCATATCTGTCCCCTGCATGCGCAACATCCTGTTTGGCTCTTTTCTCTCCCGGTTCTTTTTCAGCCATGTCATCAACGTCCATAGCACAACATTCAACCTCACGATTTCTTTTGCCAGTTGATTGGTCCCATACCACTTCATTTTCAGGAATGCCCAAGTGTTTCCCCCTACTCATTTTGTACACCCATGGATTGTGCTTCTTCTTCCCCCGAATTTGTTTGTGTCCTTGTTTTTTCCTTGGACCTGCATCTTTCTTCATCTGTGCCCGAGTAATGGATCTGCTCTCCCTGCCGTCCCTCACGATGGCTTCTGGTTGTTGGTGGTTGTTGTCTTGGTCACCCTTGGCGACGTCATTATCACTTGCCACGGTGGGACCTTTCTTCCTGGTGATGAGTTGCTCCCCGTGCTGTCCCTGACCCTCAACTCCTCTCTGTTCTTCGTCGTTTATGTCTTGGTGCTTGTTACGTTCTTCTGTCAGAGTCCTATGCATCGACCATTGCTGCCTGTTATCCGAGTCTTCGGCTTCTGCCATTTCTGGTGCTACTTCATCGACCCGGATATGCCCGCGTATCTCCTGCAACTCCCACGCTGAATATCTCTTTATCCATCTTGCACCCACGCCCTTTCCACCCATAGTGTCTTCATCTCCCTACACCCCCTCACCCGATCCCATCCCCTCCATCATCCTGGCTTCTCCTCCATCACCCCCACTTCCGTCCAGCCTGCCCCAACTACTCCACCCCCTTACATTACCCTGTGCTTCACTTTCTTCCCCGCCCATACCCCTCCCACAATCCTCCCGCCTCCCGACTTCTGCCTCATCTCGCCCCCCCCCCCCCCCGCCGCGTACGTCCCTGACTCCTCTGTGTGACCACTATCACCTCCCCCCCTTCTTCTGTGATGTTCCCTCCCCGCCGTGTTGTTTGTATATGAGTTTCCTACTTGCTGTCCCTGCCCCTCCGTCCATCTTGTCTTCCGCCCTTCGTTGCTTCCAAGGGGACACCCGCATCCAGTTCCCCCATCTCTGCTGAATGCTGCTCCCGTCGTCAACAAGCACGCAATCACGGTCGACGTGCCCTAGCCTGCCGCACGAGAAGCAAAAATTGGCGAGTCTCTTGTACTTCACTTCTATGTCCACCGTTGTGCCCCCTTTCAACCTGATCTTTTGGATGCGTTTCAAAGGCTTTGATACGTCTAGAACGACTCGAACTCATATAGAAGAGTCCCATCCCAGGTCGTCAGTGTCGGTGCCGATCACCCCCCGATCCTCCCCTCTATCTCGCGGATAGTCGCTGCCGATCTATATCCCAAGGGGATGTCATAGAGACGGACCCAGAATGGACACCTATTGATGATGATGTTCCCCGGTTGCTCCTCTTTACAGATTTCCTTGAAGAGTAGCAGCTTTCCATCAAAGTTCCATGGAGCTCCTTCAATAACTCGTTGTTTATCCCTCCAGTGGCCGAATTGGACAATGAACACTTCTCCCTCGAGTTGCTTGAAGTCGGCCTTCTCCTTCAGGCTCCACGCTTGAGATAGCATTCTTTCCAACGCTCTAAAATTGTAGGACCGGTCTGTGAGAAGTCGTCCCACCAGTGCTAGCTCGGTGTGGTCCTCCGCCTCATCTTCGCTTCCCACCGGTTGTACATCGATCAGTTCTTCCTCATCTTCTGAAAGCTTGAGCCCTGCATACCTGTCCGCAAGCTCCGCCGCCATCACGAAACCAGAACCCCAAACACAGCCGCACACTTGAACCTGCAAGGGAGATAACCCTAGTTCAGGGTAGAAGAGACGTCCACGACCTCGTGCCCTAATCGCCAGAGCGACAGGAGACGGGGGGACGGGATTAGCGCCTACTTGTTAATCTAATGTCTAATTTATAGGCAATTACGTCCCAAAATGGGGTTAAAGCACCTAAAAATTGGCTAAAAAGCCTCAAAATGGGGTTTATCCGCCTATTTGTAAGTGTAGTGGAAATTTGATCCTAACTTTTATGCACCTAATTTGTAGGTCAATACTCCTAAAATGTGGTTAAAGCGCCTAAAATGAGGTTAATGCATCCACTTGTTAGTGTAGTGCGTTTTTTAGCCTAATTTACTATTATGTGCATGATAAATAGGAAATGTACTAAAAAATGGGTTGAAGTGCATAAAAGTGGGTTAAAGTGCCTAAGAATGGGGTAAACCCACCTACTTGTTAGTGTAGTACCTAATTTATAGGCCAACACCCCTCAAAAGGGGTTAAACTGCGTAAAAGTTGGTTAAAACACATAAAAATGGGGTTTATGATCCTATCTATCAATCTAGTGGCAATTTGAGCCTAATATACTATTATGCGCCTAATTTTTAGGCCAGTGCGCCCAAAATTGAGTTTAAAGCGCCTAAAAATGGGATTAATGCACCGACATGTAAGTATAGTGTCTTTTAGCCTAAATTACTTTTATGCACCTAATATATTGGAAATGCACCCAAAAATGCATTGAAGTGTCTAGAAGTGGGTTAGAGAGCCAAAATAATGTTCCCACTTGTCAATGTAGTCCCTTTTTATCCTAATTTATTATTATGTGCCTAATAAATAGGAAATGCACCCAAAATGGCTTGAAGTGCCAAAAAGTGGGTAAAAGTGCCTAAGAATGAGGTTAATATGCTTACTTGTTAGTGTAGCATTTAATTTTATAGACAATGCACCCCAAAATGTGGTTAAAGTGCCTAAAAGTGGGTTAGAATGCTTAAAACTAGGGTTTATGTGGGTGAGTGTAGTGGCAATTTGAGCCTAATTTATAGTTATGCTCCTAATTCATAAGTCAATGCACCAAAAAATGTGGTTAAAGCACCTAAAATGGGATTAATGTGCCTACTTGTTAATGTAGTTCCTTTTTAGCCTAATTTACTATTATGTGCTTAATAAATAGGAAATACACCCAAAAATGAGTTGAAGTGCCTAATTTATAGATCAATGCACCCCAAAATGGGGTTAAAGCGCATAAGAATGTGTTAAAACACATAAAATGGGGTTTATGTGCCTATTTGTCTGTGTATTGGCAATATACTATTATATGCCTAATTTATAGGCCAATGAACCAAAAATGCGGTTAAAGCACCTAAAAGGGGTTAATGTGCCTACTTCAGAGTGTAGTGTTTTTTCGAGCCTAATTTACTATTATGCACCTAATAAATAGGAAATGCACCCAAAATGGGTTGAAGTGTTGAAGAGTGCATTAAAGCACCTAAGAATGGGGTTAATCTGCCTACATGTTAGTGTAGTGCCTAATTTATAGGCCAATGCACCCCAAAACGGGGTTTAAGCTCCTAAAAGTAGTTTAAAACTCTTAAAAATAGGTTTTATGTGCATATTCGTTTGTGTAGTGGCAATGTGAGCCTAATTTACTAATATGCATCTAATTTATAGGGTAATGCTCCCCAAAATTTGGTTGAAGTACCTAAAAATGGGGTTAATACTCCCACTTGTCAGTGTACTACCTTTTTAGCCTAATTTACTACTATGCACCTAATGAATAGGAAATGCGACTAAAATGGGTTGAAATGTTTAAAAGTTGGTTAAAGCACCTAAGAATGGGTTTAATTTGTCTACTTGATAATGTAATGCCTAATTTATAATTTCTCCCCAATATGGGGTTAAAATGCCTAAAAGTAGGTCAAATTGCCTAAAATGGGGTTTATGCGCCTATTTGTCAGTGTAGTGGAAATTTGAGCCTAATATATTGTTATGCGCTAAATTTATAGGCTAATGCGCCCAAAATTGCAATTAAAGTGCCTAAAAATGGGGTTAATGAACCCACTTGTCAATGTAGTACCTTTTTAGCTTAATTTACTATTATGGGCTTATAGATAGAAAATGCACTCAATAATAGGTTGAAGTGCCTTAAATTGCCTAAGAATGGGGTTAATCTGCCTACTTGTTAGTGTAAGCCTTAATTTATAGGCCAACCCACCTTAAATGGGGTTAAAGTGCCTAAAAGAGGGTTAAAACACCTAAAATTGGGGTTTATGAGCTTATTTGTCAGTGTAGTGGCAATTTGAGCCTAATTTATTATTATGCACCTAATATATAGGCCAATGCACCCAAAAATGCATTTAAAGCGCCAAAAATGGGGTTAATACACATAATTGTCAGTGCAGTGTATTTTTAGCCTACATTACTTTTATGCACCTAATAATTGGAAATGCGCCCAAAAATGGGTTGAAGTGCCTAAAAGCGGGTTAAAGAGCCAAAATAATGAGCCCACTTGTCAGTCTAGTGCCTTTTTGAGACTAATTTAATATTATGTGCCTAATAAATAGGAAATGCATCAAAAATGGGTTGAAGAGCCTAAAATGGGAATGTGGTTAATCTTCCTACTTTGCCATGCAATGTCCAATTCATAAGTCGATGCTCCCCAAAATGGGGTTAAAATGCCTAAAATGGGGTTTATGAGACATTTTGTAACTCTAGTGGGAATTTGAGCCCAATCTACTATTATCGCCTAATTTATAGGCCAATGCACCCAAAAATGTGGTTGAAGCACCAAAATATGGTGTTAATGCACCCACTTGTCACTATAGTGCCTTTTTAGCTTAATTTTCTATTATGGGTGTAATAAATAGGAAATGCACCCAAAAATGGGTTGAAGTGTCTAAAAGAGAATTAAAGTGCCTCTTGCATA
Source organism: Alisma plantago-aquatica (assembly GCA_963693085.1). NCBI lineage: Eukaryota > Viridiplantae > Streptophyta > Magnoliopsida > Alismatales > Alismataceae > Alisma > Alisma plantago-aquatica. The sequence goes on from OY856410.1 coordinate 472,604,247, forward strand.
CTTGTAAGTGTAGTGCCTAATTTCTAAGCCAATGCACCAGAAAATGGGGTTAAAGTGCCTAAAAGTATGTTAAAACACCTAAAAATGGGGTTTATGTGCCTATTTGTTAGTGTAGTGGAAAATTGAGCCTAATGTATTGTTATGCGCCTCATTTATAGGCTAATACACCAAAAAATGCGGTCAAAGTGCCTAAAAATGACATTCATGCTCCCACATTTCAATGTAGTGCCTTTTTTAGCCTAATTTACAATTATGCGCCCAATAAATAGGAAATTTTCCCAAAATAGCTTGAATTGTCAAAAGTGGGTTAAAGCGCCTTGGAATGGGGTTAATCTGCCTACTTGTCAGTGTAGTGCCAATTTTTAGGCCAATGTGCTCCAAAATGGGGTTAAAGAGCATAAAAGTGGGTTAAAACGCCTAAAAGGGGTTTGTGCACCTATTTGTCAATGTAGTGGCAATTTGAGCATAATTTACAATTATGCGCCTAATACATAGGCCAATGTTCTTCACACAGGGGTGAAAGTGCCTAAAAGTGGCTTAACATGCCTAAAAATGGGGTTTATGCGCTTATTTGACAATGTAGTAGCAATTTGAGCCTAATTTATTATTATGCGCCTAATTTATAGGCCAATGCACTTCAAAATGGGGGTGAAAGTGCCTAAAAGTGCGTTAAAATGCCTAAAAATGGCGTTTATGCACCTATTTCTCATTGTAGTGGTAATTTAAAATTAATTTACTATTATGCACCTAATTTATAGGAAGATACGCCCAAAAATGCAGTTAAAGCACCTAAAATGGGGTAAATGCGACCACATGTTAGTGTAGTGCCTTTTTTAGACTAATAGACTATTATGTGCTTAATAAATAGGAAATGCACCCAAATTTGGGTTGAAGAGTTGAAAGGTGGGTTAAAGCACCTAACAATGGGGTTAATCTACCTACTTGTCAGTGTAGTGCCTTATTTATAAGCCAATGATCCCCGAAATGGGGTTAAGACACCTAAAAGTGGGTTGAAACACCAAAAAATAGGGTTTATGTGCCTATTTGTTAGTATAATAGAATTTTAGCTTAATTTACTATTATGCACCTAATTTATAGGCCAATGCACCATAAAATGCAGTTGAAGTACCTAAAAATAAGGTTAATGTGCCAACTTTTCATTGTAGTGGCTTTTTAGTGTAATTTACTATTATTCGCCTAATAAATAGGAAATACACCCAAAAATGGGTTGAAGTGCCAAAACGTGATTTAAAGCGCATAGGAATGGGGTTAATCTGCCTAATTTATATGCCAATGCACCCAAAAATGGGGTTAAAGCACCTAGAAGTGGGTAAAAACATTTAAAATGGGGTTTATGCACCTATTTGTCATCGTAGTGGCAATTTGAGACTTATTACTATTGTGCTCTTAATTTATAGGCCAATGCACCCAAAATGCAGTTAAAGCACCTACAAATGGAGTTAACCCATCCACTTGTTAGTGAAGTTCATTTTAGCCTAATTTACTATTTTGCGCCTAATAAACAAGAAATGTTTCCTAAAATGGGTTGAAGTGCCTAAAAGTGGGTTAAAGAACCTCAGAATGGAATTAATCTATCTACTTGTCAATGTAGTGTCTAATTTCTAGGCCAATGCACCCCAAAATGGGATTATAACGCCTAAAAGTAGGTTAAAATGCCTATATATGTGGTTTATGTGCCTATTTGTCATGTAGTGGCAATTTGAGACTAATTTATGGTTATGCACCTAATTTATAAAGCAATGCACCCATAATGCAATTAAAGCACCTAAAAATGGGCTTAATGTGCCCACTTGTCAGTGTAGTGCCTTTTTAGGCTAATCTAATATTATGCGCCTAATAAATAGGAAATGTGTCAAAAAATGGGTTGAAGTGCCTAAAAGTGGGAATGGGGTTAATCTGCCCACTTTTCATTGTAGTGCCTAATTTAAAAGTTGATGCACCCCAAAATGGGGTTAAAGCACCTAAATTTGGGGTTTATTCACCTATTTGTAAGTGTAGTGCAATTTGAACCTAATTTACTATTATGCACCTAATTCATAGACCAAAGCGCCCAAAATGTGGATGAAGCGCCTAAAAATGGGGTTAATGTGCCCACTTGTCAGTGTAGTGCCTTTTAAACTAATTTACTATTATAGGCATAATAAGTAGGAAATGCACCCAAAAATGAGTTGAAGTGTCTAAAAGTGGCTTAAAGCACCACAAAATGGGATTAATCAGCCTACTTGCCAGTGTAGTGTCTAATTTCTAGGTCAAAGCACCCCAAAATGGGGTTTAAGCACCTAAAAGTAGGTTAAAATGCCTACAAATGGGGTTTGTGTGCCTATTTGTTAGTGTAGTGGCAAATTGAGCCTAATTTATTGTCATTCACCTAATCATTGTCCAATAAGCCCAAAAATGCAGTTAGAGTGCCTAATAATGCAATTCATGCTCCCACTTATCAATGTAGTGCCTTTTTAGCCATTTACTATAATTTGGCTAATAAATAGGAAATGCACCCAAAATGGGTTGAATTGTCTAAAAGTGGGATAAAGTGCCTAAGGATGGGGTTAGTCCACCTACTTGTTAGTGTAATGCCTAATTTATAGGAGAATGTGCCCCAAAATGAGGTTAAAGCACCTAAAAGTGGGTTAAAACACCTAAAAATGGGGTTTTACGCCTATTTATCAGTGTAGTGGCAATTTGAGCCTAATTTACTGTTATGTGCCTAGGTCAATAAGCCCAAAAGTGCAGTTGAAGCGCCTAAAAATGGGGTTAATAAGCTCACTTCTCAATGTGGTGCCTTTTTAGCCTAATTTACTACTATGCGCCTATTAAAAAGGATATGCACCAAAAATGGGTTGAAGTGTCTAAAAGTGGGTTATAGCACCATTTGTGTGTTAAAATGCGTGAAAATGGGGTTTATGAACCTATTTTTCAATGTAGTGGCAATTTGAGCCTAACATATTGTTATGTGCCTAATTCATAGGCCCATGAGACCAAAACTGTAGTTAAGTTCCTTAAATGGAGTTAATGCGCCCACTTGTCAGTGTAGTGCATCTTTTTAACCTAATTTAATAATATGCACCTAATAAATAGGAAATGTGACCAAAAATGGGTTCAGGTGCCTAAAAGTGGGTTAGAACACCTAAAAATGGGGTTAATCCACCTACTGTGTAGCATCTAATTTATAAGCCAATATGCCCTAAAATGGGGTTAAAGTGCCTAAAAGTGGGTTAAAATGCCAAAAAATGGGGTTTATGTGCCTATTTGTAAGTGTAGTGCCTCTTTGAGCCTAATTTACTATTATGCGCATAATTTATAGGCTAATGTGCCCAAAAATGTAGTTAAAGTGACGAAAAATGGGGTTAATGCCCCCACTCGTTAGTGTATTGTCTTTTTTAGCCTAATTTATTATTTGGGCCTAATAAACAGGAAATGTGCCAAAGAATGGGTTGAAGTGCCAAAAAGTGGGTTAAAGCGCCTAAGAATGGGGTTAATCTGCCTACTTGTCAGAGTAGTGCCTAATTTGTAGGCCAATGCAACGCAAAACGTGGTTAAAATGCCTAAAAATGGGGTTTATGTGCCTATTTGTAAATGTATTGGCATTTTTTGACTAATTTATTGTTATGTGCATAATTTATAGGTTAATGCACCCCAAATGTGGTTAAAGCGCCCAAAAATGGGGTTAATGCACCCACTTCTCAATGTAGTGCCTTTTTAGCCTAATTTACTATTGCAGGCAGAATAAACATAAAATGTGCCCAAAAATGGGTTGAAGTGCCTAAAAGTAGGTTAAAGCACCTAAGAATGGTGTTAAAGGCCTAAAAATGGGGTTCATGCACCTATTTGTTAGTGCAGTGGAAATTTGAACCTTATTTACAGTTTTCTGTCCAATTTATAGGCCAATTCACCCAAAAATGCAGTTGGGCGCCTAAAATTGGGGTTAATATGCCTACTTATCAGTGTACTAGAAATTCGAGCCTAATTTACTCCTGTGCACCTAATAAATAGAAAATGCACACAAAAATGGGTTGAAGTGCCTATAAGTGGGTTAATGTGCCTAACAATGGGGTTAATCTTCCTACTTGGCAGTGTAGTGCCTAACTTATAGGCCAATGCATAAAGCACCTAAAAGTGGGATAAAATGCCTAAAAATGGGGTTTGTGTGCCTCGCTGTAGTGGAAATTCGAACCTAATTTAATATTATTGCCTAACTTATATGCCAATGCACCCAAATATGCTGTTAAAGCGCCTAAAATGGGGTTAATGTGCCAATGTAGTGGCTTTTTTAGAGTAATCTACTATTATGCACCTAAAATATAGGAAATGCACCCAAAATGGGTTGAAGTTCCTAAAACTGGGTTCAAGCACCTAAGAATGGGGTTAATCTGCCCACTTGTTAGTGTAGTGCCTAATCCATAGGCCATTGTACCTCAAAATGTGGTTAAAGAGGCTAAAAGTGGGTTAAAATTCTTAAGAGTGGGGTTTATGCGCCTATTTGTTAGTGTAGTGGCAATTTGAGCCTAATGTACTATTATGTGCCTAATTTATAGGCCAATGCGCCCAAAATGCACTTAAAACGCCTAAAAATGGGGATAATGCGCCCACTAGTCAGTGTAGTGCCTTTTTAGCTTAATTTGCTATTATGCGCCTAATAAACAAGAGATACGCCCAAATATGGGTTGAAGTGCCTAAACGTGGGTTAAAGCATCTAAGATGGGGTTAATCCAACTACTTGTCAATGTACTATCTAATTTATAGGCCAATGCACCCCAAAATGGGGTTAAAGCACCTAAAAGTGGATTAAATGCCTAAATATGGTGTTCATCCACCTATTTGTTTGAGCCTAATTTACTATTATGCACCTAATTTATAGGCCAACGCACCCAAATATGTGTTTGAAGCACCGAAAAATGGGGTTAATGCACCTACTTGTCAATGTAATTTACTATTATGCACCTAATAAATAGGAAATGTGCCCCAAAAATGGGTTGAATTTTTTAAAAGTGGGTTAAAGCATCAAAGAATAGAGTTAATCCGCTTACTCGTCAGTATAGTTCCATATTTACAGGCCAATGCTCCCCAAAATGGGGTTAAAGTGCCTAAAAGTGGGATAAAATGCCTAAAAGTGGGGTTTATGTGCCTATTTGTCAGTGTAGTGGAACTTTGCACCTAATTTACTGTTATGCACCTAATTTATAGGCCCATGCGCCCAGAAATGCGATTAAAGCACCTAATAATGGAGTTAAGCACCCCAAAATATAGTTAGTGTAATTTTTACCCGAATTTACTATTGTGTGCCTAAGAAATGAGTGCTTAAAGGTGGGTCAAAGCTCGTAAGTTACTTGTCAGTGTAATACCTAATTTATATGCCAATGCGCCCCAAAATGGGGTCAAAGTGCTGAAAAGTGGGTTAAAATGCCTAAAAATGGGGTTTATGTGCCTGCTTGTCAGTGTAGTGGAAATTTGAGCCTAATTTACTACTACATGCCTAATTTATAGGACAATTTGCACAAAATGTGGTGAAAGCACCTTAAAATGGATTTCATGCGCCCACTTGTTACTGTAATGCGTGTTTTAGCCAAATTTATTGTTATGTGCCTAATAAAATAGGAAACACACCAAAATATGGATTTAAGTGCCTAAAAGTGGGTTACGTAGCCTCAGAATGGGGTTATTCTGCCTACTTGTCAGTGTAGTGCCTAATTTATAAGCCAATGCACCCCAAAATGGGGTTAAATCACCTTAAAGTGGGTTAAACGCCTAAAAATGGGGTTGATACGCCTATTTGTTAGTGTAGTGGCAATTTGAGCATGATTTATTGTTATGTCCCCTATTTATAGGCCATTGCGTCAAAAAATGTAGTTAAAGTGCTTAAAATAGGGTTAATGTTCCCCCTTGTTAATGTAGTACCTTTTAGCACCTAATTTACTATTATGGTCCTAATAAACAAGAAATACACTGAAAAATGGGTTGAAGTGCACAAAAGTGGGTTAAAGCGCCTAAGAATGGGGTTAATTCATGTACTTGTTAGTGTAGTGCCTAATTTCTAGGAAAATGCTCCCCAACATGTGCCTCATTTATTGTTGTGTGCCTAGTTTATAGCCTAATAAATAGGAAATAGGCCCAAATATGTGTTGGAGTGCCTAAACATGAGTTAAAGCGTTTGAGAATGGGGTTAATGCACCCACTTGTTAGTGTAGTACCTTTTTTAGTATAACTTACTATTATGCACCTAATAAATAGGAAATGCACCCACATATGCGTTGAAGTGCCTCAAAGTGGTTAAAGTGCTTAAGAATGGGGTTAATCCATCTACTTGTCAGTGTAGTGCCTAATTTATAGGTCAATGTGTCCCAAAATGGTGTTAAAGCGCCTGAAAGTGAGTGAAAATGCTAAAAAATGAGGTTTGTGCCCCTATTTGTCGGTGTATTAGCAATTTGAGTCTAATTTACTATTATGCGCCTAGGCCAATGCGCCCAAAATGCGATTAAAATGCCTAAAAAAGGATTTAATGAGCCACTTGTCAGTGTAGTGCTTTTTTAGGCTAATTTACTATTATACGCCTAATACATAGGAAATTTGTCTAAAAATGTGTTGAAGTGCCTAAAAGTGGGTTAAAGTGCCTAAAAATGGGGTTAATCCACATACCTTTCAGTGTAGTGCCTAATTTATAGTCCAATACAGCCTAAAATGGGGTTGACTTCCCTATAAGTGGGTCTAAAGACCTAAAAATGGGTTTTATGCACCTATTTGTCAGTGCAGTGGTAATTTGACCCTAATTTACTATTTTCTGCCAAATTTATAGGCCATTTCATCCCAAAATGTGGTTAAACTGTCTAAAAATGGGGTTAATGCTTCCACTAGTCAGTCTACTAGAAATTTGAGCCTAATTTACCAATGTGCGCCTAATAAATAGGAAATGCACACAAAAATGGGTTGAAGTGCCTATAAGTGGGTTAAAGTGCCTTACAATGGGGTTAATCTGCCTACTTAACAATGTAGTGCCTAACTTATAGGCCAATGCACCCCAAAATGGGGTTAAAGCACCTAAAAGGGGGTTAAAATGCCTAAAAATAGGATTTGTGCGCCGATTTATCAGTGTAGTGGTAATTTGAGCCTAATTTACTATTATGCACCTAATTTATATGCCAATGCACCAAAAATGTGGTTAAAGCATCTAAAGTGGGGTTAATGCACCCAATTGTCACTGTAGTGCATTTTCTAGCCTAATTTACTATTATGCGCCTAAAATATAGGAAATGCGCCCAGAATGGGTTGAAGTGCGTAAATGTAGGTTCAAGCGCCTAAGAATGGGGTTAATCCACCCACTTGTCAGTGTAGTGCCTAATTCGTTGGCCGTTGCACCTCAAAATGGGGTTGAAGCGCCTACAAGTGGGTTAAAATGCCTAAGAGTGGGGTCAATGCGACTATTTTTAGTGTAGTGGCAATTTGAGCCTAATTTACTATTATGTGCCAAATTTATAGGACAATGCACCCAAAATGCGGTTGAAGTGCCAAAAAAATAGGGTTATTGTGCCCACTAGTCATGTAGTGCCTTTTTAGACTAATTAACTATCATGCGCCTAATAAACAAGAATTACGCACAGATATGGGTAGAAGTGCCTAAATATGGATTAAATCATTTGAGAATGGGGTTAATGTAACTACTTGTTAGTGTAGTGCCTAATTTATATGCCAATGCGCTCCATAATGGGGTTAAAGCGCCTAAAAGTGGATTAAACGCCTAAAAATGGTGTTTATTCCCCTATTTGTTACTGTACTGGCAATTTGAGCCTAATTTATATGCCTTTGCACCCAAAAATGTGTTTAAAGCACCTAAAAATGGGGTTAATGCACCTATATGTCAGTGTAGTGCCTTTTTAGCCTAATTTACTATTATACACCTAATAAACAAAAATTCACCCTAAAATGGGTTGAATTGCCTATAAGTGGGTTGAAGTATCTAAGAATGAAGTTCATCCACTTACTTGTCAGTGTAGTGCCTTATTTACAGTCCAATGCTCCCCAAATGCGGTTAAAGTGCCTAAAAGTGGGATAAAATACCTAAAAGTTGGGTTTATGCACCTATTTGTCAATGTAGTGGCAATTTGCGCCTAATTTACTATTATGCACATGAGTTATAGGCCCATGCATACATAGTCATAGTTAAAGCGCCTAATAATGGGCTTAATGCACCCAAAAATGTTGTTAGTGTCTTTTTTACCCAAATTTACTGTTGTGGGCCTAATAAATGAAGTTCCTAAAAGTAGTTTAAAGATCTTAAGAATGGGGTTAATCCACCTACTTGTCAGTATACTGCCTAATTTATAGACATTGCACCCAAAAATGGGGTTAAAGCATCAAAAAGTGGGTTAAAATGCTTAAAAACGAGGTTTATGTGCCTGCTTGTTAGTGTAGTGGAAATTTGAACGTAATTTACTTTTATATGCCTGGTTTATAGGCCAATGTACCCAAAATGTGTACAACAGGGGGTCGTCACCTCACGCCACTGGTTCAATGCAACTTTTCTTGCAATAGATTGTTCCATTTCCCTTAGAATGGTCATAAAAGGATCATGAACAAGTTTCATGGTGATCGAAGAAGGTTTGTCCAGACACTTGCCTTGGGGGCCGACCGTTGTCACAAATGTGCACAACGGGGGGTGATCACCACATGCCACTAGCACGATGCAACTTTTCTTGCAAGAGAATGTTCCATTTGCCTTAGAATGATCATAAAAGTGTCGTGAACAAGTTTCTTGGCGATTAGAGAAGTTTGTCCATTCAATTGCCTTGGGGGGAAATTGTTATCACAAGTATGCACAATTGGGGGGTCACCACACGCTACCGACATGGTGCAAATTTGCTCTCAAGAGATTGTTCCACTTGCCTTATAATGGTCATAAAAGAGCCTTGAGCAAGTTTCGTGGCGATCGGAGAAGGTTTGTCTAGACCATTTCCTTGGGGGTGGGCATTGTCACAAATGTGCACAATAGAGGGGTGGTCACTGCATGCCCCTGACACGGTGCAACTTTTCTCACAAGAGATTGTTCCATTTTCCTAAGAATGCTCATAAAAGAGTTGTAAGAAAGTTTGGTGGTGATCAAAGAAGGCATGTTCGAACATGGGACTTGGGGTCAGCCATTGTCACAAATGTGCACAATCGGGGGGTCTCCGCATGCCCCTGCTATGGTGCAACTTTTCTCATAAGAGATTATTCTATTTGCCTTAGAATAAACATATAAAAATTGTGAACAAGTTTTGTGGTGATTGGATAAGGTTTGCCTGGACATTTTCCCTGGTGGTCGGCCATTGTCACAAATGTGCACAACGGGGGGGGGGGGGGTCACCACATGCCCCCAGCATAATGCAACTTTTCTCACAAGATATTGTTCCATTTGCCTTATAATTGTCATAAAAGAGCCTTGAACAAGTTTCGTGGTAATCAGAGAAGGTTTGTTCAAAGACTTGTCTAAACACTAGCCTTGGGGGCCAACTGTTGTCACAAATGTGCACAACGTGGGGGTGGTCACCGCACGCCACCGACACGGTGCAACTTTACTCGTAAGAGATTGTTACATTTGCCTAAGAAAGGTCATAAAATAGTGTGAGCATGTTTGGTAGCAATCGGAAAAGGTTTGTCCAAGGCCGATATCATGATAGTGTCCTCTCATAACAATTTTATGAAAGTTTATCAGGAAGTATTGATGGCACATATCATGATGGTGTCATCTCACAACAAGTCCTCAAAAATGCATCTGGGAAGAGCCACAACCTATATCGTGATTGTTTCATCTCACACCAAGTTCCCAAAAATCCATCTGGGATGAGCCACAACCCATATCATTATTATGTCCTCTCACGTTAAGTGCCCAAAAATGCCTTTGGGAGGATCTCGTGACAATATCATGAAAGTTTCCTCTCACAACAAGTCCATGAAAATGAATCATATGGCATATAGGGCCCATATCATGATGGTATCCTATCATAGGGAGTTCAAGAAAATCGATGTGGGAGATGCAACAACCTGTATCATGATTGTGTCCTCTCACACCAAAAGCCTGAAAATTCTTTTGGGAGGATCTCGTGTCGATATCATGATGGTGTCCTCTCACAAAAAGTCCATGAAAATACAACAAGGGGCATCTAGGGCGCATATCATGATAGTATCCTCTCACAGAAAAGTCTTTCAAAATGCATATGGGAGAAGCAAAAACCCACTTCGTGATCGTGTCCTCTCACGCCAAGTGCCTGAAAAAGCTTTTGGGAAGATCTCATGTTGATAACTGAAGTGCCCTCTCACTGTAAGTCCATGAAAATGAATCAGGGGGCATCTAGGGCCCATATCATGGCGGTGTCCTCTCATAGAAAGTCCTTGAAAATGCATATGGGAGAAGCAACAACCTGTATCGTGATTGTGTCCTCTCACACAAAGAGCCCAAAATGCTTTTGAGAGAATCTCGTGGCAATATCATGATATAGTCCTCTCATAGAAAGTCCATGAAAATGCATCACCAGGCATTTAGGGCCCATATCATGACAGTGTCCTCTCACAGCAAGTCCCCACAATGCCTCTGGGAGAATCCACGACCCGTATCATGAAATTGTCTCTCACAATGTGTCCCCAAAAATTTATTAAGAAGAAGGCATGACCCATATCATGATTGTGTCGTCTCATGCCAAGTTCTTGAAAATTCTATCATGAGGATCCAGGGCCAATATCATGATAGTGTCCTCTCACAACAAGTTTACAAAAATACATCAGATAGTATCAATGGCACATATCATGATAGTGTCATCTACAACTGATCTCTAAAAATGCATTTGCGAGGGGCCACAACCTATATCATGATTGTATCACCTCACACCAAGTTCCTAAAAATGCATCTGGGATGATCCACAACCCATATCATGATAGTGTCTTCTCACACCAGGTTCCTGAAAATTCCTTTGGGAGGATCTCGTGGTGATACCATGACAGTGCCCAATCACAACAAGTTTAGCCCCCGACACACTGCAACTTTATAAGCAAGTTATTGTTCCATTTTCCTTAGAATGGTCATAAATGAGTTGTGAACATGTTTCTTGGTGATCTGAGAAGGTTTATCCAGTCACTTGCCTTGGGGTCCGACTGTTGTCACAAATGTGCACAACAAAGGGTGGTCACCACACACCATCTGCATGGTCCACCTTTTCTCACAAGAGATTGTTCCATTTGCCTTATAATGGTCATAAAAGATCCATGAGTATGTTTTGTGGCGATCGGAGAAGGTTTGTTCGGGCCATTGCCTTGGGGGCTGACCGTTGTCACAAATGTGCACAACGGGGGGGGGGGCACCACACGCCCCCGACACTATGCAAATTTGCTTGCAAGAGATTGTTCCATTTTCCTTAGAATGGTCACAAAAGAGTCATGAACAAGTTTTGTGGGGATGATAGAAGGTTTATCCAAACACTTGCCTTGGGGCCAGTCGTTGTCACAAATCTACACAATAGGGGATGGTCACCGCATGCCACCGACACAATGCAACTTTGTTGGCTAGATAATGTTCCATTTGCCTTAGAATGGTCATAAAAGAGTTGTGAACAAGTTACTTGGATATTAGAGAAGGTTTTTCTATTCAATTGCCTTGGGGGTGGGTGTTGTCACAAATGTGCACAACTGGGGGGCCACCGAACGCCACTGGCATGGTGCAACTTTTCTCTCAAGATATTGTTTTTGTTTGCCTTATAATGGTCATAAAAGAGTTGTGAGCAAGTTTTATGGTGATTAGAGAAGGCTTGTCTGGATAATTGCCTTGGGGTTAGTCATTGTCACAAATGTGTACAACCGAGGGGGGGGGGTCGCCGCACGCCCCCCAAACGATGCAACTTTTCTCACAAGATATTGTTCTATTTGCCTTATAATGGTCATAATTGAGCTGTGAACAAGTTTGGTGGCGATCAGAGAAGGTTTGTCTGGACATTTTCCTTTGGGGCCGGTTGTTGTCACAAATGTGCGGGGGTGTCACCGTAGGCTCCCGACACGGTGCAACTTTTATCGCAAGAGATTGTTCTATTTGCCTTAGAATGGTCATAAAAGAGCGGTGAGAAAGTTTGGTGGCGATTGGAGAAGGTTTTTATGGGCAACTAAAATAGTACGAGTTTAGGTAGTTGAATGAATACCTATGTTGTTTCTGTAAATGTGATCCGGTCTATAGTAGAGAGTCGAGTGACTGATTTTGGGATTGATGGATGGACATCGATATAATGACGCCTAATAACTATTTTTCTAGTCATTTTCACAATTGTGGCACCCGCTTGAGGTGTTTGTGACACTTGTGTGCGCTGGTTGTGAGAATTGCAGAACTAGTTTGTTGCATTTGTGACAATTATAGCACTGGCATGTGCAATTAGCGACAATCAGTCTTTCAATTGTGACAAATTGACATATATATAAATATATATCAAAATAATAAGAAGAAAATAATAATGATGATTACAAAGCAACAAGGATGTCAATTGTGACAATTGCTTGTTGGATGAGCGACACTTGCATGTGGCGAGTGGCAGCACACACTTGCAACTCTTGTTGTCACAAGGGCTTGTGGTGTCACCCTCAAAAGTGTTTGCTGGTTGGGTATTTGAAAGAATATCTCTGCCATTCCTATAAACATGTACTAGTCTATTATATGGGGGTGGGAATGCGTAGGGTGCCCAGTGGCCTCAAGTGATAGTTATGCTATGGCTATCCCATGGGTGGCTATCCACTAGCTATAGCTATGGAGTTGACCTTGAATCTGGACAGCAATTGTGTTGCCTCTCGAGCCTATGGTTATGTAATTTTCTCACCCCTCACACCATCAATAGCTTGCAAGTTGCCTTTACCATCAATTGCTTCCTATGGGGCTGCTGATGGCATTGTTGTCCACTCCACATTACCTATCAGATTGGTTGTCATCCATGTTTTTATTTCCATGCCTGATTCACTCTATGCACCAAAATAGATTCATTGTGGTAGGTTGATTCATTTCCCTTTTGTGGTGGACGGATGTGGTGCTTGGGTTGAGTCATGCGTCAAGAGTCAAATGTGAGACTAGGAAATATAACATGTCGCCAAGCACCTCACCTAAATCCATGAGACCTATCTCTCCATCCATATGGGTTGTTGCCTCTGAGTTTCTTGAGTAATGTCCCCTTCAGTGATCTTTGTGCATGACAACCCAGTAAATTGATTTCTTTCCAGGCTCAGTTCAGCCTTAGCTTCGCATGGCTCCATGGATGCAGGTTGATTAGTTTCCCTATTGTGGTAAATGGATGTGGTACTTTGGTTGAATTTTTCTTGACGAGCGTGATGTGTGAGTATGTTTATATAACAGGATGTCTAGCATCTCACCAACTATTGGAAACATTACTCCATCAATATGGGTTGTTTCCTTTGGATTTCTCAAGTAATGTCACAATCAATGAGCCTTGTGTGTGACGGTCCAATATATGTATCACCAACCCATGGTGCAACGCAAAAATAGTTGGGTGATGAGATATTACGTATTGGTTTGGGGGGTATGCACCACGATCGGGTCATATTCTCCCATTGTCTCATACACTCAAAAGTTTACTCTCATTGGGGATTTGAAAGAATACCTCTACCATTCCTGTAAATGTGTGCCACTCTATTATATGGGGGTGGGAATGCTGGGGGTGCCCAGTGGGCTCGAGCGATATCTATGCTATGGATTTCCCACGGGTGGCTCTCCACTAGCTATAACTATGGAGTTGACCTTGCAATTGGCTAGGAATCATGTTGCCTCTCGAGTCTATGGTTGCCTAATTTTCTCACCCCTCGCACCATCGATTGCTTTCCAACTACCTTTACCATCAAATGCCTCATATGGGGCAAGTGATGGCATTATGGTCTGCTCCACATTGCCTTTTGGGTTGGTTGTCATCCATGTTTTGATTTTCACACTTGATTCACTCTATGCACCAAATTAGATTAATTACGACAGGTTGATTCATTTCCCTATTATGGTGGACGGATGCGGTGCTTGGGTTGAGTCATGCGTGAAGCGTCGAATGTGAGACTGGAAATATAACATGCCTCCAAGCACCTCGCCTACAGTCACGAGACCTATTGCTCTTTTTGTATGGGTTTTTGCCTATGAGTTTCTTGAATGATGTCCCCTTCAATGAGCTTGGTGTGTGACAACTTGCTATATCGATTGCTTTTCAGGATCAATTCAGTCTTAGCTTCGCGTGGCTCCATGGTTGTAGATGGATTAGTTTCCTTGTAGTTGTGGATAAATGTGGCACTTTGGTTGAATTTTTCTTGATGAGCCTGATGTGAGAATATGTTAATATAATGAGACACTAAGCACCTCACCAACTGTTGGCAACATTACTCCAACGGTATGGGTTGTTGCCTCTAGGATTTATTTTGAGTGATGTCTCCTTCAATGATCTTATGCATGACGGCCCGATATATGTATCACCAACCCATGGGGCAATGCACAAACTGTCAGATGATGGGATCTTGCATGTATTGCATCACTTGCCTATGGGGCTTGTACTACTGTGCTCGCTTGCGGGGCTTGCATTGTGGCACTTGCCTGTGGGGCTTCTTTGGGGAACTCTCTTGCAGGGGTTGCATTGTGACACTCACTTGCCGGGCTAGCATTGTGGCACTCACTTGTGGGGAGCTCGATGTGAAACCCGCTTGCGTGACTTTTGACACTCGGGGGTGCTTTTTGTAGAAAGCTTTGCATGTTTGTGTAATCGTGTGCCAATTTTTAGTATGGGGGAGGGAATAGGTGCTTGGGGTGTGTAATGGCCCCTCGTAATAGCTATGTAGGTTTGCCCACAGGTGGCTTTCATTTGCATACAATGAGTGGACCTTGCAACTGGCCAGCAAGTGTGTTTCCTCAGAATCTATGGTTGTGTGATTTTCTCACCCCCACACACCATCGATTGCTTTCCAGTTGCCTCTGGCATTCAATGCTCTATATCAAGTTGTTGATGGCTTTGTGGTCATCTCTGTGTTGCCTTTCGGGTTGGTTTTCTGCCATGTTTTTCTTTTCACACTTGATTCAGCCTATGTGCCAAATAAGATTTCATCACGACAGGCTTCCCTTTGGGGTTAATGCTACGGTGGACAGATGTGGTGTTTGGGTTGAATGTTGTGTGATGAGGGAATGTGAGATTTGGTAATATAACGTGCCACCAAGCCCTCACCAACTGTTTGGGACATTACTCTGTCTGTAAGGGTTGTTGCCTTGAGTTTCTTGAGTGATGTCCCCTTCAATGAGCATTGTGCATGATGGCCCAATATATTAATCACTTTTCATGCTTAGTTCGTCCTTAGTGCCACATAGCTTCATCGATGTAGGTTGAGTTAGTGTCCCTATTGTGGTGGACAAATGTGTTTCTGGGGTTGAATTTCTCTTGATGAGTGCAATATGAGAATATGTTTGTATAATGTGCCGCCAAGCACTTTGCTAACCATTAGTGACATTAATCTGTCAGTATGGGTTGTTGCCTTGGGATTAATGAGTGATGTCTCCATTAGTGAGCCTTGTACTTGACGGCTTGGTATATGTATCACCAACTGGAGGGGCAACACTAAACTTGTCAGATAATGTGATTTCCCATACCGTTGTTGTTCTTCACTCACAACGGTGGTGCCTCGAAGCTCCTCCATTAGGTATGCTGTTTCGGGTAGAATGTGTTTCCCCATGAGATCTCTCAGAGTGATTATGTCTTTGGTTGCATGGTGTCGGTTGGCACGGTAGACAATTTCCATTGATTTTACGCCCTTGTTTCTTTGTTGCCTTTCAGTATATGGTCTGTTGTTGTTCTTTGCCCACAACTATAGTGCCTCAAAGCTCCTCCATCTGGTGTGCTTAGTCATGTTGAACTTGTTCTCCCATTCCATCTCTTGGTGTGTAGACTTAGGTTGCTTGGCATTGGACAATGCAGTCAGATTGCATCAATGACTCGCTATTGGTACCTTTTTCTTTTTGTCAGATTTGGGGCCTTTTGACCATGCAATTGCCGCATTATGCTCCTAGAGCACTTTTGGGTAGAACTTTGCTTCCCTATGCCAGATCTACGAGAATGCAACTCCAATCATTTGGTTGGTCAACATTATATTTTGACATGCATGGAGGTTCTCCAAATGTATCAATTTTGCCTTGTGTTCCGCTTCCCATTAATTGGGGTGCGGCCGCGGGCTTCCAGTTCTATGAGTTCCATGTCGATGTAAAAGTGGCTTGTTGCTTCATTGCTGAATGAGACACTATCAAGGAACTAAAAGGGGAAAAATTGGTGGTAGAAGAGAATCTCTAGTATAGTACTTGGCAGTGATAACTAGTTTGGTACTTTGCTCTTTCTTTTTGCCGCATCGTGGCTTGCTCTATGTCCGGGTTGTGAGACCCCAAACCTTGCTTAAATGGTAGATGTACTTAATTACCATGATTGAATTCTTATTACCCTAATATAACCTTGTTATATGTTTTGGTATCATGTAACAATCTTAAGTTTCAAATTTGGTCCAATTTGGGCAATGTTTGTGCAAGATATGCAATTTTATGCACATTATGAACTTTTATGAAATTTACCCAATTGAGAGGTTTTATTTGCAATTTATCACTTACATTATGGTCCTTGAATGTTCTCTTATCATTCTTGATCTTGTTGAGCTAGGGGATGCTCAATTGTACCTTGGTTTGGAGGTGTTTTCTTCAAGGGTATTTTAGGATTTACCCCTTTATGGATGAGCTATCTTTGGAGTTATCAACCAATGGTTTATTTGTTTGTCTTGGAAATAAAAAAAAACGGCGCCTAATAAGGTATCCATGAATGGTGGGGCAGCTTCTTGTGTGGTTTCTTGTATATCCTTAATAGATTAAGGCCATGGACACATGTGGAGCTACTTGTACACCTCATGCTTCTTCTCTACCTTATCCTCTGAGCTTTATATATCTATCCTTAAGCCCCCAAATGAAACTTTTGCTCTCTACCACTTCACTTCTTCTAAGATCATCTTCCTTCCTCTGTTTGTCCATGGAGCTACTTTCTAAGGAAGAAGAAGATGTGGATCTTCTTGGTAGAAGCATCTAGGGTTATAATTTGCTTCCTCTAGGGTTTCTAAATCTCCTTCTTGGTGATCTTAACCTAAACAAGTAAGTATCCCTTTCTTTCCTCTGTTTCTTTCTTTTTATTCTTCCTCCTACCATTCTCCAGGTCGAAACCTTTCTGGTTCCATGATAGAAGTTTCTCTAGAACTCGGGAATCTACCTTTCTTGCTTCTTATTCTAGGGTTTTGCTTCTTTGTGGAGAAAAGTGCCTACTTGGCCGAGCTCAGATCTGAAACTTGGGTTTTCTTGCCTTCTATTCTCAAGTTTCTTGTTTATATTAGTCTTTTTTTCTTAGTAGAGGCGAGTTTTATAACCCTATTTACTTATATTGTCACTATAGGCTTGTTAGCTCATGTTCTTGCTTAAAAATGGTGATTTAAGCATTAAGAAGCTAAGAATGTTTGGGATTTCAATTTTTATGGTGTTTCCTATTTTTTTCCAGTTCTAGATGAACCAGTAATCATGTTCACATTCTTCCTAAGTAAGGAGATGACTTAGTTCAGGTTGGTATCACCACCTATGGTGCTAATCACCTATCAACTGATGGTCCATATTAGGGTTTCTAGGTTGTTTTCTTCTCTATTCACATGACCTGATGGTGTGGTTTTCATGACAACTGAAGGTGGAGACCAAGGATGATGAACGATGGTGTGAACTGACAGTGAAACCTTATTTCAGTGTTAGTATCTCTTGGAATCTCAATGATAAATAGTTTGATTCTCTCACGATGCTATCAATCAATTATGACATTAGCTTAATATCTGATGGTGTTAAATGAATATAGTGCTGATCCTATCAACCAATGGTAGACCAGGTCACCACAACTAATGGTGAGTCAATTCTTTATATTTAGCTTCAATTAAGCCCTAACCCAATAGTTTCTTGGGTTAAATGATTCAAGAGTTAAACCTATACTCCAAATGATGGTTTTAAAATATGAACCTGGTCCAATGGTTAGGATCTAACACTTCTTCATCTAATAGTTTTGAATAATGGACTCAATCCAATGATTTTGATTGGATGATTCAACATCCAATGGTTTGGATTGAAACCTGTAAGTATTACATGTGATTTCTAATAATAAGAATTTGATAGTTTCCCTCATGTGATTAGTTTAAGGAGCATGATTGTTGACATGATGACTTGATTAAAATATACTGATGATGGGTTAAAACCATACAATCTATGATTCCCATTTTATGTTATTAAATAAGGGATGTTTAGAGTTTAATAGTGACTCTTTCTAGGTCACAATTCGATGGATTTACATATGGTTTCTTAAGGAGTTTACTAATGTAAATAACCAATGATCTTACCTTTTCAACATCCAAAGATTCTGGATGATGTTGTGGTACGGTGATATGGGTTAAATTATTATGGAACCCATGGAGGTTTGCCTTCAATAAGGTATTCTTACCTTTGCCCTCATATTAATAGAATAGATAATAACCATATTGTGTTGATATGTAACCCTAATGTGATATAGCTTGTTACACTTAATTCTCATGAACTTAGTGATGGTGATTAACTATGATCAGCCTTCCTTAGTGGAATAATAGAACAATTGAGTCCCTCTTATTGTTTTGTAACTCCAGTATACTATAACCTAATGGTTACACCTTGAGTTATGTGTGTATCCATACTTGAGAAAGGTATGGAATGTAATGATGATGATGTGCCTTTATGCATCAAAGATTATATGGGGATGTTATGCGTTAAAGTTTGTGGATGAATGTTGAACTATAACTTTATTGTAACCTAACTTGCTAAACCTAACCCTAATGTAAGAAAAGAATGGTGGTTAATGATGGTATCCTATTTAGTATGATTAATATAATGATGGAATATCCTTGCTAATTATTGATTGAAACTCTAATGTGTTTAATTCGTGGTCATCATAGTTTCGTGATCTATGCTTTCTTATGATAAGCTTGTATACTATAAGTATAATGATGGCCAATAAAATAGCTTGCTTATATGTTGTTATAATTAAGGAATGCTCTGAATTGCTAAGGTAATCCTTCAATGTTATCATGTGAACATCTTTCAGTTCTTTAGTGCAAATTATGTTGAGCTTGTGTATCACATGTGTGGTGATGTTTGTTGAACCTTGTTATAAGGAAAAGAAAGATAATGATGAACTTGCAACTTTTGATATGATGGTCTTAATGACCTTTGGGCATGGTTTAGCCCTAAATGAGGTGTAATCATCTTATGTTGATACCGTATGATATTGTTCTAAGGATTTATATCATGTGATAGTATGATGACAAGTATAGTCACATGAATGGCAAGACAATATTATCATGTGATGATGATTTGATGATAAATATAATCTCTTGATTGGCAGGTGAATACTTCCATGTGATGTTGAGATTAGAAATTATGTCTCATATGTTTTATATCTTCTGAAGTTGTTATATAGCAATTTTTGCTAGATATGAATTAGGGTTTGCATGTCCACTTGTTTTATGCAGCCTTAATTCACCCAATTGTAGCCATATTCAGTTTCAAAACCTGTTGCATGGTGAAATGAGTATTCCTAAGGAAAACTCAGAGCACATATTGTTGAGTATGTGCGGATGGCAAGTTGAGGATATATCTTTGTCATCCACATTTGCAGGTTATGGAGGATGATTGCGGTCATGCCTCAGATATTGTGAAATGTGAATGACATCAATATAACTACATGTGCCTCTTATAGAAAGGCCATGTGTGAGCCTGTTCTATAGTGTCGTGACCTATACCAAGGGTGGACTAGTTGTTAGTAGATTGACTATATGTCACTATAGTGGTAGCATTGATTGATATTTTACCACCTTTTTACTTGTACTAACTGAGGGGGTGATATATTAGGATATTGGCACTCCTAGATCTTGTACATAATCGAATAGCCCTTCGCAGGATTTAGTTGGACTTTGGATGGTATGATTCAAATTCCCCAGGGCATAATAAAAGATGTAATACAACCATGTACCGTATCTGTTTAGGGTTATACAAAACATCTCACATTGGATGATAACCCTTGTTTGCTCTTATGATATAGAGATGATTTATAGTACAATAAGAGATGATAGATATGCTTATGGTGTAGATGTGCTCATATTGTAAACATGTTTATGTTGTCAAATATACTGACACTGATATCTAAGATTATGCTACTAGCAATGTCTAATACTTCTAGCCATGCCTATGTAATTAGAAAAGATTAAATGGATAATTATGCTTATGCAGTTAGTTTTGCTATGGTGTTAGCTCTACTTATGATGTAGACTAGTTTGCTTTATTAAACATGCCAATATTGATATCCATGTTATGCTGCTAGACATATTCATGATGTTAGAGATGCTTATGGTACTATTTTGCTTATGTTGTTAGCATGACATATGATGATAGTTCGACTAACAATTACAATTGTTATAGATGCAATCTTGTGAAACTTGAGTAGATATATGATAGAAGAAATGGATTTACTTATTAGTTGTACATAAATTGATAATTATACTTGTTTCTAAGCTTACATGCTTAATCTGTTTAGCATGCCTAAAATATTCAATCTACTCTATTTATTATTAGATACTTCCACTGCTCAATTTATTTACTATTGGAATAATATGTTGTAATCAATAACTGTAGGAGAGAGTTATATCTCTCACGGGGATTGAGTCTCACCTCGTCGGTCACCACATCTTTTTAGGTGATCGACAACAATGGTAGAAAATCCATGGCAGCAAGGAGAGACACGAGGTGATGAACCCTAGAGATGGTTGTTTAGTTGTCTAGTGTGTCCTATGGTCGTCCCTGTACTCTTAGGTCTGGGCGGGAAAGTTTGTATACAATGTTTCTATTGAATCGCGATTTCAATTGCATGTTGATCCTTGTATATGTGGAATCTATGGATAGTGTTCCTTTGTAAAGTTTATGTTGTAGCTAAGGCTATAAATCAGTGGTAAAGGATATGGAACATTATATGAAACAAAGCAAGTTGTTGGGCTTTATGTAAATGTTTATGAGCAATTGGGAAATGTTGAAATCAGTTTTAATTTACCCTATTTTTTGGGTTTGTGGTTAATTAATGAGTAATTATGTTTTGTGTTTTGAGTAATCTAGTTTAGTGTAACGAGTTCTCACAAGTTGGTACCAGATCTTTAGGTTTGTTGAGTCTATAGGGACACTAGGACCTAGGACGAGTTTGATGTCTAAGTTAGGAAAATGACATAAAACATGGTGCATACTCCCTAATCTCAATACTTGTATGCCCTGGCTAGGTATTCAAGTGTTGAAAAAAAGGTAAGTATGGAACTCTTAGATTGTTATCTTTCTGATTTCTTTGATCAAGTATTATTTTTGAGACAATCTAAATAGTATAATAAATTAGAAATCATGGTGCATATATCTCAATACTGCCTTAAAAAGATGATAATTACATCATAACATATCAAAACTTGAATATTTTGTAACTATAAGAGAAAGATACAACAACATGAAACCTAAATTTGAACACAAATAAGCTAAAGAGGAGTTCTTGAAGTTGTCATTTAAGAAGATAATAAAGTAAAAGACAAATAATCCTGTGCTAATAAAGTGATTCAAGGTATGAAATTCACATAAGATGGAGAGGACTCCTGTGATAAGTATAATATAAGAAGATGAATGAGAACAATGGAAGATGAATAAAATGGAACCTGAATTAATTTTAGACCAACCTATGTGTGCAAGAAGTGCTAATGTAAAATCTTCACGACGTATGAAAGAAATTAAGAGAAATGATCCTTGTCTAATGAAGATAATGTGGAATATGTTGATCTATTCATTGATAAGTGGTTGAAAAACATGGGAACATGAGATGACATATACAAGAATGATGAATAGTTAATGATAAAAGAGCAATGAGATATGATAGTATTAATAATTTCTATGCTATTGGAAAGGAACCAAGTTGTAAAAGGGTAACATGATGCATAAAAATGTAACTTTCATGGGGAAGATAGAATTGGTTACCTTTTGCTAGTGACCCCTAGACAATGTTGTAGTGATGAGGGAAGTATGTTCCCCTTTGTGTTCTTTCTTTTTCAAGCATAGCCTTCAGGTATATCTCATTCCACTTGGTACACATGCATTCACTGTAATCATGTGATGGATATCTTGATATGATGTGTGATTTCCTTGGACTATAGTTGCAAAATCTTTATGTTTTGTAATGAGCATGCTTTTTGAGTCTTCTAAGAGTTAGGGGGATTCCTCCTATATGTTCTTAGCCAGTTATGATGTTGAGGAAGTGGATGAAACCAGAATATGAGTTCTTTATAACACATGTAGTGGATACCAAGGTAATCAATCCTAGTATCCAGAGTGTACCAGTCATATATGAGTTAAAGATATCTATTAGATGAGATATCTAGTGTTCCTCTCCCATATAGGGAAAGAGTTTATGTTGATCCTCCAAGTGTTGTTTGGTGAAACAAGAGTGATCCTATAATGTTATGTATGGTTTGTTGATCATTGGGAAAGACCACTATCAAGGATAGATGGTTTGTTGATCAACAAAGATGTGTTACCGCGTTCCTTTAAAATAAACCTAGAATTAGAATATCAATGGATAAGAGTTAGAGTGGATAACATAAGTTACATGACCATGATGAGTTTAAGGTTATGTTGTTTAGACTAACCAATGTATCAATAGCATTAAAAATATGAGGAACAAAGTAATCAAGTTATGTCTCATAAGTTGTGACAAGCTTTGAATGATGGCATCTCAAAGTATTTCGGAGATGGTCAGTAGCATGGTTAACATCTTTGCTAAATCTTAAGAATGTTGAAGCAACTATACTCATGTATGACAAGTTCAACAAGAGTGAGTTGGGGGTTAACTAGTGTACCCTCTTGTAGTTATGGTACATCTTCTAAGTGGGTTGTGTGAATCCTGGTAAGATGAAGACAGTTTCGTTGCCCTACTCCTAACAAGGTCAATCAGGAAGTTATATCTGATAACGATTGTAGACAAGTGTATGATTCTTCAACTAGATAGATGGTGTAAGAGAATGAAATCACCCCTTTACTAAAAAAATGAATTATCAAACCTCCATTCCCAACATACTCAAAAGGTATGTTGAAAAGGGTGTAAAATTTTAAAATCTTTATTTATATGGTATACAAAAGACCATTGGAAAGAAGCGAAATAAAGAATAACTAACTATATTCAATTTCATAAAAGATTTTACAAGAATACATCATTCTCCCTTTAGGGTTTACATCAAGATGCACAAATAGGATCTGGATAGAGGGAAGTGTAGACTACTACAATCTTGTCTCCAAGAAACATCTCCATCAACTAGGTCCAAGTCAAAGCTTTGTTCTCCTTGTCTTATCCATCACCTTGCTCAGCACCTGGGTGGTTGGGGAGACACCCAGCAAAAGGGAAAGGGAAGAAAATATGTGTCACAAAACAAGTCTAGGATAACAAGATAAGTAAAGCAAATAAAAACATGCTAGGGTTCATCATATGATGAATATAACAAGAGTATGAGGCTATATTCAAAAGAAACTTGTCATTAACAATTATATTATAAAAGGATTGCATGTAAGATAATTATTTCTACCTAACTAAGTAGGGTTGAGGCACCTACCAGACCTCTAACCTGTAGGTGAGGGGAGAATAAGACATTCCCAGTCACCTACAATTTAATATGGGGAGAATAAAAACATTCCCCAGGGCAATTAAATACATGCCCTCTATGGGGGGTTGTACATAAGTACTGCTACTTTAAATTAAATAGAACATAAATCTACATGCTAGGAAAGTAGTCATGGAAAGATCATCAAAATATTCAATAAGCATGGCGTGGAGTATAAGACCCAAACAATATGAAACAATAATCTGATTTGAGTCACAAGCAATTAGGGTTTCAAGAATAGAGAATTAGATTCAATTAAGCCTCATTAGGGAAAAAGTAGGTTAAGGCGTAAAATTTCCCAACTAAGGTGTTAGATGCACATATCTCTTACTTAGAGTCATAGAAACCACTTTTCAGATGCATATATGAGATCATGGTCACTTATCCTAATATCATTACCGTATCCATGTATTAGAACTATATTCATTCATTAAGGACTTAAAACCCCAAAGTTATCAACTTTTTACACAAACCATCAATTTGGACCTTGGAATTATCACCATTGTCTTAGTTAGGTTTTTCTAATTAAGAAAACATATAATAATATGTATTTTGAATACATGGACTTTAGATGCATTTTTGGTGATTTTTATTCAATTAAAATTAATTTCTGGAAAACACCTCACGATAAAACTTAGAACCAAGTCTCAGAAATATTTTTATTAGAAAGATCACATTTTTTTATTCCAAAACATATTTTACTTTAATTTTTGGACAAATGAATCAAAAGATATGATTTTTGCAATATCAGCCAAACATAGAATGACACGTCATCAAATCCATTGCAAGAGAGGCGAAGAGGGAGAGGGCGGGCCTCTTGGCATGGCCCAACTACAGACCTCCATGTTAGCAGTCAGTGCCACCTCAAAACGCGACAAGACTTTGCAAAATATAAGAAAAAGAAAATAATACCCTTGTGAGAAATAGAGAGACAAGAAGAAGCAAACAGAGGGCAGAAACGTCAACACACAAGGGGGATCATCCCCTCTGCAAGTCGACACCATGGCCGAAGAGCAGCTAGCTCCAATTTTGGGCAAATCAACAATCCTCAATCATTCACAAAACAAAGCACATAGAAATGTAGAGCAAGGAAAAACACACCTACCATAGAGAGGAATTGAACCATGGAGGTGGGTAGAGGGAGGAAGAGTCGCCGCAAGATCTGGACCCAAACTCATTGCTGGAGGCCAAAGACATGAGTATGAGAGAAATTGAACGAAGAGAAGAGTTTCAACGAGACTAGTGAATCTTGGTTTATGTGTATTTATAGGTTAGGATGAGAGAGGTAGCAAGGACAAAAGTGGCCTTGGTATCTTGAAGACAAAAAATCAGACATTTTTTGAATAGGAAACATGAGATCACAAGTAGGGGTTTAGTGGATGCGGAACTTGCTCCTGATTCCAACGCAACAAAAATTGTGAGAAACGGAGGAGAAACGAGCGAGAAAAGCCAAAAGCATCGAACCAAACTCCCACAGTTATTGTTCACGAATGGGCTGTCTCCTACCTGAGGTAGGAGATAAAATACATGTCGTCCATACACTATCGGATGACCCTCACTAATCTGTGCATCACAACATTTAATTCTTTTCCCAAACCAATTCGACCAAAGTACATTATTCAATTATTGATATTTTTCTCTTTCCTTATTTGAGGGTACAAACAAACTCCAAATTAAGTGAAATTTGACACTCAACTTTTTTTAATATGAGAATCCCAAATATGCAATTAGATTTGCCTTTTAAAGACTTTTACTATTTTATATAAGAAAATCATATTTTCAGCTTCCTAATGCATTAATGACTCTAGGATTCTCCAAAAATAATGAAACTTCACCCATAAGTCATATTAAGTGTGGTGGATACGAATTTTTCATTATTTCCATTTGTTGGTCTTGTTTATTATTATAATTAATTATTTTAAAGTTTTGCACACTTTCTCTCTCCTAAATTTATCTTCTCAGCAAATATTTTCCAAACTGAGTTAAAATTCATCCAAAGATATATTTTAACATATAGAACGTGAATTTGGCATTTTTTATTTTTTTATAGACACTTCTTATTTTATTTTATACATTTAATTTTTATAACTTATTTTATCCTTTTAATTTTTAGAGGCATCTAGAAAATTTCTAAAAATATAAAACTTGGTATACAAGAAGTAATAAATGTGAAGAACATGATTTTGATGTTAATTAATTTTTTCAAGATATATTTAATATTTTTGGTGTTTAAATCATTTTCTCTCATCTAAATAAAATAAAATATTTAACATCAACCAAATTAGATGCAAATTCACACAGAGACTCATTTTTACATGTAGATTACGAATTTGAGGTTTATTTTCACTTTTGAAGTTGTTTAATAATTTATTTAATGATTTGGAGAAAAATGCACATTTTCCATTTTTAATAATGCAAAGTTAATTATTAATTTTCCAAAATTATAAAACTTGTCACTTAAGTAAAATTTAAATCAAGGAAAATGAATTTGGGATTAGAACTTTCCTTTGAGTTTTCCCTTGTATTAATTAAATGCAATTTACACATATTTCCACTATTTGTCAAATTAACTCATCTAATGCCACATTTTCGTATTTATGGATATTATTATCCATTTCCTTTTCTCTTTATTGTTCCAAAAGGCCATAGAAAGTTCTAGAATGAATTAATTTATCATTATCTCATATATGTGGTAAATTTGCATATTATACCCTGATTAAAAATATTTACTGAGGTATTTGTGCATAAACCCAAAAGTTGGCTTAATTGGCGATCAAAATCACCCCAAACCACTAATAATTCCACAAATTGAATATCTAGGCCAAAAAGGATAGTAAGGAAAGGAAAAGATGCGAAAGAGGGCCAAAAGACATAATGTCCAGGATTCAGTATGCTATAGATGGCCAGTCCATCATTGAGGTGATTGAAGAATCTTCTAAGAACATATGCCTTACAACTCTTAACAATTATGGGATACCCACCTGATTGATTGAGTTGCTAATTACAACAACCATTAAAGGATCATAGAGTTGAAACTGTTTAAAGTTACATATAATAAGATATACATGATGTTTTGTGTTTGGCAAGAGCCAGCAAGTATGCCCTCTGATGTGTGGTACAACAAATAGTATAGTCTAGGATGATAGTTAGAGTCCCAAGTTGAAAGGTACTACGAGTCCTGTACAGGTGGCACAACAATTCTTATGTTGAACCAAGGTGACACATGTAAGAGTTGAGGGAGAAGAATATGCCTCCTATGAGAATTATGTGACATCACCATTTTATGAAAGTAACCATGTCTAAGATTGAGGATTACATGCATGAGAAGTGTCCATCTATGTGTACCTTGGATTTTGGGGGAAAAATCCCTTATAGGGGTTTACGGTTGTGAGACCCCTAACCTTGCTGAAAGGTTGAACATAGGTAATTACCATAATTGAATTCTTATAACCATAATATAACCTTGTATTATGTTTTAGTATCATTTGAAAAGATTAAGTTTCAAATTTGGTCCAATTTGGACAATGTTTGTGCAATTTTATGCACATTTTGGAATTTTATGCAATTTACCCAATTGAGAGGTTTATTTGCAATAGTAACTTGCATGATGGTCCTTCAATGTTATATTATCATTCTTGATCTTGTTGATCCATGGGGTGCTCAATTGTACCTTGGTTTGGAGGTGTTTTCTTCAAGGGTATTTTAGGGTTTACCCCTTTATATATGAGCTACCTTTAGGAGCTATCAACCAATGGTTTATTTGTTTGTCTTGGAAATTCAAAAAAATCTGACTAATCAGGTCTCCATAAATGTTGGGGAAGTTGCTTGTGTGGTTTCTTGTATATCCTTAATAGTTTAAGGCCATGGACACATGGAGAGCTACTTGTACACCTCATGCTTCTTCTCTATCTTATCCTCTGAGCTTTATGTATCTATCCTTAAGCTCCCAAATGATTTTTTTTCTCTCTACCACTTCTGTCCTACTAATAGCATTGTCTTTCCTCTATCAAGGAAGAAGAAGAAGTGGATCTTCTTGGTAGAAGCATCTAGGGTTACAATTTGCTTCCTTTAGGATTTCTAAATCTCCTTGTTGGTGATCTTGACCTAAACAAGTAAGAATCCCTTTATTTCCTCTTCTTATTTATTGGTCATTCTTCCTCATACCTTTCTCCAGGTCAAAACCTTACTGTCTATGGTATAAGTTGCTCTAGAACTCATGAAACTACCTTTCTTGCTTCTTCTTCTAGGGTTTTGCTTCTTTGTGGAGAAAAGTGCCTACTTTGCCGAGTTCAAATTTGAAACGTGGGTTTTCTTGCCTTCTTTGTTGTATTTTCTTTCTTTTAGAAGTCTTTTCTTCTCAGTAGAGGTGAGTTTTATAATCCTATTTACTAATATTGTTTACTATAAGCTTGTTAGCTCATGTTCTTGCTTAAAAATGGTGATTTAAGAATTAAGAAGCTTAGCTTGTTTGGGATTTCGATTTTCATGGTGTTTTCTATTTTGTTTCTAGTTCTAGATAAACCTGTAGTCATGTTCACATTCTTCCTAAGGAGGTAGATGACTTATTTCAGGTTGGTATCACCACCAATGGTGCTAAGCATCTATCAAGTGATAGTCCATATTAGGGTTTCTAGGTTGTTTTCTTCTCTAAAAACATGACCCGGTGGTGTTGTCTTCATGACAACCGCATGTGGTACCAAGGGTGATGAATGATGGTGTGAACTAATAGTCAAACCTTAGGTCAGTGTTAGGATATCTTGGAATCTCAATGAGCCATTGGTTGATTCTCTTATGATGCTATCAATCAATGATGATATTAGCTTAATATATCTGATGGTGTTAAATGAATATAATGTTGATCCTATCAACTGATGGTGACCTAATATGTCACATCCAATGGTAGATCTGGTCACCACAACTAATGGTGAGTCAAGGATTTAGATATAGCTTCAATTAATCCCTAACCCAATAGTTCCTTGGGTTAAATGATTCAAGGGTTAGACCTATACTCCAAATGATGGTTTTAAAATATGAACCTGATCCAATGGTTAGGATCAAACACTTCTTCATCTAATAGTTTTGATTAATAGACTTAATCCAATGGTTTATATTGGATGATTCAACATCCAATGATTTGTATTAAAACCTATAGGTATTACATGTGAGTTCTAATAAATTTGATGGTTTCCCTCATGTGATCAATTTAAGGAGCTTGATTGTTGACATGATGACTTGTTTAAAATATACAACTGATAATGGGTTTTAAAACCACAATCTATACTTCCCCTTTTATGTTATTAAATAAGGTATGTTTAGAGTTTAATAGTGACTCTTTCTAGGTCACTACTCGATGGCTTTACATATGGTTTGTTAAGGTGTTTACTAATGAAAATGACCAATGATCATACCTTTTCAACATCCAACGGTTCTGGATGATGTTGTGGTTTGGTGATATGGGTTAAATGATTATGGATCCCATGGAGGTTTGGCTTTAATAAGGCAGTCTTACCTTTACCCTGATATAAATAGAATGTATAATAACCATATTGTGTTGATATGTAACCCTAATGAGATATAGCTTGTTACACTTAATTCTAATGAGCTTAGGTGATGGTGATTAACTATGATCAACCTTCCTTAGTGGAATACTAGAACAATGGAGTCCCTTTTATTGTTGTGTAACTCTAGTATACTATAACGTAATGGTTACACCTTGAGTTATGAGTGGATCCATACTTGATAATGGTATGTAATGTGATGATGATGAGGTGCCTTTATGCATCAAAGATTATATGGGGATCCTATGGTTAAGGTTTGTGAATGAATGTTGAACTACAACTTTAATGTAACTTACCTTGCTAAACCTAACCCTAATGTAAGAAGAGAATGGTGATTAATGATGTTATCCTTTTTAAAATGATTGATATAATGATGGAATATCCTTGCTAATGATTGATTGAAACTCTAATGTGTTTAATTGGTGGTCATCATAGTTTCATAATCTATACTTTCTTATGCTAAAATTGTATATTATAAGTATACTGATGGACAATTATGTAGCTTCCTTATATGTTTTATTATTAAGGAATGCTCTTAATTGCTAAGGTAATCCTGCAATGTTATCATGTGAACATCTTTCAGTTCTTTAGTGCAAATTATGTTGAGCCTGTGTATCACATGTGCGGTTATGTTTGTTGAACCTTGTTATAAGGCATAGTAAGATAATGATGAACTTGCAGGAAATGATATGATGGTATTAATGACCTTTGGGCATGGTTGAGCCCTAAATGAGGTGTTATCCTCTTATGTTGACAAGGGTCAATACCCTATGATATTGTGCTAAGGATTTATATCGTGTAATAGTATGATGACAAGTATAGTCTCATAAATGGCAAGACAATAGTATCATGTGATTATGATTTTATGATAAGTATAATATCTTGATTGGCAGGTGAATAATGCCATGTGATTTTGAGATGAGAAATTAAGTCTCATATGTTTTATATCTTTTGAAGTTGTTATATAGTAATGTTTTCTAGATATGAATTAGGAATTGTATGTCCACTTGTTTGATGCAGCCTTAATTAACCCAATTGGAGATAACCAATCATGTGAAACTCTAATCACGTAGTGTCCTGTGTTGTAGAACTATCTTTAGTGTCAAAATTTGTTGGATGGTGAAACGAGTATTGCTAAGGGAAACTCAGAGCACATATTGTTGAGTATGTGGGGGTGGCAAGCTAAGGATATATCCTTATCATCCACAATTGTAGGTTATGGAGTATGATTGCAGTCATGCCTCAGATATTGTGAAATGTAAAAGGAAGAAGTATAATTGCAGGTGCCTGTTATAGAATGGCCGTGCGTGAGCCTATGTTCTAGTGTCGTGACCTATAGCAAGGGTGGACTAGTTGTTATCAACTTGACTATATGTCACTATAGTGGTAGCATTGACTAATATGTCACTACCATTTTACTCATACCGACCGAGGGGGTGAGATCTTAGGATACCCTCACTGCTAGATCTTGTACGAAACCAAATAACCCTTTGTAGGGGTTGGTTGGACTGTGGATGGTATGGTTGAAATTCCCCATGGCGTAATAAAAGATGTAATATAGCTATGTAGCACACTTGTTTACAATTATACACAACATCTCACACTAGATGATAACCCTTGTTTCCTCTTCTTATATAGAGATGATTTATAGTACAATAAGAGATGATAGATATTCTTATGTTGTAGATGTGCTCGTATTGTAAACATGTTTATGTTGTCAATTATACTGACACTAGTATGTAAGATTATGCTTCTAGCAATGTCTAATACTTCTAGCCATGCCTATGTAATTAGAAAATCTTAAATGGATAATTACGCTTATGCAGTTAGTTATGATATGATGCTAGCCCTACTTATGATGTAGACTGGTTCACTTTATTAAACATGTCAATTTTGATATCCATGTTATGATACTAGACATATTCATGATGTTAGAGATGCTTATGCTACTAGTTTACTTATTTTGTTAGCATGGCATATGATGATAGTCCTACTAACAATGAGGATTGTTATAGATGTAATCTTATGAAACTTGAGTAGAGATCTGATAGAAGAAATGGATTTATCTATTACTTGTATATAAATTGATAATTATACATGTTTATTAGGTTACATGCTTAATCTATTTAGCATGCTTAAACTATTCAATTTGATCAATTCATTATTGGATTCTTCAACTTCTCAATTTATTTACTATTGGAATAATCTGTTGTAATAAGTATTTGTTGGAGAGAGTTATATCTCTCATTGGGACTGTGCTCACTTTGTGGGCCACCACATCTTTGTAGGTGATTGACAACAATGGAAACAAAACCATGGAAGCAAGGAGAGACACGAGGTGATGAACCCTAGATATGGTTGTTTATTTTTCTAGTGTGTCCTATAGTTGCCCCTGTACTCTCAGGTCCAAGTGGAAAAGTGTGTATATAATGTTTCTATTGAATGGAGCTTTCGATAGCATGTTGATGCTTGTATATGTGGAACATGTGGATAGTGTTCCTTTCTAAAGTTTTTATGTTGTAGATAAGGCTATAGAGCAGTGGTAAAGGATATTGAGCATTATATGAAATAAAGAAAGTTGTTGGGACTTTAGGTAAATGTTTCTGAGCAATTGGGAAATGTTGAAATCAGTTTTAATTTACCCTATTTTTTGGGTTTGTGGTTAATTAATGAGTAATCATGTTTTGTGTTTTGAGTAATTTCATTTAGTGTAATGGGTTCTCACATGGGCAATGTGTTATTCATTCTACATGACTGGTGTTAAACTTGATCGAAGGCCATTCTTGTGCTTGATCTGTAATGCGGCACATGCATGTGATGACTACCATCGGCTGGTTGCTATGGTTCTTACTCGACTTGTCTTAATGTCCAATTTTCCCGAGGAACATGAGAATCTTGCATGCCCATTTCCTTTGGGTATGGTGGGACCCTTGAGCATGCTCACATATGTGGAAGGCTTTTATATCAGCCCTTCGACTGGTGGATTTCCATGTCCCTTTCGACAAATTTCATGGCACTTGGTCATTGCCCTACTACCCCACTTCGGTAGGTGAGCTGGTCGTTGCCGAGTTGCCTTAACTGAGGAGAAATTCTACCTGGATGATTCTTCCAGTAGTCATATTCTTGTCTTAAAGATTAAGCCATTCATGTACAAGTATGGACAAATTTAAACTGTGAAATTTTGAATGGCTCATTAAATCGATTATAGTTTTTTAATGGTAGCTGCTACTCAGATAACCATAGTAATTCTAGAGATAATAAATGCACCAAACCCCGACTTCTGGAAGGGATGTATTTATTGGATAGAAGGCCGATGTAGGCTCTGCTTGTTGCTTTCATGATTCATGATAACTTGACGGATTACACGACCATCATTCCGACGACGCATCATTCAAATTTGTACCCTATCAACTTTTGATGGTAGGATAGTGGCCTACCATGGTGGTGAAGGGTGATGGAGAATTAGGGTTCGATTCAAGAGAGGGAGCCTGTGAAATGGCTACCACATCCTAGGAAGGTAGAAGGTGCACAAATTATCCAATCCTGACATGGGGAGGTAGTGACAACAAATAACAATACTGGGCTCTTTAGAGTCTGGTAATTGGAATGAGTACAATCTAAATCCCTTAATGAGGATCCATTGGAGGGCAAGTCTGGTGTCAAAAGTCATGGTAATTATAGCTCCAATAGTGTATATTTAAGTTGTTATAGTTAAAAAGCTTGTAATTGGACCTTGGGATGTGTCGGTCAGTCTGCCTTTAGGTGAGCACTTGCCTACTCATCCCTTCTCCCGATGACTCTCGCCTGGTCTTAATTGGCTGGGTGATGCCACTGGTGCCATTACTTTGAAGAAATTTGAGTACTCAAAGTAAGACCAAGCTCTGCATACATTAGCATTGGATAGAATCACAATATTTTGGTCCTATTGTGTTGGCCTTCAGGATCGGAGTAATGATTAAGAGGGACAGGCAGGGGCATTCATATTTCATGGTTAGAGGTGAAAATCTTAGATTTATGAAAGGCGAACAACTGTGAAAGCATTTGCTAAGGATTTTTTCATCAATCAAGAATGAAAGTTGGGGGATCGAAGATAATCAAATGCCCTTCCTAGTCTCAACCATAAATGATGCCGACCAGGGATCAGTGGATGTTACTTTAAGGAATCCATCAGCACCTACTATAAATCAATGTTTTTGGGTTCTGGGGGGGGAGTATGGTCGCAAGGCTGAAACATAAAGGAATTGACTAAAGGGCACCATCAAGAGGGGAGCATGTGGCTTAATTTGACTCAACATGGGGAAACTTACTAGGTCGATAGACTGAGAGCTTTTCATTGAATATTGGTAATTTATTAAATAAGAGTGGCCAAAAAAATCAACCCTTGAGCTTTAAAAGATCCAAAATTATAAGATGGTTTTATGAGATAAAAAACTAACATGTATAAGAAGGCCCATGGGCCTCGACCAACTCTATGGTCCTAAGTCAGCATCGAACTTCCTTTTTGGATCATCCATCCCCACTAGGTGGGTTCAAAATTCCCCAAAATTTGGCTAAGTGTTGAAATGCCTCGCCCCCAATGGGATAATTCATCACTACCCCCGGCATAAACATGTTGGCCCGCTCGGTCTCCATTTGAGAACCGGCCTTCTGGCTCTGTTAACCTTGGTTCCTCCTGGCCTTAGTCATTTGGAGCCTTGGTTTGGGAAAATTCGCATTCCTACCCTATAAGAAAGGTGAGGAAAATTAGAGGTTTGGTCACGCAGGGCCCTAAAAAGTAAATTTAGGCCAAACATGGCCATAAAAACTTCCAAGTACAAAAGTATTCTAGCCCCCAATGGGCCTTGGCCTTTTAGTGGACATCCCATGCATTTATTATGTCTTTGGGCATAATGATTGAGGAATATGTATTAGCAAATAGGATTGTGCTCAGATTGCGATGTGAGAGATGTTCTTTAAGTCCAATAGTTTTTGCCTTGCCCCTCCATTCAATTTGTTGTCCCTCTCCTTACAGATGAAGTAAGCAGAAGCAATCATTGATAGGATGATGAGTTGTATCACGACTTCATTCCTCCTAGAGTGGAGGAACTCCCAATCCATGAACATGTTTCATATGTTATCTTGATGGTTGCATTTGGCTGCAATATCCTCTTACAGGGCCATTGAGAATTGGCACTTGAAGAAGAGATGTTCCCCACTTTCCTCTTCCATGTTGCAAATGTTGGGTTTTATGGCATCATATTAGACAGTGGAAACAAAATTTTACTAGCCATTAACCCATAATAGGAGATCGCATCAATGACTATGTAATGGGAAAGATGGTTTTAGCGAGATATACCTAGTCCTGGGGCTTGCCCAGTGACAATACCTCACAGACATGTGCGGTCTTTGATGTCATGTCTTGGATAGTATCTGTGAAACTCCTGGTCTTCTCCACGGACTTTAGCCTCCACCATATAGATTGTGGCTGATGTGTCCTCCTGAGCAGAGACATCTTCCACCTCTACAGATAGTCCAAACGAACCACCTCGGACTCCTTCCATTCTAGAAGAACTAGAAGGAAGGAGACGACCCTTATGTCAGTGTACTAGCACCAACATACTCTCTTGAACTTAGATTGTTTTTCTATAGTTGTCTTTCCCTCATTGCGCCTCCCCAGTCGATTAGCACTTGCTCGAGCTCTCTCAATTATCAGAACCAGAGAGGACAACAACTTTGCAGAGCAAATGCTGTTATGAGTTGTGTGTTCTAAGAATCCCCCAGTACCCCTCTATTTATAGTAGAGGGCAAGGTCAGGGTTCCCAGTCAGTTCAGGAGTAGAAGCATTTGGAAATTCCATAAATTGTTTGTACTGCGGCAGGCAAACTGGTCGGTTCACTCAGTGAACTGGCCAGTTGGCAAAGTGAACCGGTCAGTTCAGAAGCGAACCAGTCATTTGGGAGTGTGAGACGATTGGTTCACCCAGTGAACCGATCTTTTCACTTCCCAAACTTGCTTGCAATTGACTTTCCTCAATTGTTTCTAATTAATTCAAAGATTAATCCTTATTCCAATCGAATTAAATAAGTGAAATGTGAAAGTTTTCCTCCATCTGAGAAAATTCCAATTTCCTCAGTTGGTAGGACTGTGAGTCGCCTGTTTCACCAAGTGAACCAGTCGGTTGGCTCACACCAGCCAAACGGCTCACCTGGGTGAATCGGCCATTTGGTAGTCTTGACACTACCAATGCAATCTCCAATCAACCTGGCACTCTAACCAACAAGTTCAACACTTGAACTTGATAGTTCTAAGTCCAGTCAGTCAATTGTATGTCTAATTGAGTACCTAAACACATTTAGTCACAATCTAAACATCATTCATGGACAATCTCCTCTTCTAGGGGTATCCTATGTGTGTGACTCTACAAGTTCCAATTTACGTTGACAGTGAATGTTCTTAACAACTTATGACATCACAAGCAATGAGCAGAATCTAGTAACTCATCAATTCTACCCAAGTAACTTAGAAAGTTGGAGAACTACTTAAAAATACAATCTATGATTAGTGCTACCGTGATCGTATAGTTCCTTTGTCTCTAACATCCAGATTAAACTCAAGGCATGAAACATCAACCTCTTCAACATTCAATCCATGTTCCTTGACCTAGAGCAGTCTGTCTGAGATGCATGTGAGTTCACATATCATATATTGAATCACATGTGTATAGCCATACAATTCTCAGTCTCACTTATCAAGGGGGCCTGGATATCATACTCCTTTGTAGGAGGGACAAATCCCATATCTATCACTGAAATTCTATCCCCATGTGTGAAATTCACCCAACATCACATTTATAACACCCGTGTTTTAGGAATGTGTTTCATGATGTCAAAGTGTACCCAACAACTATGATGAGTGTAGTGATTTCAGGTCTAAGAACCACAATCACCACCATCACTATGAGAGATGTTTGTGACTACAATTCCATGGTATCCATGTATCACTCTCATGGTGGGTCTGTCTGATATAATGTTCTCTAACATATATCTATGTGCTTGACTTGATATCACATATCATGACTAATGAGACTCTATCATTAATCAATACACACTCTAGTCTTATGTATTACTATTGTCTATTTTGCTTCCATAGTAATATCTGACTAGGGATATAACAGGAATGTATGTACTCTTATCATACATATGATCTCATTGTTCAAGTCCTTAACCTGAAGACATATGGCATTGAGTCACATCATTGTTTAGACATCTATCATGTATGTGTCATCATCTCATGACTGACACAAACATAATAGATGGAAAATCAAGTATCATATGCCTCATTGCAATCATCATATGATTGGCTCTCTGGGCATAATATACCAACATACTCCCACTTGCACTTAGAGCCAATCACCCATGAATCATATTCTAAGTGATCTTAACATGTCCATCATGTTTCTACTGCACAAGTGCTTTTATAGAGGGTAAGCAACATTTGCTTCAAGTAGGTATATTGTGTGTTTCACATCCCTTCGTTGTATGACAACTCGTATGAGATGGAAATACCATAGTATGTTATCTGAAATTCCTTTACCGAACCAGTAGCTCCATTGTTGTCACAATTTTACTACTAAGACACCAATGGTTAGCCTCTCCCATAAGTTCATCCATATGAACTTATAGATCCATATAGTATCCTTTATAGTGTTCGTAACACTAAGGTACTCATCTTCTTATTGTAGAATTAATCAATTGTCTTATGTTGGAACATTTCCAACTAACAATTCTTATTCCAAGATCAAACACAATTTTGTCATTTCAGAAGCTTGCATCGGTGTAACTCTTTACACCCAACTCTTCCCTATTACCATAACTAAAGAACTAATCCTTTTAGTACTTCACAAGTACACAAAGATGTCCTTCATGGTATTCTAGTAACTCTTTCTAGAGTTCGACAGATATCCATTCATCATGTCCAATACATATGAGATAACTGGATATTTATATCATCTTGTCATACAAGATGATGATTTCATATCTTCTTGTCATGTCTAATACATACAAGATGACGAGTTTGTATATTCTTGTCATGTCTAATACATACAAGATAATTAGTTCATATTTTCTTATCATGTCTAATACATACAAGATAGGGAGATGAGTTCATACGTGATATGTCCAATTGTAAATGCATATGGTATATATCCATGTGTTCCTTATTCTTCATAAGAATTGGGACACTTGGCTCTTGAGAGACTAACTCCATGGAACATGGACAAGTTCTCTCTCACCATTCTAAACTCATTCAACATCTAGCTAAAGTATGTTCTCTTTCCTTAGACAAGAAGCCCTCTTGATCTATCTCTATAGATCTTGATTCCTATCACATAGGATGCTTCTCTAAAAGCCTTTTAGAATGCACCTCATTGCCTGATTTTGTAGTATAAGGATGATGCTCCCCATCAAAATGTGGAATATATATATATACTCCCACTAAATTCTTGTAATCACACATTACATCCTCATTCAGACTCAAGTCAAACTCTTTGACTATCTTGTCAAATTGAAGATCCAGTTCTGAGGTGCTTGCTTCAATCCAAAGATTGATCTATACATATTTATAGATTTTATTTGCATTATTGGATTTATAAAACCTTTAGACTGTGTTAAATACACATCCTACACAATATTCCATTTAAGGAATGTGGTTTTCATATCCATATGCCAAATATCATAGTCACATTAAGCTACAATAGCAAGCATTATCCTGATGGATTTATCCTTGGTAACTGCTGAAAGGATTTCATCATGTTCAACACCTTGAACTTGTTAGAAACTATTTACAACCAAATTACCTTCCATCTCAGTCTTCTTCTGAAAGACCCAAAAGTACTCTATGGATTTTACCCCTTCAGGTGTATCAACCAAGTTCATACTTCGTTGATGTACATGGAGTCCATCTTGGATTTCATGGCTTCAATCCATGCCTCAGTTTCTGGCTCTCATTAGCTTCTAGGTAGATTGTTGACTCATCATATGATCAACTCACCACCTTCTTGTCCATAAGATATCATATATCATTCAAGCTCTAGGCTTGTTCTACCAGAACCATGAGTCTTGTGTGTTACTCAAGGAACTTTGAGATTCCACAACGTTTTGTGATTCTCTATATTCCCAATGTACCTCTTCAAGTTCAATGTTTTTCTTGTTTGTCTCAAACATTTTGAGTCCTACTTTTTTATCCCATTGATCTTTAGAACTAGGTTCTCATCTAGGAATGCATCCATCCAAACACCTTTGTTATTGGATTTGGATATCAAAGTAGTATTCAACAAAATAACATTTATGCAATTTGTGGACAAAACCTTTTCCAAAACATTTTCTTATTTAGGCTTTCAATCCTAATATTTATAAAGACATATCAGGACACTTCCCATTCCAAATCTCATATGGTGTCTTTGAACTAATTAGATGGTACATTGTTTTAGTGTTAAGCATGTGCCCAAAAGGAAATTTGAAGTTTAGCTAGTAATCACACTCCGACTTATCAAGGTGTGATTCCTTCTTTCTGATACACTTCTCATGATATAGTATCATTGTGTTTCAGGTGGAGTCCATCATGATACGTTATCATGATCTTCCATAAGGTTCTCAAACTCTTGGTTCAAAGTATTTCCATATCGATCATATTGAAATTTAATACTTATACCAAGTTTGTTATGTACTTCATTTATGATCTCCTTGAACACTTCAAGAGATTCATGTTTGTATTTTATTAAATACAAACTACCATATCTACTGAGGTCATCAGTAAATATATTGAAGTACTATTGATTACCTTTAAGTTTGAGTTATCATGTCATTCATTACATGTGTCACACACATTTGCCTCTTTAGCTATCAAGTATAGTTGATGAGACATAGGCATTGTCATCAAAGATCATTTCTTTGAAATGAAACATCATTCCATTACACTCTTGTCATTATAAGATGTATGACGATTTCATTTATGGCAGATGTATAATAGAAATTCACTAATTTTATTATATGCCCATAAATGTCATATTCTAAATGTAATGGTAGCAACTCTTGCTCCGCACAATTTCTAGCTTACTTCTTCTTAGGTATTGAAGTAGAGACATTATCTCTCTTTCATCTTCTTGAGATCCTCTATAAAGAGGTTATTTCATTTTCCGTATTACTCCTCTCCATCTCTTGAGTGATGAAAACTTGGACCTAAGATTGGTTTCAGAACTCTTCTTGACCTTACTTTAGTCTATGGACTTCACTCTGCTGATCATTATCACAGGTTTTATCTTTTCTTTATTCATGCTTTGGCATCAACATGCCAAGCACTTTAGACAGTGTTTTGGCCACGTTTCTTGACATTTGATAAACTAGCTATATGATTCACACAACGATTTGTAGAATCATATGTT
Organism: Alisma plantago-aquatica; assembly: GCA_963693085.1. Lineage (NCBI taxonomy): Eukaryota > Viridiplantae > Streptophyta > Magnoliopsida > Alismatales > Alismataceae > Alisma > Alisma plantago-aquatica. The sequence continues at coordinate 472,644,012 of OY856410.1, forward strand.
TGGTCAACTCTTGACCTTTAAGAAATCACAGTCAATCTATATGCACAATAGCATATGAGATTATACTTGATCTCCATCTATCTGATTATTCTCAAACATCACTTTGAAGACATTATACCTTTCATGCTTTACATGATTCTTAAGATGTATAGCCAGCTCAAGAATGTCTATGCTTCAAGCTCTTTATGAAACTCATAGTTCATATAGCTCAGCATAATGTTATTTATGTCTTAGGCATCATTGGCATACTTCACGTAAGCATCCAATTTTATCCTTAGGCACATTTGGAGTGGTTCCACAGGCTCTGGTCTTTCAAGGACTTTAGAGTTTACACTCACTATTGAGAACACTTCTCAAAGGTCCAAAACCAGATTTGAATTTTATCCCATTTATGAACTGGTCACAACAATAATGTATTTGTGTTTGTTATTTGGATTCTACAAAAGAATTTTGCAACTTTTCAAAACATTTTTTATTTGTTGATTTGATAAATTTGGTGATATTAATTAGGCCTTCAATTAATTATCACTCCCACTACTATGTTCAAATTGATAACCCTCATGTATCAATTGAGAAGATTGCAGTGTACAATCTTCTAGTGAGCCAAGATCCAAAACAATTGAGTTATTACCCGGCCAACGCCAACGTCCATAATTAATTATTAAGGTAGGTAACATTTACCAATTGCATATTATGCGATTCATGGATAGATGATATGCACAACTCTTTGTCATAGTCATATGCATGCTTTTAAGTTCTTAATCTAATTAAGACCACTTAGTTAAGCCTGAACCAAAAGCCAACACGATAGGAGTGCACCCTTCTTGTCGGTCCCACACAACTACCATCACACTTCCACGAGATAGACATCGCACCACCCTCGGGATGACCATGCTTTTCGATCAAGCTTTTCATGTGTGCTGCTTATGGAAAGCATCTAAGACTTAATATTATATTGAGGGGTTTGATATATACATATACATATCCAATCACCACATATATAGTACATATCATATACATGCTATAACCAAAATGAGAAAACATGCAATATCGATAGAAGCGATGATTACGGTCATCCTATTGTAATTCCTAAGAGCCATAAGGAATTACGGTCATCTAAGGTCTACATCATATGCAACCTCCTATTGATGAAGATCTTTGTGCTTGAACCATTCCAGGTTGATCGACTCATCCTATGATACGATCGGCTCACCTCCTAGTCGGTGGGTTGGTCGGTCTAGCCTCCGATATCTAGACACCTCTAACAAGCGGTTGGGCCATTAGTCGGTTGATCCGTCTCCATCTTAGCAATCCTCCTCTGTCCTCCAGGCAGTCAGCTCGTCTGGTGCTGAGTGTCTTCTTCTTTGATGTAACAGAATATAATAATATTTTAGAAACCTCGAGTTACATTCGATGGGAGCAAAGGTAGAAGAGAAAGGATCTCGAGTTATCTCATTTTACATGTGGAATAGAAGGTAGAGGCTTGGTATGTAAATCGAGATGCAAACAGCCATAACCAACCAATCACACATTGGGTTTATAGGCCATAACCATGCTATACATCCACCATCAAAACCATTTTAGGGTGACGTGTATCAATTGCATATATACCATATCATATATGTATATTAGTTTGTGGTCGAATGTGGTATATATTCAGATATGCACATTAGTCATTTTAAATATTCACATCGTATGCAATAAGTAAATGATGGTAAAACCAAAATTCGATCATATCAATATATCCCAAAACACAGTATGTTGACATGGCTCTGATACCACTTAGGGTTTTATGGCCTCAAAGTAGGCAGAGGAAATAAAATTTTACTGGCCATCAACCCATAACATGAGATCGCATCAATGACTATGTAATGGGAAGGATGGTTTTTGCAAGATATACCTGGTCCTAGGGATTGCCCAGTGACAATACCTCACAGCCATGTGTGGTCTTCGACGCCATGTCTTGGACGGTGTCTGTGTATCTGTTGGTCTTCACCATGGACTTAGACCTCCACCATAAACTGTGGCTGATGTGTCCTCCTGAGCGGCAGGCATCTCCTGCCTCTACAGATAGTCTATACAGACCACCTGGAACTCCTGCCATTTTAGAAGAACTGGCAGGAAGGAGACAACCCTTCTGTCGATGTACTAGCACCAACCTTCTCTCCCGAACTCAGTTAGGTTTTCTACAATTGTCTTTCCCTTCCTGTTCCTCCCTAGTCAGGTAGCACTTGCTCGAGCTCTCTTGGTTACCAGAACCAGAGAGGACAAAAACTTTGCAAAGAAATTAATGTTCTGAGTTGTGTGTTCTGATAAGCCCCCATTACCCCTCTATTTATAGTAGAGGGTAGGGTCAGAGTTCCCAATCTCTTCAGGATTAGAAGGATACAAAAATTCCATGAATAGTTTGTACTACGACAGGAGAATCGGTCGGTTCAGTAAGTGAACCGCTCGGTTGGCAAAGTGAACTAGTCGGTTCACAAGTGAACCGGTTGATTGGGAGTGTGAGCTGATCGATTCACTATGAACCGGTCATTTCACTTCCCCAACTTGCCTACAATTGACTTTCCTCTCCTCAATTGTTTCCAATTAATTCAAAGATTAATTCTTATTCCAATCGAATTGAACAAGTGAAATGTGAAAGTTTTCCCTTAACTAGGCAAATCCCAATTTCCTCAGTTGGTAGGACTATGAGCTGCCTATTTCACCAAGTGAATTGGTTAGTTGTCTCACAATAGCCGATCGGCTCACCTGGGTAAAATGATCAGTTGGTAGTCCTGACATTGCCGATTCAGTCTCCAATCAACATGACACTCTAACCAGTTAGTTCAACACTTGAACTTGATAGTTCTAAGTCCATTCAGTCAATTGTACGTTTAATTTGAGTACCTAAACACCTTTAGTCTCAATCTAAACATCATTCATGGACAATCTCCTCTTCCAGGGGTAACCTATGTGTATGACCCTACATGTTCCAATTTACATTGGCAGTGAATGTTCATAACAACTTATGACATCACAAGCAATGAGAGGAATCTAGTAACTCATCATTGCTACCCAAGTAACTCAGAAAGTTGGAGAACAAATTCAGCCTACAATCTGTGATTAGTGTTACTGTGATCATATAGTTCCTTTGTGTCTAACATCCAGAATGAACTCGAGGCATGGAACGTCATCCTCTTCACCATTCAATCCATGTTCCTTAACCTAGAGTAGATTGTCTAAGATGCATGTGAGTCTGCATATCATATATTGAATCACATGAGTATGACCATACAATTCTTGGTCTCACTTATCAAGGGGTCCTAGATATCATACTCCTTTGTAGGAGGCCTATTTGTCAACGTAGTGGCAATTTTAGACTAATTTACAATATGCGCCTCGTGCGCCAACAAATGCGGCTAAATGCCTAAAAATGGGGTTAATGCACCCACTTGTTAGTCTACTACCTTGTTTAGTCTAGTTTACCATTACGCACCTAATAAACATGAAATGTGACCACAAATGGGATGAAGTGCCTAAAAGCTATGAATGGGGTTGATCAGGATACTTGTTAGTACATTGCCTAATTTATAGGCCAATGCACCCCAAATGGGATTAAAGTGCCTAAAGTGGGAATAGTGGGGTTTATGCACCTATTTGTTAGTGTTGTAGAAATTTGAGCCTAATTTATAGTTACATGCCTAATTTATAGGAAAATGCACCCAAAATGTGGTTAAAGAACCTAAATATGTGTGGTTAATGCACCTACTTGTCAGTTTAGTCCCTTTTTATCCTAATTTACTATTATGTAGCTAATATCTAGGAAATGCGCCCAAAATGAGTTCAAGTGCCTAAAAGTGGGTCAAAGTGCCTAATAATGGGGTGAATCCGCCTACTTGTTAGTGTATTGCTTAATATATATATATATGCCAATGCACCCGAAAATGGGGTAAAAGCGCCTGAAAGTGGGTTAAATGCCTAAAAATGAAGTTTATGTGCCTATTTGTTGTGTAGTGGCAATTTGGGCCTAATTTACTATTATGTGCATAATAAATAGGAAATGCACCCAAAATTCGGTTGAAGTGCCTAATTGTGGGTTAAAGTGCCTAAGAATAGAGTTAATCTTCCTACTTGTCAGTATAGTGCCTAATTCATATGCCAATTCACCCAAAACTGAAATTAAAGCGCCCACAAATGTTGTTAAATCACCGAAAATGGGGTTAATACATCCAATTGTTGGTGTGGTGCCTTTTTAAGCCTAATTTACTATTATGCACCTAATAACTACAAAATGTGCCCAATAATGTGTTGAAGTGCCAAAAGGTGGGTTAAAAAACCTAAGGTGTCAGTGTAGTGCTTGATTTATAGGCCAATGTGCCCCAAATAGGGTTAAAGCCTCTAAAAGTTGATAAAAACAACTAAAACTAGGGTTTATGTGACTATTCATCAGTGTAGTGGCAATTTTAGCTAAATTATTGTTATGTGCCATATTTAAAGGCAAAGCACCCAAAAATGCAGCTAAAATGCCTAAAAATGGGGTTAATCGCCCACTTGTCAGTGTAGTGCCTTTTTAGCCTAATTTACTATTATGCGCCAAATAAATAAAAAATGCACCCAAAAATGGGTTAAAGTTCCTAAAGTGGTTTAAAGTGCCTAAGGATAGGGTTAATTAGCTACTTATGTATTTCTAAATTCATATGCCAAATTGCACCAAAATTGGGGTAAAAGTGCCTATAAGTGGGACAAAATGCCTTAAAATGGGGTTTATGACCTATTTGCAGTATAGTGTCAATTTGATCCCAATTTACTATCATGTGCCTAATAAATAGGAAATGCACCCAAAATTGGGTTGAAGTGCCTAATAGTGGGTTAAAGTACCTAAGAATAGGGTTAATTTGTGTACTTGCCAGTATGGTGCCTAACTTATAGGCCAATGCAGTAAAAGTGCCCACAAATGTCATTAAAGCACCTAAAATGGGGTTAATGCACTCAATTGTCACTTTTTTAGCCTAATTTACTATTATTCACCTAATAACTAGGAAATGCACTTGATAATGGGTTGAAGTGACAAAAGGTGGGTTAAAGCACCTAAGATGTTAGTGTCTTGCCCATTTTAGCCTAATTTACTATTAATTGCCTAATAAACAAGAACAATGCCCAAAAATGGGTTGAAATGCCTAAAGTGGGTTAAAGCGCCAAAGAACGGGGTTAATCTGCCAAATGTCGCCAAATAAACAGGAAATATGCCCAAAAATGGGTTGAAGTGCCAATAAGTGGTTTAAAGTGCCTATTGATAGTGTTAATTAGCTACTTATGTACTGCCAAATTTATATTCCAAATTGCCCTAAAATTGGCGTAAGTACCGAAAAGTGGGTCAAAATGCCTAAAAATGGGGTTTGTGCGCCTATTTGCAGTGTAGTGGCAATTTGAGCCTAATTTGCTATTATGTTCCTAATAAATAGGAAATTCAACCAAAATTGGGTTGAAGTACCTAATAGTGGGTTGAAGGGCCTAAGCAAAGTGGTTAATCTGCCTACATGTCAGTGTAGTGCCTAATTTATAGGTCAATGCACCAAAAAATGTGGTTAAAGTCCCAACAAATGTTGCTAAAGCGCCTAAAAATGGGGTAATGCACCCAATTGTCAGTGTAGTGCCTTTTTAAACCTAATTTACTATTATGCACCTAATAACTAGAAAATTCTCCCAACAATGGGTTGATGGTGGGTTAAAGTGCCTAAGATGTCAATGCAGTGCCTTTATTAGCCTAATTTACTATTATTTGCCTAATAAACACGAAATGTGCCCAAAAATGGGTTCAAATGCCTAAAAGTGGGTTAAAGGGCCTAAGAATGGTGTTAATCTGCCTTCTTGTTTGTGAAGTGCCTAATTTGTTGTCATATGCGCCCCAAAATGGGGTTGAAGTACAAAAAAGTGGGTTAAATGCATAAAAATGGGGTTTAGTCACCTATTTGTCAACATAATGGCAATTTTAGCCTAATTTACAATTATGTGCCTAATTTATAGGCCAGTGCACCAACAAATGCTGCTAAATTCCAAAAACTGGGGTTAATGTGCCCACTTGTCAGTGAAGTGCCTCTTTTAGTCTAGTTACTATTATGCACCCAATAAACATGAAATTTGCCCAAACATGGGTTTGGCTAATTTATAGGCCAATACGCTCCAAAATGGGGTTATAGTGCCAAAAGTGGGTTAAAACAGCTAATAATGGGGTTTATTCACCTATTTGTTAGTGTTGTAGCAAATTGAGCATAATTTACAGTTACGTGCCTAATATATAGGACAATGCACACAAAAATGTGATTAAAGCACCTAAAAATGTGTTTAGTGCACCCACTTTTCAGTTTAGTGTTTTTTAGCCTAATTTATTATAATGTGGCTAATATATAAGAAATGTGCCCAAAATGGGTTGAAGTGCCAAGAGGTGGGTTAATGTGCCTAAGTTGTTAGTGCAATGCCTGATTTAATGGCCAATGCACCCCAAAATGGGTTAAAGCTCCTGAAAGTTGGTAAAAAACCTAAAAATGGGGTTTGTGTGCCTATTTGTTAGTGTAGTGGTAATTTTAGCCTGATTTATTGTTATGCACTTAATTTATAGGAAAATGCACCCAAAAATGCAGCTAATTGCCTAAAAATGGGTTTAATGCGCCCAATTGTCATTGTAGTGCATTTTTAGCCTAATTTACTATTATGCGCCAAATAAATAGGAAATGCAACCAAAAATGGGTTGAAGTGCCTAAAAGTGGTTTAAAGGGATATGATTAATTATCTACTTATGTATTGCCTAATTTATATGCCAATGCACCCCAAAATTGGGGAAAAGCACCTAAAAGTGGGTCAAAATGGGTAAAAGTGGGGTTTATGCGCCTATTTGCAATGTAGTGGAAATTTGAGCCTAATTTATTATTATGTGCCTAATAAATAGGAAATGAGACAAAAATTTGGTTGAAGTTCCTAATTGTGGGTTAAAGTGCCTAAGACTAGGGTTAATCTGGCACTAATCAGTCTATTGGCTAATTAATAGGCCAATGTGGTTAAAACACCCACCAATGTCGTTAAAGCACCTAAAAATTGGGTTAATGCATCCAATTGTCAGTGTAGTGCCTTTTTTAGCCTAATTTACTATTATGCACCTAATAACTAGGAAATGCATGGATTATTGGGTTGGAATGCCAAAAGGTGGGTTAAAGCACCTAAGATGTCATTATATAGCCTTATTTAGCCTAATTTACTATTATTCGCTTAATAAACAAGAAATGTGCCCAAAGCTAGGTTGAAATGCCTAAAAGTGTGTTAAAGCATCTAAGAATGGGGTTAATCTACCAACTTTATGTGTAGTACCTTATTGTTAGGCATATGCACCCCAAAATGGGTGTAAAGTACCAAAAAGTGGGTTAAAATGCCTAAATTTGGGGTTTATGCGCCTATTTGTCAACATAGAATTTTAGCCTAATTTACAGTATGTGCCTAATTTATAGGCTAGTGCGCTAACAAATTCAGCTAAATTCCTAAAAATGGGGTTAATGCGCCCACTTATTAGTCAATTGCCTTATTTAGTCTAGTTTTATGATGACCCTGATTTTAGGAGTGTGATATTTGATATAGTAATTGAAAAAGTACGTTGAGTAATATGAAGTAGTGATGGATTTTGAGGTATCATGTGGCCAATTGATGAACTCTAACGTGTATTACAACCATAAAAAATATTGTTGGACTTGTTTGATCAAGATTCAATTAATTTATAGACTTTGGTTAATGGTTACTGTTTACATGAGCATGCTATAAAATTTTGGTCTCAAACATTTTTGAATGAGAGATTATGGGATAGGGGATCTATATTAAAAAATTTGTAATGTTTTGAGGTCCTTGTTGGAGTTCATTAAGATTAGGAGATGTGATCTATTGGTCTAAATGAGTAAAAGCTTGTTCTTGGGAGAAGTCTCATCTAGGTCTATTACAAAAGTATACGTCATGCAGCTTAGTTTTTAATTGACATTGAGGATAATATATGTGGACAGATCTAAGTTACCCTTCTACTAATCTAAATATGGAGACTTTGTCTCCCTTCTCCTATTTCTGTGGAGGAGACATCCTCAACCCAGCGAAATGACTCCCATGCAAACATCGGATCAAGGGGTTGATTGCCAAATAACAGAACTCCTTAGACCCCACAAAACTCCTTAGACCCCTCACACCCCTTACACAATCTGAACCCACAGATATCATCCATAACCCAGAGATCATGCACACTTTTCAAGTCCGTCCAACACCCACAGTCGAGGCTTCACATTTGGGGAGGTGGAGTCTGACCCTGGGTTCTTTGGACTTCCCCGCATCCACCTGGGGGTTCCTACAATTCCTATGGTGATTGCGGGTAGGAACCTTTCAACGCGAATCTGTAGAGATTTTCTAGCCAAATCAGACCTTCACGAGGAGCAAGATCTAGCCTTTAAGGCCTCTACAGCCTTTTCTTGCCTGAGTTTGCACTTGAGGTGGTGATGGTGTGAATCAGAGGCACGTACGGGGGATGGAGAGCTTTTCGTCCCAATGGTCCAGACCTTGCAAAAGATTAGAAGAACATGGAGAAGAGGAATGGCAAGATGGGTGTGAGATGATGACTAGAATCACTCCTTGCTCGCTCACAGTGGAGGTGTCTGGCCGCCCAGATCAGAGTGTGCATACAGCAAAATAGAGAGAGAGGGAAAGCGAGGCATGCGTCCTGAGCCTACCGGATTCCATTTCCTAATCCAAGACACGACAACGTCGAGAACATGACCAGACTGATCTGAGATGATGGTAGGATCCATTCCTTGCTCGCCAAAGATCCACTCTTGTGGCAGCATAACCTGCGACCAGGCCAGCCATAACTCGAAATAATTCCAAGCATCCTGGTGTTGGAAACCTTGTCCTTATTCTGCTTCTTTATGGTCATGCCAAGATCGCCGATCGTAGCAGCTTGGAACCGGAGGAGACCACAAGGGTAATCTGGAGACAGGAAGTGCCTCCTGGCCAATTGTTGAGGGTAACTACAAATCTATGGTGACCAAAAGGGGGGGTGAGGACGAAGCTTCAGAGCTCGTACCCCAGGACCTTTCCATGTGCCGAGCACATGTGCTCACAGGAACAACAGAAGAGGAGAGGTCGAAGGCGCGAGGCTAGGACTCGCGAGACAAAGGAGTTGAGGTCGAGCGGGCTAGGTGGAATCCACCCTAATCAGATATCCTGCAAGATCCCTCTGACTTGGCCTGGAAAGGAATTCCCTGGACGCATCTCATCCCTAGGATTTAGATCCAACAATCCTGGAATTTCATAAAGGTACCTTTCTCTTATAAAATAGTAGATAATATGATGAACTTTCTTAATTCTTTAAAAATAGCATACTTATCCTATCAATCCCCCAAAAATAATCCTAGACATACAAAAATGTCATCTACATTATGGGACCCTTAGTTCAGACATTTGACAAACAAATAATGATGATATTTAATGTAGATGATAATGCATCTTTTTGAGATCATATTATTGGTATAATTAGCATATCATGGAAATTAAATCTGAGAAAATTATTACTGAATTCTAGTATAATGTGGAAACTAAATACGAACTCAGATTTGACTTTTATGTCAAAATAATAGGCCATTTCTCATTAAAACCCAATTCCATGTTTGTAACATCATTCTAATTCTAGAAAATAGACCAGTTATCAAAAAAATAAGAAATTCATACCGGACCTTTTTAATGATATATAGATTAGACTACAAATACTAGACACCATCCTAACATCACTTTGACCTAGGTTTGACCAAACCCTAATTTTGTACCTAAATACCATTAATTATGATGAATCTTCTATTAATGATCATTAATTGTTATTAATCAGGTGATGACCAGATTGTCTAGATGATCAAGGATAGCTATGATTCTTTGAACTTAGGTACGTGGATATAAGTATAAGATTAGTTTTTGCTAGATGATAATTAATAGTAAATGCTTGCATGTATTTGAATATCTTGCTAGATGTACATCTATATGTATTTTCATTTTCGCCTTGAACATTAAGAACACTAAGGAAAGAATATGGAATGTAGTTACTTATGGTTCATTAATCTCCCTATTAGAGAGGGAAAGTATTAATGTTGACTAGCACCTCCCTAATGGTACAAGGTATGCGGGGAGATCCCTAATGGTACAAGGTACGCGGGGATAGGGTCCAATAATTTATGTTTGTGCTAAGTACACCATAATAATACACGTCCATTGAAATATAATTAATAACTTGGGTTTACCTGATTTTCCATCTTAAATAATGCTTCTTTTTCTTTCTTCTTTTTCAAGTATTTTAAATATGCCAGCATAGTATAGTATCTTTCAACCATGTACCAACTATATGTTGATTCGTTTGTTTCACGTATTTTTCTAGGTCCAGATCTAGAATGGGATAAAAGAATAGGATGTGAGAAAGTTGTATAGGTTTACCTATTGTCTAAGATCCTGTTAGCATACATGTTCATACTATGTGCAAAATTCTCTTTCAATATGCAATTGTAATTCATGTTGTAATAATGTACATGTTGAATGTTGACAAAGTCATTGTAACATCCCTGACATGGGTTATGAGTTAACCCTAGGTGTTTTGCCTAAATATGTAATTAAATCTTTGTGATTAACTTTGAGCATGTAATTAAGTTTCTCAGAAACATATATTTCAGTATTTGCTCCTTTTTATTTAAAGATTGTAGCATTGTTTTGATATACAGGGACCTATGTGCAATTTACCCAGTTGAAAGGGTTATCTTGCAATTTGCACATGATGAGATGTTCCTCTGATGTTGAGACATCATTAGAATCTTTTTGGCAAAGTTTGAGGGATTTCCCAAGCTTGGGCACCAAGGTGCAGCTGTGGAAGCAATCCCGGTGCTTGAAACTCTAATTTGGGGTAAAATGCAATTTACCCAAATTAAGGGATGCAATTTGTAAAATATATCATCTAATGTATCTTTTAGAACTCTTGCCATCATTTAGAGAAGAAATGATGAGGAAGTCACCTCAATTGAATTATCAAGTTATGAAATATACCTTGTGATTGAATAATCAGGGTATATGTGCAATAGCTCTTTATGTAAGTACCTTAGTATTAGATTGATCTTCCTTGCCTCTCTTGCTAGACCTTAAGAGAGGTTTTGTCCTTAGAATAAAGAGGAAGGGACGAGCGAGTAATGAAGGAAGGACCTAGTTGGAATTAGGGGAAATTTATGGGCCTTTAATGAAACATCACCCAAGTATATATACACTTTACCTTTCAAGCAAAGGAACCTTTCCTTCGTGCATATCACTGTTTCCCTTTGCTTGGCCGACTAAGGACTGTCTTGGAGCTCAAGAGGAACGACCAAGGGTGCAAGGTAGGTTTGAATCTCTCTTCTTGCCTAATTCCATGGTTAGAACTCGAATTCAAGGTCAATTTGGTGACTAACTCATGAAACCCTATCTTTCTAGCCATCCTTTCTCATTTTTCCTTGGAGTTTTCACCTTGGCCAACCTGTGGGAACTCAAGGACGCCATTAGAGCTTGGATCTTGAAATCTTGGAGCTCAAGGAGTAAGATTTAGGCGGGTTTTATAACTCTAAACCCATGCTTTACTATATACATCTCTTATATGCGGTTAGATGATAGTTCTTCATGTTTCCCTACTTTTCCTTGCTATTTTGCAAGCAAATCCATGGGATATCCGTACTGTTCTTGAGCTAGGAGATGAAGGCGTGATTTCCAAGAAAAACCCACCACTTTTCACTTTCTTAAACGGTCCCAACAGTTTTCTCTCTCGGTCTCAAGACCGCGAGGTGAGCAAACGGTCTCTGGACCGCGAGAGGGCAAACGGTCTTCACGACCGTTTGGACCCGTTTACCGAGCGTGGACCGTATAATAAATCTGTTCCTAATTATACAGGCTTATCACCCTCAAAATTTGATAGGATAACTCCAAAGGAATCGGGAGATATGACCTTTTTAAGTAACAACTTTAATTGAATTTATTTCTGATTTTCAAACGGCCTGAAATTGCCTTTTTGGGCAAACGGTCTCAAGACCGTGTAAGGTCATTGACCAAGCATTGACCATATGACATTACTGTTAAACATTATGTTAATTAACAACTCACCAAGTTTAATGGTCTAATTCCAAACGAGCTAAGAGTTGAAGGGTGATTACTAGGGCTAACCCTAGATGAAATCAGTACTGAAATTATGGTGACCTAATTAGGGTTTTTAGGGTTGATTGACCTAAACGGTCTCAAGACCGTTTGAGGGTCATCCAAACGGTCTCAATACCGTGAGGGCAATCAACCATGACCGTTTGGAGGTCTGGGGTCAAGAATAATTGACCAATTGAGGACCCAATTTCAATAAGTTATCAAATTAATTAAAATTCTGATTTTGTGACTCAATCATGGTTCAACCCCTATCAAATCACATTAGATCTTGATGAAATCTTGGGAAAACGGTCTCACGACCATGTGGGGTCCACCCAAATGATCTCAAAACCGTTTGGGCCAAGTTTGGGCCCAATTGGAGCTCAATTGAAGGGTTCAACCTTGTGTTGATGCACATTGTTGAGTGTTAATGGGTGAACATTGATAGACTCTAATTGAATCGATTTCAACCCTAATTGGTCAAAAATTGAGGGTCAATTGAATGACCAATTGGTTAAGAATAATCTTAATTGACCCAATCCATAAGTGGTCAACATGGCTCTGACCTTTTGAGGGCTTCAACATGAGTTGACATTATCGGTTGTATCATTGAATCTTGTTGATGGTCCAAGTGGTTGAGACCATGTGAGCCTCGCGGTCTCAAGACCGTGAGAGGGCTCGTGGTCTCAAGACCGTGAGAGGGCTTGCGGTCTCAAGACCGAGAGAGGGGTCATGGTCTCAAGACCGTGAGGGGCCTCGCGGTCCTGAGGTCAAAGGTGGGCAAACGGTCCACACCATCCTCGCGGTCTTGAAATCAAATAAAGGCTCGCGGTCTTGAAGAAGGTTGAGAGGGCTCGCGGTCTTGGAAGAGGTTGAGGGCTCGCGGTCCTAAGGTCAAAGGTGGCTAAACGGTCAACTCACCCTCGCGGTCCTCAAAGTCACATTGGTTAAAAGGTCAACTCAACCAATGGGTCTCAAATCGATTGAGGGTTGATGGTTGAGATCGATCAAGATAATTCAAGGTTGACTTCATTCAATCAATTGATAATATAAATAGTTCAATGATGCCCTAATCTAAAACCTAATGATAACCTAGGATATTAAGGGGTTAATTGACTAAGGTTTTGACCATGATGGTGATCAATGGGGTGAATTACCAAAATACCCCTGAAGGGTCAATTGAGTAATACCTTGCTCGATTCAAACCCTAATTAAATGAGAATGATGTTTTTAACCATAATGATTCCATCCAACTTGATCTAGTCTAATGTTATCATCAATCACTAATATGAAGAAAGAGAAAGTATTCTAGAGTGAGAAAGTACTCTAGAGAGAGAAAGTACCCTAGAGAGAGAAAGTAACCCTAATTGGATGGAAACTTAAGTGAAGCATCTTCAATGCACATGAATGTGTATAATTAGGGTATGATTCACCTGTGTGAAGTCATAGAAACCCTAATTATGATAAATGATGAACCTTTAACTAATCTGAGAGCATCAATGATGATGTTACTCATACATGATGATGATATGAGATCATCTCACCTTAATGTGAATACTAAACCCTAATTCAAGGGTGATGATATGTAATGTGAATAGTAAACCCTAATTCAAGGGTAAAGGCATGAAAATAAGTATTAAACTCCAATTGATGAGAATCGGAGGATTTAACTCTTATGACAAGAGTGGAAAGTATATTCCTTATTTTGTATTACCTTTATTAGTTGAATTATCCATGCAGGTTCTGATATGAAGGTGATCATATCCAGGTATGGATGTTGATGTTATATTCATTAAAGGCATGTTGTTAGCCTTATGAATAAGAAAAGTAACTTGATTCCTTGTCAATGGCATCCCATAATGATAAGGGGCTGTGAGAGCCATGAATACCATCAAAGTCATGCTTTAGAGATGACTTGTGATGAGTATGATGAGAAATTATGATTGATATGAGTTAGGTCTGCTACATTTAGTATTCTTCCGTTATAGCTGTTATGCTACTGTTATTGTTTGAAGAACAATGTATGTTGTTAAAGAATACTAAATGTACCTAACTAATCAAGTACAAAGTAGAGCCCTGATCATAGATCCATCATTGTCAGAGATTAAGTGATGGTGAAACAGGTTTTCCTCAGGGAACTCCTGGAGCACATACTTTTGAGTATGTGGGGTACATGGATGTGCTTACATCCTAGTGTAGGAAAGTGATGTAGATGTGTAATCCATCCATCCTCCACTATAATTCCATACCGTATCAGTGGTAGGTAAGCATGAAACCTCCTGATGACGAAGAAAACACAGATATCTGTATCAGTGGAGATAAACATGAAATCTCCTGATGACGAAGAGAGTACAGAACGCCACTGTGATTCTAGAATAGCGAAGGACCAGTTTACCCTGGTGAGCTATAGTAGTAGAGACACGAGATGTCCTATAAGTGATCCTCTTACTGACTGAGGAAGGTGAAGGTCATGAGAATCCGGCTCTCTTAATGACCTATGTATGATACTGATGTGACTTCGCAGCGATCAGTTGGAGTATGAGTGGTATACCTCATCTCCACAGGGCATAATGTTGTTTGAAAAACATAATCAACCACGTAGTATACTTGTTAGAGATAACTCCAAGTTAGTTGATTGATGTTACACTGTAATAGTGCTTATATTTCTTCATACCTCATAAATGTTGAGTTCTTGGTTATAGCTGCAACTGTTATCTAATACTTTGAAGGCTTTACTGCTTAAGATATTCTTGAATGGTATATTAAAGCTTCTGGCTGAGAGTTATAACTCTCGCTGGGACAATTATGTAAAATTGTCTCACCCCGTAGACTTCAACTTTTTAGGTGGACGTCGGAGACGAAGGAACCAGCCTACAGGTGACCAGTCTCAGCAGCAGCAGCACCAGGAGCAGCAGTAATCTCAGGTGGAGATTTAGTCTGCCATGTGGTGTAGTTAGAGTCAGTCCTATGTGTCCTCTGTACTCTCAGGTCTTGGAGTCTTGTGTTATGTGATCTTGAGATTTTGTATCTTGATGTATATAATTACTCAAGAAGTAATTATCCTGAGATGTAAACAAGTTTATCTCACTTTATGAAAGGAGTTTTCATGGATCCAAGCTCTTGTCTCGAAAAGTTTTAATTTCCCGTGATTTTTGTCTTTAGCTGATTATCGAATCGCTTCCGCTAAGTTTTAATCGTACTTATGTCATGGTTTGGAGATCAGAGCCCACAATTAGTGGTATCAGAGCTCTAGGTCAGTTGAGTCTATAGAGGCATAGGACTTAGGATGTCGAGTCTATCTTTAGTACTCCTTCCTTATCTTATAGAATATTCTTCTCCTCAGGAGAAGAAGATGCCTAAGGATGTCAGAACATCATGATGAGTACGTGGCAGAGAGTAGTGCTAGTGCACCTCGAGGCGGTGCAAGGGTTCCGAGGATAGAACAACCTGCACCTGAGTCGCCAAGAGAGCCACCCCAGTTTGACCCAGCTGACATGAGTAACCCAGCTGTACAGACGATGTTCGGGCAGTTCATGACTGCCATGACACATATAACCGATAGGATGCCCATTCCTGCACCTAGGGCACCTGTCCAGCCTGAAGTATAAGGTATCAGTAAGACATTCGAACGACTTCGTCGTGTCGGAGCTACCGAGTACTTCGGGACTGCCGACCCTGTAGATGCTGACTTATGGTTGACAGAGTTGGAAAAGGCTTTCAGGATTCTTATCATCCCGGAAGCTGAGAAGGTTAGACATGCTGTCTATCTTCTCAAAGGCAGTGCTGGTCACTGGTGGAACATGGAAGAGCAGAAGAGACCTGGAGTAGAGTTCTCATGGGAAGAGTTTCGTTAGGAATTTATCAATAGATACTTTCCAAAGACCTTCCTAGATGAGAAGGTCTCTCAGTTTGAGAAACTAAGGCAGGGTATGATGAACATTAGTGAATATGAAGCTAAGTTCATGGAGTTGTTGCGGTTCTGTCCGCACATGGCTGCTACGGATGAGGAAAGAATCAGAAGATTCGAGAAGGGTTTGAATTCTGATATGTCAACCCCTGTGTCTGCCTTAGAAAACAGAGAGAGATTCTCTACCTTCGTTGATTCAGTCCGAAGGATAGAGAGATCTGTGGTTGAGAAGAGACAAACCAATAAAAGATATCCACAGTTCCTGGGTTCTTCATCTAGGGATTCCAAGAAACCTAGATTCTCTACACCTAACCCTCCACCACCCAGATCGAGTTTTCAAACTCAATGGACACCAAGAAGAGGTAGAGGACAGAGTCAACCACTTCAAGGGACGCACAGTTCTGCATCTGTGTCAGTCACTGGACCACCCAGACCACAACAACAGGAGAGGAGTTGTTACAACTGTGGTAAGGTGGGACACCTGATGAAGGATTGCCGTTCTAGGCCTACTAGTGTGACACAACAACCTCCGAGACAGAATCAACAGAGATCTCAGAGCTGACAACATCAAGGAGCAGCTCGAGGACATGGACAAGCGTCTCAAGCTGGATCATCAGCACCACCTCAACACCAGGTGATGGCGAGGTTCTATGCTATGAACCCACCTGAGGCAGTGGTCAATCCACAGGTAGTGGCACGTCAGATGAAACTTTTATATTCTGATATGCCTACATCCTGTGTTGTATCCGTTCTGATTGATCCGGGTGCTACGCACTCTTTCATCACTCGTGAAGTGATTTGTAACTGCAATGTGACTGTTAGTCATAGAGCAGATAGTTTGTTGTTAGAGACTCCGTTGAGTGGGTCTGCCGTTTTGTAGGAGGTATGTTCTCCCTGCATCCTCTTCTTTTCTGACCATCGCATTCAAGTGGACCTTATACCACTTGATATGCAAGGATTTGATATAATCCTCAGGATGGATACCTTACAGAGGTATAGAGTTGTCTTGGATTGTGAATCCAAGTTGGCTGTGTTTGCTGATGAAAGCAACACATGGATCTTTCAAGGTGAAAGAAAGATTCTGCCCACCTGTCTTGTGTCAGCTATGGTTGCTGATAAGCTGTTGAGGCAAGGATGTCATGCATTCTTATCCCATGTGGTAGATGTTACCAAGGAAAGGTCCAATCCTGCTGAAGTTCCCATAGTCAGGGAATTTGAGGATGTGTTTCCTGAAGAACTTCCTGGTATACCACCACCTCGGGAGATTGATTTTGAAATCAATCTGATTCCAGATACGAAACCCATAGCTCAGACTCCGTATAGAATGGCGCCTGCCGTGATGGCAGAACTCAAGAAATAGCTTCAAGAGTTACTTGAGAGAGGTTTTATCTGACCGAGTACTTCACCTTGGGGTGCTCCGGTCTTGTTTGTTAAAAAGAAAGATGGGTCAATGCGGTTGTGCATCGACTACAGACAACTCAATAAAGTAACAATAAAGAATAAGCACCCTCTGCCGAGGATTGATGATCTCTTTGACCAGTTGCGTGGTGCAACAGTCTTTTCAAAAATAGACTTGAGGTCTGGATATCATCAAATCCGTATTAAGGATAGTGACATATCCAAGTCCGCCTTTAGGACAAGATATGGTCACTATGAGTTCACAGTTATGTCGTTTGGACTAACCAATGCACCAGCTGCATTTATGGAACTCATGAATAGAGTTTTTTGACCTTTCCTTGATCAGTGTGTTGTCGTCTTCATAGATGACATTCTGATCTATAGTAAGGATGCTCAGCAACATGAACAGCATCTTCGCCAAGCTTTGACCTTGCTAAGAGAACATAAGTTGTATGCTAAGTTTAGCAAGTGTGAGTTTTGGCTACCGGAGGTATCTTTTCTTGGTCATGTGATATCTGCCTCGGGAATTCGTGTTGACCCTACGAAAATAGAATCTGTTCTACAGTGGGAACAACCGAAGACATCGACGGAGATTCGAAGTTTCTTGGGGTTAGCTGGCTATTATCGAAAGTTCATTAAGAACTTTAGTTCTATAGCCTTACCTTTGAACAAGTTGACCCGGAAAGATGTTCCTTTTTCTTGGAGTGATAAGTGTCAACAGTCTTTCCAGTTGTTGAAGAAGAGATTGACAAGTGCACCTGTGCTAGTGCTACCTGAACAAGGAAAAGGATATGTAGTCTTCTGTGATGCTTCCAAGAATGGACTTGGATGTGTGTTGATGCAGGATAAACAAGTGATTTCTTTTGCTTCCCGACAGCTTAAGAAACACGAGGAGAATTATCCGACGCACGATCTAGAGTTAGCTTCTGTGGTTCATGCCTTGAAAATATGGAGACACTATCTCTACGGAGAAACATTCCATATTTTCACAGACCACAAAAATCTTAAGTATATCTTCTCTCAGCATGAGCTCAACATGAGGCAACGTCGCTGGATGGAGTTAATCAAGGACTATGACTGTACAATTGATTACCATCCAGTCAAGGCCAATGTTGTTGCAGATGCCTTGAGTAGAAAATCAGCAACATCAACCATGAATAGAGCAAAACTAAACTCTTTAGTATGCTCTAGGAGAGATATGCTTATCTCTTTAAGGCAAGACAATGTACAGTTGAAGGTGTCATTGTTAGCCGGTTTGTTAGCTGAGATGCATATTAAACCTACCCTAAGAGAACAGATTAAGGAAGCACATCTAGGTGATGCTGCAGTTCAACAGATTAGATCTGAGTATGGAAATGAGAAACAAGATGGTTTTCATGACTCAGAGGATCATGTAGCTTGTTATAATGGAAGGATGATAGTGCCGGATGTGGACAACTTGAGAAAGTTAGTCCTAGAAGAAGCCCATTCTTCCATGTATGCTATGCATCCAGGGAGCACCAAGATGTATCAGAATTTGAAAGATCTGTATTGGTGGCCTGGAATGAAGAAGGATGTTGCAGAATTTGTTATGAGGTGTCCTGTGTGTCAGCAAGTTAAAGCTGAACACCAGAAGCCTGCAGGTACAATGCAACCTTTACCCATACCACAGTGGAAGTGGGACCATGTGACCATGGACTTTGTAGTTGGCCTACCCAGGACAAGCAAGGGACATGATTCCATTTGGGTAATTGTTGATAGGTTGACTAAGACAGCACATTTCTTACCTATCAAAACAACCTATTCTGCTGAAAGGTTATCAGAGTTGTATGTTCAAGAGATAGTGCGTTTGCACGGAGTTCCTGTCATAATAGTTTCTGACAGAGGTCCTCAGTTTACGAGTCATTTTTTGGGAACAGTTACACAGAGCCTTAGGCACCAAGCTAAGGTTTAGTACAGCCTTTCATCCGCAGACTGATGGACAGTCAGAAAGGACCATACAGACCTTAGAAGACCTGTTGAGAGCATGTGTTCTCCAGTTCACCGGAAGTTGGGATCTACACCTAAGCTCGATAGAGTTTGCCTATAACAATAGCTATCAACATAGTATTGATATGGCACCTTATGAAGCCTTGTATGGTAGACGTTGTAGATCACCTCTGTGTTGGTTTGAGACTGGTGAACATCAGTTGTTGGGTCCTGACCTTGTGCAGTAGACCACAGAATAGATTAAAATAATACAACAAAAGATTAAGACTGCTCAGGATAGGCAGAAATCTTATGCTGACAAACGTCGTAGACCCTTAGAGTTCCAGGTTGGAGACAAAGTGTATCTCAAGGTCTCACCATGGAAAGGAGTCCTCCGTTTTGGAAGGAAAGGGAAGTTAGCTCCTAGATTTATGGGGGCTTATCCAATCATTGAACGGATTGGAAAGGTAGCATATAAACTAGAGCTGCCCCCAGAGTTACAGAGGTTACACCCTGTGTTTCACATTTCTATGTTGAAGAAATGTCACCCAGACACCGAGTTAGTTCTACAACCCATGGAAGTAGAATTGAATGATGATGTGTCCTATGAGGAGGGACCAGTGTCAATCCTTGATAAAAGAATTAAAAAGTTAAAGAAGAAAGATATAAGTCTTGTGAAAGTCCTCTGGAATCACCGTGGCGTTGAAGAAGCCACTTGGGAACTAGAGGATGAGATGAGAAGGAAGTATCCTGCCCTTTTCTCTTGATATGTCTTATTGATTTCGGGGACAAAATCCTTGTAAGGGGTGGATAATTTGTAACATCCCTGACCTGGGTTATGAGTTAACCCTAGGTGTTTCTCCTAAATATGTAATTAAATCTTTGTGATTAACTTTGAGCATGTAATTAAGTTTCTCAGATTCATATATTTCAGTATTTGCTCCTTTTTATTTAAAGATTCTAGCATTGTTTTGATATACAGGGACCTATGTGAAATTTAACCAGTTGAAAGGGTTAGCTTGCAATTTGCACATGATGATATGTTCCTCTGATGTTGAGACATCATTAGAATCTTTTTGGCAAATTTTGAGGGATTTCCCAAGCTTGGGCACCAAGGTGCAGCTGTGGAAGCAATCCCGGTGCTTGAAACTCTAATTTGGGGTAAAATGCAATTTACCCAAATTAAGGGATGCAATTTGTAAAATATATCATCTAATGTATCTTTTAGAACTCTTGCCATCATTTAGAGAAGAAATGATGAGGAAGTCACCTCAATTGAATTATCAAGTTATGAAATATACCTTGTGATTGAATAATCAGGGTATATGTGCAATAGCTCTTTATGTAAGTACCTTAGTATTAGATTGATCTTCCTTGCCTCTCTTGCTAGACCTTAAGAGAAGTTTTGTCCTTAGAATAAAGAGGAAGGGACGGGCGAGTAATGAAGGAAGGACCTAGTTGGAATTAGGGGAAATTTATGGGCCTTTAATGAAACATCACCCAAGTATATATACACTTTACCTTTCAAGCAAAGGAACCTTTCCTTCGTGCATATCACTGTTTCCCTTTTCTTGGCCGACTAAGGACTGTCTTGGAGCTCAAGAGGAACGACCAAGGGTGCAAGGTAGGTTTGAATCTCTCTTCTTGCCTAATTCCATGGTTAGAACTCGAATTCAAGGTCAATTTGGTGACTAACTCATGAAACCCTATCTTTCTCGCCATCCTTTCTCGTTTTTCCTTGGAGTTTTCACCTTGGCCAACCTGTGGGAACTCAAGGACGCCATTAGAGCTTGGAGCTCAAGGAGCAAGCTTTAGGCGGGTTTTATAACTCTAAACCCATGCTTTACTATATACATCTCTTATATGCGGTTAGATGATAGTTCTTCATGTTTCCCTACTTTTCCTTGCTATTTTGCAAGAAAATCCATGGGATATCCGTACTGTTCTTGAGCTAGGAGATGAAGGCGTGATTTCCAAGAAAAACCCACCGCTTTTCACTTTCGTAAACGGTCCCAACAGTTTGCTCTCTCGGTCTCAAGACCGCGAGGTGAGCAAATGGTCTCTGGACCTCGAGAGGGCAAACGGTCTTCACGACCGTTTGGACCCGTTGACCGAGCGTGGACCGTATACGAAATCTGTTTCTAATTATACAGTCTTATCACCCTCAAAATTTTAGAGGCTAACTCCAAAGGAATCGGGAGATATGACCTTTTTAAGTAACAACTGTAATTGAATTTATTTCTGATTTTCAAACGGCCTGAAATTGCCTTTTTGGGCAAACGGTCTCAAGACCGTGTAAGGTCGTTGACCAAGCGTTGACCATATGAAATTACTGTTCACAATTATGTTAATTAACAACTCACCAAGTTTAATGGTCTAATTCCAAACGAGATAAGAGTTGAAGGGTGATTACTAGGGCTAACCCTAGATGAAATCAGTACTGAAATTATGGTGACCTAATTAGGGTTTTTAGGGTTGATTGACCTAAACGGTCTCAAGACTGTTTGAGGGTCATCCAAACGGTCTCAAGACCGCGAGGGCAATCAACCATGACCGTTTGGAGGTCTGGGGTCAAGAATAATTGACCAATTGAGGACCCAATTTCAATAAGTTATCAAATTAATCAAAATTCTGATTTTGTGACTCAATCATGGTTCAACCCCTATCAAATCACATTAGATCTTGATGAAATCTTGGGAAAACGGTCTCAAGACCATGTGGGGTCCACCCACATGATCTCAAGACCGTTTGGGCCAAGTTTGGGCCCAATTGGAGCTCAATTGAAGGGTTCAACCTTGTGTTGATGCACATTGTTGAATGTTAATGGGTGAACATTGATAGACTCTAATTGAATCGATTTCAACCCTAATTGGTCAACAATTGAGGGTCAATTGAATGACCAATTGGTTAAGCATAATCTTAATTGACCCAATCCATAAGTGGTCAACATGGCTCTGACCTTTTTAGGGCTTCAACATGAGTTGACATTATCGGTTGTATCATTGAATCTTATTGATGGTCCAAGTGGTTGAGACCATGTGAGCCTCGCGGTCTCAAGACCGTGAGAGGGCTCGCGGTCTCAAGACCGTGAGAGGGCTCACGGTCTCAAGACCATGAGAGGGATCACGGTCTCAAGACCGAGAGAGGGCTCACGGTCTCAAGACCGTGAGGGGCCTCGCGGTCCTGAGGTCAAAGGTGGGCAAACGGTCCACACCATCCTCGCGGTGTTGAAATCAAATAAAGGCTCGCGGTCTTGAAGAAGGTTGAGAGGGCTTGCGGTCTTGGAAGAGGTTGAGGGCTCGCGGTCCTAAGGTCAAAGGTGGCTAAACGGTCAACTCACCCTCGCGGTCCTGAAAGTCACATTGGTTAAAAGGTCAACTCAACCAATGGGTCTCAAATCGATTGAGGGTTGATGGTTGAGATCGATCAAGATAATTCAAGGTTGACTTCATTCAATCAATTGATAACATAAATAGTTCAATGATGCCCTATTCTAAAACCTATGATAACCTAGGATATTAAGGGGTTAATTGACTAAGGTTTTGACCATGATGGTGATCAATGGGGTGAATTACCAAAATACCCCTGAAGGGTCAATTGAGTAATACCTTGCTCGATTCAAACCCTAATTACATGAGAATGATGTTTTTAACCATAATGATTCCATCCAACTTGATCTAGTCTAATGTTATCATCAATCAGTAATATGAAGAAAGAGAAAGTATTCTAGAGAGAGAAAGTACTCTAGAGAGAGAAAGTACCCTAGAGAGAGAAAGTAACCCTAATTGGATGGAAACTTAAGTGAAGCATCTTCAATGCACATGAATGTGTATAATTAGGGTATGATTCACCTGTGTGAAGTCATAGAAACCCTAATTATGATAAATGATGAACCTTTAACTAATCTGAGAGCATCAATGATGATGTTACTCATACATGATGATGATATGAGATCATCTCACCTTAATGTGAATAGTAAACCCTAATTCAAGGGTGGTGATATGTAATGTGAATAGTAAACCCTAATTCAAGGGTAAAGGCATGCAAATAAGTATTAAACTCCAATTGATGAGAATCGGAGGATTTAACTCTTATGACAAGAGTGGAAAGTATATTCCTTATTTTGTATTACCTTTATCAGTTGAATTATCCATGCAGGTTCTGATATGAAGGTGATCATATCCAGGTATGGATGTTGATGTTATATTCATTAAAGGCATGTTGTTAGCCTTATGAATAAGAAAAGTAACTTGATGCCTTGTCAATGGCATCCCATAATGATAAGGGGCTGTGAGAGCCATGAATACCATCAAAGTCATGCTTTAGAGATGACTTGTGATGAGTATGATGAGAAATTATGATTGATATGAGTTAGGTCTGCTACATTTAGTATTCTTCCGTTATAGCTGTTATGCTACTGTTATTGTTTGAAGAACAATGTATGTTGTTAAAGAATACTGAATGTACCTAACTAATCAAGTACAAAGTAGAGCCCTGATCATAGATCCATCATTGTCATAGATTAAGTGATGGTGAAACAGGTTTTCCTCAGGGAACTCCTGGAGCACATACTTTTGAGTATGTGGGGTACATGGATGTGCTTACATCCTAGTGTAGGAAAGTGATGTAGATGTGTAATCCATCCATCCTCCACTATAATTCCATACCGTATCAGTGGTAGGTAAGCATGAAACCTCCTGATGACGAAGAAAACACAGATATCTGTATCAGTGGAGATAAACATGAAATCTCCTGATGACGAAGAGAGTACAGAACGCCACTGTGATTCTAGAATAGCGAAGGACCAGTTTACCCTGGTGAGCTATAGTAGTAGAGACACGAGATGTCCTACAAGTGATCCTCTTACTGACTGAGGAAGGTGAAGGTCATGAGAATCCGACTCTCTTAATGACCTATGTATGATACTGATGTGACTTCGCAGCGATCAGTTGGAGTATGAGTGGTATACCTCATCTCCACAGGGCATAATGTTGTTTGAAAAACATAATCAACCACGTAGTATACTTGTTAGAGATAACTCCAAGTTAGTTGATTAATGTTACACTGTAATACTGCTTATATTTCTTCATACCTCATAAATGTTGAGTTCTTGGTTATAGCTGCAACTATTATCTAATAATTTGAAGGCTTTACTGCTTAAGATATTCTTGAATGGTATATTAAAGCTTCTGGCTGAGAGTTATAACTCTCGCTGGGACAATTATGTAAAATTGTCTCACCCCGTAGACTTCAACTTTTTAGGTGGACGTCGGAGACGAAGGAACCAGCCTACAGGTGACCAGTCTCAGCAGCAGCAGCACCAGGAGCAGCAGTAATCTCAGGTGGAGATTTAGTCTGCCATGTGGTGTAGTTAGAGTCAGTCCTATGTGTCCTCTGTACTCTCAGGTCTTGGAGTCTTGTGTTATGTGATCTTGAGATTTTGTATCTTGATGTATATAATTACTCAAGAAGTAATTATCCTGAGATGTAAACAAGTTTATCTCACTTTATGAAAGGAGTTTTTATGGATCCAAGCTCTTGTCTCGAAAAGTTTTAATTTCCCGTGATTTTTGTCTTCAGCTGATTATCGAATCGCTTCCGCTAAGTTTTAATCGTATTTATGTCATGGTTTGGAGATCATAGCCCACAGTCATGGTGTATGTTATCTTTGTATGTTCATGTATGTGTATTATGCTTCCACATCGCTCTCTGAAACACTTCATTAACATTTTCGGATTTGTCCTCTCGAGCCTTCTAAGTCTCGAGATGGTAGAATATGGGGACGTTACAGTTGGTATCAGAGAATGAACAATAGCTACACCTGACCATTGCTCACCATGAAACACAAAACATAATTTCACCTTTCACACTAAATCCTAGAAACTTAGTAAGTTGTTCTATAGGAATACAATTTGACTTAGCTTCTAAGTTAGAACCTAGATGTTCGAGTACTAGGTTTAGGCAAGTGTGTGAAACCCTTTCCATATAGAGCTCATATGTATTGGGTAGCTACACTAGTCTACACCTTGTTCTCACCATTTCACAAGGTGACATGACACTAGACTATGTACTGTGTGTGGAACACTCGATTTTGCTGATTTGGTTTTGTTTTCCAAACGGCTCGAGCCTCAAAAATTTTCTCTGACGTCTTCTTTCTTAGAGAAAAACTATATAATATTTTATTATATATATGTAAATATAAAAATGTGTCCCTCATACTGGAGAGTAGTTAGTGTGCATTCAACCTGAGTGAAAGGGAGTGACATCAGTCTAGAAGAGAGAGTAGATCTAGATTAGATGTCTAGAGCCTTATTGGATATGTGACAATTAGAGTAGATGATTGATTTATATATGAAATAAGCAAGTCTAATCTTATCTAAGTTTGATAAGTTTTCTTATAAATATTTAAGTTACATATGAGCTAAATCCAATTTTGTAAAATCTAAGCTAACTCTTGATGACGAAAAGACATACTCCTTTCTTATTAATGCAATCTAAGTTAAGATAAGGCTAAATGGGTATAAGCCTCAAGCTCTTTTACAAAGGAGGACTTCCGTGTTAGGACAAGATATGTGGTGAACTCCAAGGAGAGTGAGACCCATAGGGAGATGGTCATAGGACCTACCCCTAATATATGAAAAACAAACATGTGAATATGTGAAATGATGTGTCCTAAGTCAGGTTACTCCTGAGTAGACGAGTTGAGTCCTTTTGAATGATTTAGTCCTATATATGAGAGTTGTGTTAAAAAAAATTGATGGGTAGGTGACTCATAATGAGAAAGGTCAATAGTTTTGATTGAGTTAGGTCTAGCTTGAGTGACATATGTTTTAAGTATCATCATTAGCTGCAAGTGAGGTGATATATGAACTCTGGTTTTAGAGTAAAATGCCTTATGCATAAGATATTCATGCATGTTGTTCTTACTTCTTCTCTTTCTTAATATAGCATGTTAGTACCTCACTTGAGCTATGAAGATGATTTATGTATGAAGAGTCACTCATATAAAATTGACCTATTCAATATTCCCTCCCTATATCATACATGTGATATAAAGTTTGAAATCATGATAAGATTGACTTTATATATTATCTTTCCCTCTATACCATACATGAAAGATATAAGTTGAAACTATGTGCTTGAAATAAAACACATATTTGGGTCACAAATTACAACATCACTAAATATAGTTCTCAAATCCCAATCTTCTAAATCTAAGCTTCTAGTTTGATGATAATTCACACGATAGGGTAAAAACCCTAAAATGTAAGTATGAAAAATAATTTCCTCTAATGATGAAATGCTAGTATGATGTTGATCATAATCCACACTAAGTTGTTAAGTTCAAAAGTTCTATTATTAAACGAGAAGAAATCTTGATATCACCTTACATAGGGAATAGGGTGAAACCCTTAGTAATACCTTTTCAACTCTATATTAGTAAATCCCTAATTATTTGGGTAATAAGTGATGTAAATCCTAGAATGTCAAGTTATGACTAAGCCATTAAATGATGCTTCACTATATATAAGATGGGGTGGTTACACCCAAGGTGCTTTTATATCCTCAAATGACAACTTAGGGTATATCCAAATCTACATTTCCCTATCACCTAGAAATAGCGGCCTATTTGAGGTGGAACTCCTTGATATCACGATTAACATGACATTGGCTGAATTTCGAGGATGAAATTCTATATAAGATGGGGTGAATGTGATGACCCTAATTTTAGGAGTGTGATATTCGATATATTAATTGAAGAAGTAACTTCAGTAATATGAACTAGTGATGGAACTTGAGGTATCATGTGGCCAATTGATGAACTCTAAGGTGTATTACAACCATTAAAAATATTTTTGGACTTGTTTGATCAAGATTCAATTAATTTATAGACTTTGGTCAATGGTTACTATTTACATGATCATGTTATAAAATTTTGGTCTCAAACATTTTTGGATGAGAGATTATGTGATAGAGGATCTATGTTCAAAAATTTGTAATGTTTTGAGGTCCTTGTTGGAGTTCATTAAGATTAGGAGATGTGATCTATTGGTCTAAATGAGTAAAAGCTTGTTCTTGGGAGAAGTCTCATCTAGGTCTATTACAAAAGTATACATCATGCATCTTAGTTTTTAATTGACATTGAGGATAATATATGTGGACAGATCTAAGTTACCCTTATACTAATCTAAACATGGAGACTTTGTCTCCCTTATCCTATTTCTGTGGAGGATACATCCTTAACCCAGCAAAATGACTCCAACGCAAACATTGGATCAAGGGGTTGATTGCCAAATAACAGAACTCCTTAGGCCCCACAGAACTCCTTAGACCCCTCACACCCCTTGCACAATCTGAACCCACATATATCATCCTTAACCCAGAGATCATGCACACTTTTCAATTCTGTCCAACACCCACTGTCGAGGCTTCACATCTGGGGAGGTGGAGTTTGACCCTGGGTTCTTCGGACTTCCCCGCATCCACCTGGGGGTTCCTATGATTCCTCTGGTGATTGCTGGTAGGAACCTTTCAACACGTATCTATAGAGTTTTTCTAGCCAAATCAGACCTTCACGAGGAGCAAGATCTAGCCTTTAAGGCCTCTACAACTTTTTCTTGCCTGAGTTTGCGCTTGAGGTGGTGATGGTGTGAATCAGAGGTGCGGGGGATGGAGAGCTTATTGTCCCAATGGTCCAGACCTTGCATAAGATTAGAAGAATATGGAGAAGAGGAATGGCAAGATGGGTGTGAGACGATGACATGAATCACTCCTTGCTCTCTCACAGTGGCGGTGTCTGGCTGCCCAGATCAGAGTGTGCACACGGCAAAATAGAGAGAGAGGGAAAGTGAGGCATCTGGCCTGAGCCTAGCTAGATTCCATTGCCTAATCCAGGACACGACAACATCGAGAACATGGCCAGGCTGATCTGAGATGATGGTAGGAGCCATTCCTTGCTCACCGAAGATCCACTCTTGTAGCAGCATAACCTACGACTAGGCCAGCCATAACCTGAAATAGGTCCAAGCATCCTGGTGTTGGAACCCTTGCCCTTATTCTGCTTCTTTATGGTCATGCCAAGGCTGCCGATCACAGCAGCTTAGAACCGGAGGAGACCACAAGGGTAATTTGGAGATCGCAGTGCCTCCTGGACAATGGTCGAGGGTAACTAGATATCTATGGTGACCAAAAGGGGGGGTGAGGATGATGCTTCAGAGCTTGTACCCCAGGAACTTTCCTTGTGTCGAGCACATGTGCTCACAAGAACAACAGAAGAGGAGAGGCCGAAGACATGAGGCTAGGACTCGCGAGACGAAGGAGATGAGGTCGAGCAGGTTAGGTGGACTCCACCCTAATCAGATATCCTGTAAGATCCATCTGGCTTGGCCTGGAAAGGGTGCCCTGGATGCATCTCTACCCTAGGATTTAGATCCAATAATCCTGGAATTTCATAAAGGTACCTTTCTCTTATAAAATAGTAGATAATGTTCTGAACTTGCTTAATTCTTTAAAAATAGCATACTTATCCTCTAAATCCCCCAAAAATACTCCTAGACTTAGAAAAATGTCCTCTACATTATGGGACCCTTAGATCAGACATTTGATGAACAAATAATGATGATATTTAATGTAGATGATAATGATTCTTTTTCAGATCATATTATTGGTATAATTAGCATATCATGGAAATTAAATCTGAGAAAATATTACTGAATTCTAGTATAATGTGGAAACCAAATATGAACTCAGATTTGACTATTATGTCAAAATAATAGGCCATTTCTCATTAAAACCCAATTCCATGTTTGTAACATCATTCTAATTCTAGAAAATAGACCAGTTACCAAAAAAATATGAAATTCGTACCAGACCTATTTAATGATATATGGATTAGACAAAAAATATTGGACACCATCCTAGCATCACATTGACCTAGGTTTGACCAAACCCTAATATTAGAATACCATTAATTATGGTGAATCTTCTATTAATTATCATTAATTGTTATTAATCAGGTGATGATCAGATTGTCTAGATGATCAAGGATAGCTATGATTCTCTGAACTCAGGTATGTGGATATAAGTATAAGATTAGTTTTTGTTGGATGATAATTATGAGTAAATGCTTGCATGTATATGAATATCTTTCTGGATGTAGATCTATATGTATTGTCATTTACGCCTTGAACACTAAGAACACTAAGGAAAGAATATGTAATGTAGTTACTTATGGTTCATTAATCTCCCTATTAGAGAGGAAAAGTATTAATGTTGACTAGCACCTCCCTAATGATACAAGGTACGCGGGGAGATCCCTAATGGTACAAGGTATACGGGGAGATCCCTAATGGTACAAGGTATGCAGGGATAGGGCCTAATAATTTATGTTTGTGCTAAGTCCACCATAGTAATACATGTCCATTGAAATATGATTAATAACTTGGGTTTAACTGTTTTCCTATCTTAAATAATGCTTTCTTTTTCTTTCTTCTTTTTCAAGTATTTTAAATATGCCAGCATAGTATAGTATCGTTCAACCACGTACCAACTTTATGTTGATTCGTTTGTTTGACGTATTTCTCTAGGTCTAGATCTAGCATGGGATAAAAGAATAGGATGTGAGCAAGTTGTATAGGTTTACCTATTGTCTAAGATCCTATTAGCATACATGTTCAGACTATGTGCAAAATTCTCTTTCAATATGCAATTGTAATTCATGTTGTAATAATGTACATGTTGGATGTTGAGAATGTCATGGTGTATGTTATGGTTGTATGTTCATGTATGCAGATTATTCTTTCACATCACTCTGTGAAACAATTAGCTAACATTTTTGGATTTGTCCTCTTAGGCCTTATAAGTCTTGAGATGGCAGAATCCGGGGACGTTACAAGTTTACTATTATGCACCTAGTAAACATGAAATGTGCCCAAAAATGGGATGAAGTTCCTAAAAGCCATGAATGGGGTTGATCAAGCTACTTGTTAGTGTAGTGCCTAATTTATAGGCCAATGCACCACAAAATGGGATTAAAGTGCCAAAAGTGGGAATAATAGGGTTTATGCACCTATTTGTTAGTGTTGTAGCAATTTGAGCCTAATTTTTAGTTATGTGCCTAATTTATAGGACAATGCACCCAAAATGTTGTTAAAGAGCCGAAATATGTGGTTAATTCACCCACATGTCAATTTAGTCCCTTTTTTATCCTAATTTACTATTATGTGTCTAATATATAGGAAATGCTCCCCAAATGGGTTGAAGTGCCTAAAAGTGGGTTAAAGCGCCTAGGAATGGGGTTAATTCGCTTACTTGTTAGTGTATTACCTTATATATATGCCAATGCACCCCAAAATGGGGTAAAAGTGCCTAAAAGTGGGTCAAAATGCCTAAAAACGGGGTTTAGGCGCGTATTTGCAGTGTAGTGGCAATTTGAGCCTAATTTACTAGTATGTGCCTAATAAATAGGAAATGCACCCAAAATTTGGTTGAAATTCCTAATAGTGGGTTAAAATGCCTAAGACTAGAGTTAATTTGCCTACTTGTCAGTGTAGTTCCTTATTCATATGCCAATGCGCCCAAAAATGCGGTTAAAGCCCCCACAAATGTTGTTAAATTGCCTAAAATGGGGTTATTGCACCCAATTGTTAGTGTAGTGCCTTTTTAAGCCTAATTTACTATTATTCACCTAATAACTACAAAATGTGCCCAATAATGTGTTGAAGTGCCAAAATGCAGGTTAAAGAACCTAAGGTGTCAGTGTAGTGCCTGATTTATAGCCTAATTTACTATTATTTGCCTAATATATAGGAAATGCACCCAAAATTGGGTCGCAAAGCCTAAAAGTTGGCTAAATCACCTAATAATGGGGTTAATCTACCTATTTTTAAGTGTAGTGCCTAATTTATTAGCATATGTTCCTGAAAATGGGGTTAAAGTACCTAAAAGTGGGTTAAAACACCTAAAAATGGGGTTTATGTGCCTATTTGTCAACTCAGTGGCAATTTTAGCCTAATTTATAGTTATGTGCCTAATTTATAGACCAGTGTGCCGATAAATGTGGCTAAATGCCTAAAAATGGGGTTAATATGCCCACTTGTCAGTGTAGTGCCTCTTTTAGTTTGTTTTACTATTATGCGCCTAATAAACACGAAATGTGCCCAAAAATTGGTTGAAGTGCCTAAAAGTTGGTTAACGTGCCTAAGAATGGGGTTAGTGTGGCTACTTGTCAGTGAAGTGCTTAATTTATAGGCCAATGTGCCCCAAAATGGGGTTAAAGCATCAAATGTGGGTTAAAACAGCTAATAATGGAGTTTATGCACCTGTTTGTCAGTATTGTAGCAATTTGAGCCCAATTTATAGTTACATTCCTAATTTATAGGAGAATGCCCCCAAAAATGTGGTTAAAGCACCTAAAATGTGGTTAATGCACCTACTTGTCAGTTTAGTACTTTTTTAGCTTAATTCACTATTATGTGGCTAATATATAGTAAATATGCCTAAAAGTACCAAAAATATGACCAAAATGGGTTGTAGTGCCTAAAACTGGGTTAAAGCACCTAAGAATGGGGTTAATCTACCTACTTGTTAGTGTATTTCCTAATATATATGGCAATGTGCCCCAAAATGGGGTAAAAGTGCCTAAAAGTGGGCCAAAATGCCTAAAAATGGGGTTTATGCGCCTATTTGCAGTGTTGTGGCCATTTGAGCCTAATTTACTATTATGTACCTAAAAAATAGGAATGCAGTCAAAATTGGGTTGAAGTGCCTAATAGTGGGTTAAAGTTCCTAAGAATAGGGTTAATCCGCCTACTTGTCAGTGAAGTTCCTAATTTATAGGACAATGCACCCACAAATGTGGTTAAAGCACCCACAAATGTTGTTAAAGCGCCTAAAATGGGATTAATGTCCCCAATTGTCAGTGTAGTTCCTTTTTAGTGTAATTTAATATTATGCACCAAATAACTAGGAAATGCACCGATTAATGGGTTGAAGTGCCAAAAGATGGGTTAAAGAACCTAATATGTCATTGTATTGCCTTTTTTAGCCTAATTTACTATTATTCGCCTAATTAATAGGAAATGTTCCCAAAATTGGGTTGAAATGCCTAAAAGTAAATCATCTAAGAATGGGGCTAATCTGCCTACTTGTTAGTATAGTGCCTTATTTTTAGGCATATGCACCCCAAAATGGGCTTAAAGTACCTAAAAGTAGGTTAAAATGCCTAAAAAGGGGTTATTGGCGACAATTTTAGCTAAATTTATAGTATGTGCCTAATTTATTGTCCAGTGCGCCAACAAATGTGACTAAATGCCTAAAAATGGGGTTAATGCGCCCACTTGTCAGTGTATTGCCTTATTTAGTCTAGTTTACTATTATGTGCCTAATAAACATGGTATGTGGCCAAAAATGGGTTTAAGTGCCTAAAAGTGGGTTAAAGTTCCTATGAATGGGGTTCATGAGGCTACCTGTCAGTACAATGCCTAATTTATAGGCCAATGCATCCCAAAATGGGATTAAAGCACCAATGTGGGTTAAAATGGCTAATAATGGGCTTTATGCACCTATTTGTTAGTGTTTTAGCAATTTGAGCCTAATTTGCAATTACATGCCTAATTTATTAGATAATGCACCTAAAAATGTGGTTAAAGTGCCTAAATATGTGGTTAATGCACCCAATTTACTATTATGTGCTAATATATAAGAAATGCACCCAAAATGGGTTGAAGTACCACAAAGTGGGTTAAAGCGCCCAAGAATGGGGTTAACCCACCTACTTGTTAGTGTATTACCTAATTTATATGCCAATGCGACCCAAAATGGGGTAAAATTGCCTAAAAGTGGGTCAAAATGCCTGAAAATGGGGTTTGTGTGCCTATTTGTAGCGCAGTGGAAATTTGAGGCTAATTTACTATTATGTGCCTAATTAATAGGAATTGTACCCAAAAATTTATTGAAGTGCCTAATAGTGGGTTAAAGTGCCAAATACTAGGGTTAATCCGCCTACTTTAGTGTAGTGCCTAATTTATAGACTAATTCGCCCAAAAATACGGTTAAAGCAGCCACATATGTTGTTAAATCACCTAAAAATGGGTTTAATGCACCCAATTGTTAGTGTAGTGCCTTTTTAAGCCTAATTTATTATTATGCACCTAATAACTAGAAAATGCACCCAATAATGCGTTGAAGTGCCAAAAGGTGGGTTAAAAAACCTAAGGTGTTAGTGTTGTGCCTAATTTATAGTCTAATTTACTATTATTTGCCTAAAAATAGGAAATGCACCCAAAAATGGGTCGAAATGCCTAAAAGTGGGTTAAAGTGCCTAAGAAGGGGTTAATCTACCTAGTTTTTAGTGTAGTGCCTAATTTATTTGCATATGCGCCCCAAAATGGGGTTATAGTACCTAAAACAGGGTTAAAATGAAAATGGGGTTTATGAGCCTACTAGTCAATGCAGTGGCAATTTTAGCCTAATTTATAGTTATGTTCCTAATGTATAGGCCAGTGTGCCAACAAATGTGGTTAAATGCCTAAAAATGGGGTTGATGCACCCACTTGTCAGTATAGTGCCTTTTTTAGTCTAGTTTACTATTATGCGCTGAATAAACATGAAAGGTGCCCAAAAATGAGTTACAGTGTCTAAAAGTGGATTAAATCGCCAAAGAATAGGGTTAATGTAGCTACTTGTCAGTGCAATGCCTAATTTATAGACCAATGCTCCCCAAAATGGGGTTAAAGCACCAAAAGTAGGTTAAAATAGCTAATAAAGGGGTTTATGCACCTATTTGTCAGTGTTGTAGCAATTTCAGTCTAATTTATAGTTATATGCCTAATTTATAGGACAATGCACCCAAAAATGCGGTTAAAGAGCCTAAAAATGTGGTTAATGCACCTTCTTGTCAGTTTAGTGCCTTTTCTCCTATTTTACTATTATGTGACTAATATATAGGAAATACAACCAAAATGAGTTGAAGTGCCTAAAAGTGGGTTAAAGAGCCTAAGAATGGGGTTAATCCACCTAATTATTAGTGTATTGCCTAATATTTATACCAATGCGCCTCAAAATAGGGTAAAAGTGCCTAAAAGTGGGCCCAAATGACTAAAAATGGGGCTTATACGCCTATTTGCACTATAGTGGCAATTTGAGACTAATTTACTATTATGTGCCTAATAAATAGGAATGCGCCCAAAATTGGGTTGAAGTTCCTAATAGTGCGTTACAGTGCCTAAGTATACAGTTAATTCACCTACTTGTCAGTGTAGTGCCTAATTTATAGGCCAATGTGCCCAAAAACGCGGTTAAAGTGCCCACAAATGTTGTTAAAGCGCCTAAAATGGGGTTAATGCACCCAATTGTTAGTGTAGTGCCTTTTTAGCTTAATTTACTATTATTCACCAAATAACTAGGAAATGTGCCCTATAATGGGTTGAAGTGCCAAAAGGTGTGTTAAAGCGCCTAAGATGTCAGTGTATTGCCTTTTTTAGCCTAAGTTACTATTATTCACCTAATAAATGGGAAATGCACCAATAATGGGTTGAAATGTTGAAAAGTGGGTTAAAGCACCTAAGAATGGGGTTAATCTTCCTACTTGTTAGTTTAGTGCCTAATTTATAGGCATATGCACCTCCAAAATGGGGTTAAGGGACCTAAACGTGGGTTAAAATGCCTAAAAGTGGGATCTGTGTGCCTATTTGTCAGCATCATGGCAATTTTCACCTAATTCATAGTTATGTGCCTAATTTATAAGCCAATGTGTCAACAAATTTGGCTAACTACCTAAAAATGGGGTTAATATTCCCACTTGTCATTGTAGCTGTGACACCTCATCATGCTAAACGAGATTACTCAAAACACAAAACACGATCAACTACTAATTAATCACATAGTAAGAAATGTGAAACAATTAAAACCGATTCCAACAATGTAAATAAACTCTAGAACATTTACAAAAGGTCCATCATTCCATTCTCATATATTGTAACAAGTATTTACATATGGGTCCAAAGACCTCAGTTACATCCTGCATACAAAAGATATTTCACATGTACATGCCATATATTTACAAACATTGGCATACAACCAAAATCTCGTGTCGATACAAGTATATCATCTAGAAAACAAATCCCATACCAGGACCTGAGAGTACAGGGATGACACTAGGACTCTACTACTAACCTCTATGACTAACATCTACAACTAACCAACATTCTGAATCTATTGATCACCAGGTTGGTTCTCTTCTACAGCACGACCTCAACCTCGTTGCCCGCGACCACCTAAAAAAATGTGGTGACCCATGGGTGAGACCCAGTCCCTGCGAGAGATATAACTCTCTCCACCATATATTGATTATAACATTAATAAACAGTAAATACATTGAGTAGTTAGGATATTGAATAAACAATATGAATAGATTGAACAGTTTAAGCATACTAAGTAGTTAAGAAAATAAGATGTAAAATCAAGTAGAATTGTACAATTGTCATAAGTCTGCATCATGTAAGAACTAAGTAGTGTAAATACAAGACAAGGGTTAATCAACCAATGTGATACGTATTAAACCCTAGCAATTATACTACACGGCTAGTATTATATCTTTTATTATTATGCCCTGGGGAGTTTGAGTTGTACCACTCAAAGTCCAACTGACCACTGCGAAGTGCTATTCAGTTCCGTATAAGATCTAGGAGTGCTGGTATCCTAAGATCTCTTTCCCTCGGTCAGTACAAGTAAACTGTAGTGACATACCAGTCAAACTGCCAACAGTGACATATAGTCAACTGATAACAACTAGTCTGTACTTTGTACAAGTTATGACACTAGAAAACAGGGTATACAAAACCTTCTAATCTGAGGTACAACCGCAGCTATCCTCAATCACATCAAATATCTGAGGCATGACCATAGCCATCCTCCATAACCTACAATTGTGGATGACAAGGATATATCCTCAACTTTCCATCCCCACATACTCAACAATATGCGCTCTGAGTTTCCCACTCTGAGTTTCCCTTGGGAATACTCGTTTCACCATCCAGTAAGTTCTGACATTGAAGATGGCTCTACGACATAGGGCTCGACATGATTAAGGTTACACTTGATTAATTACTGCCAATTGAATGCGTTAAGGTTTGGTCATACAAGTGGACATTCAAACCCTAATTCTATTCTATCAAGAGTATATGTATAACAACTTCAAAAGATATAAAACATTTGAGATATAAATCTTAATCACATTACCACATCAATCATTCATTGCAAATTAACGGACCACACTTATCATCATACTATTGCAAGATACCAATATCTTATCACAAGTTCCAGGGTTTTAACCCTTATTGGAATATGAAAAGGATTTCACCTCAATCATGGCTTCAAGCATGCCCAAAGGTCTTTAAGACCATCAAATTATATGTAGTAAGGTTATCATAATCATTCCATGCCTTAAACAAGGCTCAAAAGATCATTAGCACATGTATGTCCATAGATTTTAACATGGCAAGGCACTATGATATTCAAATAATACTACATTGTAGTTTCAACATAAGAAGAGTGTAATTCATTATCACATTAATCATTCAAGAGGTCTGATTATAACCAATCAACATCATATAATTACATTAAGGTTAGGTATAACAAGCTAGATGACATTGGAGTTACGCATCCTCTTATTATAGTGATTTATAAAATATAACTATATAATGGCAATGGTAAGACTACCAATTAATGGTATTGAACCATTGAAATATCATCACTAGGACCCACAAATAATACCATATAATTTATTCTAATCCATTGGATGTTAAAGCATCCAATATTATTCATTGGATCAGGTTCATTGTTCAAGGTTATCAATTGAAGTATAGGTCTAACCATTAGATCAATTGAACCAAGGAACCATTGGTTCAAGGTTTAGTCAAATATACAATTACATTCCTAATTCATCATCTATGGTGATGACCTGATCCACCATTAGTTATGATCATTAGGTCACCATTGGTTGCTAGATTGGTAATACATTCAGTTAACACCATCAAATAATAAGTCAATATCATGATCGATTGATAACATCAATAGAATACTTAGTGGATGATAATTAAATGTCTAATTGAGCCAAAACCTGACCTAAGGAGTGACCATAGGTTGTCACCATAAATTTAACACCCTTGATCATGAACATCAGTTGCCAAGATAGAAACACCATTGGTTGTTGAGTGGTATGTCCATAGGTTATGTGATAGAGAAGGAAATAGCTTGAAAACTCTAATTTGAACCATCAATTGTTTTGTACATAGCAACATAGGTTGTTGCCATCAACCTGTCCCCGGTCAGGTTACACCTTATAAAGGTTGTACACATGTTTACAGGTTCATATAGAACTGGAACAAAATAGGGAACACCACATAAATTCGTAATTCTAAACAAGCATGGTTTCTCTATGCTTAGATCATCACATTCAAGCATAAACATGAACTAACAAGCTTCTAATAAGCAATATAAGTGAAGAATGTTATATAAATCGCCTCTATAGAGTAGGTCAGATATCAAACAGAAAGAATCTCAAGCAAATAAGGCAAGGAATCCCCAGATTCAGATCTGAACTTGGCCAAATAGGTACTTCTCTCCAGAAAGAAGCAAAACCCTAGAAAAAGAAACAAGAAGGAAGGAAGGGTTTTTGAGTTCTCGAGTCATTTTCACCATGGAAAAGCAGGGTTCCGACCTGGAGAGATGTAGGAGGAAGAACATAAAATAATTAAATGGAGGAAATAAGAAAAAACTTACACTTTTAGGTTAATATCACCGGGAAGAAGCTTTATAGACCCAAAAAGGGAATCAATTACAGCCCTAGAATTTTTTTCCAAGAAGATCCCCACTTTCTTCTTCCTTGGGCAGAAAAATTCGCAGTTGAACAAAGGGATAATGAAGTTGGGAGAAGGAGAGAGGTGGTGGAGAGAAAGTGGCTCGTTTTGGTGCTTGGGGATAAGTATATGACACTTTAATATTAAGAAAAAAGTTGAAATTCTAGTATATATCCAAGTGTCCATGGCTTTATATTATTAAGAATACATAAGAATACACAAAAGAAGCTCTCCCACCATCCCTCTAGAACTTCTTAGCTTTCCTTTGTCAAAATTCCCAGCCAATCACATAATTCCTTAGTTGATAGCTACTAAAGGTAGCTCATCCATGAAGGGAAAAACCCTAAAATACCCTTGATGAAAACACCTTCAAACCATGGCTCAACTAGGAGCCCCATGGATCAAAATATCAAGAATGATAATATAACAACTAAGGAACATAATGTATGTGACAAATTGCAAAGAAAAACCCTCAATTGAGTAAATTGTAGAAAAGTCCAAAATATACAGAAAATTGCATAACTTGCTCAAACAATGTCCAAATTGGACCAAATTTGAAACTTAAGCTTTTCTTATGATTTCAAAACATATCAAAAGATTATATTACGGTTCTAATCATTCAAATATGGTAATTAATCTCATTCAACTCATTAATTAAGTTCAAGGGTCTTACAATTATAAACCCCTAATAAGGATTTTGCCCCAAAATCCTATGCAAAAAGAGATGGGTATTTTCTACGCATTTCATTCTCTAGTTCCCATGTGGCTTCCTCTATGCCATGATGATTCCACAAAACTTTCACTAGTATTATATCTTTTCTCTTTAGCTTTTTCACCCTTCTATCCAGGATCAACACAGTACCCTCAACATAAGAGATATCCTCATCTAACTCAACCTCTACTGGTTGGATTGTCTGGTCAGTATCTGGATGGCATTTCCTCAACATAGAGATGTGAAAGACATTATTCAATCTATGTAGCTCTGGTGGTAGCTCCAACTTATATGCTACCTTTCCAACACGAGATGGGATAGGGTATGGTCCCATTTATCTAGGAGCCAACTTACCCTTCTTTCCAAACCTCAACACACCTTTCCAAGGATAAACCTTAAGATATACTCTATCTCCCACTTGGAACTCAAGTGGCCTGCATCAATTGTCTGCATAAGATTTTTGCCTATCCTGGGCTGCTTTCAACTGTTGTTGTATCACTTTAATCTTTTCTGTAGTCTGTTGTACTAGCTCAGGACCCAAAAGTTGATATTCACCTGTCTCATATGTCTCATACCAGCAAAGAGGAGATCGACATCGTCTCCCATATAGAGCCTCATAAGGAGCCATATCTATGCTTCTTTGATTGTTGTATGCAAACTCTATCAGAGTCAGATGTACATCCCAACTACCAATAAATTGTAGCACACATGCCCTCAAGAGATCCTCTAAAGTCTGAATAGTCCTTTCAGACTGGCCATCAGTCTATAGATGAAAAGCTATGTTGAATCTCAGCTGTGTTCCCATTGTTGAATGCAAACGCTCCCAAAAATGAGTTGTAAACTGTGGACCTCTGTCAGAAACTATACTCACTAGAATTCCATGCAAACGGACTATCTCATCAACATATATTTGTGCCAATTTCTCTGTTGTAAATGTCATCTTAACCGGCAGAAAATGAGCTGACTTAGTCAATCTGTCTACTATCACCCATATGGAATCATGACCCTTGGCTGTCCTAGGAAGACCAACCACAAAGTCCATAGTAATATGATCCCATTTCCACTGTGGTATTGGCAAGGGTTGTAATGTCTCTACAGGCTTCTGGTGCTCAGCCTTCACCTATTGACAAACAGGACACTTGCCAATGAACTCTGCCACATCACACTTTAGACATGGCCACCAATACATGTCCTTCAAATTTTGGTACATCTTGGTACTTCCAGGATGCATTGCATACATGGAGGAGTGAGCTTCCTCAAGTACCATCTTCCTCAACCCATCAACATTAGGAATTACTGTCCTATTATGGTAACAAATTGTACCATCATATGCATCGTGAAAGCCATCATACTTTTCACTGCCAATCCCTGATTGGATATTTTATATCATAGTATCATTTTTTTGTGCATCATGAATATGCTGTCTCAAGGTAGGTTTCACTTGTAACTATGCCAACAATCCTACCAGCAAGGAAACTTCTAGCTATACATTCATCTGGCGAAGAGACACTAGCATATCTCTCTTATGGCACGTCAAGGAATTTAATTGTGCATTATCTACCATTAATGATGAAGATGACTTTCTACTCAATGCATTAGCTACCACATTAGCTTTCCCTAGATGGTAGTCTATTGTGCAATCATAATCCTTAATCAGCTCCATCCATCTCCTCTGCCTCATATTCAACTCCTATTTTGAGAAAATATACTGCAGATTCTTGTGGTCAGTGAAGATCTAACATTTTTCTCCATAAAGACAGTATCTCCAGATCTTTAAGGCATGAACCACTGATGCAAGCTCCAGATCATGTGTTGGGTAATTCTCCTCATGTTTCTTAAGTTGTCGTGAAGCAAAAGAAATCACATTTTTATCATGCATCAACACACATCCCAACCCATTCTTTGAAGCATCACAAAAGACAATATAGCCTTTTCCTTGCTCTAGCAGTACTAACACTGGTGCACTAGTCAACTTTTCTTTCAAAAGATGGAAAGAACGTTTGACACTTTTCATTCCAAGCAAAAGGAACATCCTTCCTAGTTAACCTAGTTAGGGGTAACACTATAGAACTGAAGTCTTTGATAAACCTCCTGTAGTAACCTGCCAGACCTAGGAAACTATGGATCTCTTTTGATGTCTTTGGTTTTTCCCATTCTAGTAGAGATTCCACTTTCTTGGGATCAACACAAATGCCTTTTGCATATATAACATGGCCCAGAAAAGACACTTCAGATAACCAGAATTCACACTTGCTAAACTTAGCATATAGTTGATGTTGCCTCAACAATGTCAATGACTGGTGAAGGTGTTGCTCGTGTTGTTGACTAGCCTTGGATTATATCAGGATATCATCTATGAACACAACCACACACTGATCAAGATAAGGTCTAAACACCCTATTCGTCAGATCCATAAAAGCTGCAGGTATATTGGTTAGCCCAAACGGCATAACCACAAACTCATAATGACCATACCTAGTCCTAAAAGCTAACTTGGGAATGTCATCAGTCTTAATTATCAATTGATGGTAACCTAGCCTTAGGTCTATCTTTGAAAACACAGTGGCACCTCTCAACTAATCAAAAATATCATCAATCCTCGGAAAAGGATACTTATTCTTTATTGTCACCTTGTTCAACTGTCTGTAGTCTATATACAACCTCATTGAACCATCCTTCTTTTTAACAAATAAAACAGGAGCACCCCAAGGGGAAGTGATCGGCCTGATAAAACCCTTCTCTAACAGTTCTTGTAACTATTTTTTTAACTCCTGCATCTCTACTGGTGTCATTCTGTATGTTGACTGTGCTATGGGTTATGTTTCAGGAACAAGATTGATCTCAAACTCAATCTCTCTAGGAGGGGGAATGCTAGGAAATTCCTCAGGAAAGACATCCTCAAATTCTCCCACCTCTGGTACCTCCTAGATAATAGGACCTACTGCCTTGGTATCCAGAACATTAGCTAAGAAAGCCTCACATCCTTGTCTCATCAACTGCTCAGTTGTCATAGCTGACATCAAACATGTAGGAAGAATCTTTCTATCACCCTGAAAAAATCCACTGTACATCTCTATCATTGAACGTCGCCACCTTAGTACTACAGTCCAAGACTACCTTGTCTTTTTCCAAGGTATCCATTTGCAGAATCACATCAAAACCATGCATGTCAAGTGGTAAAAGATCCACTTGAATGTTGTGTCTAGAAAAAGAAAGAACACAAGAAGGGCACACTTCTTGCAACTCGGTGGAATCAACCAAAGGAGTCTCTAGCCGTAGGCTATTAGATCTAAGACTAATAGGTAGATGACAACTATCTATCACCTCTCTGGTGATAAAAGAGTGTGTCGCACCTGATTCTACTAACTCAGATACGAAACAAGAAGCATACATATCAGAATGAAATAACTCCATTTGACCTATCACAACTCAAGGATTAGCCACTGCTTCTGGTTGGGTCATGGCATAGAACCTTGTTGTCTCCTACTGTCATCCACGTCCTCTGCTTGCTTGTCCAGAGGATCCTTCCAGGGATGCCTGACCACGTCCTCTACCATTGCCACTACTAAACTATCTTTGTTGTGGACCTTGTTGACTATGCCTTGGCTACTGAGTCACCTCCTCGTATTTCATAGGGCAATAAGGTCTTGTATGCCCCACTTTCCCACACTTGTAACATGTTCTGGTGTCCTGATATGGCCTAAACGGCCCTGTCACTAAAATTGATGAGGTACTGCAGGATCTAGTCGGTGGAAAATTGTGACCTCTACCCTGACTCGGGGTCCACTGTGATGGTGCATGTGATCTTGGTTCAGTGAAGGTTGACCTTGGTTGTGACAACGGTGGGAAAAACCTTGGATTCTAAAAGCCTCCAGATGATTTCCCTTGAAATTGCATAGGTTGCTTCTTAGCATTAACTTCATGCTTCTCTATGGAAGACCTCTCAATCCTCCTAACAGATTCCACAAAGGTGAAAAACATTTCCTTGTTCTCCAAGGTTGATATTGTAGTAGTCAGCTCCATACTTAGACCCTTCTCAAATCTCTGAATCCTTTCCTTGTCTATTACTGCCATGTGTTGGCAGAACCTCAGAAGTTCCATAAACTTTGATTCATACTCATTGATAGTCACATCTCCCTGAGGAATCTTCTCGAACTGAGAGATTTTCTCATCTAGGTAGGTCTCTGGAAAATATCGACTAACAAATTCCCTCCTAAACTCCTCCCATCCTATCATAACTCCTGGCCTTTTCTCCTCTTTTATGGCCCACCAGTGGCCAGCACTACCCTTTAACAAGTATAATGCATGCTTAACTTTGTCTTCTTCAGTGATGTTTAGGATTTTGAACGCCTTTTCTAGCTCAGTCAACCACATGTCAGCATATGTTGGATTAGAAGTACCTGCATATTCAATCGCCCCAACAAGTCTGAGGCGTTCAAATGTCTTCCTGACACCTTGGGACTCCACATTAGAGGCGACTGCCCTAGCTTGAGGTGCTGGATCTCTGTCAGCAATGTGTAATTGTGGCCATCATATGTCTAAAAATAGACTAAAACTCAGGATTGGCCATCATTGTTGTGTCTAGATGAGGCATTGTGGGCTGCTCTGGCCCTTCTTCTGGCACTCTCACATCATGTGCCTACCTCCCTTCACCTCCTCCTGGTGCAACATAGCTACTCTCAACATGTTCTTCATGTCCTCCAGACATATCTACATAAGCATAAACTATGATCAAATATGTTGGATACATAAGAACAGATTCAAACCTAAGTCCTATGTCCCTGTAGACTCAATAAACCTAGAGCTTTGATACCAACTTAACGGTGAGACATCATCACGCTAAATGAGATTACTAAAAACACAAAACACGATCAACTACTAATTAATCACATAGTAAAAAATGTGAAACAATTAAAACTGATTCCAACAATGTAAATGAACTCCAGAACATTTACAAAAGGTCCATTATTCCATTCTCATATATTGTAACAAGTATTTACATATGGGTCCAAAGACCTCAGTCACATCCTGCATACAAAAGATATTTCATATGTACATGCCATATGTAACATCCCTGACCTGGGTTATGAATTAACCCTAGATGTTTTGCTTAATAAGGTTGAGTAGATTCTTAATCTTATCTTGGGAAAAGTAATTAGGGCTTATGAGAAATATATGTTTCAATTTTGGTCTTGTTTGAACAATGTTGAAACAATGTTTGCTTATTTTGGACCAAAGTGCAAATTACCCAAGTTGAGGGGTTAAATTGCAAATGTTGTATGGTAAGAAGTTCCTCTGATGTTGAGACATCATAAGAATGAATATGATGTAGTGGTATGGTTTTCACAAGCTCGGGCACCAAGATTAATCTTGTAAAGCAGTGTTGTGCATTAAAACCTAGTTTTGGTGAAAAGTGCAATTTACCCAAAACCTAGGGTTCAATATGCAAATTACCACGTCAATAAGGTCCCTAATGTTTCTTGGAAACATGTAGAGCAAATAAAATGAGATGGGTGCCTCATTTGAATTAAGTTGGAGGAGAGAGAATCTTGATATTAAGATAATCAAGATTAATGCCTAATTGAAACCCTAATTTGATTTAGGGCAAAAATGAATAAAAATGATTGAAGGGCTTTCAACCAAAATGTTTTGGGTTGATTTTTAATAAGGATGAACGTTCCTTTGCCAAGATAAGGAACGAAAATATCCTAAGTAGGTGAAATTCCACTCACCTTATTATAAGAAAAAGAAAACCCACTCACATATGGATATTAATATAATAAGCATTAAGGTGCTTAATTTGATTTTCTTTAAATCAAGGATAATGAAGGAGAATTAAAGGCAAAGGAAGGTGCCTCGTCCTTAAGGGATTTGAGGGGGAAGAGGCGGCCATATTTTTGGAATTTAATGCATTTTAATAATGCATTTTCTCTCTCATCAATTTCCTTATAAAA
The DNA here is from genome assembly GCA_963693085.1 of Alisma plantago-aquatica. Classification (NCBI taxonomy): domain Eukaryota; kingdom Viridiplantae; phylum Streptophyta; class Magnoliopsida; order Alismatales; family Alismataceae; genus Alisma; species Alisma plantago-aquatica. The sequence goes on from OY856410.1 coordinate 472,688,970, forward strand.
GTGCCTTTTTCAAGACAAATGAAAGGCTATTTCGGATTTTCTTCTTTCCCTTGCTTGAAAAACCGACCAAGGAGCTAGGGAGGAGCAGGGAGCACGTACCCAACCTGTGGGTGAGCCCTTGACCTTCGTTCTCCTTGATTTCATGGTGGAAATCGAAAATAAATTATGGATTCCTTCTTATTTCGATCTCCTCTTCAACCCTAGCCAACTTTTGCAATCAAAAGCTTGAGGACGAGCCTAGGGGGAGTTGCAAGAGCTTCATCCACCATTAATGGCGTGAGCTTGGAGCTTTGGAGCTCAATTGGAGGCGGGTTTTATAACTCAAACCCTTAAACATTGCTATTGCATCAATTCTCTATGCTTTGTTGATTGATTTCTTCAATTTGATGCACTCTTGTTTCTTGCTGCAATTTCCATCAAGAACGGTTGCTGTTCTTGGTTGTTCGAAGGAAGGGGATGATGACATCATCCTAGATGCTTATCCAAAGAAAATTACCAAGCAAAACCGTTTTGATAGCTACTCCAAATCGTTTTAATTTGATTGGCTATGCGGTTTCAGCGAACCGTTTAAGGGCAAATGGTTTGAGACCGTTTGGGAGCAAACGGTCTCAAGACCGTCTGAGATGGTTGAAAAAGTGTTGACCGTTTGGGAATTTTGTTTCTAATTATGTAGGATGATAACCCTCCAAATTTGAGGGATTAACTCCAAAGGAATCGAGAGTTCAAGGCCAATCAATTAGGCAATCGAATTGAATTATGTGCTGATTTTCAACCTGATTAACTTGACCTGCTTGGGAAAACGGTCTCAAGACCGTTTGAGTGCGTTGACCAAGCGTTGACCGTATGAGATTTTTGATCCTAATTATTTTGGCTAATGACTCACCAAGTTTTATGGGTTAACTCCCAAGGAATCGTGAGTTGAAGCCTAATCAATTAGGGAAACCTAATTGGATTAAGTGCTGATTTTCAACCTGATCAACTTGACCTGCTTGGGAAAACGGTCTCAAGACCGTTTGAGTGCGTTGACCAATCGTTGACCGTATGAGATTTTTATTCATAATGATGTTGTTTAATGACCCTCCAAATTTGAGGGGTTAACTCCAAAGGGATCATGAGTTGAAGGCTAATCAATTAGGCAAACCCTAATTGAAAACAGTGCTGAAATTCCAATGAGTTAAGTTGCGATTTTGGGTTGATTATCCCAAACGGTCTCAAGACCGTTTGGGGATCACCCCAAGACCGTTTGGAGGTCTGGGGTCAAGTATAGTTGACCAATTGAAGGTCCAAAGGTACCAAATCATACTGCAACTAAATGCTGATTTGTTGATCAACTCGATAGACAAATCCATGATGATTTTTCACTAAAGTCCAAAGGTTGGATGGGCAAACGGTCTCAAGACCGTTTGGAGCTCATCCAAACGGTCTCAAGACCGTTTGGTGGTCACCCAAGACTGTTTGGAGGTCTAGGGTTGAGTATAGTTCAGTGGTTGAAGGTCTAAAGATATCAAGTTGATCTGCAATAGATTGCTGATTTGGTGAGCACTTCAATGAACCAAACCCTAATTAGATTGCTTGGATTGGAGTGATATGATGGGAAAACGGTCTCAAGACCGTTTGGAGCTCATCCAAACGGTCTCAAGACCGTTTGGTGGTCACCCAAGACCGTTTGGAGGTCTAGGGTTGAGTATGGTTAGGTGTTTGATGGTCTAAAGGTACCAAGCTGTTATACAATGCAATGCTGATTTGGTGATCAATCCAATGATCCAAACCTTAATTGGATGGCTTGGATTTGAGTGATATGATGGGCAAACGGTCTCAAGAACGTTTGGAGGTCATCCAAACGACCTCAAGACCGTTTGGTGTCAGGTCATACCCAACTTGGATGATGGTTCAATGGTTTCAAAGCAACTAGTCTTACATTGATTAGTGTTGTTGAATCATCGATTCCAAACCCTAATTCAATTGAATCAAACCCTAATTGATGACCAATTGAGGGTTAATTAAGGGTCAAATAAGTTGAAGGTTGACCTATTTAAACTCAATTGAAGTATGGGTATAGGTCCAATTGATGATTGGTTCCATGAATCCAATGATTGAAGGAATCAACATTGCAAACCCTAATTCAATTGGATACCTTATGTCATTGAAGGTCCAATGGATCAAACCTTTTTGAAAACCTAATGTGATTAGGTGGGAGATACCTTTAATGGTACTAGTCATTAATGCATAACAAATGCATGGATAAAATACATGATCTAAACCCTAATTGAGGCCGATTTCATGTATAACCCTATTAAGAGGTTCCCTACATGTGAAATCACTAATTAGGATGAATAGTAAACCCTAATTCCTTTGGATACCTTATGTAATGGAGGTCCAATGTGATGATGAATGTACTATTGATCCAATGATGGTTAGTAATGTTAACCAATGAAGGAACAAAGGTTAAAACCCTAATAGTACCTAAGTGATTAGTGTCAATTAAGGGATGAACCCTAATTGCTGATAAGATCAATGACTTGGTACACTATGTAAATCATAGTTGTATGTACTTGATTGAAGGGTTGATATGACCTAATCAAGTTAGGAAGCTGATAGCATGAATTCATACATGAATATGAATCATGTGGTGTATAAGGGTTATGATCCTTAATCAAAGAGATCATGAAACCCTAAACATGAACATAAACCCTAATTGACAGGGTTATTGAATTCAATCCTAGTTGAGGGTGATTCCATGTGAAACCCTAGTTGAGGGTGATTCCATGTGAAACCCTAGTTGAGGGTGATTCCATGTGAAACCCTAGTTGAGGGTGATTCCATGTGAAACCCTAGTTGAAGGTGATTCCATGTGAAACCTTAGTTGAGGGTGATTCCATGTGAAACCCTAGTTGAGGGTGATTCAATGTGAAACCCTAGTTGAGGGTGATTCCATGTGAAACCCTAGTTGAGGGTGATTCCAAGTGAAACCCTAATTGAGGGTGCATCCATGTGGAACCCTAGTTGAGGGTGATTTCATGAGAAACCCAAATTGAGAATGCATCCCTAATTGCTTATAGGACCAATGACTTGGTACCCTATGTTAATCATAGTTGTATGCATATGATTGAAGGGTTGATGTGACCTAATCAAGTTGAAAGGATCAAATAATAGAATTCATATATAAATATGATTCATGTGATGATCCTATGTAGCACGACCGTGCAAGGCAGCACGGCCGTGGCGACTTTACTCAGCACGACCGTGCAAGGTAGCACAGCCGTGGTAGCTTTACTTTGCACGACCGTGCAAGGTAGCACGGCCGTGGTGGTCTATGCTTGACTTAGAGCTGAATTGAAAGTGACCTAACATGGTCGTTTTGTTAATTCTCAACTTAAGGATGAGAGAGATACTCATACCTTGTGATGATAATCATTTAATGATAATTGATGAGAATAAATAAGTATGAGTGAATACTTATGGTATAAATGTTGGCTCCTAGATGTGGGGAGCAATGAACTAGGGTTTGATCATTGATAATATGATCTTGAAAACCTAAATGGTTAATAATGGAAAACCCTATTCTTAATGAAGGGTAATGATATGTGAGAGAAAGCCCTAATTGATGGTAAACCCTAACCCTGGTAAGGGAATAGTGGTGTTACCCTGTATTGCATGATGTGTTGTAAAACTGATAAGTCTATTATCATGTGTGACAATCATGCAGGTTTCATGAGTTGATGATCATAGCCAGGTATGAGCTATGATGTTTATTTGATAAGAATTGATTGGCCATATGTGCCATTATGTTTTTGTTACTGAGAAAGAAGTAACAAGATGAGTTGGGCTTGTAAGCCTTTGTTTTAAGTTGTTGCCTAGTGAGAGGTGACAAGATGTGAATGGCCTTGTGTGCCATGTGAATAAAGTTGTTGCCTAGTGAGAGGTGACAAGATGTGAATGGCCTTGTGCGCCATGTGAATAAAGTTTTTGCCTAGTGAGAGGTGACAAGATGTGAATGGTTTTGTGAGCCATGTGAATAAAGTTGTTGCCTAGTGAAAGGTGACAAGATGTATAGTGTTCTGATGAGCCATGTGTGATGGAAACCCAAATCCTGATAAAGGATTAAGGGTAATACCCTTGAATTATTAATACATTGTTTTTGCATGGTATTGATAGATAATTGATGTACTGCTATTATATGTGCTAACCATGCAGGTATTATGAGATGATGAGCATAGCCAGGTATGAGCTATGATGTATTATTAGTTTGAATTGTTAATTGGGCCTTGTGTGCCATAATATACCTTGAGCCTGGTAAGAGGTGGCAAGAGAATTAATGTGCATCAAGTGCCATGATGGATGCTTGTGTAGCAAGTATCATACTTACCTTAGTCAAATGACCTAAAGGTGTTAGTTACCTGAGAAAGAGGTAATAGTGCTCAAGTGATGAACAAAGGGTTTGAATACCCAGGATTTCATGGTTATGGTATTGAAATTGAGAATGGATGAGAAGCCCCAGTGTTGAAATGAGGGATTAAGATCCCAACACCTTGTGAAAAGAGTATGGCTACGGGCCATGACTCCACAATGATAATGCCAGGATTTAGTCATATGATCTAAGCCTGAAGAGAGTTAATGCAGTGATAATGATTCTGTAGTTTGAATAGATGTTATACATGTTCTTCATATTCATTAAAGGAATAGTAACATTTTTATTCTATCAAGTTACAGTTGCAATGCTTTTGATATAGAATAATGATTTAATCTGTTAGACATCAAAATATCTGCTGTCAAATAAATATGATTTCCCTATTCACATTTATCTTATTAAGTTGCAATAATAATGTTTCTGGCGGAGAGTTATATCTCTCGCTGGGGCAATTTTTATAATTGTCTCACCCCCGTGGGAACCACATTTTTAGGTGGACGCGGACGAGGAGATAGGAATCCTTCAGGAGGTGAAGGACATCAGCAGTAGCAGGGACAGCAGTAAAGTCTCAGGTGGAGACATTGACTGTCATGTCATGTTCAGATGTATATAGAAGTCCTATGTGTCGTCTCTGTACTCTCAGGTCCTTGGAGTAGTAGTTAATGATTTCGAGATTTTGTCTTAGTGCCTCGAGGGTTTTATACTACCTGTGTATAGTTAAGACAGAGTAGTTAATGTTTGTATTCCTCAAGAAGCAAAAGTACATGAGATGTATATATATGAACCAGGATGTAAAGTTTTACTTTGGTTCTGAATGAAAGAGTTTTCCTATGAATGGATCCCTTTGCAAAAAGTTTTAATTTTTAGTGATTTTCGCTAATCCACTGCTTGATGAACGCTTCCGCATTAGTTAATCTTGTTTTCGTGAGACGGTCGTCACAATTTAGTGGTATCAGAGCTCTAGGTTCGCTGAGTCTACAGAGACATAGGACTAAGATGGTAGAGTTTGTTCTAAGTGTCTTCCAGTTTATCTGATTGTATCTTCTGCTCACATAGGAGAAGAAGAACTTGAAAATGACTGGAGAACACGAGGAACACATTGCTAAGGGCAATTTTGTTGCACCAGGAGAGGGTGCATGGGACCAGGCAAGAGGAGAACAAGTGCCTGAGAATCCCCATTAAGACCTGATCAGGATAGAGAATCCTATGATCATGCTCTTATTGGGAAGACTAGGGCAACAATATTGCTTATAGGGGATTAGATACCAGCCTTACAATCTAGATTATCAGTCCTTAGTACAGAAATCTTGAGCTTTAAAAGAGTTCCTAAATGACTTAGTCATGTTGGAACAAGGGAAAATGTGGGAAAGAATAATAAATGGCAAGAAAGTAGACTCTGCCATAAATCTGGACAAACAGTATATCTGTGATGGAAGTGCCCAAGAAGGGGCAATAAACTGAGAAGTAGGGAATGGTCTCTATAATTTTAGAGACATTTCCCTAATGGTTTTAAAAAGCCAAGTTTTTGGTACTAATAGTGCAATAAATGCCTAGTGTACCAGGGCAGTAGCCACTAAGTAAGTGTAAAGGTCTTAACCTTTCACATGTAAGATTCCATGGCTTAGTTTTTGCATTAGTAATAAGACTTATAAGACCATGATATGGGGACAATGTATGTTATAAATGTGTACATGTTGAGTACACTAAACCCTTTTTGTTATAAAAAGGAAGATTGTTGATTTTGATTTCCCTATTGGTTTCTATATAGGGAAGAAATGATGAGAACTAGAATTTGAATTCTGTTCAATATTCTTATGAATGCTATATATTGTTCTTACCTCTATGAAAGAAGAAGAGGTATAGAAGAGATGTCTGGATAAAATCCAGGTATGTTAAATCTTATGTTTATGATGATATGAAAAGCAAGGAATATGATAGCATGTAAGTGCATACTACCTAATCTCAATACTTATATACCCTAGCCAGGTATATGATCATTGAAGATAAGGCAAGTATGAAACTCTTAGATTGTTATCTTTTTTATTACTCTGATCAAGTAGTCATTCTGAAACAATCTAGAGAGTATAATGAGACAAAAAGGAAAAGCTATGTGAACATTCCCAATTAAAAGGAAAAGCTATGTGAATATTCCCAACTAAAAGGAAAAGTTATGTGAACATTCCCAACTAAAAGGAAAAGCTATGTGAACATTCCCAACAAAAAGGAAAAGCTATGTGAACATTCCCAATTAAAAGGAAAAGCTATGTGAACATTCCCAACTAAAAGGAAAAGCTATGTGAACATTCCCAACAAAAAGGAAAAGCTATGTGAACATTCCCAACAAAAAGGAAAAGCTATGTGAACATTCCCAACTAAAAGGAAAAGCTATGTGATCATTCCCAACTATAAGGAAAAGCTATGTGAACATTCCCAAATAAAAGGAAAAGCTATGTGAACATTCCCAACTAATAGGAAAAGCTATGTGAACATTCCCAACTAAAAGGAAAAGCTATGTGATCATTCCCAACTATAAGGAAAAGCTATGTGAACATTCCCAAATAAAAGGAAAAGCTATGTGAACATTCCCAACTAAAAGGAAAAGCTATGTGAACATTCCCAATTAAAAGGAAAAGCTATGTGAACATTCCCAACAAAAAGGAAAAGCTATGTGAACATTCCCAATTACATAGAGTTTGCTAAGTGAACTATCTATGTTAGATATATATGTTTTTCCTTTTGATAAGTATTCTTGATTGATTATTGAAGTATGTTCTTTTATGCTTCTTCCTTTCAATGATATGGACATCATATGTTAGGGGTTTATGCTCTGCATAAACATTGATGTGGTTGAACTAATGAAAGGATCTTTGTGTGGAATCACAGAGTTCATGATATTCTCCATGATATTAAGATGATATGTGGAGACTTGAGGGCATGATTAATGAATAATCTGTTTCTCCTTTTGTCTGGGATTTCGAGGACGAAATCCTTGTTAGGGGTTTATAATTTGTAACATCCCTGACCTGGGTTATGAATTAACCCTAGATGTTTTGCTTAATAAGGTTGAGTAGATTCTTAATCTTATCTTGGGAAAAGTAATTAGGGCTTATGAGAAACATATGTTTCAATTTTGGTCTTGTTTGAACAATGTTGAAACAATGTTTGCTTATTTTGGACCAAAGTGCAAATTACCCAAGTTGAGGGGTTAAATTGCAAATTTTGTATGGTAAGATGTTCCTCTGATGTTGAGACATCATAAGAATGAATATGATGTAGTGGTATGGTTTTCACAAGCTCGGGCACCAAGATTAAGCTTGTAAAGCAGTGTTGTGCATTAAAACCTAGTTTTGGTGAAAAGTGCAATTTACCCAAAACCTAGGGTTCAATATGCAAATTACCACTTCAATAAGGTCCCTAATGTTTCTTGGAAACATGTAGAGCAAATAAAATGAGATGGGTGCCTCATTTGAATTAAGTTGGAGGAGAGAGAATCTTGATATTAAAATAATCAAGATTAATGCCTAATTGAAACCCTAATTTGATTTAGGGCAAAAATGAATAAAAATGATTGAAGGGCTTTCAACCAAAATGTTTTGGGTTGATTTTGAATAAGGATGAACGTTCCTTTGCCAAGATAAGGAACGAAAATATCCTAAGTAGGTGAAATTCCACTCACCTTATTATAAGAAAAAGAAAACCCACTCACATATGGATATTAATATAATAAGCATTAAGGTGCTTAATTTGATTTTCTTTGAATCAAGGATAATGAAGGATAATTAAAGGAAAAGGAAGGTGCCTCGTCCTTAAGGGATTTGAGGGGGAAGAGGCGGCCATATTTTTGGAATTTAATGCATTTTAATAATGCATTTTCTCTGTCATCAATTTCCTTATAAAAGTGCCTTTTTCAAGCCAAATGAAAGGCTATTTCGGATTTTCTTCTTTCCCTTGCTTGAAAAACCGACCAAGGAGCTAGGAAGGAGCATGGAGCACGTCCCCAACCTGTGGGTGAGCCCTTGACCTTCGTTCTCCTTGATTTCATGGTGGAAATCGAAAATAAATTATGGATTCCTTCTTATTTCGATCTCCTCTTCAACCCTAGCCAACTTTTGCAATCAAAAGCTTGAGGACGAGCCTAGGGGGAGTTGCAAGAGCTTCATCCACCATTAATGGCGTGAGCTTGGAGCTTTGGAGCTCAATTGGAGGCAGGCTTTATAACTCAAACCCTTAAACATTGCTATTGCATCAATTCTCTATGCTTTGTTGATTGATTTCTTCAATTTGATGCACTCTTGTTTCTTACTGCAATTTCCATCAAGAACGGTTGCTGTTCTTGGTTGTTAGAAGGAAGGGGATGATGACATCATCCTATATGCTTATCCAAAGAAAATTACCAAGCAAAACCGTTTTGATAACTACTCCAAATCGTTTTAATTTGATTGTCTATGCGGTTTCAGCAAACCGTTTAAGGGCAAACGGTTTGAGACCGTTTGGGAGAAAACGGTCTCAAGACCGTTTGAGATGGTTGACCAAGCGTTGACCGTTTGAGAATTTTATTCCTAATTATGTAGGATGATAACCCTCCAAATTTTAGGGATTAATTCCAAAGGAATCGAGAGTTGAAGGCCAATCAATTAGGCAATCGAATTGAATTATGTGCTGATTTTCAACCTGATTAACTTGACCTGCTTGGGCAAACGGTCTCAAAACCGTTTGCTTTCGTTGACCAAGCGTTGAACGTATAAGATTTTTGATCCTAATTATGTTGGTTAATGAATCACCAAGGTTTATGGGTTAACTCCCAAGGAATCGTGAGTTGAAGCCTAATCAATTAGGGAAACCTAATTGGATTAAGTGCTGATTTTCAACCTGATCAACTTGACCTGCTTGGGCAAACGTTCTCAAGACCATTTGAGTGCGTTGACCAATCGTTGACCGTATGAGATTTTTGTTCATAATGATGTTGTTTAATGACCCTCCAAATTTTAGGGGTTAACTACAAAGGGATCATGAGTTGAAGGCTAATCAATTAGGCAAACCCTGATTGAAAACAGTGCTGAAATTCCAATGAGTTAAGTTGAGATTTTGGGTTGATTATCCCAAACGGTCTCAAGACCGTTTGGGGATCACCCAAACGGTCTCAAGACCGTTTGGGGATCACCCCAAGACCGTTTGGAGGTCTGGGGTCAAGTATAGTTGACCAATTGAAGGTCCAAAGGTACCAAATCATACTGCAACTAAATGCTGATTTGTTGATCAACTCGATAGACCAATCCATGATGATTTTTCACTAAAGTCCAAAGGTTGGATGGGCAAACGGTCTCAAGACCGTTTGAAGATCATCCAAACGGTCTCAAGACCATTTGGTGGTCACCCAAGACCATTTGGAGGTCTAGGGTTGAGTATAGTTCAGTGGTTGAAGGTCTAAAGATATCAAGTTGATCTGCAATAGATTGCTGATTTGGTGAGCACTTCAATGAACCAAACCCTAATTAGATTGCTTGGATTGGAGTGATATGATGGGCAAACGGTCTCAAGACCGTTTGGAGCTCATCCAAACGGTCTCAAGACCGTTTGGTGGTCACCCAAGATCGTTTGGGGGTCTAGGGTTGAGTATGGTTAGGTGTTTGAAGGTCTAAAGGTACCAAGCTATTATACAATGCAATGCTGATTTGGTGATCAATCCAATGATCCAAACCTTAATTGGATGGCTTGGATTTGAGTGATATGATGGGCAAACGGTCTCAAGACCGTTTGGAGGTCATCCAAACGACCTCATGACCGTTTGGGGTCAGGTCATACCCAACTTGGATGATGGTTCAATGGTTTCAAAGCAACTAGTCTTACATTGATTAGTGTTGTTGAATCATCGATTCCAAACCCTAATTCAATTGAATCAAACCCTAATTGATGACCAATTGAGGGTTAATTAAGGGTCAAATAAGTTGAAGGTTGACCTATTTAAACTCAATTGAAGTATGGGTATAGGTCCAATTGATGATTGGTTCCATGAATCCAATGATTGAAGGAATCAACATTGGAAACCCTAATTCAATTGGATACCTTATGTCATTGAAGGTCCAATGGATCAAACCTTTTTGAAAACCTAATGTGATTAGGTGGGAGATACCTTTAATGGTACTAGTCATTAATGCATAACAAATGCATGGATCCAATACATGATGTAAACCCTAATTGAGGTCGATTTCATGTATAACCCTATTAAGAGGTTGCCTACATGTGAAATCACTAATTAGGATGAATAGTAAACCCTAATTCCTTTGGATACCTTATGTAATGGAGGTCCAATGTGATGATGAATGTACTATTGATCCAATGATGGTTAGTAATGTTAACCAATGAAGGAACAAAGGTTAAAACCCTAATAGTACCTAAGTGATTAGTGTCAATTAAGGGATGAACCCTAATTGCTGATAAGATCAATGACTTGGTACACTATGTAAATCATAGTTGTATGTACTTGATTGAAGGGTTGATATGACCTAATCAAGTTAGGAAGCTGATAGCATGAATTCATACATGAATATGAATCATGTGGTGTATAAGGGTTATGATCCTTAATCAAAGAGATCATGAAACCCTAAACATGAACATAAACCCTAATTGACAGGGTTATTGAATTCAATCCTAGTTGACGGTGATTCCATGTGAAACCCTAGCTGAGGGTGATTCCATGTGAAACCCTAGTTGAGGGTGATTCAATGTGAAACCCTAGTTGAGGGTGATTCCATGTGAAACCCTAGTTGAGGGTGATTCCATGTGAAACCCTAGTTGAGGGTGATTCCATGTGAAACCCTAGTTGAGGGTGATTCCATGTGAAACACTAGTTGAGGGTGATTCCATGTGAAACCCTAGTTGAGGGTGATTCAATGTGAAACCCTAGTTGAGGGTGATTCCATGTGAAACCCTAGTTGAGGGTGATTCCAAGTGAAACCCTAATTGAGGGTGCATCCATGTGGAACCCTTGTTGAGGGTGATTTCATGAGAAACCCTAATTGAGAATGCATCCCTAATTGCTTATAGGACCAATGACTTGGTACCCTATGTTAATCATAGTTGTATGCATATGATTGAAGGGTTGATGTGACCTAATCAAGTTGAAAGATTCAAATAATAGAATTCATATATAAATATGATTCATGTGATGATCCTATGTAGCACGACCGTGCAAGGCAGCACGGACGTGGCGACTTTACTCAGCACGACCATGCAAGGTAGCACGGCCGTGGTAGCTTTACTTTGCACGACCGTGCAAGGTAGCACAGCCGTGGTGGTCTATGCTTGACTTAGAGCTGAATTGAAAGTGACCTAACATGGTCGTTTTGTTAATTCTCAACTTAAGGATGAGAGAGATACTCATACCTTGTGATGATAATCATTTAATGATAATTGATGAGAATAAATAAGTATGAGTGAATACTTATGGTATAAATGTTGGCTCCTAGATGTGGGGAGCAATGAACTAGGGTTTGATCATTGATAATATGATCTTGAAAACCTAAATGGTTAATAATGGAAAACCCTATTCTTAATGAAGGGTAATGATATGTGAGAGAAAGCACTAATTGATGGTAAACCCTAACCCTGGTAAGGGAATAGTGGTGTTACCCTGTATTGCATGATGTGTTGTAAACCTGATAAGTCTATTATCATGTGTGACAATCATGCAGGTTTCATGAGTTGATGATCATAGCCAGGTATGAGCTATGATGTTTATTTGATAAGAATTGATTGGCCATATGTGCCATTATGTTTTTGTTACTGAGAAAGAAGTAACAAGATGAGTTGGGCTTGTAAGCCTTTGTTTTAAGTTGTTGCCTAGTGAGAGGTGACAAGATGTGAATGGCCTTGTGTGCCATGTGAATAAAGTTGTTGCCTAGTGAGAGGTGACAAGATGTGAATGGCCTTGTGCGCCATGTGAATAAAGTTGTTGCCTAGTGAGAGGTGACAAGATGTGAATGGTTTTGTGATCCATGTGAATAAAGTTGTTGCCTAGTGAAAGGTGACAAGATGTATAGTGTTCTGATGAGCCATGTGTGATGGAAACCCAAATCCTGATAAAGGATTAAGGGTAATACCCTTGAATTATTAATACATTGTTTTTGCATGGTATTGATAGATAATTGATGTACTGCTATTATATGTGCTAACCATGCAGGTATTATGAGATGATGAGCATAGCCAGGTATGAGCTATGATGCATTATTAGTTTGAATTGTTAATTGGGCCTTGTGTGCCATAATATACCTTGTGCCTGGTAAGAGGTGGCAAGAGAATTAATGTGCATCAAGTGCCATGATGGATGCTTGTGTAGAAAGTATCATACTTACCTTGGTCAAATGACCTAAAGGTGTTAGTTACCTGAGAAATAGGTAATAGTGCTCAAGTGATGAACAAAGGGTTTGAATACCCAGGATTTCATGGTTATGGTATTGAAATTGAGAATGGATGAGAAGCCCCAGTGTTGAAATGAGGGATTAAGATCCCAACACCTTGTGAAAAGAGTATGGCTACGGGCCATGACTCCACAATGATAATGCCAGGATTTAGTCATATGATCTAAGCCTGAAGAGAGTTAATGCAGTGATAATGATTTTGTAGTTTGAATAGATGTTATACATGTTCTTCATATTCATTAAAGGAATAGTAACATGTTTATTCTATCAAGTTACAGTTGCAATGCTTTTGATATAGAATAATGATTTAATCTGTTAGACATCAAAATATCTGCTGTCAAATAAATATGATTTCCCTATTCACATTTATCTTATTAAGTTGCAATAATAATGTTTCTGGCGGAGAGTTATATCTCTCGCTGGGGCAATTTTTATAATTGTCTCACCCTCGTGGGAACCACATTTTTAGGTGGACGCGGACGAGGAGACAGGAATCCTTCAGGAGGTGAATGACATCAGCAGTAGCAAGGACAGCATTAAAGTCTCAGGTGGAGACATTGACTGTCATGTCATGTTCAGATGTATATAGAAGTCCTATGTGTCGTCTCTGTACTCTCAGGTCCTTGGAGTAGTAGTTAATGATTTCGAGATTTTGTCTTAGTGCCTCGAGGGTTTTATACTACCTGTGTACAGTTAAGACAGAGTAGTTAATGTTTGTATTCCTTGAGAAGCAAAAGTACATGAGATGTATATATATGAACCAGGATGTAAAGTTTTACTTTGGTTCTGAATGAAAGAGTTTTCCTATGAATGGATCCCTTTGCAAAAAGTTTTAATTTTTAGTGATTTTCGCTAATCCGCTGCTTGATGAACGCTTCCGCATTAGTTAATCTTGTTTTCGCGGGACGGTCGTCACAATTTAGTGGTATCAGAGCTCTAGGTTCGCTGAGTCTACAGAGACATAGGACTAAGGTGGTAGAGTTTGTTCTAAGTGTCTTCCAGTTTATCTGATAGTATCTTCTACTCACATAGGAGAAGAAGAACTTGAAAATGACTGGAGAACATGAGGAACACATTGCTAAGGGCAATTTTGTTGCACCAGGAGAGGGTGCATGGGACTAGGCAAGAGGAGAACAAGTGCCTGAGAATCCCCATTAAGACCTGATCAGGATAGAGAATCCTATGATCATGCTCTTATTGGGAAGACTAGGGCAACAATATTGCTTATAGAAGACTGGATACTAGCCTTACAACCTAGATTATCAGTCCTTAGTATAGAAATCTGGAGCTTTAAAAGAGTTCCTAAATGACTTAGTCATGTTGGAACAAGGGAAATGTGGGAAAGAATAATAAATGGCAAGAAAGTAGACTCTGCCATAAATCTGGACAAACAGTATATCTGTGATGGCAGTGCCCAAGAAGGGGCAATAAACTGAGAAGTAGGGAATGGTCTCTATAATTTTAGAGACATTTCCCTAATGGTTTTAAAAAGCCAAGTTTTCGGTACTAATAGTGCAATAAATGCCTAGTGTACCAGGGCAGTAGCCACTAAGTTTTTGCATTAGTAATAAGACTTATAAGACCATGATATGAGGACAAGGTATGTTATAAATGTGTACATGTTGAGTACACTAAACCCTTTTTGTTATAAAAAGGAAGATTGTTGATTTTGATTTCCCTATTGGTTTCTATATAGGGAAGAAATGATGAGAACTAGAATTTGAATTCTGTTCAATATTCTTATGAATGCTATATATTGTTCTTACCTCTATGAAAGAAGAAGAGGTATAGAAGAGATGTCTGGATAAAATCCAGGTATGTTAAATCTTATGTTTATGATGATATGAAAAGCAAGGAATATGATAGCATGTAAGTGCATACTACCTAATCTCAATACTTATATACCCTGGCCAGGTATATGATCATTGAAGATAAGGCAAGTATGAAACTCTTAGATTGTTATCTTTTTTATTACTCTGATCAAGTAGTCATTCTGAAACAATCTAGAGAGTATAATGAGACAAAAAGGAAAAGCTATGTGAACATTCCCAATTAAAAGGAAAAGCTATGTGAACATTCCCAACTAAAAGGAATAGCTACGTGAACATTCCCAACTAAAAGGAAAAGCTATGTGAACATTCCCAACTAAAAGGAAAAGCTATGTGAACATTCCCAACAAAAAGGAAAAGCTATGTGAACATTCCCAACAAAAAGGAAAAGCTATGTGAACATTCCCAACTAAAAGGAAAAGCTATGTGATCATTCCCAACTATAAGGAAAAGCTATGTGAACATTCCCAAATAAAAGGAAAAGCTATGTGAACATTCCCAACTAATAGGAAAAGCTATGTGAACATTCCCAACTAAAAGGAAAAGCTATGTGATCATTCCCAACTATAAGGAAAAGCTATGTGAACATTCCCAAATAAAAGGAAAAGCTATGTGAACATTCCCAACTAAAAGGAAAAGCTATGTGAACATTCCCAATTAAAAGGAAAAGCTATGTGAACATTCCCAACAAAAAGGAAAAGCTATGTGAACATTCCCAATTACATAGAGTTTGCTAAGTGAACTATCTATGTTAGATATATATGTTTTTCCTTTTGATAAGTATTCTTGAGTGATTATTGAAGTATGTTCTTTTATGCTTCTTCCTTTCAATGATATGGACATCATATGTTAGGGGTTTATGCTCTGCATAAACATTGATGTGGTTGAACTAATGAAAGGAGCTTTGTGTGGAATCACAGAGTTCATGATATTCTCCATGATATTAAGATGATATGTGGAGACTTGAGGGCATGATTAATGAATAATCTGTTTCTCCTTTTGTCTGGGATTTCGAGGACGAAATCCTTGTTAGGGGTTTATAATTTGTAACATCCCTGACCTGGGTTATGAATTAACCCTAGATGTTTTGCTTAATAAGGTTGAGTAGATTCTTAATCTTATCTTGGGAAAAGTAATTAGGGCTTATGAGAAACATATGTTTCAATTTTGGTCTTGTTTGAACAATGTTGAAACAATGTTTGCTTATTTTGGACCAAAGTGCAAATTACCCAAGTTGAGGGGTTAAATTGCAAATTTTGTATGGTAAGATGTTCCTCTGATGTTGAGACATCATAAGAATGAATATGATGTAGTGGTATGGTTTTCACAAGCTCGGGCACCAAGATTAAGTTTGTAAAGCAGTGTTGTGCATTAAAACCTAGTTTTTGTGAAAAGTGCAATTTACCCAAAACCTAGGGTTCAATATGCAAATTACCACTTCAATAAGGTCCCTAATGTTTCGTGGAAACATTTAGAGCAAAAAAATGAGATGGGTGCCTCATTTGAATTAAGTTGGAGGAGAGAGAATCTTGATATTAAAATAATCAAGATTAATGCCTAATTGAAACCCTAATTTGATTTAGGGCAAAAATGAATAAAAATGATTGAAGGGCTATCAACCAAAATGTTTTGGGTTGATTTTGAATAAGGATGAACGTTCCTTTGCCAAGATAAGGAACGAAAATATCCTAAGTAGGTGAAATTCCACTCACCTTATTATAAGAAAAAGAAAACCCACTCACATATGGATATTAATATAATAAGCATTAAGGTGCTTAATTTGATTTTCTTTAAATCAAGGATAATTAAGGATAATTAAAGGCAAAGGAAGGTGCCTCGTCCTTAAGGGATTTGAGGGGGAAGAGGCGGCCATATTTTTGGAATTTAATGCATTTTAATAATGCATTTTCTCTGTCATCAATTTCCTTATAAAAGTGCCTTTTTCAAGCCAAATGAAAGGCTATTTCGGATTTTCTTCTTTCCCTTGCTTGCAAAACCGACCAAGGAGCTAGGGAGGAGCAGGGAGCACGTCCCCAACCTGTGGGTGAGCCCTTGACCTTCGTTCTCCTTGATTTCATGGTGGAAATCGAAAATAAATTATGGATTCCTTCTTATTTCGATCTCCTCTTCAACCCTAGCCATCTTTTGCAATCAAAAGCTTGAGTACGAGCCTAGGGGGAGTTGCAAGAGCTTCATCCACCATTAATGGCGTGAGCTTGGAGCTTTGGAGCTCAATTGGAGGCGGGTTTTATAACTCAAACCCTTAAACATTGCTATTGCATCAATTCTCTATGCTTTGTTGATTGATTTCTTCAATTTGATGCACTCTTGTTTCTTGCTGCAATTTCCATCAAGAACGGTTGCTGTTCTTGGTTGTTCGAAGGAAGGGGATGATTACATCATCCTAGATGCTTATCCAAAGAAAATTACCAAGAAAAACCGTTTTGATAGCTACTCCAAATCGTTTTAATTTGATTGGCTATGCGGTTTCAGCAAACCGTTTAAGGGCAAACGGTTTGAGACCGTTTGGGAGAAAACGGTCTCAAGACCGTTTGAGATGGTTGACCAAGCATTGACCGTTTGGGAATTTTGTTCCTAATTATGTAGGATGATAACCCTCCAAATTTGAGGGATTAACTCCAAAGGAATCGAGTGTTGAAGGCCAATCAATTAGGCAATCGAATTGAATTATGTGCTGATTTTCAACCTGATTAACTTGACCTGCTTGGGCAAACGGTCTCAAGACCGTTTGCGTGCGTTGACCAAGCATTGACCGTATGAGATTTTTGATCCTATGTATGTTGGCTAATGACTCACCAAGTTTTATGGGTTAACGCCCAATGAATCGTGAGTTGAAGCCTAATCAATTAGGGAAACCTAATTGGATTAAGTGCTGATTTTCAACCTGATCAACTTGACCTGCTTGGGAAAACGGTCTCAAGACCGTTTGCGTGCGTTGACCAATCGTTGACCGTATGAGAGTTTTGTTCATAATGATGTTTTTTAATGACCCTCCAAATTTTAGGGGTTAACTCCAAAGGGATCATGAGTTGAAGGCTAATCAATTAGGCAAACCCTAATTGAAAACAGTGCTGAAATTCCAATGAGTTAAGTTGAGATTTTGGGTTGATTAGCCCAAACGGTCTCAAGACCGTTTGGGGATCACCCCAAGACCGTTTGGAGGTCTGGGGTCAAGTATAGTTGACCAATTGAAGGTCCAAAGGTACCAAATCATACTGCAACTAAATGCTGATTTGTTGATCAACTCGATAGACCAATCCATGATGATTTTTCACTAAAGTCCAAAGGTTGGATGGGAAAACGGTCTCAAGACCGTTTGGATCTCATCCAAAAGGTCTCAAGACCGTTTGGTGGTCACCCAAGACCGTTTGGAGGTCTAGGGTTGAGTATAGTTCAGTGTTTGAAGGTCTAAAGATATCAAGTTGATCTGCAATAGATTGCTGATTTGGTGAGCACTTCAATGAACCAAACCCTAATTAGATTGCTTGGATTGGAGTGATATGATGGGCAAACGGTCTCAAGACCGTTTGGAGCTCATCCAAACGGTATCAAGACCGTTTGGTGGTCACCCAAGACCGTTTGGAGGTCTAGGGTTGAGTATGGTTAGGTGTTTGAAGGTCTAAAGGTACCAAGCTGTTATACAATGCAATGCTGATTTGGTGATCAATCCAATGATCCAAACCTTAATTGGATGGCTTGTATTTGAGTGATATGATGGGAAAACAGTCTCAAGACCGTTTGGAGGTCATCCAAACGACCGCAAGACCGTTTGGGGTCAGGTCATACCCAACTTGGATGATGGTTCAATGGTTTCAAAGCAACTAGTCTTACATTGATTAGTGTTGTTGAATCATCGATTCCAAACCCTAATTCAATTGAATCAAACCCTAATTGATGACCAATTGAGGGTTAATTAAGGGTCAAATAAGTTGAAGTTTGACCTATTTAAACTCAATTGAATTATGGGTATAGGTCCAATTGATGATTGGTTCCATGAATCCAATGATTGAAGGAATCAACATTGGAAACCCTAGTTCAATTGGATACCTTATGTCATTGAAGGTCCAATGGATCAAACCTTTTTGAAAACCTAATGTGATTAGGTGGGAGATACCTTTAATGGTACTAGTCATTAATGCATAACAAATGCATGGATCCAATACATGATGTAAACCCTAATTGAGGCCGATTTCATGTATAACCCTATTAAGAGGTTGCCTACATGTGAAATCACTAATTAGGATGAATAGTAAACCCTAATTCCTTTGGATACCTTATGTAATGGAGGTCCAATGTGATGATGAATGTACTATTGATCCAATGATGGTTAGTAATGTTAACCAATGAAGGAACAAAGGTTAAAACCCTAATAGTACCTAAGTGATTAGTGTCAATTAAGGGATGAACCCTAATTGCTGATAAGATCAATGACTTGGTACACTATGTAAATCATAGTTGTATGTACTTGATTGAAGGGTTGATATGACCTAATCAAGTTAGGAAGCTGATAGCATGAATTCATACATGAATATGAATCATGTGGTGTATAAGGGTTATGATCCTTAATCAAAGAGATCATGAAACCCTAAACATGAACATAAACCCTAATTGACAGGGTTATTGAATTCAATCCTAGTTGAGGGTGATTCCATGTGAAACCCTAGTTGAGGGTGATTCCATGTGAAACCCTAGTTGAGGGTGATTCAATGTGAAACCCTAGTTGAGGGTGATTCCATGTGAAACCCTAGTTGAGGGTGATTCCATGTGAAACCCTAGTTGAGGGTGATTCCATGTGAAACCCTAGTTGAGGGTGATTCCATGTGAAACCCTAGTTGAGGGTGATTCCATGTGAAACCCTAGTTGAGGGTGATTCAATGTGAAACCCTAGTTGAGGGTGATTCCATGTGAAACCCTAGTTGAGGGTGATTCCAAGTGAAACCCTAATTGAGGGTGCATCCATGTGGAACCCTAGTTGAGGGTGATTTCATGAGAAACCCTAATTGAGAATGCATCCCTAATTGCTTATAGGACCAATGACTTGGTACCCTATGTTAATCATAGTTGTATGCATATGATTGAAGGGTTGATGTGACCTAATCAAGTTGAAAGGATCAAATAATAGAATTCATATATAAATATGATTCATGTGATGATCCTATGTAGCACGACCGTGCAAGGCAGCACGGCCGTGGCGACTTTACTCAGCACGACCGTGCAAGGTAGCACGGCCGTGGTAGCTTTACTTTGCACGACCGTGCAAGGTAGCATGGCCGTGGTGGTCTATGCTTGACTTAGAGCTGAATTGAAAGTGACCTAACATGGTCGTTTTGTTAATTCTCAACTTAAGGATGAGAGAGATACTCATACCTTGTGATGATAATCATTTAATGATAATTGATGAGAATAAATAAGTATGAGTGAATACTTATGGTATAAATGTTGGCTCCTAGATGTGGGGAGTAATGAACTAGGGTTTGATAATTGATAATATGATCTTGAAAACCTAAATGGTTAATAATGGAAAACCCTATTCTTAATGAAGGGTAATGATATGTGATAGAAAGCCCTAATTGATGGTAAACCCTAACCCTGGTAAGGGAATAGTGGTGTTACCCTGTATTGCATGATGTGTTGTAAACCTGATAAGTCTATTATCATGTGAGACAATCATGCAGGTTTCATGAGTCGATGATCATAGCCAGGTATGAGCTATGATGTTTATTTGATAAGAATTGATTGGCCATATGTGCCATTATGTTTTTGTTACTGAGAAAGAAGTAACAAGATGAGTTGGGCTTGTAAGCCTTTGTTTTAAGTTGTTGCCTAGTGAGAGGTGACAAGATGTGAATGGCCTTGTGTGCCATGTGAATAAAGTTGTTGCCTAGTGAGAGGTGACAAGATGTGAATGGCCTTATGCACCATGTGAATAAAGTTGTTTCCTAGTGAGAGGTGACAAGATGTGAATGGTTTTGTGAGCCATGTGAATAAAGTTATTGCCTAGTGAAAGGTGACAAGATGTATAGTGTTCTGATGAGCCATGTGTGATGGAAACCCAAATCCTGATAAAGGATTAAGGGTAATACCCTTGAATTATTAATACATTGTTTTTGCATGGTATTGATAGATAATTGATGTACTGCTATTATATGTGCTAACCATGCAGGTATTATGAGATGATGAGCATAGCCAGGTATGAGCTATGATGTATTATTAGTTTGAATTGTTAATTGGGCCTTGTGTGCCATAATATACCTTGTCCCTGGTAAGAGGTGGCAAGAGAATTAATGTGCATCAAGTGCCATGATGGATGCTTGTGTAGCAAGTATCATACTTACCTTGGTCAAATGACCTAAAGGTGTTAGTTACCTGAGAAAGAGGTAATAGTGCTCAAGTGATGAACAAAGGGTTTGAATACCCAGGATTTCATGGTTATGGTATTGAAATTGAGAATGGATGAGAAGCCCCAGTGTTGAAATGAGGGATTAAGATCCCAACACCTTGTGAAAAGAGTATGGCTACGGGCCATGACTCCACAATGTAAATGCCAGGATTTAGTCATATGATCTAAGCCTGAAGAGAGTTAATGCAGTGATAATGATTCTGTAGTTTGAATAGATGTTATACATGTTCTTCATATTCATTAAAGGAATAGTAACATGTTTATTCTATCAAGTTACAGCTGCAATGCTTTTGATATAGAATAATGATTTAATCTGTTAGACATCAAAATATCTGATGTCAAATAAATATGATTTCCCTATTCACATTTATCTTATTAAGTTGCAATAATAATGTTTCTGGCGGAGAGTTATATCTCTCGCTGGGGCAATTTTTATAATTGTCTCACCCCCATGGGAACCACATTTTTAGGTGGACGCGGACGAGGAGACAGGAATCCTTCAGGAGGTGAAGGACATCAGCAGTAGCAGGGACAGCAGTAAAGTCTCAGGTGGAGACATTGACTGTCATGTCATGTTCAGATGTATATAGAAGTCCTATGTATCGTCTCTGTACTCTCAGGTCCTTGGAGTAGTAGTTAATGATTTCGAGATTTTGTCTTAGTGCCTCGAGGGTTTTATACTACCTGTGTACAGTTAAGACAGAGTAGTTAATGTTTGTATTCCTCGAGAAGCAAAAGTACATGAGATGTATATATATGAACCAGGATGTAAAGTTTTACTTTGGTTCTGAATGAAAGAGTTTTCCTATGAATGGATCCCTTTGCAAAAAGTTTTAATTTTTAGTGATTTTCGCTAATCCGCTGCTTGATGAACGCTTCCGCATTAGTTAATCTTGTTTTCGCGAGACGGTCGTCACACCATATATCTACAAACATTGGCATACGACTAAAATCTCATGTTGATACAAGTATATCATCTAGAAAACACATCCCATACCAGGACCTGAGAGTATAGGGATGACACTAGGACTCTACTACTAACATCTATGACTAACATCTACAACTAACCAACCTTCTGAATCTATTGATCACTAGGTTGGTTCTCTTCCACAGCACGACCTCGACCTTGTTGCCCGCGACCACCTAAAAAAATGTGGTGACCCACGGGTGAGACCCAGTCCCAGCGAGAGATATAACTCTCTCCAACATATATTAATTATAACATTAATTAACAGTAAATACATTGAGCAGTTAGGATATTGAATAAACAATATGAATAGATTGAACAGTTTAAGCATACGAAGCAATTAAGCAAATAAGTTGTAACATCAAGTAGAATTGTACAATTGTCATAAGTCTGCATCATGTAAGAACTCAGTAGTGTAAATACAAGACAAGGGTTAATCAACCAATGTGATATGTATTAAACCCTAGCAATTATACTAAACATATGGTATTATATCTTTTATTATTATGCCATGGGGAGTTTGAGTCGTACAACTCAAAGTCCAACTGAACTCTATGAAGTGCTATTCAGTTGTGTATAAGATCTAGGAGTGTTGGTATCCTAAGATCTCCTCCCCTCGGTCAGTACGAGTAGATTGTAGTGACATACCAGTCAAACTGCCAACAGTGACATATAGTCAACTGATAACAACTAGCCCGTACTTGGTACAAGTTATGACACTAGAAAATTGGGTATACAAAACCCTCTAATCTGAGGTACAACCACAACTGTCCTCAATCACATCAAATATCTGAGGCATGACCATAGCCATCCTCCATAACCTGCAATTGTGGATGACAAGGATATATCCTCAACTTACCACCCCCACACACTCAATATTATACACTCTGAGTTTCCCTTGGGAATACTCGTTTCACCATCCAGTAAGTTCTGACACTGAAGATGGCTCTACGACATAGGTCTCTACATGATTAAGGTTACACTTGATTAATTACTACCAATTGAATGCATTAAGACTTTATCATACAAGCAGACATTCAAACCCTAATTCTTTTCTAACAATAGTATATGTATAACAACTTCAAAAGATATGAAACATTTGAGATATAAATCTTAATCACATTACCACATCCATCATTCATTTCAAATTAACAGACCACACTTATCATCATACTATCGCAAGATACCAATATCTTATCACAAGTTCCAGGGTTTTAACCCATATTGGAATATGAAGAGGATTTCACCTCAATCATGGCTTCAAACATGCCCAAAGGTCTTGAAAACCATCACATTATTCATAGTAAGGTAATCATCATCATTCCATGCCTTAAACAAGGCTCAAAAGATCATTAGCACATGTATGTCCATAGATTTTAACATGACAAGGCACTATGATATTCAAATAATACTACATTGTGGTTTCAACATAAGAAGAGTGTAATTCATTATCACATTAATCATTCAAGAGGTCTGATTATAACCAATCAACATCATATAATTACATTAAGGTTAGGTATAACAAGCTAGATCACATTGGAGTTATGCATCCACTTATTATAGTGATTTATCAAATATAACTATATAATGGCAATGGTAAGACTACCAATTAATGGTATTGAATCATTGAAATATCATCACTAGGACCCACAAATAATACCATATGATTTATTCTAATCCATTGGATGTTAAAGCATCCAATATTATTCATTGGATCAGGTTCATTGTTCAAGGTTATCAATTGAAGTATAGGTCTAACCATTAGATCAATTGAACCAAGGAACCATTGGTTCAAGGTTTAGCCAAATATACAATTACATTCCTAATTCATCATATATGGTGATGACCTGATCCACCATTAGTTGTGATCATTAGGTCACCATTGATTGCTAGATCGGTATTACATTCAGTTAACACCATCAAATATTAAGTCAATATCATGATCGATTGATAACATCATTAGAATACTTAGTGGATGATAATTAAATGTCTAATTGAGCCAAAATATGACCTAAGGGGTGAACATAGGTTGTCACCATACATTTAACACCCTTGATCACGAACATCAGTTGCCAAGATAGAAACACCATTGGTTGTTGAATAGTATGTCCATAGGTTATGTGATAGAGAAGGAAATAGCTTGAAAACCCTAATTTGAACCATCAATTGTTTTGTACATAGCACCATAGGTTGTTGCCATCAACCTGTCCCAGGTCAGGTTACACCTTATAAAGGTTATACACATGTTTACAGGTTCATATAGAACTGGAAAAAAATAGGGAACACCACAAAAATTCGTAATTCAAAACAAGCATGGTTTCTCTATGCTTAGATCATCACATTCAAGCATAAACATGAACTAACAAGCTTCTAATAAGCAATATAAGTGAAGAACGTTATATAAATTGCCTCTATAGAGTAGGTCAGATATCAAACAGCAAGAAGATCGAGAAAATAAGGCAAGGATTCCTACATTCAGATCTGAACTTGGCCAAATAGGCACTTCTCTCCACAAAGAAGCAAAACCCTAGAAAAAGAAACAAGAAGGAAGGGTTTTTGTGTTCTAGAGTCAATTTCACCATGGAACAGCAGGGTTCTGAGCTGGAGAGATGTAGGATGAAGAAGAGAACATAATTAAATGGAGGAAATAATAAAAAACTTACACTTTTAGGTTAATATCACCAGGAAGAAGCTTTATAGACCCAAAAAGGGAATCAATTATAGCCCTAGATTTTTTTTCCAAGAAGATCCCCACTTTCTTCTTCCTTGGGAAGCACAATTCGAAGCTGAACAGAGGGAGAATGAAGCTGGGAGAAGGATAAAGGTGGTGGAGAGAAAGTGGCTCGTTTTGGTGCTTGGGGATAAGTATATGACACTTTAATATTAAGAAAAAGAAAAAGTTGAAATTCTAGTATATATCCAAGTGTTCATGACTTTAAATTATTAAGAATAGATAAGCGCACACACAAGCAGCTCTCCCACCGTACCTCTAGACCTGCTTAGCTTTCCTTTGTCGAAATTCCCAGCCAATCACATAATTCCTTAGTTGATAGCTAGTAAAGGTAGCTCATCCATGAAGGGAAAAACCCTAAAATACCCTTGATGAAAACACCTTCAAACCATGGCTCAACTAGGAGCCCCATGGATCAAAAATCTCAAGAATGATGATATAAGAACTAAGGAACATAATGTATGTGACAAATTGCAATGAAAACTGCTCAATTGGATAAATTGCAGAAAAGTCCAAAATGTACAGAAAATTGTATAACTTGCTCAAACAATGTCCAAATTGGACCAAATTTGAAACATAAGCATGTATTATGATTTCAAATTATATGAAAAGGTTATATTAGGGTTCTAAGCATTCAATTATGGTCATTAAGCTTATTCAACTGATTAAGTAAGTTCAAGGGCCTTACAGTAGTGCCTCTTTTAGTCTAGTTTACTATTATGTGCCTACTAAACATGAAATGTGCCCAATATGGGTTAAAGTGCCTAAAAGTGGGTTGAAGTGCATAAGAATGGGGTTAATGTGGCTACTTTTCAGTGCAATACCTAATTTATAGGCCAATGCGTCCCAAAATGGGGCTAAAGTGCCAAAACCGGGTTAAAATAGTTAATAATGGGGTTTATGCACCAATTTGTCAGTTTTGTAGCAATTTGAGCCTAATTTAGAGTTGAGTGCCTAATATATAGGACAATGCACCCTAAAATGCGGTCGAAGTGCCAAAAAATGTGTGTAGTGGACACACTTTATCAGTTTAGTGCCTTTTTAGTCTAATTTACTATAATGTGGCTAATATATAGGAAATGCGCCCAAAATTGGTTGAAGTGCCTAAAAGTGGGTTAAAGCACCTTAGAATGGGGTTTATCTCCGTATTTTTTAGTGTATTGCCTAACTTATATTCCAATGCGCCCCAAAATGGGATGAAAGTGTCTAAAAGTGTGTCAAAATGCCTAAAAATGGGGTTTATGCACCTATTTGCAGTGTAGTGGCAATTTGAGCCTAATTTACTATTATGTGCCTAATAAATAATTAATTCACCAAAAATTGGGTTGAAGTGACTAATAGTGGGTTAAAGTGCCTAAGAAAAGGGTTAATCTGCCTACTTGTCAGTGTAGTGGCTCATTTATAGACTAATGCGCCCGAGAAGGAGGTTAAAGCGCCCGCAAATGTCATTAAAGTTCCTAAAAATGGGGTTAATCTAACAAGTTGTCAGTGTAGTGCCGTTTTTAGCCTAATTTACTATTATGCACCTAATAACCAGGAAATGCGCCCAATAATGGATTGAAGTACCAAAAGGTGGGTTATAGCACCTAAGATATTAGTTTAGTGCCTTTTTAGCCTATATTACTATTATTTGCCTAATAAATAGGAAATGCACCCAAAAATGGGTCGAAGTCATAAAAGTGGGTTAAAGTGCCTAAGAATGGGGTTAATTTGCCTTTTTTTAGTGTAATGCATAATTTATTGGAATATGCACCCCAAAATGGGGTTAAAGTACCTAAAATTGGGTTAAAACGTCTAAAAATGGGGTTTGTGTGCCTATTTGCCAATATACTGGCAATTTTAGCCTAATTTATTGTTATGTGCCTAATTTATGGGCCAGTGTGCCAACAAATGTGACTAAATGCATAAAAATGGGGTTAATGGGCCCAATTGTTAGTGTAGTGCCTCTTTTAGTATGTTTTACTATTATGCTCCTAATAAACATGAAATGTGCCCAAAAATGGGTTGAAGTGCCTAAAAGTGGGTTAAAGTGTCTAAGAATGAGGTTAATATGGATACTTATCATTGCAGTGCCTAATTTATAGGCCAATGCGCCCCAAAACGGGGTCAAAGTGCCAAAAGTGAGTTAAAATAGCTAATAATTGGGTTTATGCACATATTTGTCAGTGTTGTAGGAATTTGAACCTAAATTATAGTTGTGTGCCTAACTTATAGGACAAAGCACCCAAAAATGCGGTTAAAGCTCCTAAAAATGTGGTTAATGCACCCACTTGTCAGTTTAGTGCCTTTTAGCCTAATTTACTATTATGTGGCTAATATATAGGAAATCTACTAAAAAGGGATTGAAATGCCTAAAAGTGGATTAAAATGCTTAAGAATGGGGTTAATCTACCTAATGGTTACTGTATTGCCTAATATTTATGCCAATGCGTCCCAAAATGGGGGTAAAAGTGCCTAAAAGTGGCCAAAATGACTAAAATGGGGTTTATGTGCCTATTTGCACTGTAGTGGCAATTTGAACCTAATTTACTATTATGTGCCTAATGAATAGGAATGTGCCCAAAATTGGGTTGAAGTGCCTAATAGTGGGTTAAAGTGCCTAAGAATAGGGTTAATTCGCCTACTTGTCAGCGTAGTACCTAATATATACGCCAATGCGCCCAAAAGTGTGGTTAAAGCACCCACAAATGTTGTTAAAGTGCCTAAAATGGGGTCAATGCACCCAATTGTCAGTGTAGTGTATTGTTTAGCTTAATTTACTGTTATGCACCAAATAACTAGGAAATGTGACCAATAATGGGTTGAAGTGCCAAAAGGTGCTTTAAAGCGCCTAAGATGTCAATGTATTGCCTTTTTTACCCTAATTTACTATTATTCACATAATAAATAGGAAATGCACCCAAAATGGGTTGAAATTCCTAAAAGTGGGTTAAAGAGCCTACGAATGGAGTTAATCTGCCTAATTGTTAGTTTAGTGCTTAATTTATAGGCATATGAATCCCAAATGGTATTAAGGTACGTAAAATTGGGTTAAAATGCCTAAAAGTGGGGTTTGTGCACCTATTTGTCAACATAGTGGCAATTTTGGCCTAATTTATAGTTATGAACCTAATTTATAGGCCATTTCACCATCAAATGTGATTAAATGCCTAAAAATGGGGTTAATGGGCCACTTGTCATTGTAGTGCCTCTTTTAGTCTAGTTTACTATTATGCACCTACTAAACATGAAATATACCCAAAATGGGTTGAAGTGCCTAAAAGTGGGTTAAAGCATGTAAGAATGGGGTTAATGTGGCTACTTGTCAGTGCAATGCCTAATCTATAGGCCAATGCATCCCAAAATGGGGTTAAAGCACCAAAAGTGGGTTAAAATGGCTAATAATGGGGTTTATGCACCTATTTGTCCGTGTTGTAGCAATTTGAGCCTAATTTAGAGTTACATGCCTAATATATAGGACAATGTACCCTACAATGTATTTAAAGTGCCTAAAAATGTGTTCAGTGCATGCACTTTTCAGTTTAGAGACTTTTTAGCCTAAATTACTATAATGTGGCTAATATATAGAAAATGGGCCCAAAATGGGTTGAAGTGCCTAAAAGTGGGTTAAAGCGTCTAAAAATGAGGTTAATCTGTCTACTTGTTAGTGTATTGCCTAATTGATATGCCAATGCAACCCAAAATGGGGCACAAGTGCCTAAAAGTGGGTCAAAATGCCTAAAAATGGGTTTATGCCCATATTTGTAGTGTAGTGGCAATTTGAGCCTAATTTACAATTATGTGCCTAATAAATAGGAATGGGCCAAAAATTGGGTTTAAGTGCCTAATATTTGTTTAAAGTGCCTAAAAATAGGGTTACTCCGTCTACTTGTCAGTGTAGTGCCTGGTTTATAGGCAAATGCGCCCAAAAATGTGGTTAAAGCGCACACATATGTTGTTAAATCACCTAAAGAGGGGTTAATGCGCCCTATTTTTAGTGTAGTCTTTCTAAGCTTACTTTACTATTATGCACCTAATAACTAGAAAATGCAGACGATAATGGGTTGAAGTGCCAAAAGGTGGGTTAATGCGCCTAAGGTGTTAGTGCAGTGCCTGATTTAATGGCCAATGCGCTCCAAAGTTGGTTAAAGCCCCTAAAAGTTCGTAAAAATGCCTAAAAATGGGGTTTGTGTGCCTGTTTGTTAATGTAGTGGAAATTTTAGTCTAATTTATTGTTATGCACTTAATTTATAGGCAAATGCACCCAAAATGTGGCTAAATTGCCTAAAAATGGGGTAAATGTGCCCACTTGTCATTGTAGTGCCTTTTTAGCCTAATTTACTAGTATGCACCAAATAAATAGGAAATGTACCCAAAAATGGGTTGAAGTGCCTAAAAGTGGTTTAACGGGATAGGATTAATTATCTACTTATGTATTGCTTAATTTATATGCCAATGCACCCCAAAATTGGGGTAAAAGCGCCTAAAAGTGGGTCAAAATGCCTAAAAATTGGGTTTATGCGCCTATTTGCAGTGTAGTGGCAATTTGAGCCTAATTTACTATTATGTGCCTAATAAATAGGAAATATGCCCAAAATTTGGTCGAAGTGTCTAATAGTGGGTTAAAGTGCCTAAGAATAGGGTTAATCTGCCTACTTGTCGATCTATTGCCTGATTAATAGGCCAATGTGGTTAAAGCACACACAAATGTCATTAAAGCACCTAAAAATGGGGGTAATGAACCCAATTGTCAGTGTAGTGCCTCTTTTAGCCTAATTTACTATTATACACCTAATAACTAGGAAATGCACGGATTTATGGGTTGGATTTCCAAAAGGTGGGTTAAAGCGCCTAAGATGTCATTGTATTGCCTTTTTTATCCTAATTTACTATTATTCATCTAATAAACAAGAAATATGCCCAAAATTGGGTTGAAATTCCTAAAAGTGGGTTGAAGCATCTAAGAATGTGGTTAGTTTGCCTACTTGTTAGTGTAGTGTTGTTATGACCGCATCTGAGCTTAATTGGTACATTAGGGTTTACTTGGATGATTACATGCTTAATTGGATTGATCATTTCTTAAATCTAATTAATGACGATAATTAAATTATGATGTTTTAAACCTAATAATAACATTAAGTTTGCTTTTACTTTGAGAAATTAGGGTTTGGTAAATATAACCCTAATCGGCCCAAATTAGGGTTTTGATGATATATGAATACATAATTTGATAAGTATAGTGTAACACCAAATAATTTTTAGTATTTTATGTGTAACTATGATTGAATTCAAATTTTGATATAATTTGTATATCTTAAATTTGAACACTATTGTAAAATATCAGAATTTTTGGAGAATATTCTGAAATTTTTGTCGGTCGAGTTTCAAACTCGACCGACCATGATGTTGATTGCAATATAGCAGTGTAGTATTTGATTTTTATTTATTTATTTGTAACTCAAAATGATCTAAAATTTTTATTGGAAATCTGAAACTCAATTATAAATAACATATAAAATTTTCATAATTTTTGGAGGATCAGTTAGTTATTCAGTAGACAAATTATAGTAACAATTGTATGATAGAAAATTCAGTTGAATTAAGAGAAAGTATAGTGAGGGGTCAATGTGTAATTGACCCAAGCAGCTCAATTTCTCTATATTGTCAACCTAACACACTAGGATCTCTCATAATTCATGATTCAATCTAGAGAAATGAAATCCTAGAGAGAGAGGGAGAGTTAGCATTTGAGAGGAGAAAGAGGTGGAATTACTGATCTAGGGCTTCTCTATCCGAGATATGATGAAATCAAGTAAGTTAAGCTTCTTTGCATAGACTTTCATGGTGAATCATCTCTCACATGTCAAGATTCCGTCCCTCCTCTGATTTGATCTGAAATGGTATCAAAACTTCCCATTTTCTCATTGTTTCTTCATAATCCCTCATTTTTAGGGTTTCTGAGTTGAAAGGAAGAAGAATTGGGTGAATTGCTAGGGATTTGACATGAGATCGAGATTTTCAGGGATGAGGTATATTTTTAAGGTGTTTTCATACCTTAGGGTGAGTGGGAACTTCCTTTAAATAGTATATTGCACAAAAATTTGTTAAATCATCCATAATCTTCAATTGCTTAGCATGCGACTACAAACCCTGAATTGTTTGTTTGATTTAAGTTGTTTCAAAATGATATGAAATGGATTCTTCCTCTGTTTGGATGAATTTCAGATGATAAATCACATTATAAATGTATACAATATATCCTAATGAGAATTCCCTAATTATTTGCAAAGGTTATAAGAGTAAATTAAAATATAGGGAATTTGTCTATGACTGAAATTGTTGTATAATTAAATAGAGAAATTTGTCTATCTGGATCCCCTTGGTTATGAATGAATGTTTATCTAAATTCATAGTACATATATGTCAGAAATCTATCTTGGATTACATTTAAGGTGAATAGTGTTCGTTTGATATCTCAGTCAAGAGGGTGAAACCCTAGATGCGAGGAAATTTGGATATTTACGAATAGATATTATGAAATCCATTTGAAGGGACTTTTCTTGACATGATAGACTTTTTTTAATCAATCTTACTCAATTAGATGATTTAGTTGATATTCTCGATTTCTGCCTAGATGACAATAAATGGAAAGAATTATTTTTTAATTTAGTTTATAGTATACCTCAAACCATGTTCTAACCATGATCTGAAATTGTTTATATGATGACATGGATATAGATATCCATGTATCTTGAATAATTGAGAATTTATAAGTTGATTGATAATCTTGTGAAGATCTTAATTATTAAGTTATTTGGGTGCTTGAACAACATTATAGCTGAAATTCAGATTTAAGCTTAATTGATCTTACTTATGTTCCTAATGAATTCATTTCTACATGTTTGATCTCTTTGATTTGATATATAGACAATAGAATTTCTTATTTTCATAATACATATCATGTGAATAGCAAGTAATCAAGGTTGGAAACCCAATCTAGTATGCTTTTAAAAGTATACATATCTAATTTAGTATTAAATGGCTGACTGAGATGATTAATGTGATATTGTGGGTTTTTAGCTGAATATTATCTTATATGCATGTATGATTTGTTTATGAGATTCGAATTCTCTAATTCAAATACTTGTCATGAAATGATAAGTTGTTATGCTATTGCAAGTGGAGAGATATGACATGCCCTAGATAGGGATGTTATTGATGCCATGCATGTATGTGTGAAATATTGAATGAGAGTACTTGTTTAGTAGACATTATATATGTTTGAATACATGAGAAATGCTATATGTGCATGAGTAAGGAGAAAACCTAAGAAAAGGGTAAACAATATGTTAAGCATTCAATTCAGTATTTTTAGTGAATTCAGTTCAGTAGTCTGAGTAATCAGTAAGATACTGAGTTAAAAGAAATCAGTCTAAGAAAAAGATATAATCAAGTTATAATAGACTCAGGAGCCCTGAACACCATAGAATCCCTATGAGAGGTATGTGCCTTAGGGATGAAAAGACCTAACCCTGGCAGTGTCCAGTATATGGGGGTTGGAACGTACTAATAGTTGGTATCCGGGACAAATCCCTAGTGGAAGTATCCTAAATATACAGTATGTAGTGTCCAACATCAACCAGAGATACTGGTGGTCGTAGAGTACAGAAAAGATAAAAGGTGGCTTGACTCTCCGTCTATGTGCTCAGGTTAGAGGAGGAGTCCATAGGCTAGAGTGCCATTACACTGTTGCAGACCAGTGATGTAGTCAAACTTAGCATTCCCGGGTGTGTCGGCTAAGTCTTGTACGGTGTGATCGTAGTGCACTGTGAGTCTTCATATGTAGAGTACACTGCATATGATCAGGGCATAAGCTAAAATATGATCATATATGTTTAAAGAGTTTCTTATAAATAAAAGGAGTTAATAAAGATTTGAGTACATTATCGTAGTAGTTGTTCTTTAAATGCAATATTTACAATCTCTGTTATTTTAACTGTATCATTTTAGATCTGCTTAGTGTAGTAATTATTGTTGTTATAATTGATATCAGTTACTCAAAGGTATATCTGTAATTATATCAGTGCTTTGGACTATTTCTTTGAAGTACTCATTCACTGAGCGAGTAGGCCCACCCTTCTACTCAAAATTTTTAGGGAAACCATGTGGACTTGAAGAAGGTCAAAGCATCAGAGTAGATCTACTACATGAGTTGAGTATGATATTAGTTAAGTTCAGTCGATCCCTGTCACTCTAGGTCCTAGTATAGATGTGAGAAAGTTATAAATGATGTTTTGCTTCTTTGTTTCCTTGATAAGAGAGAATGTATCTGATTATCATGTCGTATGTACATGGAAGTATGAGAAATTGAATGATTGTATGGATGTGTATCATTAATGTTGAGATCATATTAGAATAATAAAAGTTAAATTCTGTTGTAAAGTTTTTTATGTGATTGAATGCAAGAAAATGGAGTTTGAAAATGATGAAAAGTTGGGAGTGAAATTTGTATTAAGTGTAATCCTCATAGTCATGCCCTAATCTCATCATTAGTGGAAATCATGGGATGTGGGCATGATAGCTTGGTATCAGAGCCTAGGCTGAGTTGTCAAGGCCATTAGGATAGAAAGTTAGAGTTATAAGTGTGGAAGATAGGAGGTGATGTATCTATAGCTCTGGGAAGTTTGGGTATTTGGATACCCTGGCCCGATATCTTAATACTTAGATTGACCGATATCAAGCTACTCTGTCTATTCTTCTCTGGATGCCCTGGCCAGGCATGCAGTGGGAGAATAGGCTAGAGAGAAACCCTAGAAATATTAGGGTTAGGAGACGAAAAGTAATAAAGGAGTAAGAGATTAAACATGGAATGTGATAAAACTCTTGCTTTATATTGCTTCTATGATTGGAGATCAATAGAAATGCTCTTATATATGAATTCAGATTATCAGTTTGTAGAATATATATGGTTCTTTTATATTCTTTTATATCATGAAGTGATTCAGTCATTGTTTATATTCTTTGTATTAAGTAGACCATAAGTTATGTTTAAATGAATTTTCCCTAAGTGGATATTCTTTCCACATGTTTGAGATTAATAGTAGTTGGTTAATCCTGAGTAGCTCTTGGCTTCAGGACTACAGGTTTGGCCTTGTGCGTTTGGCAGGATGCGTTAGTGGGATCTAATGACTCCTATTAACAGTATAATAAGAGTAGACTCTCGATAAATTAGACCCACATCATAGTGAGAATGTACATACACTAAGATGTTGAAACATATGGGAACGATTAGAATAGTTAAGAATTAGTTAGAACTGATATCTGAGATTCAACTTTGGGGCCTCATATGAAAAACCCTTAATTGGGAATAAAGGAACACGATATAAGGTTCTGATTAAGTTAAATGATAAGTATTATATGAACTTTAAATATGAAATATGGGAAAGATATGATAAAAGTATGTAAGGGACAAGATAGTAAGAATCAATCATGAGAAATGGATCATATAATCGAGTATAATGCTTGTATGTACTCCAAAGCAAAGGCAAAATAGAAGAAAAGAGTTGAGTATACAATAAGTACATAGAAGTGAAGAGTCTTCAGAAGAGTTAAAGTAAAGAGAATTGGATGAACATGTAAATCATAAGACTAGAACAACAAACTATTCTCTAAAACAAGAACAAAAGTGTAACTTAACAAATGAATAAGTCATACAAAGGTGGACTATATTCTGGAAGGAGAAAACTTGATTGAAAGAGAATCTATGTTTCACTCATGCATGATCTGTTTGATTTAAAATGAAGAATATGTAATGTATTAAACATGAGGTGAAACTAGTAGAGAGAATATTGATTTAGAATTTTAACTTCACATTAGTACAAGGAAAAAAAGAAATATGCGCAACATGGTATACATGATCTTACACATGAATAAGCAAAATGGTCATAAGAGAAAATTAGAAATTAAAGATGACAGGTGGAAGAGTAGTATATGGTAAGAGGATTATGGAAAGTAAGGAAGGGTTTGAAACATGATGTAGTAATATATATTATAAAAGAAAGAGGTTGTGAGATTCAAGCAAGTGCTAATTAGTCAAGTATCCATGTTGATAATTAATTAAACCTACATACATGAAATGTATCAAGGGAATGTTTGAATATAAGAATTCCAAGTCTCAGAATCATCTTCTCTTTCATATCTTCCTTAATGAGAGAAAGGTGGGAATGAAGTGATAAGAAAATGAATCATATATGATGCATAACCACCATGGTAGGGACATCTAGTGAATGTAATAGTGACACACAATATGTTGATGAAACCCTAGTAGGGTAAATTGAGAATGTAATCTATTTGAATGGCCAAGTAAGAGAAAGGAAATTCAATTGATAAGATAACGAAGACTTAAGTAAAACTTGTGAGATCCAAAGTTTGAATTTCAAATTAAGAGAATAAAGTCACATCACAATAATTTCATGCTACTGATAAAGACCAAACCCTACAATGTTTAGAGTCGTAATAGTTCAAGGGTTGTCACTATTGATTTGACCTTGAATACTAGCATCTCTATAAAATAAAATCATGAAATTTGCACTATGAGAAGTAAACTAGCGTTGATAGTAATCCAGGTTTTAAAGGTAGTTAATTTGAAACGTAGATAAACAATACGGAAATGATTCAAAGTAAAGGATAAGAATAAATTTGAAATATAAGAAGTGTGTTTTGAACAAAAGGAGAAATACAATATGAGTGAAGTGCGATATGAAATAAATTCTTGCAGTGATAGTAAGAATGATGAATAATCTATTCATACCTTGTATGTTTCAATTTTAGGGATGTTTAATCTACATGATTAAAATGAGAAGGATAAGTAGCAAAAAGTAAGTAGCAATGAATGAGGAGTGAGATAAGAGAAAACAATGGCTTTTAGTAATATGTGAATTTTTTTTAGAAGTATAATTTGTTGAAGGTATACAGAGGGATGTAAATTTGTTTTATATATGATTTCAGTTGTACATGTACAAGCAATATGTTAATCAAAGGTGTTTGATAGTTTTAGTCATTCATACCAGTAATCCATCTTAGTATTGTACAATTATGGTATGGTGATATGGGCTGAATGATGATGGAACAAATGCAGGGTTACCCCGAATAAGGTAGTCTTACCTATTCACTCATATGAATAGAAGGGATGATAACCATATTATATTGATATGTAACCCTAATTAGGTATAGCTTGTTATACCTAGCTTGAATATAACTAAGTGATGGTAATTAGGAATGAATAGTCCTTGAATAATAATACAATCATGGAGTACTTTGTTACTATTGTTAAAACCCTAGTATGCTATAAATTGATGGTTACACCTTGAATTATGTGTGGGTTCATACTTGAGCGTAGTATGGAATGTGATTATAATGATTCACCTTATGCATCCAGGATCTAATGGGGATTCCGTGAGTGGTATTGTACAATTGTTGTTGGATTTAGTCTTCCAACTCAAGACTATTTTACTATTTGAGTAGCATAATAGTAAAATTCAAAACGACAATGTGAACTCTCTTTTGTGACTTAAAGGTAATACATAACAATAGTACATATTGAGCCGTATGAATTGAGATAGTTGGATTGGATTATCAATGTGGAGGAAACACCTCATGAGTATGAAAATATTGAAATGGTTATTTATCTCTCTATCCTATGATTGACTATGGCATAGAGAATTTGTTTGTTGTCTTTGAGAACTATTTCAAACATGTTGTGATTTAGTAAAGAATTAAAGGAATTAATGTTGAAAACTGCATTCAAGTATGAAATACAAGAATATAATGACATGTAAGATTTTAGAAGCTTGAAATAAACCTTGAATGTACTTTTCTTGCATGTTTATGTTTTGGGGATGAAACATTTCAATGGGGGTAGAATTGTTATGACCGCATCTGAGCTTAATTGGTAAACTAGGGTTTACTTGGATGATTACATGCTTAATTGGATTGATCATTTCTTAAATCTAATTAATGATGATAATGCAATTATGATGTTTTAAACCTAATAAGAACTTTAAGTGTGCTTTTATTTTGAGAAATTAGGGTTTGAGTAATATAACCCTAATCGGCCCAAATTAGGGTTTTGATGATATATGTATACAAAATTTGATAAGTATAGTGTCTCACTAAATGATTTTTAGAATTTTATGTGTAACTCTGATTGAATTCAAATTTGGATATAATTTTTATTTCTTAAATTTTAACACTATTTTAAAATATCATAATTTTTGGAGAATGTTTCGACCTGTTTGTTGGTCAAGTTTCAAACTCGACGGACCATGTTGCTGACTGCAATATACCAGTGTAGTATTCGATTTTTAGTTATTTATTGGTAACCCTAAATGATCTAGATTTTTTACTGGAAATTTGAAACACAATCATAAAAAACATATAAAATTTTCATAATTTTAGCGTATTTGTTTGCAATTTAGTAGATGAATTACAGTAACATTTGTATGACAAATAATTCAGTAGAAATAAGAGAAAGTATAGTGAGGGGTCAATGTGCAATTGACCCAAGCAGCTCAATTTCTCTATATGGTCAACCTAACACACTAGGAGCTCTCATAATATTTTATTCAATCCAGAGAAACGAAATCCTAGAGAGAGAGGGAGAGTGTGGGTTTGAGAGGAGAAAGAGATGGAATTGCTGATCTAGGGTTTCTCTATTTGAGATATGATGAAATCAAGTAAGTTTACCTTCTTTGCATAGCCTTTCATGGTGAATCTTCTCTCACATGTCAAGATTCCATCCCTCCTATGATTTTATCCAAAATGGTATTAAAACTTCCCCTTTTCTCACTATTTCTTCATAATCCCTCATTTTTTGGGTTTACGAGTTGAAAGGAAGAAGAATTGGGTTAATTGCTAGGGATTTTATATGAGATCGAGATTTTCAGGGATGAGCTGCATTTTTAAGGTATTTTCACACCTTAGGGTGAGTGAGAACTTCCTTTAAATAGTATATTGTATGAAAATTTGTTAAATCTTCCAAATTCGTCATTTGCTTAGCATGCGACTACAAACCCTAAATTATCTGTTTGATATAAGTTGTTGCAAAATGATATGAAATGGATTCATCGTCTGTTCGGATGAATTTCAGATGATAAAATCACATTATAAATGTATACAATATATCCTAATGAGAATTCCCTGAGTATTCACAAAGGTTATAAGAGTAAATTAAAATATAGCGAATTTGTCAATGACTGAAATTGTTGTATAATTAGGTAGAGAAATTTGTTTATTTAGATCCCCTTGGTTATGAATGATTTGTTATCTGAATTCATAGTACATATATGTCAGATACTATCTTGGATTACATTTAAGGTGAATAGTGTTTGTTTGATATCTCAGTAAAGAGGGTGAAACCCTAGATGCGAGAAAAGTTGGATATTTACAAATAGATATCGTGAAATCCATTTGAAGGGATTTTTCTTGACTTGATAGACTTTATTTAATTAATTTTACTCAATTAGATGATTTAGTTGATATTCTCAATTTCTTCTTAGATGACAATAAATGGAAAGAATTTTTTTTATTTAGTTTATAGTATACCACAAACCATATTCTGACTATGATATGAAATTGTTTATATGATGACATGGATATAGATATCCATGTATCTTGAATATTAGAGAATTTATAAGTTGATTGAGAATCTTTTGAAGATCTGAATTATTAAGTTATTTGGGTGCTTGAACAACATTATAGTTGAAATTCAGATTTAAGCTTAATTGATCTTACTTATGTTCCTAGTGCATTCAATTCTACATGTTTGATCTATTTGATTTGATATATAGACAATAGAGTTTCTGATTTTCATAATACATATCCCATGAATAGCAAGTAATCAAGGATGGAAACCCAATCTAGTATGCCTTTAAAAGTATACATATCTAATTTAGTATTAAATGGTTGACTGAGATGATTAATGTGATATTGTGGGTTTTTAGCTGAATATTATCTTATATGCATGTATGATTTGTTTATGAGATTCAGATTCTATAATTCAAATACTTGTCATGAAATGATAAGATATTATGCTATTGCAAGTAGAGAGAAATGACATGCCCTAGATTGGGATGTTATTGATGCCATGCATATATGTGTGAAATGTTGAATGAGAATACTTGTTTAGTAGATATGAAATATGTGTGAATACATGAGAAATTCTATATGTGAACAAGTAAGGAGAAACCCTAAGAAAAGGGTAAACAATATGTTCAACATTCAGTCCAGTATTATCAATGAATTCAGTTCAGTTTTCTAAGTAGTCAGTAAGATATAGAGTTAAAAGAAATCAGTCTAAGAGAAATATATAATCAAGTTATAATAGACTCAAGAGCCCTGAACACCATAGAATCCCTATGAGAGGTATGCGCCTTAGGGATGAAATGATCTAACCCAAGCAATGTCCAGTATACGAGGGTCAGAACATACTAATAGGTGGTACGGGGGACGAAGCCGTAGTGGAAGTCTCCTAAAAATATAGTATGTAGTGTCCAACATCAACTAGAGATCCTGGTGGCACTAGAGTATAGAAAATCCAATAGGTGGCTTGACTCTTTGCCTGTGTGCTCAGGTTAGAGGAGTCCAGAGGCCAGAATGTCATTACACAATTGCAGAACAGCGACGTAGTCAGACTTAGCATTCTCGGGTGTGTCGGCTAAGTCTTGTATGGTTTGATTGTAGTGCACTACAAGTCCTCATATGTAGAGTACACTGCATAAGATCAGGGCATAAGCCAAAATATGATCATATAGGTTTAAAGAGTTTCTTATAAATAAAAGGAGTTAAGAAAGATTTGAGTACAGTATTGTAGTAGTTGTTCTTTAAATGCAATATTTACATTCTCTGTTATTGTAACTGTATTGTTTTAGATCTGCTCAGTGTAGTAATTATTGTTGTTAATATCAGTTGCTCAAAGGTATATCTGTAATTATATCAATGCTTTAGACTGTTTCTTTGAAGTACTCATTCACTGAGCGAGTAGGCTCACCCCTCTACTCAAAACTTTTAGGGAAACCACGTGGACTTGAAGAAGGTCAAAGCAACAGAGTAGATCTACCACATGAGTTGAGTATGACATTAGTTAAGTTCAGTCGGTCCCTGTCACTCTAGGTCCTAGTATAGATGTGAGAGAGTTATAAATGATGTTTTGTATCTTTGTTTCCTTGCTAAGAGAGAATGTATCTGATTATCATGTCGTATGTACATGGAAGTGTGAGAAATAGAATGAATGTATGGATGTGTATCATTAATGTTGAGATCATATTAGAATAATAAAAGTTTAATTCTCTTGTAAAGTTTTTTTATGTGATTGAATGCGAAACAAAGAGTTTGAAAATGAAGAAAAGTATGGAGTGAACTTTGTATTAAGTGTAATCCTATAGTCATGCCCTAATCTCATGATTAGTGGAAATTGTGGGATGTGGGCGTGACAGCTTGGTATCAGATCCTAGGCTGTCTTCAAGGACCATTAGGATACAAATTTAGAGTTATAAGTGTGGAAGATAGGAGGTGATGTGTCTATAGCTCTGGGATGTCTGGGTATTTGGATACCCTTGACCGGTATCTAAATACTTAGATTGACCGATATCAAAATACTTTGTCTATTCTTCTCTGGATGCCCTGGCCAGGCATGCAGTGGGAGTATAGGCTAGAGAGAAACCCTAGAAATATTAGGGTTAGGAGATTGAAAGTAATAAAGGAGTAAGAGATTAAACATGGAATGTGATACAATTCTTGCTTTATATTGCTTCTTTGATTAGATATCTAAAGAAATTCTCTTATATATGGATTCAAATTATCAATTTGTAGAATGTATATGGCTCTTTTTTATTCTTGTGTATCATGAAGTGATTCAGTTATTGTTTATATTCGTTGTATTAAGTGGACTAGAAGTTATGTTTAAATGAGTTTGACCTAAGTGGATATGCTTCCACAGGTTTGAGATTAATAGGTGTTGGCTAAACCTGAGTAGCTCTTGGCTTCAGGACTACAAGTTCTACCTGGTCCGGTTGGCAGGATGTGTTACTGGGATCTAATGACTCCTATTAGCAGTATATTAAGAGTAGACTCTAGATAAATTAGACCCACATCATAGTGAGAATGTACATACACTAAGGTGTTGAAACATATGGGAAAGATTAGAATAACTAAGAATCAATTAGAAATGATATCTGAGATTCAACTTTGGTGCCTCATATGAAAAACCCTTAATTGGGAATAAAGGAACATGACATAAGATTCTGATTAAGTAAAATGATAAGTTTTATATGAACTCTAAATATGAAATATGGGAAAGATATAAAAAAGTATGTAAGGGCCAAGATAGTAAGAATCAATCATGAGGAATGGATCATATAATTGAGTATAATGCTTTTATATACTCCAAAGAAAAGGCAAAATAGAAGAAAAGAGTTGAGTATAGAATAAGTACATAGAAGTGAAGAGTCTTCAGAAGAGTT
Source organism: Alisma plantago-aquatica (assembly GCA_963693085.1). Lineage (NCBI taxonomy): Eukaryota > Viridiplantae > Streptophyta > Magnoliopsida > Alismatales > Alismataceae > Alisma > Alisma plantago-aquatica. The sequence continues at coordinate 472,730,239 of OY856410.1, forward strand.
AAAGTAAAGAGAATTGGATGAACATGTAAATTATAAGACTAGAACAACAAACTAGTTTCTAAAAGAAGAACAAAAGTGTAGTTTAACAAATGAATAAGTCATACAAAGGAAGACTATATTCAGGAAGGAGAAAACTTGATTGAAATAGAAACTATGTTTCACCCATGCATGATCTGTTTGATTTAAAATTAAGAATATGTAATTTATTAAACATGGGGTGAAACTAGTAGAGAGAATATTGAATTAGAATTTTAACTTCACATTAGTAGAAGGATAAAAAGAAATATGTGCAACATGGTATACATGATCATACACATGAATGATCAACATGGTCATAAGAGAAAATTAGAAGTTAAAGATGACAGGTGGAGGAGTAGTATATGGTAAGAGGATTATGGAAAGTATGGAAGGGTTTGAAACCTGATGTAGTAATATAGATTATAAAAGAAAGAGGTTGTGAGATTCAAGCAAGTGCTAATTAGTCAAGTATCCCTGTTGATAACTAATTAAACCTACATACAAGAAATCTATTAAGGGAATGTTTGAATATAATAATTCCAAGTCTTAGAATCATCTTCTCTTTCATATCTTCCTTAATGAGAGTAAGTTGGGAATGAAGTGATAAGAAAATGAATCATATATGATGCATAAACACCATGGTAGGGACATCTAGTGAATGTAATAGTGACACACAATATGATAATGAAACCCTAGTAGGATAAATTGAGAATGTAACCTATTTTATTGGTCAAGTAAGAGAAAGGAAATTCAATTGTTAAGATAAGGAAGACTTTAGTAAAAATTGTGAGATCCAAAGTTTGAATTTCAAATTAAGAGAATAAAGTCACATCACAATAACGTCATGCACTGATAAAGACCAAACCCTACAATGTTTAGAGTTGTAGTAGTTCAAGGGTTGTCACTAGTGATGTGACCTTGAATACTAGCATCTCTATAAAATAAAATCATGAAATTTGCACTATGAGAAGTAAACTAGCATTGATAGTAATCTAGGTTTTAAAGGTAGTTAATCTAAAAGGTAGATAAACAATATGGAAATAATTCAGAGTAAAGGATAAGAAATAGATTTGAAATATAAGAAGTGTGTTTTGAACAAAAGGAGAAATACAATATGAGTGAAGTGCGATATGAAATAAATTCTTGCAGTGATAGAAAGAATGATGAATAATCTATTCGTACATTGTATGTTTCAATTTTAGGGATGTTTAATCTACATGATTAAAATGAGAAGGATAAGTAGCAAAATATAAGTAGTAAATAATGAGGAGAGAGATAAGATAAAACAATGGCTTTTAGTAATATGTAAATTTGTTTTTAGAAGTATAATTTGTTGAAGGTATACTGAGGGATGTAAATTTTTTTATATATGATTTCAGTTGTACATATACAAGAAATATGTTAATTAAAGGCTTCTAATAGTTTAAGTCATTCATACCAGTAATCTATCTTAGTATTGTACAATTGTGGTATGGTGATATGGGCTAAATGATGATGGAACAAATGGAGGGTTACCCTGAATAAGGTCGTCTTACCTATTCACTCATATGAATAGAAGGGATGATGACCATATTATATTGATATGTAACCTTAATGATGTATAGCTTGTTATACCTAGATTTAATATAACTAAGTGATGGTAATTGGGTATGAATAGTCCTTGATTGACTAATACAATCATTGAGTACTTTGTTACTGTTGTTGAAACCCTAGTATGCTATAATCCGATGGTTACACCTTGAATTATGTGTGGGTTCATACTTGAGCATAGTATGTAATGTGATGGTAATGCTTCACCTTATTCATCCATGATCCAATGGGGATGTCGTGAGTGGTATTGTACAATTGTTGTTGGATTTAGTCTTACAACTCAAGATTGTTTTGCTACTTGCGTAGCACAATAGTAAAATTCAAAAAAACATGGTGAACTCTCTTTTGTGAGTTAAAGGTAATACATAACAATAGTAGATATTGAGCCGTATGAATTGAGATAGTTGGATCAGATTATCAATGTTGAGGTAACACCTCAAGAGTATGAAAATATTGAAATGGTTTTTATCTCTCTATCCTATGATTGACTGTGGCATAGAGAATTTGTTTGTTATCATTGAGAACTATTTCAAACATGTTGTGATTTAGTAAAGAATTAAAGGACTAAATGTTGAAAACTGCATTCAAGTATGAAATACAAGAATATAATGACATGTAAGATTTCAGAAGTTTAAAATAAACCTTGAATGTAGTTTTCTTGCACGTTTATGTTTTGGGGACGAAACATTTCAAGGGCGGAAGAATTGTTATGACCGCATCCGAGCTTAATTGGTAAACTAGGGTTTACTTGGATGATTACATGCTTAATTAGATTGATCATTTCTTAAATCTAATTAATTATGATAATTCAATTATGATGTTTTAAACCTAATAAGAACTTTAATTGTGATTTTACTTTGAGAAATTTGGGTTTGAGAAATATAACCCTAATCGGCCCATATTAGGGTTTTGAGGATATGTGAATACATAATTTGATAAGTATAGTGTCTCAATAAATGATTTTTAGTATTTTATGTGAAACACTGATTGAATTCAAATTTGTATATCTTAAACTTGAACACTATTGTAAAATATTAGAATTTTTGGAGAATGTTCTGACATGTTTGTCGGTCGAGTTTCAAACTCGATTGATCATGATGTTGACTACAATATAGCAGTGTAGTATTTGATTTTTATTTATTTATTGGTAACTCCAAATTATCTAAAATTTTTACTGGAGATCAAAAATTCAATCAAAACCAACATATAAATTTTCATAATTTTTGGAGGATCTGTTAGTTGTTCAGTAGACGAATTATAGTAACATTTGTATGACAAAAAATTCAGTTGAAATAAGAGAAAGTATAGTGAGGGGTCAATGTGTAATTGACCCAAGCAGCTCAATTTCTCTATATAGTCAACCTAACACACTAGAAGCTCTCATAATTCATGATTCAATTCAGAGAAATGAAATCCTAGAGAGAGAGAGAGAGAGAGCTAGGGTTTGAGAGGAGAAAGAGGTGGAATTACTGATCTAGGGTTTCTCTATCTGAGATATAATGAAATCAAGTAAGTTTGGCTTCTTTGCATAGAATTTCATGGTGAATCTTCCCTCACATGTCAATATTCCATCCCTCCTCTGATTTGATCTAAAATTTTATCAAAACTTCCCCTTTTCTCACTCTTTCTTCATAATCCCTCATTTTTAGGGTATCCGAGTTGAAAGGAAGAAGAATTGGGTGAATTGTTAGGGATAATTTGATATGAGATCGAGATTTTTAGGGATGAGATGTGTTTTTAAGGTATTTTCACACCTTAGGGTGAGTGGGAACTTCGTTTAAACAATATACTACACAAAAATTTGTTAAATCATCCATGATCTTCAATTGCTTAGCATGCGACTACAAACCCTAAATTGTCTGTTTAATCTAAGTTGTTGCAAAATGATATGAAATGGATTCTTCCTCTGTTTGGATGAATTTTAGATGATAAAATCACATTATAGATGTATACAATATATCCTAATGAGAATTCCCTAAGTATTCACAAAGGTTATAAGAGTAAATTGAAATATAGGGAATTTGTCTATGACTGAAATTGTTCTATAATTAAATAGAGAAATTTGTTTATCTGGATCCCCTTGGTTATGAATGATTGTTTATCTAAATTCATAGTACATATATGTCAGGTACTATCTTGGATTACATTTAAGGTAAATAGTGTTTGTTTGATATCTCAGTAAAGAGGGTGAAACCCTAGATGCGAGAAAAGTTGGATATTTATGAATAGATATCATGAAATCCATTTGAAGGGATTTTTCTTGACATGATAGACTTTATTTAATAATTTTTACTCAATTAGATGATTTAGTTGATATTCTCAACTTCTGCCTAGATGATAATAAATGGAAAGAATTGTTTTTGAATTCGGTTTATAGTATACCTCAAACCATGTTCTAACTATGATATGAAATTGTTTATATGATGACATGGATATAGATATCCATGTATCTTGAATAATAGAGAATTTATAAGTTGATTGAGAATCTTCTGATGATCTGAATTATTAAGTTATTCAGGGTGCTTGAACAACATTATAGTTGAAATTCAGATTTAAGCTTAATTGATCTTACTTATGTTCCCAGTGCATTTAATGCTACATGTTTGATCTCTTTGATTTGATATATAGACAATAGAGTTTCTGATTTTCATAATACATATCCCCTTAATAGCAAGTAATCAATGATGGAAACCCAATCTAATATGATTTTAAAAGTATACATATCTAATTTAGTATTAAATGATTGACTGAGATGATTAATGTGATATTGTGGGTTTTTAGCTGAATATTATCTTATATGCATGTATGATTTGTTTATAAGATTCAGATTATCTAATTCAAATACTTGTCATGAAATGATAAGTTATTATGCTATTGCAAGCGGAGAGATATGACATGCCCTAGATTGGGATATTATTGATGCCTTGCATATATGTTTGTAATGTTGAATGAGAATACTTGTTTAGTAGACATGATATATGTTGGAATACATGAGAATTGCTATATGTGCACAAGTAAGGAGAAACCCTAAGAAAAGGGTAAACAATATGTTAAGCATTCAGTTCAGTATTAGCAGTGAATTCAGTTCAGTAGTCTAAGTAGTCAGTAAGATACAGAGTGAAAAGAAATCCGTCTAAGAGAAAGATATAAACAAGTTATAATAGACTCAGGAGCCATGAACACCGTAGAATCCCTATGAGAGGTCTGCACCTTAGGGATGAAACGACCTAACCCTGGCAGTGCCCACTATACGGGGGTCAGATCATACTAATAGGTGGTACGAGGGACGAAGCCCTAGTAGAAGTCTCCTAAAAATACAGTATGTAGTGTTCAACATCATCCAGAGATCCTGGTGTCACTAGAGTACAGAAAAGCCAATAGGTGGTTTGACTCTTCGCCTGTGTGTTCAGGTTAGAGGAGGAGTCCAGAGGCCAGAGTGCCATTACATTATTGCAAACCAGTGATGTAGTCATACTTAGCATTCTCGGGTGTGTCGCCTAAGTCTTGTACGGTGTGATCATAGTGCACTACGAGTCTTCATATGTAGAGTACACTGCATATGATCAGGGCATAAGCTAAAATATGATCATATAGGTTTAAAGAGTTTCTTATAAATAAAAGGAGTTAAGAAAGATTTGAGTACAGAATCGTAGTAGTTGTTCTTTAAATGCAATATTTACATTCTCTATTATTTTAACTGTATTGTTTTAGATCTGCTCAATGTAGTAATTACTATTGTTATAATTGATATCAGTTTCTCAAAGGTATATATATAATTATATAAGTGCTTTAGCTTGTTTCTTTGAAGTACTCATTCGCAGAGCGAGTAGGCTCACCCCTCTACTCAAAATTTTTAGGGAAAACACGTGGACTTGAAGAAGGTCAAAGCATTAGAGTAGATCTACCACATGAGTTGAGTATGAGATTAGTTAAGTTCAGTCGGTCCATGTCACTCTAGGTCCTAGTATAGATGTGAGAGAGTTATAAATGATGTTTTGTATCTTTGTTACCTTGATAAGAGAGAATGTATCCAATTATCATGTCATATGTATATGTAAGTGTGAGAAATAGAATGAATGTATGGATGTGTATCATTAATGTTGAGATCATATTAGAATCATAAAAGTTTAATTCTCTTATAAAGTTTGTTTATGTGATTGAATGCGAGAATACAAAGAGTTTGAAAATGAAGTAAAGTCAGGAGTGAACTTTGTATTAAGTGTAGTCCTCATAGCATGCCCTAATCTCATGATTAGTGGAAATCGTGGGATGTGGGCGTAACAAGTGCCTTATTTTTAGGTATATGGACCCTAAAATGGGCTTAAAGTACCTAAAAGTGGGTTATATGTCTAAAATTGGGGTTTAAGCGCCTATTTGTCAATGTTGTGGTAATTTTAGCCTAATTTACAGTATGTGCCTAATTTATAGGCTAGTGCACCAACAAATGCGGATAAATGCCTAAAAATGGGGTTATTGCACCCACTTGTTAGTGTACTGCCTTATTTAATCTAGTTTACTATTATGTGCCTAATAAAAATGAAATGTGCCTGAAAATGGGTTGAAGTGCCTAAAAGTTGGGGTCGATCAGGCTACTTGTCAGTGTAGTGCTTAATTTATAGGCCAATGCACCCCAAAATGGGATTAAAGTGCCAAAAGTGGGAATAATGGGGTTTATGCACGTATTTGTTAGTGTTGTAGCAATTTGAGCCTAATTTATAATTATGTGCCTAATTTATAGGACAATGCGCCCAAAAATGTGATTAAAGCACCTAAATATGTGGTTAATGCACCCACTTGTGAGTTTAGTCCCTTTTTATCTTGATTTACTTTTATGTGGCTAATATATAAGAAATGCACCCAAAATGGGTTAAAATGCCTAAAAAGGGGTTTATGCACTTATTTGTCAACATTGTGGAAAATTTTGCCTAATTTAATGCTACGTGCCTAATTTATAGGCCAGTGCGCCAACAAATGCGACTAAATGCCTAAAATTGGGGTTGATGCGCTCACTTGTCAATGTAGTGACTCTTTTAGTCTAGCTTACTATTATACGCCTAATAAATATGAAATGTGCCCAAAAATGGGTTGAAGTGCCTGAAAGTGGGTTCAAGTGCCTAAGAATGGGGTTAATGTGGTTACTTCTCAGTGAAGTGCCTAATTTATAGGCTAGTGCACCCCAAAATGGGCTTATAGCGCCAAAAGTGGGTTAAAATGACTAATAATGAGGTTTATGCACCTACTTGTTAGTGTTGTAGCAAATTGAGCCTAATTTACAGTTATGTGCCTAATTTATAGGAAATTGCACCAAAAATGCTATTAAAACGCCTAAAAATGTAGTTAATGCACCCACTTGTTAGTTTAGTACCTATTTTAGCGTAATTTACTATTATGTGGCTAATATATAGGAAATGCACCCTAAATGGGATGAAGTTCCTAAAAGTGGGTTAAAGCAGCTAAGAATGGGGTTAATCCACCTACTTGTTAGTTTTTTGCCTAATTTATATGCCAATGCACCCCCAAATGGGGTAAAAGCTCCTAAATGTGGGTCAAAATGCCTAAAAATGGGGTTTATGCACCTATTTGCAGTGTAGTGGAAATTTGAGAATAGAGTTAATCTGCCTACTTGTTAATGTAGTGCCTAATTTATAGGCCAATGAAACCAAAAATGCAGTTAAAGGGCCCACAAATGTTGTTAAAGTGCCTAAAATGGGGATAATGGACAGAGTTGTTAGTGTAGTGCCTCTTCTAGCCTAATTTACTATTATTCACCAAATAACTAGGACATGCACCCAATAATGGGTTGAAGTGCCAAAAGGTGGGTTAAAACACCAAAGATGTCAATGTAGTGCCTTTTTAGGTTAATTTACTATTATTTTCTTAATAAATAGGAAATGTTCCCAAAAATGGGTTGAAATGCCTAAAGGTGGGTTAAAGTGCCAAATATGTCAGTCTATTTCCTTTTTTAGCCTAATTTACAATTATTCACCTAATAAATAGGAAATGCACTCCTAATGGGTTGAAATGCCTATAAGTGAGTTAAAGCGCCTAAGAATGGGGTCAACCTACCTTCTTGTTAATTTAGTGCCTAATTTATAAGCATATGCACCCCAAATGGGGTTACAATACCTAAAAGTGGGTTAAAATGCCTAAAACTGGGGTTTGTGCACATATTTGTCATCATAGTGGCAATTTTCGCCTAATTTACAGTTTTTTGTCTAATTTATAGGCCAGTGCACCAACAAATGCGGCTAAATGCCTAAAATAGGGTTAATGCGCCCACTTGTCATTGTAGTGCCTCTTTCAGTCTAGTTTACTATTATGCACCTACTAAACATGAAATGCACCCAAAATGGGTTGAAGTGCCTAAAAGTGGGTTAAAATGCGTAAGAATGGGGTTAATGTGGCTACTTGTTAGTGCAGTGCCTAATTATAGGCCAATGCATCCCAAAATGGGGTTAAAGCACCAAAAGTTGCTTTAAACGGCTAATAATGGGGTTTATGCACCTATTTATCAGTGTTGTAGCAATTTGAGCCTAATTTAGAGTTACATGCCAAATATATAGGACAATGCACCCAAAAATGCAGTTAAAACGCCTAAAATTTTGTTTAGTGCATGCACTTTACAATTTAGTGCCTTTTTAGCCTAATTTACTATAATGTGGCTAATATATAGGAAATGCACCCAAATGGGTTCAAGTGCCTAAAAGTGGGATAAAGCGTCTAGCAATGGGGTTAATCTCTCTATTTGTTAGTGTATTGCCTAATTTATATGTCAATGCTCCCCAAAATGGTGTACAAGTGCCTAAAAGTGCATCAAAATGCTTAAAAATGGGGTTTATGTGCCTATTTGCTGTGTAGTGGAAATTTGAGCCTAATTTACTATTATGTGCCTAATAAATAGGAAATGTGCCAACAATTGGGTTGAAGTTCCTAATAGTGGGTTAAAGTGCCTACGAATAGGGTTAATCTGCCTACTTGTTAGTGTAGTGCCTAATTTGTAGACCAATGCGCCCAAAAAGGTGGTTAAAGTGCCCACAAATGTCGTTAAAGTTCCTAAAAATGCGGTTAATGTACCAAATTGTCAGTGTAGTTCCTTTTTTAGCCTAATTTACTATTATGCACCTAATAACTAGGAAAGGTGCCCAATAATTTGTTGAAGCGCCGAAAGGTGGGTTTAAGCGCCTAAGATATCCGTGTACTGCCTTTTTTAGCCTATTTTACTATTATTTTCCTAATAAATACGAAATGTGCCCAAAAATGGGTCAAAATCCTAAAAGTGGGTTAAGTCGCTTTAGAATGGGGTTAATCTACCTACTTTTTTAGTGTAGTGCATAATTTATTGGCATATGTGCCCCAAAATGGGGTTGAAGTACCTAAAAGTGGGTTAAAATGCCTAAAAATGGGGTTTGTGCGCCTATTTGCCAACATAGTGGCAATTTTAGCCTAATTTATAGTAATGTGCCTAATTTATGGGCCAATGCACCGAAAAATGTGATTAAATGCCTAAAAATGGGGTTAATGCGCCCACTTCTCAATGTAGTGCCTATTTTAGTCAATTTTACTATTATGCACCTAATACACATGAAATGTGCCCAAAAATGGGTTGAAGTGCCTAAAAGTGGGTTAAAGCGCCTAAGAATGGGGTTAATATGGATACTTATAATGCAATGCCTAATTTATAGGTGAATGTGTCCCAAAATGGGGTCAATGTGCCAAAAGCAAGTTAAAACTGCTAATAATTGTGTTTATGCACCTATTTTTTAGTGGTATAGCAATTTGAGCCAAATTATAGTTACTTCCCTAATTTATAGGACAATGCACCCAAAAATGTGGTTAAAGCTCCTAAAAATTGTTAATGCACCCACTTGTTAGTTTAGTGCCTTTTTTAGCCTAATTTACTATTATGTGGCTAATATATAGGAAATATGCCAAAAGTGGGTTGAAGTGCGTAAAAGTGAGTTAAAGTGCCTAAGAATGGGGTCAATCCGCCTACTTGTTAGTGTATTGCCTAATTTATATGCCAATGTGCCCCAAAATGGGGTAAAAGTGCCTAAAAGTGGGTCAAAATACCTAAAATGGGGTTTATGTGCTTATTTGCACTATAGTGGCAATTTGAGTCTAATTTACTATTATGTGCCTAATAAATAGGAAATGCACCCAAAATTGGGTTGAAGTGCCTAATAGTGGGTCAAAGTGCCTAAGAATAGGGTTAATCCACCTACTTTTCAATGTAGTGCCTAATTTATAGGCCGATGCGCCCAAAAATGCAGTTAAAGCACCCAAAGATGTCGATAAATCGCCTAAAAATGGGGTTCAAGCACCAACAAATGTTTTAGGTCGCCCAATAATAACGTTAAAGACACACAAATGTCAATAAAGTGCCTAAAAATGGGGTAAATGCACCTAATTGTCAGTGTATTGCCTTTTTAGTGTAATTTATTGTTATGCACCTAATAAGTAGGAAATGCGCCCAATAATGGGTTGAAGTGCCAAAAGGTGGGTTAAAGCGCCTAAAATGTCTGTGTATTTCCTTTTTTATCCTAATTTACCATTATTTGCCTAATAAATAGGAAATGCGCCCAAAATGGGTTGAAATGCCTAAAAGTGGGTTAAATCGCCTAAGAATGGGGTTAATCTGCCTACTTGTTAGTGTAGTGCCTAATTTATAGGCATATGCACTCCAAAATGGGGTTAAAGTACCTAAAAGTGGGTTAAAACACCTAAAAATGGGGTTTATGTGCCTGTTTGTCAACGTAGTGATAACTTTAGCCTAATTTACAATTTTGCACTTAATTTATATGATAGTTCGCCAACAAATGTGGCTAAATGCCTAAAAATGGGGTTAATGTGTCCACTTGTCATTGCAGTGCCTTTTTTAGTCTAGTAGACTATTATGCACCTAATAAACATGAAATGTGCCCAAAATTGGGTTGAAGTGCCTAAAAGTGGGTTAAATAGCCTAATTTATTATGATGTTCCTAATTTATAGGCAAATGCACCCAAAAATGTAGCTAAATTGCCTAAAAATGGGGTTAATGCGCCCACTTGTCATTGTAGTGACTTTTTTGCCTAATTTACTATTATGCACTAAATAAATAGTAAATTTTCTCAAAAATGGGTTGAAGTGCCTATAAGTGGTTTAAAGCGCCTAGGGATTGTGTTAATTAGCTACTTATTTATTGCCAAATTACCCTAAAATTGGGGTTAAAGTGCCTAAAAGTGGGTCAGAATGCCTAAAATGGGGTTTATGGTCCTATTTGCAATGTAGTGGCAATTTGAGCCTAATTTATTCTTATCAAATTTAGTTATATACCTCATAGATTTAGGTTGTAATTCATTCTTAATTTTAATCAGCATACATTGGTTCTTTTCATAAGGAGGATATTTTAGTAAGGCATCATTCTCAGTTCTCAGCTTTCCTTAGAATTTTCCAATTCATACTTAGATTCAAATCATTTTGAAGTATCTTCATAATCCTTTAGCTTCATTCATCCTTTCCATGTGAAATCTTCTTCTTGTCTTAGGTTCCATATTTAATCATATATACCTTTCTCTTTCTCCATTTTTTTGCCTTTGTCCAATCTTACAACTTATTATACTCCCAAACACCTAGATGCTTGGTTAGGAAAGATAGTAGAAATACAGTTAGCAGTTCCATACTGGCTTACACCAAAACTCAAATCATTGAACATATTAGTCAAATATGGATTTTAGTCAGTACGCAAATCATTCAGGTTATGTTAAACAACCATATTATACTTTATCCCTAGATCTTGTTGTCCTTGTAGACTCATTTAACCTAAGCTCTTAACTCAACATTGTAGGGGACTCCCTTTTTGTTATAATAAATGTTTAAAGAGAATCTCTAATCTTAAACAATGATTAAGAAAAAAAATACCAGATTCTCAACAAACACAATCATAACAATATACAAGAAACATAGGTAAACTTCATTTTTCTTGAGATCTCATTAACAAATTCCACATGATGTATCCGTATGTGTAGTTACCAAAATTCCCATTCAGCTCCATTAAAACTAGAACCAGATTTTGTTACTTATTTACAATTCAGTTTACATCGATTACATGTAAATAAAAGAAACAAGTTCAACATACAACCCATACTGGGAAAGACATATTACAAGGATTTTTTACACTTAATTATTATATTTACATCTTCATGTTAGGACCTCTCTATTGGATGTCATTATACCTGAAAACATGAGAAAGAACCTCATGGGACTCATATATAGCTATAGTGAGTGAAAATTTCAGACGCACTCAAGTAACACACATCAACATCAAGTTAAATATTCTTAACTTAAAATACTCACAAACATTGATAAGTCTAACATAAAATTATAGCATTTAGTAGATCAACCTTATGACAAAACCTTATGACAATAATCAAGTTAAACATAAAGGTATCCAATTAGTCGAATTCCAACTTATGTAGCATATTTGAGTGCACATCTATTAACAACTCAACAAATACAAATTTACTTTAGATCCACAATACTATTTAGGAGTACCAAAGTCAACATATAACCATCTATAGTCTGACAATAATAGCACCATATTTGTGACACCAAACTAGTCAGACTCGAAACACATCTTGTAGTCCTAAAATTGAAGTCTTTTTGAGATATATCTACCAAATAGAACAATTCACATAAAAAATAAAGCCAAATCATAAATAAGAGTAATTGTCAAGGCTACCATAGACTAGATGTTAATGTTTATAACCAGATCCAATACTACACATACTTCACAAACAAGAAAAAGAAAATTGATAAACTTCACCTAAACAATAATAGATCTTCATAAATAATAAACATATTCAAGTACAATAAATTTATCAATTATCAATAAAAGGAAAATTCCAAACATTTAGATCATATTCTATACATCTTGTCATATATTATTCATTTGTATTAGGACTACTTGGATCGTACCTCACTTGGTAGAAGTTTCCACGCTTGATTCTCGTATTAATGACTCACTGTTATTATCATAGGGTTTATCTATCCACCCTAAGATAGATGCAATAGATAGTGGTCAAATGTAAGGTTGCCTAAAGAGGCTAAGGTATGCCATTCAGACTACCTACATTAGGTCCACATCTCAGGTACATGAGATAGTAACAAATAGAACAAAATATCACATATAAAAAAATCTCTCATGTTTTATAGTTTATATTTCATCAGAGTCTATTCCTTATGGACATTGACTTTCACAATAGAGGATTTAGGTCTATAATCATGCCATGTGACTCACTCCTAAATCTGGGTGTTCTAACCTTCAAGGTATTGATTTACAGTCTAAAAATCTTTCTAAGAATCCTTTGGTTACTATGAGGTGATCCATTTTATTTCCTCAATATGAACCTTGGAGTAAATTCATAAAGTTCATGTCACCAAACTAGTTGTATTCATCATTTCACTTATAAATTACTCTTCATACTCATCTTAAATTCAATCATATTCTTCATTTTTAATGTGTGTGCAATATCTGGAAACTACTATCACATGAATCCTATTGAGATTAATAAGAAAGACTATCATTCTAACAAGAACCACTACAATCTATAATTTACAACATACACGTTTAGTCCTCATTTAGACATCATTTTGTATGATTCATCATCAGTGAGATATCAATCTCAGATGTAATTTCATTCTCATCTATTTACATTAATCAAGTTTGATCAAATACAAATTATTATATGCCATTTGAACCTATCACATTTCTCATCATTTGATTCAATCTCACACCTTTTAGTATATATTTTCAATGACATTAGGACCTGCTATAAGATCAATGTAAAAGAATCTTTCATGATTCATTATGCCCAAATCATATTTATAATACAACACGTGGATTGTCCCATTTAGATTCCTCCAGTATAGAGAAATCTCAAAGCATAAGGATTCATAGAAACAATTAACATTTCACACTGAATTCTTATTCTTACCACTCAACAACTATGTTTCCCTCTATTCTGATTAAGTCATTCAATACCCAATAATTTACATTCATTAGTCCTTCATATATCATTTTACTCATCATATTAGGGTTAGAGTTAGGTTTATAGACCCAACTAACTTCCCCCTCCTACATTTCTGATTCATTAGTTTTAACTTCTTTCAATTGTCATTCCTTTTACTTCAAGCTTGGTATCTTGATGACGAGACCATCATTGGGGACACAAGGGAGGTGTTCAAGGCTCTTGGCATAATTCATTGCATGGGTCATGGGTTGAGACTTAATTTAAATATTCATTAAATTGAGCTTATTTGGGCAACATGTGATGGGAGGAAACTTCATAAGGGGCTATTTCCTAGATACATTTCAAGGCCTTTGTTGGGAATGAAGCTACTGGGAGGAGTTGTTAGTAGTGACAAAGGTTTTATTGAGGGTTTAGTCATGAGCATGGCTACCAATACTGTTGACCTAATGCATCTTCTCCCTCAACTGCATGATCCACAAAGTGAGCTTCTTTTGCTACAGTCCTACATGGGTATTTCTGAACTTATGTTTGGGTTAAGACATGCCGACATGCATACATGGAGGAAGTTAAAATCTACCTTTTTAGGGGACTACGTGGGTCTATTGAGGATATTATTGTATGCATAGGTCCCTATTTTGGGGACCTTCAATGGTGGTTGGCTTCCTTACCTATCAAACTTGGTGGACAAGGTTTGTATTCAGCAACAAAGGCTTCTTCATATGCTTTTGAAGCATCCAGGGTCCAATCTTGGGTGCTTTAAGATCATATTTTACAAGACAATAGGATACATGGTCTGGACTTTGATTTTGAAATTGCTTTCAGTTCTCTACATGTCATGATTCCATCATTGAATCTTAGATATTTTTCTAATAAGGACACCACCCCCACGAAAATCCAAAATTCTTTAGCGAGTGCAATATTTGGCAAAACATTTAGGACATGGATGTTAAGTTTGACATGACCATTATATAGAAAGAAATTTTTTAGACGATTGCAAGCTGAGCACGGTCAACTCTTTCTTCAGTATATTCTTATTGATTGACTTGGACTGCATAAGTTACAATTAGAGTATCATAGTATCCTCAAGTATCACCTTATGATCTCTCTTTTTCTAGTTTATGATGTATGTCATGTTTGTCAAAAGGCATGTCTAGACACCTTTGAGGAGCATTTGATTCATTGCAGGGAGATCCCAGGCTTTAAGTATAGACATGATCTTGTTAGATATGTCCTCTATGATTTACTTAGACATTCTGGAGTTACTGCTACAAAAGGGGCACCTTTGAATTTTTTGACTGATCTACGGGAGGGGAGATTGACACTTCGGCTAATCAATGTCATGATTTTGATTGGTCTGGAATAAAACATCTGTGTGTCAATCTAATAGGAGTCTCCCCCATCGGTGGGCCTAAAAGATGGAGGTTTTATTGTCAGACATGCTGCCCTGAAAGTTGTTGCAGCCAAAATGGTTAAGGATGAGAAAGCGTACATCAGAAACAACATGTATTTACACCTTTTAGGTTTGATACTTTTGGATTCTTAGCAACAAAGACATTGTATCTTCTCAAAAGGATCCAAAAAGTTATGCATAGTAATTTTATGACCACTAGAACTGTGGATTTAGTATTTCATAGGATAGATTTTACCATCTAAAAGGGGCTGGCGGCACAACTTATTGTCCGTCTACTTCTAATGAATTGTAATTGTAATGTATAAAAATATAAGTGAATCATTCTCATTATAACTATAGGATTCAATCATACTTGAGTCAAGTAATGCAAAATGCTTCTCCGTCATTGAAATCCTTCATAGTCCAATTTTATCACATTTATTTAATTTACGTCAACCAAATATAATTATCTTAAATAGATAAAAAACATTCCTCATACTTGTTTCATTAATATTTCATCCATTGTTTATCATCACAATTCAATTCTTCCTTGTTCATTTCATTTCTAGTATTTAGGTACTCATACCATGGCATATCACTTCTAATGGATGTTTTGTAATTAAAACAATATTTCCATTCCTTATAAGACTATTGTATATAGGAAATATAAGTATTAGTGTTACTTCTTCTTACTACTTAATCTCTAGTCATTTTCACATTAATTATTATGTGATTTGAAGAAAAGACTTGAACTCATATGGGGCTTATCTGTTATTCCTTAAATTATACTATAATAGATGCAGTATGATTAGATCATCTAGTAAGACTTAGTTTGTCAATTGAAGTAATAATACCTAAAGTTGAGTATTTCTTCTCATTATTATATACAAGTTAGGGTTTTATTTCTCATACACATCTCAATAGTAAACTTTTAGGGTTTTCAAGAAGTCGACTTAGTTCAATGCATCTTTGTAGATCATTATAGACACCATATCAACACCAAACGTATTAGGGTTTACTATGATTTATTAATGTTATTCATGGCACAATGAAGCCATGCTTTCCATATCTAGGACATAACATCCATTATTACAAACATACATTACAATGTTGACTTACTTGATTCTATCCCTCAACATGAACCCTAAACATGGACATCTCCATTCAAATCATGTGAATTGACTCTCACGCACAACCCAAATAACATCCAATTTTGTGGATAAAAAATGCCTACTTTACCCTTCATTTATGTTATCATTCTAGGCTTTAAGTTGATAAATCTTACCTTTACTTGAACTTAGAAATAATTCCCCTCTTATTTATATTTTTATACTTTTATGTAGGAAAATAAAAATGCACATCATCCCTATTGGTCTGAAGGAGTCGGTGACTGATGACAGATTGATCTATAAAGTACAACACCAAAGAGAAACACAGAGAACCCATTAGTTCATCAACCGATGGAAAAACCTAGAGCTATTTGTGTCGGCCTCAACAGAACAAGAAACATGAATTCTCTGTTGGTATTCACACACAAATGGAAAGTCTACCTCGTATACTCATGAAGATCTTGCCAAAGTAGCCCGACATCTAGTATGAACATCATCCTAAAACCTGACTGCATACATCTACCATGAATGTTGTTAGATCCTAGATGGGTGATTGGATGCTCTAGAGGGGGGTGAATAGAGTTGAATGCACTTAAACAAAATTCATTAGACCTTCAAGTTATATCAGAAGATAAGGTTGCTAACTAGGAAATTTTAGTGAAATTAAAACATACATAGCAACGGAGAGAGAGATTGAACAAGCACCAAGTGACAAGCTATGTAGAGTGGTTCCACACTCCAAACTAGGAGTATGTCAGTCCACTAGCAAGAGAGGTCAACCTCTAGGATTTCTAAGTGTGCCTTCCTCTATATATTCACTTATAAGAGTTACAACACATGACCCACCAAAGGACTTACCTATCCAACACAAAGAGTCTTCAACCTTACCATGTACTTGCCCACTTTGCAATGAGTCTTCAGCCTTCTCTAAGGACGTATCCACTCTTGCACAAGTCTTCACCCTTCTAGGAATTATCCACTCTTCTTGGATCGTTAGCCTTTGACTTCATTTTCACTTGGAGAAGCTTTCACCAAGGACTTACCCACTTGAACGAGGATTTTTTTGCCTTCACCAAGGTCTTACCCACTCTTACTCTAAGTCTTTAGCCTTGATCTTCACTAGGGGATGCCTTCCCTTATTCTTCTTCACCTCTCTTAGCTAAGAGAGAGAACCTTCATCTTCATGGTTGAAAGAGAGATTGGGAGGTGGTGGAAGTGAGAGCCTCACAAGATATACATGTATGACTATCTCTCTTACAAATATCTGACTCAATCTAATGGATTATGCAAGTGATTAAGAATAGAGAGAGAGAGGAGGTTGGAGGATGCACTCAACTATAGACTAGGAACCTCGTATAGAGTTTTGCATTAAATGTTCAACCTTGAAATGAAGCCCAAGGGGTCCTATTTATAGTTGGGGATGCCTCTTAGCCTTTGGGAATACTTGAGGATGAATGCTAGCCATTTGGGGTGTTGCAATAGATATATTTTGAGTTTTGCAAAACTCCAACGGTCAAAAACACTTTTCTACATTTTTCTAAGAAGTGTGATCGGTTGAGTTTAAAACTGGACTGAACAGATCGATTGAGTTTGTAACTCGACCAAACCTAGACCTTTTCAAACCATCCAGGGATCAATCGAGTTTGTAACTGGACTGATTGACAGTTTGCAATGAATTTTGGAAAATGTCATTCAAGTGCATAAATATTTGATTTAAGTGCTCCTAATTTTTTCTAAGCGTAATTACAAGTCATACAATCATTACAAGTAATTTACAAAATGATTCTAACATATTTACATTATATTCAAAAAATGTGCACTTGTATTGACTTTGACTTGTCTTTTCTCCAATTTGAGATGTGCAATTGAGGACATTCAGAGTGTGTCTATACCTAATATGAAATCACTCAAGTAGAGGCATTAGACAAAAATAATTGGAATGGTTCAGTCATCATCAAAATAAGGGTTTCAATTTAGACCTTGAGTCAACATTGACTAAATTGACCTTGAGTCAACAAATGCGTCGATGCCTAGTCTGCTGAATGCATTGGTACCCCCTTGACAATCAATGACAGCTTGGAGCTCAACACCCATGCTCGACCTCAAACATACATCAAAACATTTGTATGATGTGAGTATTTTCTTCAATCTTTGGTGTTTAGAGAACTCAAAAATGGTTGTTAGGAGTTTTACACCTACATTAAAAGAAGCATCTTTGACATCCCAAGGATCTATGTCTGGTGATACCATAAAAGAATAAAATCCAAGTTCTATGGATTTTATGGCAATGGATCTTTGTCTTTTTTGGTTAAATCATGTGTTAGTGGAAGGATAAGATATGGGGTATGGATTTTGGGGTGTAAATCACTATTAATAATAGTTTATGAAGATTTATATGAGATAAATAGGAATAAAACAAACCTATTTGGGAGATATCTTTATACATTAATGTGAGGTAATTAATGTAACCTTGATTGAGAATACTAGTTGTGTTCTCATCTAAAGAGGGAGAATCTATGTTGATGGTTCCCATTAAAGGTGATATTGGGTGTTAGCACTCTGGCTGTGGATGGAAGATGGCACCAAGAGTTCCACTAGAGTAATGAGTATGTCAGGATTAATATCTATATTTGTGATGGGGCTACATGAGGGTGATGAAAGAATGTTTTATTTTGAGTATGTTGATGTATTTTTGGAGCACCTAGCTAGTGAAATTCTTCATTAAGGGAGAATAGTGGGTCTATCAAAGTGGTCATGATCCAAGAAGATGAAATCATCATCATTTTTATGGTAGATAATTTTGTACTTTATCTTCCTTAAAAGAGTTAGTAGAGAATTCCATTGTTGGTTTAATGTAGGATATAGGGTTGAAATACTTCAATTACACAAGTGGTTGGAGCTTAGTTCCAAGCTCATTATAAACATTGGGAAATAGAGAATCCAAAGCCTATCATTTGAAGGTGAGACAAGGACCTTACTTATGCACAAAAAACCCACGAGGTCGGTCCACCTATCCACAGAAGAAAGTCAACTATAGTTGTCAAGCTCAATGAGAATTTAACAACAGATATAACTATAGTGAAGATTCATGTAAAGAGGTCTTGTTTGTAAATTATATCGTAGAATATTTTAAGAATGTTGTGGGATATTTTAATTATCCAGTCATCGTAGAAGCGTCTATAGAAGGACCTGGGAAAAGGGAGATTGTGGCCATCATCAGAACGGTGGTCAAGGAAGAGACTTCTAGAGCACGACGAGTATTGTGAT
Organism: Alisma plantago-aquatica; assembly: GCA_963693085.1. Classification (NCBI taxonomy): domain Eukaryota; kingdom Viridiplantae; phylum Streptophyta; class Magnoliopsida; order Alismatales; family Alismataceae; genus Alisma; species Alisma plantago-aquatica. The sequence continues at coordinate 472,749,622 of OY856410.1, forward strand.
GCATAAGTTATTAAGGGAGGAGGCTATGGCCTTGCGCTGCAATGGCTGGGGAGTGGGGGGAAATATTAGGATTTCTATCCTTTTTAATGTTATGGAGGTTTCTGAGGCGACATGAGACTTTTTTTAGTTTCAACATTTATGGCAGCTTGGGCACCAAAGGAGGTTTTTTTAGTAAAGACAATGGTTTGAGGGAGATCAACACATAAGAAAGTTGAATGTAGGTGGGACCATAGAGAGAGAGATAGAGAGAGACCTAACGACTTACCTTCCTCCAAGGAGACCAAGGTAGGACAGCATGGCCAAAATGAGCAGAAGAGGAGGGCACATGACAGAGAGGTGATGGCTGACGACCAAGAGGCACTTGGTAAGGGTGGGGCTCTAGGAATCATGCAAAAGATGAAGTGGGAGGGTGGCATCTAACTAGACTATATGTGATTGATTTAGGGGTGAATCTAATACCTCTAGAAGCCCCATTGACTGCCTTTCCATTTTCAGGTGTTGTAAATGATATATATGTATCTCTCACAATATTATATAGAATGTGAGGAATCATGTTACACACTCTGATCATGTGTGTGGGTGATACTTATATGTTAAGTTTATTTTTTATTTTACTATTCTATCTTTACCAGTAGAACATAATTCACCACTTGTTGCATGAAAATGCACCACCTTTACATTGTTGTGGGTTTTAACCTTAGATATTTTTTTGCATGCGTTCTTGGTTTCAAGATTTACAAAAAAGGAAAATGTGCAAATAGATTGATTTTTCCCCTTATATAAATACCTACATTGTATTTTGCAAATTGATTTCTTATTACTTGTGTACGAAAAAGACCTTTTTGGGATTCCTACATAATGACCTTACTGCCATAAGACCAACAAAATCATCTATGCTATACACACTACGAACCTAACTGTAATTTTTGCACCCGAACAACTATCTATGTCGGTCTACTATGTTCTCAACCAACTGACTATGATACCTACACACATCATATGAATTGCAATGGTTGAGAGGTTAACAAATGTCAAGTGAATAGTCAATTGACTAGTCCATTGGATGCCTAACCAATCAAGATATCACATGACCATTACAACTCCATAACAGTTCCAATCATTCAATCTTGGTGACAACAAAAGTCTTAGATCTATGTCCTCTCCTAGTTAATCTTGGTTTAGGGACTACTGACTCCTTATCTAGGCAAAGCATTAGCTTCAAGAAAGTGTGGTTAATGCAGGAAGATGTATGACATAATCAACAATCACTGGAAGATGGAGGGGTGGGGAAACACATTATTTTGGATTTTTTAAGAAATAGAGATCTCTCTAGTGACATCTTATTAAGTGGAATAAAGAAGAGGTTGGCAACATTTTTCCAAAACAATAGCATGTGAAGGTGATGTACAAATTTTACAAATGATTTGGGATGGGAATAGTGATTTAGAGGGGAAAGAAGAACTAGAGAATGGTGAAATAGAATTGGAGGTCGAAATACTATAGGAAAATGGGAAGGGTGAAATAGAATTGGAGGTACAAAAGTGGGAAGAGACATATTGTAGAGAGATGTGGGGTGCAAAGTAGATGAAGAAAGGAGGTAGAAATGCCTCTTTTTTCATACCCACATTGATAGTAGGAGGAAAAAACATACATTGAGAAGATCATGAGGGAGGATGGTACCTGGGCAATAGGAACTGAGGAGATTTTGAAGGTGGCAAAATCCTTTTTTGCTAACCTCTTCTATGCAATTACTCCCATATCAACTAAATTGTTTAAAGAAATTCCCTACTTAGTCACATAGGAGTATAATGATATGCTACTAGCCACACCAACATATTAAGAAATTTATGACATAGTTTTCATCTTAAATGTCAACAACACACTGGACCCTGATGGCTTTACCAGCACTTTCTACCAGGCAACATGGGACACTAAAAATGATCATGTGGGGGAGCTCATCAAGTTGTGTTGCAGTCGGTGAAGTAAAAAGAAGCCTAAAATGCATCAAGCTTACACTTTTTTCAAAGAAAGACAATCCTGATAAGGTGGAAGACTTTAGACTGATCAATATTGAGAACTTTGCAATGAAGATTGTCTCTAAAGTCTGGGCGAGAAGGTTCACCACTATCCTTCCTCATATTATTGTAGAGGAATAACATGCTTATATTAAAGAGAGAGACATAAGGAGTAATATTCATCTTGCTCAAGAGTTATGCCATGATGTTGAGCACAATAGAGAAGGATAAAACATTATTCTTAAAGAAGATGCGTCCAAAGTGCTTGACAGGAACTGAATGTTCTTTACTTGAACATGTGATGCACACATTTGGGTTTTATCATAGGGTGGTGGATCTGATCCTAAACCTCATCATAAATGCTTGGCTCACAATTCACATCAATGCATCTTTAGGAGGTTTCTTTAGTGACACTAGAGGCCTTAAATAGGGTGATCCCATGTCTCCAGCCATTTTCATTATCATGGAAGAAACCATGAGCATATTTACTAAAGAGATGAGACAAATAGGATTGATCAATAATTATACTACATGAGGCCAAGGAACTGTCCCAACACACCTTTTTATTTGCTGACTACATCATTTTTTCTTCAAAAACATATGCAATTCCATATCTACTATCAATCATATTCTTAGCATCTACTCCAACTCCTCAGGGAAAAGAATTAATAGGGAGAAATCTTCTTTCATGACCGGGAAGTTCGATCAATGGAAGAGCGAGGTTCTCATTACTAATCATAACTACATATGTAATAATGACCATCTCATCTACTTGGGAATACCGTTGATAAAAGGGAGAACGAGGATTATTCACTTCAACTTCCTATTGTAAAAAGTTAACTACATATTCTCGGGGTGGAATGGTAGACTTTTAAATGTTGCTGGTAGACTCACACTGATTCAATCAGTGCTTACATCCACTCCAACCTACTGTCTATACATGATCAATGTTCCTAAAATGGTCTTAAGAAAATTTGAAATCCTAATGAATGCTTTTATGTGGGAGTCAAGAGAAAGGACAAGAAGGAGAACTTGGATTAGTTAGAACACCATATGCAAACCAAAAGCTAACGGGGGACTGGTTTTAGCAAGACTCAGGGACCTCGAACAGGTCAGCTACCCTTATACTCCACGGTCCATGGTTATTTTCCTAAACAGTCCACGGTTATTTGGATGCCTGTTCCAAGTATATAATGGACCACGGTTTCTGGGCTTTAAGGCCAGTTCCGCTAGACTAAATACTTCTCCTAATATCCTATTTCTCATTATTCAGTTTGTAGTTTCCCGATTAACGCTGCTGGTGGCCGATCGAACTGCCAAAGTACTGTGGCATTTCCGCATTTTCCACATATGCACGGAGCGACGGCGGCGCGTAGAGTCAAGAAACATAGCACGGCCTTTAATCATCGACTTTAATTATACATGACTATCGGTATTTTAAACAGTTCCACCCAAGCGGCTCCTAATTCTTGATAGCTAGGTAATTGAGGAGGTGTCTCAACGTGGCCAGCGATCAAGCTGGTCGCACATACTATTGCGATATGTGTCCTACAGATCGATGTTATTCTAGTGACTCAGTAGGCCGGAGAGGAGAAGGAGTGCGTGTCTGTGACCTGGTATTGTGGGAAGGCGGATTAGAGATCAGATTAAAAATTTATGTCTGTGACCTAGAATTGCTGAACACGTTTTGAAAAAGGAAAATATACTATGTTAATGATGATAGTTTGGTATAAATATACTAGTAAGTCATGATGGTACTTCAGAATACTATAAGAAAAGAGCCACGTATAATTGTTCTGTGTTTCTGTTGTGGGTTGAATGTCCGAATAAACTGATTTAATATTTGTTATTTGAACACATGTCTTATTGTTAGGGGACAATGTGTTTGACTATTTGTTTCGTCTCAACGCACTAGTACGTATCTAATCCTACATAATACAAAATACACTTTTGTATATGAAAACATACATATTTTTCTATGAGCTGTGCATTTAACAACAATGCATAACCGATTTTGATTCCTACCTCCAATACAAAAAATTCTATTATAATGTATTCACTTTACAACGACTGGTCATGTTTAGAAGTATGCAATTTGTCTATATTGTAAATTTGTTAAAATGTTCACACATTACTAGTGTAAAATCTTCTATAATCCACGGTTGGGAGCTTAGTCCATGATTAATATCTTCACACATCACTACCGTAAGACTTTTTTTGGACCATGATTTCAAATAAATGCACGGTTATATTTTGTTTAGATTTTAAAGCATTTCACAATTTAATTGGTGTAAACTTGATAATTTATTAACTATGTATACTCACAACAGGGTGTTGATTGGAATCAGAAAGTTAGGAATTTATTCTTGGTGTACTTTTGAGAAGAATCTTGTCATAGGTGCATACGTCCCGACGCGTACTTCATCTTCCTGTGAGTGCTCTAACTTTTTCTTCTTGCAATATACAACTAGCATCAACTACAATAATCATTCCATCGTTGACGGTTATAAGTGCTAATACTTATCGATCAATATTCATGTATGACTTCACATATGCCCTGATCTAGACGAGTGTTAAAGGCATGTATTTATCCTCCATGTTTTATCCTATGTCTTACATATTACTTTATATTCATACTTATGTTTCGTAGTGTACTATGGGTATTGTCTTTTTCATATGGGATACCAAGTTGCATGTTTTATATTAAATGTTCATATAATTAAAACTCTTTATTATCAGATAAAAATATTATCATAAAAATATTGAGAAAAAATATGAAGATAATGCATGCATTTAATGTTAATATAGGTAACCGTATTGTTTGAATTAGCAACACATTTTGATGAAATTTTTAATATTTTTGTTTGTACAGAAACTAGTATTATTTGTGACAATATAAATCGACCTCTTACTAAAACATGTCTTTTTATGTTAGGCTTTGACTATGGACAATCAATATTTTATCGATAGAACATGGATGTATAAGCCAAAAATAAGATTTGGTCGTCGTCGGGATAATGATTTTATTGATGGGATAGATTTCTTTATGGAGTTTGCCTCAAATAATGTCAAGACGAGAATGATGAATTGCCTATGTATGAAATGTGAGAATAAGTTTCACAAAGAACACAACATAATTAGGGAGCATTTATGTAACATCCCAGGATTTGAGGCCTCAGATAAAACAATCTTAAAAGGAATGATTGGACTACCCATCACCAAGGTGCACCTCCTTTTCCGGGAGCCCATCACTAAGAACTCTATAGTTAAGTGTGCTCAGCTTGGAGTAGTACTGGGATGGGTGACCTATCGGAAAGTTGATCCTGGCATGCGCGTGTGAGGACAAAGCGCGCAGTTAAGGCTAGTGGTGGTCTATGGGGCCAGTCATCATTCCTGAAACTCTACTAGAGCCTTGGGCAGTGCGCCCGAGCGTTACAAATGGTATCAGAGCCAATTCTCCTCCAGTAGGTGGGGCCCACATGGGCATGGCATGTCAGTCTTGAGCTGTGCGGTCCAGATATGTAGGAAAGGGTTGTCTATAGTTGACATAGCCACCCTTGCGATGGTATTGTGTGATCGGGAACTGGGTGTCCATGGACCATTGTGGGTCTGTACCGAAATGGGGAAGAGATTATGAGGCCTTATAGTTGAGCCTTGACGAGGACGTCAAGAGTCTAAGTGGGAGAGATTGTAGCATCCCAAGATTTGAGGCCTTGGATAAAACAATCTTAAAAGGAATGATTGGACTACCCATATCACCAAGGTGCACCTCCTTTTCGGGAGCCCATTACTAAGAACTCCATAGTTAAGCGTGCTCAACTTGGAGTAGTACTGGGATGGGTGACCTGTCGGGAAGTTGATCCGGGCATGCACGTGAGTGAGGATAAATCGCGTAGTTAAGGCTAGTGGTGGTCTGTGGGGCCAGTCATCATTCCTGAAACTCTACTAGAGCCTTGGGTAGTAAGCCCGGGCGTTACAATTTAGTTCTGTACGGTTTTTCCCTCGTTAAACTCAATGGGTGTACCATGGTGAACTTTTTTATAACAATCAAACACTAGAACTTCACTGCTTGAGTCAAATGATGATGTGGATCAAATGATTTTTGATGCAATAATTGGGGATGTTGATGAAATAGAACACAATTTTGTTTCAAATCTAGATCGTGAGTCTGAAAAATTTGAAGAAGTTTTAAAACAAGATAACACACCCCCCTATATGAAGGTTGTGAATATTCAACATTGCATTTTGTCTCTAATCTCTTTAACATTAAGTGTGATAATCATTGGACCAAAAAATCAATGTGTGAGCTTCTTCAGATACTCTGTAAGGTATTTCCAATGAATAACAAGTTTCCTAAAACTTGGTATGAGATGAACAAGTTGATGTCTTCTTTAGGTTTAACAAAAGAAGTGATACATGCATGTCCAAATGATTTCATGTTATATAGAGGTGATCAAGCCAATCTAGATGAGTGCTTAAGGTGTAAAACATCAAGATGGAAGCCCACAAATCCTAACAAAGAGACAGATTCCAAAATACTAGCGAAACTTTGTTGCTATCTCTCCATTATTCCTAGATTGAAGAGGACGTTCAATTCAACTAAAACGGCAAATTTCATGACATATTATCATACTAGCCCGAAACCACCTGAAGGTAAAATGTGTCATCCTCGGGATTCAGAACTCTGGAAGGATTTTGATGAAAAATATCTTAAATTTAGTAATGAACCTCGTAATGTTCGACTAGCACTATCTACTGATGGGTTCAGTGTTGTAATATGGCATATGGAGCCAGTCATAGTATTTGGCCAGTGATTATCCTGAATTACAATCTGCCTCCTTAGTTGGTAACAAAACAATCATTTTTATGATGCCTCTTCTAATTGATGGGCCAAAGTCTCAGGAAAACAACATTGATGTCTATTTACAACCATTGATTGATGAACAAAAGTTATTGTGGACAGTAGGTGTTGATACATATGATGCTGAAAAGTGTGAAACTTTTAGGATGCAGGCTGCTCTTTTAGGAACCATAAGTGACTACCCTGCATATAGGATGTTATCTGGTCAAAAAACTAGTGGAACTTATGGTTGTCCTGAATGTCACATTGACACAACATCCATTTATTTACCATATAGTCGCAAATTATCATACATGAGGCATAGAAGATTTCTTCCTATTGACCACCCATGGAGATATGATGATAAACACTTCGATGGAACTATTTAACTTGATTCTGCACCAAATTCTCTTTCTAGACAACAAATCTTGGAACTATGGGATGATTATGATAATGTTATATTTGGAAGGGAAACACCCAATGTACCAAATGTCAGACAACAATTTCCTCTTGGTTGGAAAAAGAAAAGTATTTTTTTTAACTTCCATACTGGAGTAAATTGTTAGTTTGCCATAATTTGGATGTAATGCATATCGGAAAAAATATATGTGCTAATTTATTAAGTTGGTTGTTGTATAAGGATGGAAAAAGTAAAGAGAACATAAATGCTCGTTTGGACATGGATAGGTTGAAGATTCGGAAATCCTTGTGGATAAAAAAGGCAATGAGTAATGGAAAAGTTGTTATCCCCCTACATCTTATAGCATGACCCCTGAGGAATAAGAAACCTTTCTTGCTATTTTAAAAGATCTTAAATTGCCACATGGATATTCTGCTAATTTCTCTCAGTTAGTTCAACTTCATGAGAAGAAGCTTTTGGGCCTAAAAAGTCATGATCATCACATTCTAATGCAACAATTGCTTGTTCTAGCCTTAAGGAAAACCACTTCAAAACATGTAGGGAAATATTTGATGGAATTGTCCCAATTTTTTAAGCAGTTGTGTGCTAAATCTATTGATGTTCAAAGCATGGAAAAACTTGAGCAAGAAATACCTCTAATTCTGTTCAAGTTGGAGAAGATATTCCCTCCAAAAGTTTTTGATATAATGGTTCACGTATCAGTGCATCTTCCAACTTAGGCTAAACTATGTGGTCCTAATCCATTTAGATGGATGTACTTGATAGAGAGATACCTATTTACTCTAAAAAAGTACATCAGAAACAAAAGTAATCCAGAAGGTTCCATTGTTGAGGATTATTTGAGAGATGAAGTGGCTACATTTTGTTCCCGTTACCTATGTGATTCAGATTCTAAAGAAAAATGGAATCCAGACTATGAGGATGGACCAATTGGATCTGGTCAAATTATTGCTCTTTCTGTTGATGAAACTCATCAAGCTCACCGTTTTATCCTTTTCAATGATGATTCTATCGATGACTACATAAAGTAAGTTGAAGAAATTTTCACTTACTTCTTATCATTTTATGGTAGCATATCAAGAAGTGTATTTTATTGTTTCTGTAGGCATCATGCAGACATCCTAAGATCTAGACATCCTTTTTGGTGTGAATATGACATTAAATTAGAACATCATAGAAATTTTGTGTGTTGGTTTAAAGATCATGTAAGAATTTGTTTTATTTTATCGTTAGACATAACTGTACTATGTGAATACTTAAACTTATTTACTTTTAATAGGTTAGAGACTTAAGGAAGCAACAACACATTCCAGAAAGGCTCAAGTATTTATATGAAGGACCTTCAATTAAAGCATTTTCGTGTCATGGTTATTACGTCAATGGATATAAATTTGAACCAAATTATATAGAGTGCAGTCATGTAACACAAAACAGTGGGGTTGCAACTGTTGGACCGAATGATAACTTATATTATGGAGTTTTATTGGATATATATGAAGTTAAATTCTAACATTTACATCCATACTATCTTTTTAAGTGTTTGTGGTATGATAGTGATGATGGAGTTGGAGTTATAAGGGATTATGGTAACATCACCATTGTTGATACAACTAAACTTGCATTTGACGATGAGCCTTTTATATTCCCTGAAAAAGCAAAATAAGTTTTCTATTCCACTGATCCTGAATAAGGAAATTTAAATGTAGTTTGATCTTGGATTGCTAGAGACACATATGACATTCCCATTGATGTTGCCTCTTTTGATACGAATATATCAGATGAAGATATTCTAATAGAAAGTGTGTCAGATGATGATATAGAGCTTTGGGTAAGAACAGATATAGATCCTGAAATGAATCAAGTAGATGAAAACATTATAACTAAATGTGCAAACAAAAGAATTCATAGTCAGTTTATGGTAAGAATTATCATTCTTTTTAATACATTTTGATCATATGTATCTTCCTTCATATCACTCAAGTATATTATCTCACTTTATCTTTTGTGTCCTATAGGAAAATGCCTCCTAAAGCGTATTTCTGTGAAAAATATCATCAATAAAACCGACCCAATAAGCAAGGCTTCCACTAAAGAGTTTGAAAGACATGGGCAGGATAGACCATCAAGTGGAGGTAATTGTTACAAGTAGAATAACCCTTTATAGTAGATATATAGAGATGATGTATTCTTTATTTCTCAAATGTGATATCCAGTGAATCTTCAAGGCCAAGTTAATTCTCAAAAGAAAAATTTAAACCTAGAGCAAACCTTGCAAAACATCAAAGGTACCAATTTGAGTTAAAAGTAGTGTGTGAAATCAATGTATATTCATCTTCAATATATGAAATGTAGGAAATGGCAAGCCACAAGTGAATGCCTCGACAAAATTAACAAGACATGGGCAAGATAGACCATCAAGTGGAGGTATTTGTTACAAGTAGAATAACCTTTTATAGTAGATATATAGAGATGATGTATTCTTTATTTCTCAAATGTGATATCCAGTGAATCTTCAAGGCCAACTTAATTTTCAAAAGAAAAAATTCAGACCTAGAGAAAACCTTACAAAACATGAAAGGTACCAATTTGAGTTAAAAATAGTGTGTTAAAACATTATTACTGATGAGATTTCTTAGAAAACCCTAATTGTACTTAAACCCCTTACAAGGGAAGACACATATGTTTTTATGCTTAGTGGGGAGTTATAATCCTTGCTACCACCATGTGAGTATGAGTTGGCACAAGTTCTAGTACAATATAGATGATGCCTTTTCATGATAGAGACTATGCTAGTGAGCCCATTATGTTATGTTTTGGATGAAAAATTATATATATGGTAGAAACCTTAGTCATACTAGGCTTATGTATAGAGCCTATGAAGTACCCACATTAGTTACCCAATGTTGGGATGTTGCACAATTACCCTATCTCTTTCCTCTTGTTACGATTTCGGGGACGAAATCCTCGTTAAGGGGTGGAGTGATGTAACATACTAAATCTCAGGGTCCTTTATGAAATTTACCCACTTGTGTACTTTTCTTTGCCTTCTAGTCCTTTTGGACATCCTTCACTAATTTCCCATCCATCTGAGCCTTCTTGGGCCTCAATGTTGAATTTGAGCCTTTCTTGAGGTATAATTCACAAATTACCTACATTTATGTTTATATAGAAAGGTTTTGCACAAATAACCCATTTAATGAGATAACTGAGGTCTAATTATGCAATTCGACCATTAATGAGATAATATGAGTGGAGTATGTTAATTTGGAGCTTTTTGGATAAGTATACTAGTAACAATGTATTTGGGTTAATGTATATGAGTAATTAACCCCTTTACTTTCTCTCTCCTCCAAAGAGGGATATAATGCACTAATAAGAGTATTATATGCTGATATATGACGCATAATATTTATAGGTGACTAATATCTCGATATATACCTTATTATGCCATTAAAAGATATTCTTTATATTAATTGCTCTTTTTATGCTTTATTATGTGCTTTAATAGTCTATAAATTAACTAAGGACCTAACCATGTGATTTTCGAGAATATAAACAATTAACATCGTTCTAGGTGTTGTCATAAACCTCTGGTTAAAATTTGAGGTCATTTGGACTTCATTTGACCCTCCAAATGCTTTTTACAAGTTCCCATATAGTTTAACTATAGTAGATGAATCAATTTTACATTTATGTCATTTATTTCATGTGTCACGCGCCCGGCCACTGTTGGATTTCGATCCGATGGATCTACAGTTGTCTTCTACCTTGGGCCACCGATCCAAGGAGACACCTAGATTCCTCCACCTCTTTCTCCCTCGTTTCTCGATCATTTTATGAGATTTAAGTTGTGTTGGCTTCGTCTCCTCGAGCCGCCCCGTTCTAGCCCTTGCTCATCGTCTCCCGTGCACCATAGCCCAAAAGCCCTTAGGCTCCAGCCACACCCTCTCCACCCACTCGTCGTTTCAGAGCCTCGTCCTCCCTCACATATAAGTAACACCACCCTCACCTCCGTCGGCCATCATGCAATCTTTTCCAATTTCTAATTTGCCCATATCCTCCACGTTTAGCCACCGCCACCTCCTCTTTCTTCCATAGCTTTTGGCCCCCTTCCTGCCTGCTAGGTGGTAGAAGCACCCCAATAAAGTCTACTGGTGAGTTCCTCTCGTCTTAAGCTTCGTTGTGAGTACCTATACGTCTGATTTGTTCAAGAAATGAGCAAATGCCCAATCGGGCAGGTTTCTCCTCCGCGGGCTTGGCTGGCGCGTGAGGAAGAAGAAGACCCGTGGATTTTTACAGTTTTGCCCCCGTGCGCCCATCCCCTTCTCCTTTAACATGAGGGGCATTTCGGTCATCTGCTCCCTTGTTGTCTATGAGGCCTATGTGGATTTTTCTTGCAATCTGATTGGTCCAATTTCTTTAATTCATAGTAAATTTGGTCCAAGCTCAGAAAAATACAAATAAATACTCGTTCGAAAGGATTTTTCATGTAGAATCTGAATTCTTGGTTTTTAAGTAATAATTGTAATTCCTTTATCTAGTTTTTCCTTGGATTCCACTTTGAGTATGTTAAATGTTCTAAAAATCCTAATTAATTCATTTTAACTCCAAATTGAGAAATAAAATATGTTTTCTTAATAAGTGGAACCTAAGTGAGCTTTTGGTCCTAGTTTTGAGTCCTAAATCATTGTTTTTCAAATAAAGTCTAAAATGGGTGTTTTCCTTTATACTTTATGCTTAATAAATGCTAATTTATGTGAAATGTTTATAATTAGGGAAAATGATCTTGGATATAATCTAATTAGTGATAATGATGGATGTGAATCTTCTATAAGGTATGTGACACCTATTTATGTTGAATATATGATTGTGGAAAATATGTGAAAATAACCTATCCTTCAGTTGAGTTTTATCCAACCCCCATTTTATTAATGAGGCAATTGCTAGCCTTGATATCTTCTCTCTATTGCCTTTATTTGACTCCTTATTTATTTGAATCTTTTATTGCCTATGTTGGCTCATTTATTTGAAATACTTGAATATTGCTAATACTAATTTTGGTTCATTTATTGTGATTGTTTCATGGGTTTTATTCCCCATTTTCTATGATGCAATATTATTTATATTTCCACTACTGCCAAGTGGATTACTGAGCATGAGGAATTGTTGACCAAATTACTAATGAAGTGAACATGAGTACAAACCACCTATAGAGGGCATGTGTAATTTTTCCCTGGGGAATGTGCATTTTCTCCCCATATTATATATATTTTTGAGGTTTGGGATGTGCATTTTCCCCTCTCCTCTTGGTGTAGGTCTGGTAGGTGCCTCGCCCTGCATTAGAATATTTGTTGTCAAAATATCATTCGTGCTTGTTGATTATTATTGTGGTAGATGCATCTTGGCAGAAGTTCTTTATTCTTAATTATAATACTTGCTTCATACTCTTGACTCTCTACGTATTGTGAATCATTTTATTATGCAATGTTGTACTTTATAAATTGTCCTTATTCCTTTTGATTAACACATACTTTTACCTCTCTCTTGCTGGGTGATCCCAACCACCCAGTTATAGGATCAGAGTGCACAGTTGAAGCATGGTGAACCAGCCTAAGTCTAGGGATAAGGAGTTCAACCTTCTAGCTTGGACTAGGACTTAGCTACCTATATATTAAGTTGTTTTCTTTGGAGACAATATTGAATTGGTTTGAGTCTTCCTCTACCTAGATCCTTTTGTTGTTTGTATAAAGTTGTACACCCAATTTGGGAAGATTTTATTATGTGCCCTTTATACAATTGTTTAGTCAAAGTTTTATCTTCCGCTGCCTACACATTGGTGTTTTTGTTTGCCATGACTTTTTGGTAGAGACTTTGTAGTCTTTACTATCAGAGCATCAAGGTAGTCGGAGTCTTGACCAATTAAATTTGTCTCCTAGACAGAAACCCTAACCTTATATAGTTCCCTTTAGTAAGTTTTTCACCTTAGACTGGACGTATGATGAAAGATTGATTTAGGACATAAGAATTTCATACAAGAAATATAATTTGTCAACTTTTTGGTGATTAGTCTTTTAGGTTGCTACCAGGGCATAAGTTGATAGAAAAGGTGTCTAGAAAGGGTCAGGGTCTGGGGGCTGGAAATATTTTCCTCCGCGCCACTAGCTTGTCTTATGAGGACTCCCAGATCCATATGACGCCGACCTGGCCTGAGCTGATTTTGACCATCCCAAAATAGCATACCTTTGGACAAATTATTTTATTATTGAGTACCTTTTGAACCTAGCACATGATGTCTTGGTTAATCATGTAAAATCACCTTATGTTCCCATAAGTTCCTTATAGGAGCCTTAGTTTGGGAGTAGTCTACCCAATGTTGGGCTTGATGTTCATAATGGTGTTTAGTAAAACAACTAAGTGTTGGATCTAGTACATAGTTTTACCTCAACCCTTTTTGAAAAGTGGACTTAGTAGTAGTGCTCTTATACCTTGATAGATTTTGGAGTTTTTGGATTTCGAGGACGAAATCCTCTTTAAGGGGGTGGAGTCCCATAATGTTTTGAAATCATGTTACACTATCTTTTAAACCCTAACTCCATAGGCATGGGACTAGTGAGCTTATATGGTTAGTGTTGGACAAACAAATTATAACTATCAGTCATCTTGTTTGTTTATATATAAATAAATATATAATTAGTCATCTAAGGGGATAGTTCATATGCTTGAACCTTTACATATTCATGATGCACATAATATTGAGTTATGGATCACTAATTGTGGATATCCTTAATGTTGACCATGTCACCCTAATAGTATCGTTAGTAAGATAAATAGTTCTAATGCATCCTTAACATGCAATGGTCATGATGATCCAAACCCTAATGTGTAACCATCTAGTCCTAACCACAGACACAGACACACACACACACACACATATATATATATATATGTATATATATATATATATCTTTGATGCCTTCATGATACATTAGTGACTTAGGTGTCATCATCATATTATATCCCTTGATACATATACATGGATGATAACCACCTAGTCACGATCAAGTTATCAACATATGTAAGGCATATCACCTTGTTCCGTAATATACATCTCATTAATCACCTCATCATGATTTAGTATGTAAATCAATTCATTAATGTTTAATGTTGTACACTAAAACACATGTAATGACACAAATATGATTATGAGTATTGGATTCACATAAGTTTGCATTAATGCCCAATGTGATGTAAATTATATATAATTCATATTATGAAGTGTAATAGGAGAAAATGATGTCATTAACATGAGTATCTAATGTAAGTTGGCAATATGTGATAATATGTGTGACCTTATTTGGGATTATGGTAGGCTTAATAACTTGTTGGATTATATTATCTTTTTCTTACAAAATAATATGTGATAATTACATATGATGGTTTTTATGGAGATTAGATTCAAGTTATTAGGTTTGTGACCTAATACATTATTAATGATGAGATTTCTTAGAAAACCCTAATTGTGCTTAAAACCCTTACGAGGGAAGATACGTATGTTTTGATGCTTAGTGATGAGTTATAATCCTTTCTACCACCATGTGAGTATGACTTGGCACAAGTGCTAGTATAGTATAGATGATGCCTTTCCATGATAGAGACTATGCTAGTGAGCCCATTGTGTTATGTTTTGGATGAAAAATTATATATATGGTAGAAACCTTAGTCAGACTAGGCTTATGTGTAGAGACTATGAAGTACCCACCTTAGTTACCCAATGTTGGGATGTTGCACACTCACCCTATCTCTTTCCTCTTATTATGATTTTGGGGACGAAATTCTCTTTAAGGGGTGGAGTGATGTAACAAACTGAATCTCAGGGTCCTTTATGCAATTTACCCACTTGTGTACTTTTCTTTGCCTTCTAGTCCTTTTGGACATCCTTCACTAATTTCCCATCCTTTTGAGCCTTCTTGGGCCTCAATGTTGAATTTGAGCCTTTCTTGAGGTATAATTCACAAATTACCTACATTTATGTTTTTGTAGGGGGATTTGCATGAATAACCCATCTAATGAGATAACTGAGGTCTAATCATGCAATTCGACCATTAATTAGATAATATGAGTGGAGTATGTTAATTTGGAGCTTTTTGGATAAATATACTAGTAACAATGTATTTGGGTTAATGTAAAGGAGTAATTATCACCTTTACTTTCTCTCTCCTCCAAAGAGGGAAATAATGCACTAATAAGAGTATTATATGTTGATATATGACTCATAATATTTATAAGTGACAAATATCTCGAGATATACCTTATTATGTCATTCAAAGATATTCTTTATATTAGTTGCTCTTCTTATGCTTTATTATGTGCTTTAATAGTCTATAAATTAATTAAGGACCTAACCATGTGATTTCGAGAACATAAATGCATAGCATCGTTCTAGGTGTTGTCATAAACCTATGGTTAAAATTTGAGGTCATTTGGACTTCATTTGACCCTCTAAATGCTTTTTACAAGTTCCCATATAGATTAACTATAGTAGATGAATCGATTTTACATTTATGTCATTTATTTCATGTGTCACGCGCCCGACCATAGATTTTGATCCGACGGATCTACACTTGTCTACTGCCTTGGGCGGCCGACCCAAGAAGACGCCTAGATTCCTCCACCTCTTTCTCCCTCGTTTCTTGATCATTTTACGAGATTTAAGTTGTGTTGGCTTCGTCTCCTCGAGCCACACTGTTCTAGCCCTTGCTCATCATCTCTCGTGCACCATAGACCAAATGCCCATAGGCTGCAGCCTCGCCCTCTCCACCCACTCTTAATTTCGGAGCCTCGGCCTCCCTCACCTATAAGTAACACCACCCTCACCTCCATCGGCCATCATGCAATCTTTTCCAGTTTCTAATTTGCCCATATCCTCCACGTTTAGCCACCGCCACCTCCTCTTTCTTCCAGAGCTTGCAGCCCCCTTCTTGCCTTCTAGGTGGTAGTAGCACCCCAACAAAGTACACCGGTGAGTTCCTCTCGTCTTAAGCTTCATTTTGAGTACCTATATGTCCGATTTGGTCAAGAAATGAGAAAATACCCAATCGGTCAAGTTTCTCCTCCGTGGCCATGGCTGGCGCGTGAGGAAGAAGAAGAATCGTGGCTTTTTATGGTTTTGACCCCGCGCACCCATCCCCTTCTCCTTTAACGTGAGGGGCATTTTGGTCATCTGCTCCCTTGATGGCTATGAGGCCTTCGTGGTTTTTTCTTGCAATCTGATTGGTCCAGTTTCTTTAATTCATAGTAAATTGGTCCAAGCTCAGAAAAACGCAAATAAATACTCGTTGGAAAGGATTTTTTACGTAGAATCTAAATTTCTGAGTTTTAAGTAGTAATTATATTTCATTTATCTAATTTTTCCTTGGATGCCATATTGAGTATGTTAAATGTTCTAAAAATCATAATTAATTCATTTTAACTCCAAATTGAGAAATAAAATATGTTTTCTTAATTAATGAAACCTAAGTGAGCTTTTGGTCCTAGTTTTGAGTCCTAAATCAATGGTTTTAGAATAAAGTCTAAAATGGGTGTTTTCCTTTATACTTTATGCTTAACAAATGCTAATTTATGTGAAATGTTTATAATTAGGGAAAATGATCTTGGATACAATCTAATCAGTGATAATGATGGATGTGAATCTTCTATAAGTTATGTGATACCAATTTATGTGGAATATATGATTGTGGAAAATATGAGCAAATAACCTATCCTTCAGTTGGGTTTTATCCAACCCCAAATTTATTAATGAGGCAATTGCTAGCCTTAATATCTTCTCTATACTGCCTTTATTTGGCTCCTTATTTATTTGAATATTTTATTGCCTATGTTGGCTCATTTATTGGAAATACTTGAATATTGCTAATACTAATTTTGGTTCATTTATTTTGATTGTTTCATGGGTTTTATTCCCCATTTTCTATGATGCAATATTATTTATATTTCCACTGCTGCCAAGTGGATTACTCAGCATGAGGAATTGTTGACCAAATAACTAATGTAGTGTACATGAGTACAAACCACCCATAGAGGGCATGTGTAATTTAGCCTTGGGGAATGTGCATTTTCTCCCCATATTATATATATTTTTGAGGTTTGGGATGTGCATTTTCCCCTCTCCTCTTGGTATAGGTCTGGTAGGTGCCTCACCCTGCATTAGAATATTTGTTGTCAAAATATCATTCTTGCTTGTTGATTATTATTGTGGTAGATGCATCTTGGCAGAAGTTCTTTATTCTTAATTATTATACTTGCCTCATAATCTTGACTCTCTACATATTGTGAATCATTTTATTATGCAATGTTGCACTTTATAAATTGTCCTTATTCCTTTTGATTAACACATACTTTTATCTCTCTCTTGCTGGGTGATCCCAACCACCCATGTATAGGATCAGAGTGCGCAGTTGAAGCATGGTGAACCAGCCTAAGGCTAGGGATAATGAGTTCAACCTTCTAGCTTGGACTGGGACTTAGCTACCTATATATTAAGTTATTTTCTTTGGAGACAATATTGAATTGGTTTGAGTATTCCTCTACCTAGATCTTTTTATTGTTTGTATAAAGTTGTACACCCTATTTGGGAATATTTTATGAGGTGCCCTTTATAAAATTGTTTAGTCAAAGATTTATCTTCCGCTGCCTACACATTGGTATTTTTGTTTGCCATGAATTTTTGGTAGAGACTTTGTGGTCTTTACAACATGGTATCAAAGCATCAAGGTAGTCGAAGTCTTGACTAATTCAATTTGTCTCCTAGACAGAAACCCTAACCTTATATAGTTCCCTTTAGTAAGTTTTTCACGTTAGAGTGGACCTATAATGAAAGATTGATTTAGGACATAATAATCTCATACTAGAAATATAATTTGTCAACTTTTTGGTGATTAGTCTTTAAGGTTGCTACTAGGGCATAAGTTGATAGCAAAGGTGTCTAGAAAGGGTCAGGGTCTGGGGGCTAGCAATATTTTCCTCTGGACCACTAGCTTGGCTTATGAGGACTCCCAGATCCATATGACGCCGACCTGGCCTGAGCTAATGCAGACCATCCCAAAATAACATACCTTTGGACAAATTATCTTATTGTTGAGTACCTTTTGAACCTAGCACATGATTTCTTGGTTAATCATGTAGAATCACCTTATGTTCCCATAAGTTCCTTATAGGAACCTTAGTTTGGGAGTAGTCTACCCAATGTTGGGCTTGATGTTCATAATGGTGTTTAGTAAAACAACTAAGTGTTGGATCTCGTACATAGTTTTACCTCAACCCTTTTTGAAAAGTGGACTTAGTAGTAGTGCTCTTATACCTTGATAGATTTTGGAGTTTTTTATTTTGAGGATGAAATCCTCTTTAAGGGGGTGGAATCCCACAATGCTTTGAAATCAAGTTACACTATCTTTTAAACCCTAAGTCCATAGGCATGGGATTAGTGAGCTTATATGGTTAGTGTTGGACAAACAAATTATAACTATAATTCATCTTGTTTGTTTATATACAAATGAATATATAATTAGTCATCTAAGGGGATAGTTCATATGCTTGAACCTTTACATATTCATTATGCACATAATAGTGAGTTACTAATCACTAATTGTGGATACCCTTAATGTTGACCATGTCACCCTAATAGTCTGGTTAGTAAGATAAATAGTTCTAATGCATCCTTAACATGCAATGGTCATGATGACCCAAACCCTAATGTGTAACCATCTAGTCCTAACCATATACACACACACACACACACACACACACACATATATATATATATATATATATATATATATATATATATATATATATACTTTAATGCCTTCATGATACATTAGTAACTTAGGTGTCATCATCATATTATATCCCTTGATACATATTCATGGATGATAACCACCTAGTCACGATCAAGTTATCAACATATGTAAGGCATATCACCTTGTTCCCTAATATACATCTCATTAATCACCTAATCATGATTTATTATGTAAATCAATTCATTAATGTTTAATGTTGTTCACTAAAACACATGTAATGACACAAATATGATTATGAGTATTGGATTCACATAAGTTTGCATTAATGCCTAATGTGATGTAAAATATGTATAATTCATATTATGGAGTATAATAGGAGAAAATGATGTCGTTAACTTGAGTATCTAATGTAAGTTGGCAATATGTGATAATATATGTGACCTTATTTGGTATTATGGTAGGCTTAATAACTTGTTGGATTATATTATCTTTTTCTTACAAAATAATATGTGATAATTCCATATGATGGTTTTTATGGAGATTAGATTCAAGTTATTAGGTTTGTGACCTAATACATTATTAATGATGAGATTTCTTAGAAAACCCTAATTGCGTTTAAAACCCTTACAAGGGAAGATACATATGTTTTGATGCTTAGTTATGAGTTATAATCCTTGCTACCACCATGTGAGTATGAGTTGGCACAAGTTCTAGTATAGTATAGATGATGCCTTTTCATGATAGAGACTATGCTAGTGATCCCATTATGTTATGTTTTGGATGAAAAATTATATATATGGTAGAAACCTTAGTCAGACTAGGCTTATGTGTAGATCATATGAAGTACCCACCTTAGTTACCCAATGTTGGGATGTTGCACACTCACCCTATCTCTTTCCTCTTGTTATGATTTCAGGAACGAAATCCTCTGTAAGGGGTGGAGTGATGTAACATATTGAATCTCAGGGTCCTTTATGCAATTTACCCACTTGTGTAATTTTCTTTTCCTTCTAGTCCTTTTGGACATCCTTCACTAATTTCCCATCCTTTTGAGCCTTCTTGCTCCTCAATGTTAAATTTGAGCCTTTCTTGAGGTATAATTCACAAATTACCAATATTTATGTTTATGTAGGGGGTTTTTCACAAATAACCCATTTAATGAGATAACTCATGTATAATCATGCAATTAGACCATTAATGAGATAACATGAGTGGAGTATGTCAATTTGGAGCTTTTTGGATAAACATACTAGTAATAATGTATTTGAGTTAATGTATAGGAGTAATAAACCCCTTTACTATCTCTCCCCTCCAAAGAGGGAAATAATGCACTAATAAGAGTATTATATGTTGATATATGACTCATAATATATATGTGATTAATATCTCAAGATATACCTTATTATGTCATTAAAAGATATTCTTTATATTAATTGCTCTTTTTATGCTTCATTATGTGCTTTAATAGTCTATAAATTAATTAAGGACCTAACCATGTGATTTTCGAGAATATAAATGCATATCATCGTTCTAGGTGTTTTCATAAACCTATGGTTAAAATTTGAGGTCATTTGGACTTCATTTGACCCACCAAATGCTTTTTACAAGTTCCCATATAGTTTAACTATAGTAGATGAATCTATTTTGCATTTATGTCATTTATTTCATGTGTCACACGCCCGACCACTGTTGGATTTCGATCCGACGGATCTGCAATTGTCTTCTACCTTGGGCTGCCAACCCAAGGAGATGCCTAGATTCCTCCACCTCTTTCTCCCTCATTTCTTGATCATTTTGCAAGATTTAAGTTGCGTTGGCTTCGTCTCGTCGAGCCACACCGTTCTGGCCCTTGCTCATCGTCTCCCGTGCACCATAGCCCAAACACCCATAGGCACCGGCCGCACCCTCTCCACCCACTCTTCATTTCGTAGCCTCAACCTCCTTCACCTATAAGTAACACCACCCTCACCTCTGTCAGCCATCATGCGATCTTTTTCCAGTTTCTAATTTGCCCATATCCTCCAAGTTTAGCCACCGCCACCTCCTCTTTCTTCCAGATCTTGCATCCCCCTTCCTACCTACTAGGTTGTAGCAACACCCTAATAAGGTACACCGGTGAGTTCCTCTCATCTTAAGCTTCATTTTTAGTACCTATACATCCAATTTGGTCAAGAAATGAGCAAATGCTCAATTGGGCAAGTTTCTCCTTCGCGGCCATGGCTAGCGCATGAGGAAGAAGAAGACTCGTGGCTTTTTACGATTTTGCCCCCTGGCACCCATCCCTTTCTACTTTAACACGAGGGGCATTTTGGTCATCTGCTCCCTTGTTGGCTATGAGGCCTACGTTGCTTTTTCTTGCTATCTGATTGGTCCAGTTTCTTTAATTCGTAGTAAGTTGGTCTAAGCTCAGAAAAATACAAATAAATACTCGTTGGAAAGGATTTTTCACATAGAATCTGAATTTTTGGGTTTTTAGTACTAATTCTATTTCCTTTATATAATTTTTCCTTGGATGCCACATTGAGTATGTTAAAAGTTCTAAAAATCATAATTAATTCATTTTAACTCCAAATTGAGAAATAAAATATGTTTTCCTAATAAGTGAAACCTATGTGAGCTTTTGGTCCTAGTTTTGAGTCCTAAATAAGTGGTTTTCAAATAAAGTCTAAAATGAGTGTTTTCCTTTATACTTTATGCTTAATAAATGCTAATTCATGTGAAATGTTTATAATTAGGGAAATGATCTTGGATACAATCTAATCAGTGATAATGATGGATGTGAATCTTCTATAAGGTATGTGACACATATTTATGTGGAATATATGATTGTCAAAAATATATGCAAATAACCTATCCTTCAGTTGGGTTTTATCCAGCCCCCATTTTATTAATGAGGCAATTTCTAGCCTTGATATCTTCTCTCTATTGCCTTTATTTGGCTCCTTATTTATTTGAATCTTTTATTGCCTATGTTGGCTCATTTATTTGAAATACTTTAATATTGCTAATACTAATTTTGGTTCATTTATTGTGATTGTTTCATGGGTTTGATTCCCCATTTTCTATGATGTAATGTTATTTATATTTCCACCACTGCCAAGTGGATTACTCAGCATGAGGAATTGTTGACCAAATAACTAATGTAGTGTACATGAGTACAAACCACCCATAGAGGGCATGTGTAATTTTTCCCTGGGGAATGTGCATTTTCTCCCCATATTATATATATTTTTTAGGTTTGGGATGTGCATTTTCCCCTATCCTCTTAGTGTGGGTCCGATAGGTGCCTCACCCTGCATTAGAATATTTGTTGTCAAAATATCATTCGAGCTTGTTGATTATTATTGTGGTAGATGCATCTTGGCAGAAGTTCTTTATTCTTAATTATTATACTTGCCTCATACTCTTTACTCTCTACGTATTGTGAATCATTTTATTATGCAATGTTTCACTTTATAAATTGTCCTTATTCCTTTTGATTAACACATACTTTTACCTCTCTCTTGCTGGGTGATCCCAACCACCCAGGTATAGGATCAGAGTGCGCAGTTGAAGCATGGTGAACCATCCTAAGGCTAGGGATAAGGAGTTCAACCTTCTAGCTTGGACTGGGACTTAGCTACCTATATATTAAGTTATTTTCTTTGGAGACAATACTGAATTGGTTTGAGTCTTCCTCTACCTCGATCATTTTATTGTTTGTATAATGTTTGTACACCCTATTTGGGAATATTTTATGATGTGCCCTTTATAGAATTGTTTAGTCAAAGTTTTATCTTCCGCTGCCCACACATTGGTGTTTTTGGTTGCCATGAATTTTTGGTAGAGGTTGTGTAGTCTTTACAACATTGTATCAGAGCATCAAGGTAGTCAGAGTCTTGAGTAATTCAATTTGTCTCTTAGACAGAAACCCTTACCTTATATAGTTCCCTTTAGTAAGTTTTTCACCTTAGAGTGGATCTATGATGAAAGATTGATTTAGGACATAATAATCTCATACTAGAAATATAATTTGTCAACTTTTTGGTGATTCGTCTTTTAGATTTCTACTAGGGAATAAGTTGATTGCAAAGGTGTCTAGAAAGGGTCATGGTCTGGGGGTTGGCAATATTTTCCTCCGCGCCACTAGCTTGGCTTATGAGGACTCCCAAATCCATATGACGTCGACCTGGCCTGAGCTGATGCTGATCGTCCCAAAATAGCATACCTTTGGACGAATTATCTTATTGTTGAGTACCTTTTGAACCTAGCACATGATGTCTTGGTTAATCATGTAGAATCACCTTATGTTCTCATAAGTTCCTTATAGGGGCCTTAGTTTGGGGGTAGTATACCCAATGTTGGGATTGATGTTCATAATGGTGTTTAGTAAAACAACTAAGTGTTGGATCTCGTACATAGTTTTACCTCAACCCTTTTTGAAAAGTGGACTTAGTAGTAGTTCTCTTATACCTTGATAGATTTTGGAGTTTTTGATTTCGAGGATGAAATCCTCTTTAAGGGGGTGGAGTCCCACAATGCTTTGAAATCAAGTTAGACTATCTTTTAAATCCTAACTCCATAGACATGGGATTAGTGAGCTTATATGGTTAGTGTTGGACAAACAAATTATAACTATCATTCATTTTGTTTGTTTATATACAAATGAATATATAATTAGTCATCTAAGGGGATAGTTCATATGCTTGAACCTTTACATATTCATGATGCACATAATACTGAGTTACTAATCACTAATTGTGGATAACCTTAATGATGACCATGTCACCCTAATATTATGGTTAGTAAGATAAATGGTTCTAATGCATCCTTAAATTGCAATGGTCATGATGACCCAAACCCTAATGTGTAACCATCTAGTATTAAGCATACACACACACACACACACACACATATATATATATATATATATATATATATATATATATATATCTTTGATGCCTTCATGATACATTAGTGACTTAGGTGTCATCATTATATTATATCCCTTGATACATATTCATGTATGATAACCACCTAGTCACGATCAAGTTATCAACATATGTAAGGCATATCACCTTGTTCCCTAATATACATCTCATTAATCACCTCATCATGATTTAGTATGTAAATCAATTCATTAATGTTTAATGTTGTTCACTAAAACACATGTAATGACACAAATATGATTATGAGTATTGGATTCACATAAGTTTGCATTAATGCCTAATGTGATGTAAAATATGTATAATTCATATTATGGAGTGTAATAGTAGAAAATGATGTCATTAACTAGAGTATCTAATGTAAGTTGGCAATATGTGATAATATATGTGACCTTATTTGGGATTATGGTAGGCTTAATAACTTGTTGGATTATATTATCTTTTTCTTACAAAATAATATGTGATAATTCCATATGATGGTTTTTATGGAGATTAGATTCAAGTTATTAGGTTTGTGACCTAATACATTATTAATGATGAGATTTCTTAGAAAACCTTAATTATGCTTAAAACCTTTACAAGGGAAGATACATATGTTTTGATGCTTAGTGATGAGTTATAATCCTTGCCTCCACCATGTGAGTATTAGTTGGCATAAGTGCTAGTATAGTATAGATGATTCCTTTTCATGATAGAGACTATGCTAGTGATCCCATTATGTTATGTTTTGGATGAAACATTATATATATGGTAGAAACCTTAGTCAGACTAGGCTTATGTGTAGATCCTATGAAGTACCCACCTTAGTTACCCAATGTTGGGATGTTGCACACTCACCCTATCTCTTTCCTCTTTTTATGATTTCGGGGACGAAATCCTCTATAAGGGGTGGAGTGATGTAACATACTGAATTTCAGGGTCCTTTATGCAATTTACCGACTTGTGTACTTTTCTTTTCCTTCTATTCCTTTTGGACATCCTTCTCTAATTTCCCATCCTTTTGAGCCTTCTTACACCTCAATGTTGAACTTGAGCCTTTCTTGAGGTATAATTCACAAATTACCTACATTTATGTTATGTACGGGGTTTTGCACAAATAACCCATCTAATGAGATAACTCATGTATAATCATGCAATTCGACCATTAATGAGATAATATGAGTGGAGTATGTCAATTTGGAGCTTTTTGGATAAATATACTAGTAACAATGTATTTGAGTTAATGTACAAGAGTAATTAACCCCTTTACTTTCTCTCTCCCCCAAAGAGGGAAATAATGCACTAATAAGAGTATTATATGTTGATATATGACTCATAATATATATATATATATATATGTGATTAATATCTCGAGATATACCTTATTATGTCATTAAAAGATATTCTTTATATATATTAATTGCTCTTTTTATGCTTCATTATGTGCTTTAATAGTCTATAAATTAATTAAGGAACTAACCATGTTTTTTTCGAGAATATAAATGCATATCATCGTTCTAGGTGTTGCCATAAACCTATGGTTAAAATTTGAGGTCATTTGGACTTCATTTGACCCACCAAATGCTTTTTACAAGTTCCCATATAGTTTAACTATAGTAGATGAATCTATTTTGCATTTATGTCATTTATTTCATGTGTCACGCGCCCGACTACCGTTGGATTTCGATCCGACAGATCTGCAGTTGTCTTCTACCTTGGGTCGCCAACCCAAGGAGAGGCCTAGGTTCCTCCACCTCTTTCTCCCTCGTTTCTCGATCATTTTACGAGATTTAAGTTGTGTTGGCTTCGTCTCCTCGAGCCACACCGTTCTAGCCCTTGCTCATCGTCTCCCTGCACCATAGACCAAACACCCATAGGCGTCGGCCACACCCTCTCCACCCACTCGTCATTTCAGAGCCTCGGCCTCCCTCACCTATAAGTAACACCACCCTTACCTCCGTCATCCATCATGCGATCTTTTTCCAGTTTCTAATTTGCCCATATCCTCCAAGTTTAGCCACCACCACCTCCTCTTTCTTCCTGAGCTTGCAGCCCCCTTCCTTCCTTCTAAGTGGTAGAAGCACCCCAATAAAGTACACTGGTGAGTTCCTCTCGTCTTAAGCTTCATTTTTAGTACCTATATGTCCGATTTGGTCAAGAAATGAGCAAATGCCCAGTCGGGCAAGTTTCTCCTCTACGCCATGGCTGGCTCGTGAGGAAGAAGAAGACCCGTGTCATTTTTACGATTTTGACCCCGTGCACCCATCCCCTTCTCCTTAAATGCGAGGGCATTTCGGTCATCTGCTCCCTTGTTGGCTATGAGGCCTATGTGGCTTTTTCTTGCTATCTGATTGGTCCAGTTTCTTTGATACATAGTAAGTTGGTCCAAGCTCAGAAAAGTGTAAATAAATACTCGTTGGAAAGGATTTTTCACGTAGAATCTGAATTTCTAGTTTTTAAGTACTAATTCTATTTCCTTTATCTAATTTTTCCTTGGATGCCACTTGCAGTATGTTAAATGTTCTAAAAATCATAATTAATTCATTTTAACTCCAAATTGAGAAATAAAATATGTTTTCTTAATTAGTGAAACCTAAGTGAGCTTTTGGTCCTAGTTTTGAGTCCTAAATCAGTCGTTTTCAAATAAAGTCTAAAATGGGTGTTTTCCTTTATACTTTATGATTAATAAATGCTAATTTATGTGAAATGTTTATAATTAGGGAAAATGATCTTGGATACAATCTAATCAGTGATAAGGATAGATGTGAATCCTCTATAAGGTATGTGACACCTATTTATGTAGAATATATGATTCTGGAAAATATGTGCAAATAACCTATCCTTTAGTTGGGTTTAATCCAACCCCTATTTTATTAATGAGGCAATTGCTAGCCTTGATATCTTCTCTCTATTGCCTTTATTTGGCTCCTTATTTATTTGAATCTTTTATTGCCTATGTTGGCTCATTTATTTAAAATACTTGAATATTACTAATACCAATTTTGGTTCATTTATTGTGATTGTTTCATGGGTTTTATTCCCCATTTTCTATGATGCAATATTATTTATATTTCCACTATCGCCAAGTGGATTACTCAGCATGTGGAATTGTTGACCAAATAACTAATGTAGTGTACATGAGTACAAACCACCCATAGAGGGAATGTGTAATTTCACCCTGGGGAATGTGCATTTTCTCCCCATATTATATATATTTTTGAGGTTTGGGATGTGCATGTTCCCCTCTACTCTTGGTGTAGGTCTGGAAGGTTCCTGACCCTGCATTAGAATATTTGTTGTCAAAATATCATTCATGCTTGTTGATTATTATTTTGGTAGTTGCATCTGGGCAGAAGTTCTTTATTCTTAATTATTAGACTTGCCTCATACTCTTGACTCTCTACGTATTGTGAATCATTTTATTATGCAATGTTGTACTTTATAAATTGTCCTTGTTCCTTTTGATTAACACGTACTTTTACCTCTCTCTTGCTGGGTGATCCCAACCACCCAGGTATAGGATCAGAGTGCGCAGTTGAAGCATGGTGAACCAGCCTAAGGCTAGGGATAAGGAGTTCAACCTTCTAGCTTGTACTGGGACTTAGCTACCTATATATTAAGTTGTTTTCTTTGGAGACAATATTGAATTGGTTTGAGTCTTCCTCTACCTAGATCCTTTTGTGGTTTGTATAAAGTTGTACACCCTATTTGGGAAGATTTTATGATGTGCCCTTTATACAATTGTTTAGTAAAAGTTTTATCTTCCGCTGCCTACACATTGACGTTTTTGTTTGCCATTAATTTTTGGTAGAGACTTTGTGGTCTTTACAGCATGGTATCAGAGCAGCAAGGTAGTTGGAGTCTTGACTAATTCAATTTGTCTCCTAGATAGAAACCCTAACATTATATAGTTCCCTTTAGTAAGTTTTTCACCTTAGACTAGACCTATGATGAAAGATTGATTTAGGACATAATAATTTCATACAAGAAATATAATTTGTCAACTTTTTGGTGATTAGTCTTTTAGGTTGCTACTAGGGCATAAGTTGAAAACGAAGGTGTCTAGAAAGGGTCAGCGTCTGGGGGCTGGCAATATTTTCCTCCGCACCACTAGCTTGGCTTATGAGGACCCACATATCCATATGATGTCGGCCTTGCCTGAGCTGATGTTGACTGTCCCAAAATAGCATACCTTTGGACAAATTATCTTATTGTTGAGTACCTTTTGAACCTAGCACATGATGTCTTGGTTAATCATGTAGAATCACCTTATGTTGCCATAAGTTCCTTATAGGAGCCTTAGTTTGGGAGTAGTCTACCCAATGTTGGGCTTGATGTTCATAATGGTGTGTAGTAAAACAATTAAGTGTTGGATCTCGTACATAGTTTTACCTCAACCCTTTTTGAAAAGTGGACTTAGTAGTAGTGCTCTTATACCTTGATATATTTTGGAGTTTTTTATTTCGAGGACGAAATCCTCTTTAAGGGGGTGGATTCCCACAATGTTTT
Organism: Alisma plantago-aquatica; assembly: GCA_963693085.1. Taxonomy (NCBI): domain Eukaryota; kingdom Viridiplantae; phylum Streptophyta; class Magnoliopsida; order Alismatales; family Alismataceae; genus Alisma; species Alisma plantago-aquatica. Next base: position 472,778,106 of record OY856410.1, read on the forward strand.
GAAATCAAGTTACACTATCTTTTAAACCCTAACTCCATAGGCATGGGATTAGTGAGCTTATATGGTTAGTGTTGGACAAACAAATTATAACTATAATTCATCTTTTTTGTTTATATACAAATGAATATATAATTAGTCATCTAAGGGGATAGTTCATATGCTTGAACCTTTACATATTCATGATTCACATAATAGTGAGTTACTAATCACTAATTGTGGATACCCTTAATGTTGACCACGTTACCCTAATAGTATGGTTAGTAAGATAAATAGTTCTAATGCATCTTTAACATGCAATAGTCATGATGACCCAAACCCTAATGTGTAACAATCTAGTCCTAACCATATACACATATATATATATCTTTGATGCCTTCATGATACATTAGTGACTTAGGTGTCATCATCATATTATATCCGTTGATACATATTCATGGATGATAACCACCTAGTCACGATCAAGTTATCAACATATGTAAGGCATATCACCTTGTTCCCTAATATACATCTCATTAATCACCTCATCATGATTTAGTATATAAATCAATTCATTAATGTTTAATGTTGTTCACTAAAACACATGTAATGACACAAATATGATTATGTGTATTGGATTTACATAAGTTTGCATTACAACCTAATGTGATGTAAAATATGTATAATTCATATTATGGAGTGTAATAGGAGAAAATGATGTCATTAACTTGAGTAACTAATGTAAGTTGGCAATATGTGATAATATATGTGACCTTATTTGGGATTATGGTAGGATTAGTAACTTGTTGGATTATGTTATCTTTTTTGTACAAAATAATATGTGATAATTCCATATGATGGTTTTTATGTAGATTAAATTCAAGTTATTAGGTTTGTGACCTAATACATTATTAATGATGGGATTTCTTAGAAAACCCTAATTGTGCTTAAAACCCTTACAAGGGAAGATACATATGTTTTGATGCTTAGTGATGAGTTATAATCCTTGCTACCACCATGTGAGTATGAGTTGGCACAAGTGCTAGTATAGTATAGATGATGCCTTTTTATGATAGAGACTATGCTAGTGAGCCCATTATGTTATGTTTTGGATGAAAAATTATATATATGGTAGAAACCTTAGTCAGACTAGGCTTATGTGTAGAGCCTATGAAGTACCCACCTTAGTTACCCAATGTTGGGATGTTGCACACTCACCCTATCTCTTTCCTCTTGTTATGATTTTGGGGACTAAATCCTCTTTAAGGGGTGGTGTGATGTAACATACTGAATCTCAGGGTCCTTTATGAAATTTACCCACTTGTGTACTTTTCTTTGCCTTCTAGTCCTTTTGTACATCCTTTACTAATTTCCCATCCTTTTGAGCCTTCTTGGGCCTCAATGTTGAATTTGAGCATTTCTTGAGGTATAATTCACAAATTACCTACATTTATGTTTATGTAGGGGGTTTTGCAAAAATAACCCATCTAATGAGATAACTGAGGTCTAATCATGCAATTCGACCATTAATGAGATAATATGAGTGGAGTATGTTAATTTGGATCTTTTTGGATAAATATACTAGTAACAATGTATTTGAGTTAATGTACAGGAGTATTAACCCCTTTAGTTTCTCTCTCCTCCAAAGAGGGAAATAATGCACTAATAAGAGTATTATATGTTGATATATGACTCATAATATTTATATGTGACTAATATCTCGAGATATACCTTATTATGTCATTAAAAGATATTCTTTATACTAATTGCTCTTTTTATGCTTAATTATGTGATTTAATAGTCTATAAATAAATTAAGGACCTAATCATGTGATTTTTGAGAACATAAATGCATATCCTCGTTCTAGGTGTTGTCATAAACCTATGGTTAAAATTTGAGGTCATTTGGACTTCATTTGACCCTCCAAATGCTTTTTACAAGTTCTCATATAGTTTAAATATAGTAGATGAATCAATTTTGCATTTATGTCATTTATTCCATGTGTCACGCGCCCATCCACCGTTGGATTTCGATCCGACGAATCTGCAGTTGTCTTCTACCTTGGGCCGAAGACCCAAGGAGACGCCTAGATTCCTCCCCCTCTTTCTACCTTGTTTCTCGATCATTTTGCGAGATTTAAGTTGTGTTGGCTTCGTCTCCTCGAGCCGCACCGTTCTAACCCTTGCTCATCGTCTCCCGTGCACCATAGACCAAATGCCCATAGACGTCGGCCACACGCTCTCCACCCACTCATCATTTCAGAGCCTCAGCCTCCCTCACCTATAAGTAACACCACCCTCACCTCCGTCGGCCATCATGTGATCTTTTCCAGTTTCTAATTTGCCCATATCCTCCACATTTAGCCACCGCCACCTCCTCTTTCTTCTAGAGCTTGTGGCCCCCTTCCTGCCTGCTAGGTGGTAGCAACACCCCAATAAAGTACATCGGTGAGTTCCTCTCGTCTTAAGCTTCATTTTGAGTACCTATACGTCTGATTTGGTCAAGAAATGAGCAAATGCCCAATCGGGCAAGTTTCTCCTCTACAGCCATGGCTGGAGCGTGAGGAAGAAGACCCATGACTTTTTATGGTTTTGCCCCCATGCACCCATCCCCTTCTCCTTTAACGTGAGGGGCATTTCGGTCATCTTCTCCCTTGTTGGCTATGAGGCCACGTGTCTTTTTCTTGCAATCTGATTGGTACTTTAATTCATAGTAAATTGGTCCAAGCTCAGAAAAATGCAAATAAATACTCGTTGGAATGGATTTTTTACGTAGAATCTGAATTTATGATTTTTAAGTCCTAATTCTATTCCATTTATCGAATTTTACCTTGGATGCCACTTTGAGTATGTTAAATGTTCTAAAAATCATAATTAATTCATTATAAAAATATGTTTTCTTAATCAGTGAAACCTAAGTGAGCTTTTGGTCCTAGTTTTGAGTCCTAAATCAGTGGTTTTTGAATAAAGTCTAAAGTTGGTGTTTTCCTTTATACTTTATTCTTAATAAATGTGAATTTATGTGAAATGTTTATAATTAGGGAAAATGATCTTGGATACAATCTAATAAGTGATAATGATAGATGTGAATCTTCTATAAGGTATGTGACACATATTTATGTGGAATATATGATTGTGGAAAATATGTGCAAATAACCTATCCTTCAGTTGGGTTTTATCCAACCCCCATTTTATTAATGAGGCAATTGCTATCCTTGATATCTTCTCTCTATTGCCTTTATTTGGCTCCTTATTTGTTTGAATCTTTTATTGCCTATGTTGGCTCATTTATCTGAAATGCTTGAATATTGCTAATACCAATTTTGGTTCATTTATTGTGATTGTTTCATGAGTTTTATTCCCCATTTTCTATGATGCAATATTATTTATATTTCTACTACTGCCAAGTGAATTACTCAGTATGAGGAATTGTTGACCAAATAACTAATGCAGTGTACATGAGTCACTCAGAGGGCATGTATAATTTCACCCTGGGGAATGTGCATTTTCTCCCCATATTATATATTTTTGAGGTTTGGGATGTGCATTTTCCCCTCTCCACTTGGTGTAGGTATGGTAGGTGCCTCACCCTATATTAGAATATTTTTTGTCAAAATATCATTCGAGCTTGTTGATTATTATTGTGGTAGATGCATCTTGGTAGAAATTCTTTATTCTTAGTTATTCTACTTGCCTCATATTCTTGACTCTCTACGTATTGTGAATCATTTTATTATGCAATGTTGCACTTTATAAATTGTCCTTATTCCTTTTGATTAACACATACTTTTACCTCTCTCTTGCTGGGTGATCCCAACCACCCAGGTATAGGATCAGAGTGCGCAGTTGAAGCATGGTGAACCAGCCTAAGGCTAGGGATAAGGAGTTCAACCTTCTAGCTTGGACTGGGACTTAGCTACCTATATATTAAGTTGTTTTCTTTGGAGACAATATTGAATTGGTTTGAGTATTCCTCTACCTATATCCTTTTGTTGTTTGTATAAAGTTGTACACCCTATCTGGAAAGATTTTATGATGTGCCCTTTATACAATTGTTTAGTCAAAGTTTTATCTTCCGCTGCCTACACATTGATGTTTTTGTTTGCCATGAATTTTTGGTAGAAACTTTGTGGTCTTTACAGGTACCAATTTGAGTGAAAAGTAGGGTGTTAGATCAATGATGTTCATTTTCAATATATGAAATGCAAGAAATGGAAAGACACAAGTGAATGTCTCAACAAAATTCACAAGACATAGGCAGGATAGACCATCAAGTGGAGGTAATTGTTACAAGTAGAATAATCTGTAATAGTAGATATATAGAGATGATGTTTTCTTTATTTTTCAAATGTTTTATCCAGTGAATCTTCAAGGCCAACTTAATTCTCAAAGAAAAATTCGTACCTAGAGAAAACCTTACAAAACATGAAAGGTACCAATTTGAGTGAAAAGTAGTGTGTTAGATCAATGTATGTTCATTTTCAATATATGAAATGTAGGAAATGGCAAGACACAAGTGAATGCCTCGACATAATTCACAAGACATGGGCAGGATAGACCATCAAGTGGAGGTAATTGTTACAAGTAGAATATTTTTTTATAGAAGATATATAGAGATGATGTATTCTTTATTTCTCAAATGTGTTATCCAGTGAATCGTCATGTCCAAGTTAAATCTCAAAATAAAATTTAGATCTAGAGAAAACTTTACAAAACATGAAAGGTATCAATTTGACTGAAAAGTAGTGTGTTAGATCAATGTATGTTCATTTTCAATATATGAAATGTAGGAAATGGCTAGACACAAGTGAATGCCTCGACATAATTCATAAGACATGGGTAGGATAGACCATCAAGTGGAGGTAATTATTACAAGTAGAATAACCTTTTATACTAGATATATAGTGATGATGTATTCTTTATTTCTCAAATGTGATATCCAGTGAATCGTCAAGACAAGTTAATTCTCAAAAGAAAAATTCAGATCTAGAGCAAACTTTACAAAACTTGAAAAGTACCAATTTGTGTGAAAAGTACTGTGTTAGATCAATGTATGTTTATTTTTAATATATGAAATGCAGGAACTGGCAAGACACAAGTGAATGCCTCGACAGAATTTTCAAGACATGGGTAGGATAGACCATCAAGTGGAGGTAATTGTTACAAGTAGAATAACCTTTTATACTAGATATATAATGATGATGTATTCTTTATTTCTCAAATGTGATATCCAGTGAATCGTCAAGGCCAAGTTAATTCTCAAAAGAAAAATTCAGATCTAGAGCAAAATTTTCCAAATGGGATATCCATGAATGAGCATGGCACAAAGCACATTGGAGGTACAATTTATATGAAAAAAATGAAATTTCTTATCTAATATTTTATTTATACATTACATACTTTTGTTATGTCAACTCTAGAAAATGAACAGAGGCAAGTGTGTACTACAACTCCAGTTATAGATGTTGAGCATATTAGACATCACAAAGGAGGTACAAGACTTATTAATATTGCTATAGTCATTATATCAAATAATTCATATTGATAATATGATCTATCTTTCACTTTTTGCCAAAAAAAAATTTATATGGATTATAAAGAATAAAAAGAGAAAAGTGTGTATCTCAACTGCAGTTACTGAGAATGAGCATATTAGACATCACAATGGAGGTATAAACTTTATCATTAATGATGTAATTGTTATTAAATAATTCATATTGATATTTATTTACCTATCTTATATAAGTTCTAGTGAATGAAAAGAGAAAAGTACGTACCTCAACTCTAGAAGGGATTGAGAAAAGGCATGTGGGTACCACATATCTAAGAAATGACAATGGTAGACAACACATGGGAGGTATAATATTTTATAATAAAGTTATATTTATTATTAAATAATTGATGTTGATGTTTATTTACTTTTACTATGCAATTCTAGGAAATGAAGAGAGGCACATGCAAACCACAACTCCAGAAAATGAAAATGATAAACAACAGATGGGAGGTATAATATTTGTGATAAAGTAATATTGATGTTAATGTTTATTTACTTTTATTATGTTGAGTATATATTTCCTTATTTTTCTACTATACCAAGAGTGGATGATCAAAGCCAAGATGTAGTTCACACAAATTTAACAGAATCAATTGGGCATGATGCCACAGGTGTTATATTTTTCTATGAATATTTTTCATTATCAAAATAAATGTTAAATCAAAATTTTTAAATATTTTTAGATGTTATCATACCAAATGTTAACAAGAGAAGGAAACAAGGTAGAATTAGTTTGAAGGCAGTGGCCCCTACATCTGGTCAGAAGCATAAATGCATTATTCTCAATGATGGTAGAATTGTTGGACCAGGGAGACGCAATTTGAGCAACTTTTTAGGAATATTAGCTTGTAATTCCTCTTTATTTCCGATACATAAGGAGTGGGGACAAGATCATGAATCGGCGATTGAAATGGTTATGACTAATGTTCTAGAAAGTGTTCTACTCTAAGGATAGCTTTTATATTTTTATTTTTATCCAAATGAAATAGAAAAATACTTTTAATCTTATTGTTTTCATATATATTACATTTTATCGATGTAGCGTGACTTTGAATTTTTCAATACGGATGATACAAAAGTGACTTCTTATGATGAAGTAACTACTTTTGTCCAAAAGATGATCAATCAACAATTGCACAATTTCCGTAAGGATCTAAAACGTAGGTTAAATCCTAATATTCCCATTGTTGAACAAATAGAAACTATAGATGATCGAGTTCCATAAGAAAGTTGGGTATTACTTATAGATCTTTGGAGTAGTCAATCAAAACAGGTAAAGTTCAAAAAAAATATTGCGTTGTCTTACTATGTTTTACCATTCATACTTATATTCAATTCATAAATTCACTTGATCATTGAGTAGCAAGAAGCGAGCATTAATAAATGCAATAGAAGTATTTTACAAGCTACACACACAACTGCACCGATATCTTATGACGGAAAGCATTTGAATATTGTAAGATTTCTAATATAATTTAGAATAGTTGAAATAATTTATACTTTTTCATATGTTACATATGTAAATGTTTTTCAGGAGAAAAATGGTGGGAAAGTGACACTCCTGCAAACTTGGGTTGATGGTCATAAAAGGAATGGTGAATATATAGATGAAAAAACAAGAGTGATTTGTGTAAGTCTTTATATTATCATCTATATTCTTCTAAATTAAGAAAATAAGTCAATATGTGAATTTTCCTTATAGGAAAAGGTAATAGAAAGATGTATATAATTGGGACTGGAGAATACAAATGATCCATTGAAGTTTGGTCCTGTTGTGGACTCTGTGTATGGGTCCCATCATGGAAGGTATGAGAGAGGAATAAGCAGAGGTATTACAAGTAGAAATTTAAAGAAGTAGATGCTCTTAAAAAATTCAAATAGAAGTGTGACTAAAGCTTGGGAATCCCAGTTTTAAGAAAAAGACCATCAGATGAAAGAACAATATTTCCCTATTAAAGAAAAAGATCATGAAATTGATGATTTATGAGCATGGTTGAAGATATTAGAGTCACAGGTATTATTTAATATTTAAAACCTATTATAATTATATTAAATATTTAGATTTGTTAAAATAAAAATTCGTTATACATAGTTATTACAGGATAAGACGACAACTCTTGAATCTAGTTTCGATGATGCGCTAGAATCTTCAGTATGCTAGCTATCTTATTTTTATATATTTATATATCACTCTAGAATAATATTTTAATGTTGTTTTTCTATCACTGATACAGGAAGGTACGGATATTGGTTCTCCTCATTTGGGTAAGATTTTTTTTTTCTTTAAGAATAACAAGTAATGTTTTTGTTCAATTAATGTGTTATTGGTGTTTTTTTTTCTTGTTAGATACTAAATGAAATGTCATGTTTAATGTGTCATTCGATTAATATAGATACATACATGTTTGAATTTATTTTACATGATACAACCATGTTTGTATTATATTGCTTTGTTATGAAACAATAACATGCGCAAAAGCAATGACTTGTTGTTATGATTATAAAATTATCATCAAGTAGTCTATATAAATGAATGTTAAGAAATATATTTTATTGTCATGTATGTTTGACTTGAATATTTTGTTTTTATAGGAATATGACTATTACACAACATGTTTGGGAAGAAACTGAACACTTCAGGAGTCAATATCTGAAAGAGACTAAAATATCATACAACATTGTTGTAGTTACTGCTACTGTGATACCATGTCGTCAGATTCTTAAAACACATCATGTTGTAATATTTAAGTCCAAAATATATACAAAAATACAATGAAATTTTTATAATTGATAGGGATGTGGCTGAGACAAATTGAGCTATCATGTTATTATTTGTTTCAAACATATGGATATTATTTATAGAATCACTTTATTATCAAGATCACTAGTAACAAGATTACCACAAATTTGAGCAGAGTGTGAATGAAGTATTATGTTTTTTTAATTATCTCAAATAAACATATGTTATGGTTACAATATGTTGTGATTGTTAAATATTTAGAATTGTAAGATCTAATATGAGTACATCATGAATAAATATCACAATATAACATGTTCCTTTTTATGTGAAATCGTATATAAATGAGGTTTTCACCATGGACTGTAAAATCTAATTTAATAATAAATGAATAAATAGTCCACAGTTATCACAATGGATTATATGATTTTTAATTTGAGACACAAGAATACAAATAGTCTACGGTTTTATAATAGTCCATGGATTTGTCCGTGGAGCATGGAGAATAGTCTACGACTACCTAATCTATGGTGATAGTCTACGGTCATTTTGTATTCCACGGTTAAAACCACGGATTATGAAGCATAGTCTACAGTAAAATTTGTGGACTATAAGCCTTTTTCCTCTAGTCATCAAGGCAGGATGAGGCATCATGCCAGGGGGTTCTATACGAGCTAACTTATGTAGAGAGAAATATTATAGAAGAATGTGCCCTACTTCCTGAAAAAAGTTCCTCTACTTCAGTTTACTGAACAAGGACTTGGTTAGTGTTTCCTCTTATCTTCACAACTCTCAATGGGCTAGCAGAAGAGAGGTGATGTCCCTTCTGGGTTGTAAGATGGACCCCAAAGTTATGCTCACTCATATTAAAGAGGGTGTACAAATTGACCACACCACCCATATCAAGGATGTTCACAATGGCAAAACTAGTTGGGACAGTGATTTTCTTCAAGAACTTCTCACCAAAGAAGCGAGAATTTTAGCTACATCCTACGACTATCATCCTAAGGAATCTGAAGACCAAATCATATGGGAAAACTCTGACATGGGTATTTTTTTATTTGCTTCATCAACGACACTGATCAGGGATGAGACGGAAATGACATCGCCCTTTCACAAGTGGTTATAGTCAACACTACGATCTACCTCACACGATCATTGTAAATACATCGAAGATTCTCCATGACAACCTGTCGATGGATGAGAAGATCCTAAAGTGTGGCACTCCGCTCATCTCCAGATGTGAATGTAGTTGGAAGGTGATTACGAGGACCTGGACTCCTTACCAAAAGCATGGTGGCTGAAAAGATTTGGAAGCCGTCACAGAAGTTTCTGGACATCTATCTTTTTCCAAGTAACCGCCATTTTTTTGATATCCTTAAGCAAAGTTGGGCACAAGCAACTCACTATTCCTTCCTGGGAACAATGTGTGGTCTTTCTCTGTATGACGACATGGTTCCTTTGGAAAGCAATATCTAGCATTCGTTTAATGTGAAGAAGATTAGAGTTGAAAGTATCTGGAAGAAGACCATTCACTTGTTTAATATGATTATATACAACAAGTTTGGTCTTCACAACACATCTCGGTCTTCATAACTGAGTTGGGGAATACTAAGGAACAATGAGGGAAGAATCATATGGGGCTTCACAATCCCGTATGAGGCTTCACAATCCCAGGTCTAAGCAATTGCAATAGGGAAGTTATAAAAGTCTGCATCTATGGGTTTACTCTCTGCAAGATTCAAGGTTACGGACCACATTTGCTTGAACCAGACTGTAAATGGATGTCACAACTGATTATTAACATCATGACCTGCCCTTGGAGAATGGAAAGAGTTGTTGACAAGTTAAGGGACATCATGACTTTTTGTATACACACATCATGCGTGGAGAAGGAGGCCAAGAGAGTCGCTAGGAAACTCACCACCTATGAAGGCTCCATTAACGACTGCTATGTGTTTAGTAATGTTTTGGGAGTGCCACCTGCTGTTAAAGAATCTTATTTTTCTGGTTTATAGGGATGAAGTTATGTTACACATGTAAAGAGTCATAGAGTTTTATAGATGAAAATTGGTATATTTTTGGTATAAATTTTGAGTACTTTACTTATGAGACCCTTTGAGGTGTTGCTGACCTTTGTAGCTTGGGCAAGAGGGACAAGATGAATGACCCCCCTCCCCCCTCTTTTAAATTAAAAAAGAATTTAAAAAATTGATGTTATTCTGTTATTCTCATAAAATGGTTAGAAGAAAGCTATATCGATGTTGTTACCTTATACATGAAATGAGCACATTACTGTAATATGATATATATTAAAGTATCAAAACAATTAGAATATGGTATTGGATATGAACATATCATACTGAAAAATAACACAATATTGGATATGAAGATATGCGATACATCGTCACGCAGCTGTCGAAAGCCAGCCAAACCACCTGCGCGTGGAAAATACACAGCAGGGTCAATGGATTCCGACATCGACCAATGACGGTTCGATCAGAATACTTCTTCACCTCCTCTTCCATACACTACTAAAACATAGGGTATAGGTGACATTCAAACATGTGTTGTTTAGGCGAAAAGGTGATATGGGAACTTGTCATCAATAAAATGAATGTCACCTTTTAAGAGTCGCCTTTGTGCAGTGTAGCTTATATGGAATGAATGTCACTTATTGGTGGTTATCAGATTATGATAACCAACCAAAGGTAACATCACAGTGCATCATCTATGTCCAAAAGATCACATGCATTCTTGTCATCGAATTCAGTACAATGATGTCAGAAATTTACATGCATAAATGTCACCTTTTTAAGATTTTCACCTTCTTACAAAGGCAACGAAAATGTTAGCACAAATCTGAAAACATACACCACAAGCACAAAAATATGGAAGTACAAAGACATACACTAAAAGTCAGAAAATTAATTTTATTAATATAACAAATACACAATTACAGAGGGAGGATATAGGCCTTATCCCTTGACATATTTATAGAGAGTACATGCCCATAACTTTTTGTAGAAAAGAACGTAACTCGATATTCCAACATGTACAACACATCCTAACTTTTTTCTGCTAGTCTATAAGAAACATTTTATTGGAGACAATTAAATCAAAACAGAATGATCGAGATCCATATGAGCATGACTTTCATTTACTAGAGGTCGAAGTCTAGAACTGGATCAATATCACAAAATAGCTGCAAACAATTAAACCAGGAAGCTTTCGGAATCACTCACATTCTCCAGTTTTTCTTCAGAATAGAGAAGGAAATCGACAGACATTTGAACATTTTGGAAAATTTGCTTTTCCTCCATTCCACAGTTTCCAACAGCTACGCCCATGCAAAGAACTTTCTTAAGCTGGAACTTCACAGTAGCCTTAGTCTCGTTAACCTTTGACTCCAAGGATTCCTGGTGAGAAACAAATGTAGGAAATTTTCCTACAGATGAAAAATGAAATTGAATTCATTAAAAGAAATTCAAGAGCGACGCCCATTCCATACGACGTGTTCAATAGAAACTAGGTAGGATCCAATACGATTGAGTTATAGTGTACATGTGGCGTTTCTCTCTCATTTTTAGGGGGTGGGGTTTTTATGAGGAGTGAAAAGGAGATAATCCAGTCTGATTGGTTGTCCAATAAAATAAATACAGGACATCGTCTTATATACTACCGGCTACCATTCGAAAGGATGCATTCTTTATTGCAAAGAAAATATGTAGTTTACTAGTAAACAGAAAAAAAGACACGTAGATGGAGTCTGAATTACATGTACCCATTTTAAAGTCAATACATGCGATAACTAAGTGCACATTGCATACAATTTGCCACTATATGCAACTTTTTTTCTACTCTTAACATAGAATATTAGGTCATTAACATTTACATATCACAAGTGCATATAAAAACTGAAAGAAAAACCCTTAGAATATACAAAAGATTGTAGAGATAACTATCAGCCATAACACATTGCCGGAAAACATTCCACGTCTGGTTTTTAGGCTCTAATATTCAGTTCAAATAGCAAATAAACATCATTAACTTATTTACAAAAGAAGAAACTAACAATGAGCCTCAATTGGAAGTTTTAACATGGGTTAAATAGGTTACAACTGAAAACATTAATTCTGACACTGCTAATCCAGAAAGCAGTATATTGGTATTTAAACTTGAATTGACTAATTGATATGAAACATGTATTAGACACATTTATTGTGAGAGAACAACCAGCTTCAAAAAGAAATAAAAGATAAGACGACCAAGAAAAGAGGGCAATATAAACCAAAACTAGACTATTGACAAATACACAGAATGACAATCAAGTGTGTAAACTATACAACATTTGACTTGCCTGCCTTGTTAAGCCCGGGACCCAGAAGACGAGGAATCTGCTTGATGATAGCTTATGATGCCAAGAAAGCATGATATTTCTTGGCAAGCTTCTTCACTAACTTTTTGTTTTTGTTCATCTTCTTCAGAGCTGCAACATCCATGCAGTCCAATCCGATTTTCTCAGCCTCCTCAACATGCTGAGCATCTCCAAGCATGCAAACCTTCATCTTTGGGTGGGGAATGTGAGGCAGTTTTACAGAGCCACTGAAACGCTTGTCCTTCCGAGGGTCGTAGTTCTTGAGGCCAATCTGGAGTTCAATAGTTTAAGTGAACTTTCATTTTTTGGAATCACGGGCATCACCAACAACCTGGGTGATTGCTTCCCTCAACACGTCACTGTTGAGCTTGCTCATCTTAACGATATCAGATGTATAAGCCAATCTCAAGAGAACCGGTTAAGCCGTCTAACCCGTTAACCCGCTTCCGTCGAAGGTGTCGCCTGCATTATAAAAGTCTTGCCGTCAATTGATGAAAGACAGACTATGAAGCAAGTCAAGGTTTGAGATCTCCCGCTCCTCTCTTCCTAAAACCTCTACTAGCTTATCCTCCATCTCTTCCGATCCTCCTATTCTAATCCTGAATTCCCTCCTCAGGTTTCTGGTATTTAATAGTGTGAGGACCACACCCTACCTAAAAAAGAACAAGTGCAAGCACACAAAAGTGGCTGCACTTGAGGGGGGATGTTAGAATTATCCCACACCGCTGATCTCTGGGAAAGGTCCTGGGCTTATAAGGTGTGTGGTCCCTTCACCCATTGCCAATTGGTTTTGGGTTGAATACCACACATTCTAATAAGATGGACACCAGAAGAACGACGAGAACCGACCAGCTGCAGCTACTCTTGAGCGGGAGCGGCGAGAAGGTCGACAGAGGTCTATAAGAAACATATCACCCATGTTCTGTTTCATCCTAAAATTCTGGCTGTGCTTTCCAGACTTGATTCCTGGCTGTGTTCCTTTCAAGGTAGAAGGTAGTATGATTTAGTTCAATCCAGAAATAGACTAGAAAAATCATATTTAGAAATCCGCAAATCCAGCGACTACATTTTCTTGCACTTGATTCTAACCATAGACGACCGTGGAGTAGAATGTATAAATTAACCATCTGCAGCTGCAATGAGAAGCACATGGTTACATACTCTGCACAAAATACGAAGGGTCAAAAACAATTGAGTATTACTATCAATGAGTAAATGACATGGACGTTGTTATTGATTGCTAATATAGATTAGTTACCTCTTGATGATACCACAATCATTTCTCCATATAACCAGCAAGTCAGCAATAAATGTGGATGTCATGCAGCAAATGACTTCTCCTAATCACCTCTCTCAGTTGTAGTAAGAACTTTGATCTGGACACCCCCAAATTTACTCAATTAGCACTTGTGGAAGCCATTGGTACAAGGAAAAGAAAGGAAGGGGATAATCGTAGGAGAAGAGGGGAGGTTTAAGAGGTGTATAATTCACATTTTTGAGGTAGCTACATGCTGGGTTGGCTCTCTTCTTGCCTCTCTATTATAAATCATAGATCACGTCCAAGAAGAGATACCTCTAATGTAAAGAAGAAAAATATAGATAAGAGCGGAGAGCCCTGAAAAAATAAAATAAAAACTACAGGAATGAGAACTTAGTATTTTTCATTTAACTATTACAGGTCTAAAATTTCACCACCAACCTGACCCGTTCTTGGTGGTGGAAATGTACAGAACTTCCACAAAATGATGCATAGAAGGACAATGGTGTCACTCGACCCTACGGGGTCATCCATGACATGCCGGAGGCACCATCGAAGGGCATTTACACTCTCCCTATGAACACAGACCAGCATTTTCAACAAGATGATCCCCTGTTGTGTATGGTGGACCAGGTTCTGCGCCTTGGAACAAATATGGATGATTACAACATTTCCGCAACTGCATGGCAATGTTTAGAAGCCGTTTACGCTCTCCACCAGCATTCACGACCTCTAGGTCTTTCTGCAGTAGTGCACGATAATACTGCTTTTGCAACTGGGACATGCCAACTTTAAGTATGGTTTCTTTTTTAGGAGGCAGGCCCTTTTCAACATCTGATTTCAATCTCCTTAGAAGGAAAGGTCGTAGGACCTTTTAATGCACAAGAAAATCAGTACAGTATCAAAATGGCAAATTCGGAATATCAAAATCCTCCACCACTCACCTTGTGCAGTTGTTGGACAACCTCCTGCTGATCATTTTCCACAGAATTTTGGAACCATTCATCAAAGGTTTCTGCTGAACTAAATATCTCAGGAAGAAGAAAGAAGAGCCCATAATTCATGAAGATTATTCTGAGCACAAAGATAACCAGAATTAGAAAAGTAAACAACCAAAACAGGAAAATAAACATTAGAGCTAAACAATTACAGGTGGAACAATATTTCTCCAATAAGTTCTCTCATCACATGAAAAGTGATCAAAGAAAAAAATCACACATGTTGAAATACAGTGTGTTCTCATGCACCAAACACACATTTCCAGAAGATCTTCGGTCTAAGATATTACAAATGGATGTAGCATAGCAAAGCAGGACCTAAAGAGGTGTGCCTGTTATGAGAAGGCGATAATTGGTCTTATAGAGATCGATTGGCTAATGATGCAGGCGGGTCCAATAGAATGCAGACTTGAGATGATCGGAAGGGGGATCCTGACAATCAAGATTCTTATTCTGAGAACTTATAGATGCACCATTGCATGTATTTTCTTGTATATTATAAATATCTCTTATCTAGTGAAACTGAGGCTGAATTGGGGACATACCTTGACTATACATCGAGTCTCAAAATCCCAAATAACCAAAAATGATTGTAACAGAGACATAGAAGGTGTATTAACTGTTGAATTAGATGACGTTAGAGATAATTATAGAAGCATATACTACATCTATGAAGGGTGTTGAAGTTAGAAAGAACCTGAATCCTATCAAAGATGAGTTGTTTAATTGGGCTGGAACCTAAAACAATGAAAGAAAACAATGATAACAAAAGTGCAGACTGCTTGGCTTCTCTAAAAACCTATGCCAGATATTATGATAATCTATTTCAGTACAATACAAGCATATTTACCTCTTTCTTGAAATTATGATCATAGGAAGAGAAGATAAAGGACGATATATGTGGTATTGGTATGCTTTTTGTGGCGAGTCTCACTGTTGCAAGCACAATAAAACAGATATAGGACACAAACAGACAATAACATTTTTGTGTCGATCACAAATATATTGTTTCATCTAGCTCATGTACATCATCCTAAGGAAGTATGGATATCACATTCTAGAAAGATACACATTCAACAATCTGGAAACATGCCTACAACCAAGTATAGTAATAATTGTGTGATGACAATTCTGAAAACTATCTATTCATTAGCTAAATCACTAACAATATAATGTAGGATTGTCTAAGCAACATACAACCATATGTTTAAATATGCAAATGTCTAACTAATAAGTCATTCAAATATATGTGTTGATATGTATATGTAGGGACCTACTTGTAAGTGTAAGAAAGGTCAGGGGGCTATGTGTAAAGTATGTAAAGCTTCTTGTTTATACAATACAAGCACCCCGACAGTAACGTTAAGTCGTGGGTTTTCCTCTGTTGTTTCTTCTTCTTCATGGTATTAGAGCAGGGAAAACCTTAGGAGAGCTATCAATCTCTCCAAGGAAGTGCTAATGAGTGGTCATCACGATCTGGGAGTTTACAAACATCTGAAGCGGCAGAAGCTAACACTTTTCCGTCCGCGCTACAATACACGTACTGTAGCACGACGGCCACAAAAGTGGCTGTTGCTCTCTCTCCGGTTGGAATTGGATATTGTCATTTTAGGGCGTCATTCCTCTTGGTCCTAGCTGCCGCAAGGTGCTTGCAGCTAGCCACTACGTCTCCGTTTCTTCTCCATGTCAAGTGTGCATTAGGCTGCTGTCAACAGCGTTTTATTGCAGCAGTTTTCGGCTTCAATAAAGACGGTGCGAGGGGTTGGTCCCTCCCTTGAATTTGGTCTAAAGGGGCCGTCCCTACCTTAACTTCGTTATCCTAGAAGGTCAAGGGCAGAAGGAATTGAAGGAAGACGCAGTGGATCTTTGTATACCAAGTTGTCCCGGCGGACTACTGTAGCACAGTACTGTAGCACTGCGGGTTTTGGTCTGGTTTCATCAATTCCAGTTCATTGTTGCTTCTAAAGTCAAGATAAAAGTCAAGATATTAATACTAGTGCACCCCTCCACGTGCAAGTGGTCTTAAAACGTGCAATTTTTCAGATTTTAATTCGGAATGATGTCAAAGGAGAAAGAAGTTACATATCAAGTGATACTGTCAGAAGAGGAGTACTCACAGTTGATGCGCATCCGAGCTTCACAACAGTCTACATCTTCAGTTGCCTCTCTTATTCCCGGAGTTACTACTTCAGCATGTACCTCTCAGGCTTCTAATGCAGCTATGTCCAAGTCTGATTGGGTTCTTGATTCAGGTGCAACTGATCACATCACGGGGACATTAGAGATGTTCACCACCTATGCCCAAAAGCCTAATCTACACGGTGTCACCCTTGCAGATGGCTTTGTTGCCTCCGTTAAGGGAACTGGGATGGTGTCACCAACTCCACAAATATCCCTTCCATCTACATTTTTCATTCCAAATTTTCCTTTCAATTTATTATCAATAAGTAAATTAACTCGTGCTCTTCAAGCATCTGTTACGTTCTTACCAGATACTTGTCTGATACAGGACTTGAAGACAGGCGACACTATTGGCGAAGGGTATGAATTGGCCGGTCTATATTACTTGCAAAGGTCGCCTATAGCATGTGTCACGACTTCTCCTTTGGTGGTACATAGTCGTCTTGGTCATGCATCTTTTGATAAACTCAAAGTCTTGGTTCCAGGTCTATCCAACCTGAAGAGTTTGCAGTGTGAGCCATGTCAGTTAGGGAAACATACAAGGTCTGTCTTTAGGTCCAAAGAGAGTCAAAGAACCAAGTCTACTTTTGAGTTAATTCATTCAGACATATGGGGACCAAGTCGTGTTATTTCCAAGCTCGGCTATAAGTATTTTGTTATCTTTGTTGATGACTACTCGCGTGCTACATGGCTTTATTTGATGAAAGAGAGATCTGAACTCTTGTCTATATTCAAATCATTCTGTGTGGAAGCGGAAACTCAATTTAAGAAGAAAGTGTGTACCCTTCGATCGGATAATGCTAGAGAATATTTCATCCATGACTTCACTCATTTTACTACCACCAATGGCATCATCCACCAGTCATCTTGCCCACATACACCACAACAGAACGGAGTGGCTGAAAGAAAAATTCACCATATTGTTGAGACCGCCCGCACTCTTCTTCTTCACATGCATGTACCTAAGGAATTTTGGGGTGATGCTATTTTTGCTGCTGCTTATCTCATTAATCGCATGCTGTCATCTGTCCTCAAACATCGCATACCTGCTCAGATTCTTCATCCTATGAAGCCATTGTACCATGTTCCACCCAAGGTGTTTGGTTGTGTTTGTTTTGCCCATTGCCTTGGTCCTGGAGTGGACAAGTTGGGTCCCAAAGCCACCAAGTGTGTCTTCTTAGGTTACTCTAGGGTGCAAAAGGGGTATAAGTGTTTTAGTCCTACCTTATGTCGATTCTTTGTGTCTGCTGATGTCACCTTCTTTGAAGACACACCCTTCTTTGGCGACAATGCATCAATGACACCAGTTGTTGTAGAGGAGGTCTTGCCTCTTCCTGTTGTTGTTCAGTCCGTTGTTCCTTCGTCTCATGCTAGTGGTTGTCTGCATGATGTTATTCCAACCAGTTCCACTAGGCCACCGATCACTCAGGTTTATACTCGCCGTACAACTGTAGGTGGACAACCTGATTCAAGTACCAATGCAGGAGTAGAGACACATGCCAGTTCATCTCCTTCTCTAG
Source organism: Alisma plantago-aquatica (assembly GCA_963693085.1). Taxonomy (NCBI): domain Eukaryota; kingdom Viridiplantae; phylum Streptophyta; class Magnoliopsida; order Alismatales; family Alismataceae; genus Alisma; species Alisma plantago-aquatica. The sequence goes on from OY856410.1 coordinate 472,796,707, forward strand.
ATGCTTCCTTGTCAGAAAGTCAGGTAGAGACTGTTCCTTCTCCACCTCCACATCAGGATCTTCCTATTGCTTTAAGAAAAGGTGTTAGATCTTGCACTCTTAAAAATATTCAGCATTCCATTTCTAACTTTGTTTCATATAGCCATCTTTCACCTTCATATTATGCCTTTATCTCTTCTATATCCTTTGTCTCTATACCTTCGTCTGTTTCAGTTGCACTTGATCACCCAGGTTGGCGCCATGCTATGGATGAAGAGATGTCAGCTCTTCACCTTAACAAGACATGGTCTCTTGTTTCACGCCCACATGACAAGTCTGTTGTTGGATGTCGTTGGGTTTATACTGTCAAAGTGGGTGCAGATGGTTGTGTTGATCGACTCAAGGCGCGTTTGGTTGCCAAAGGTTACACTCAAGTTTATGGCGAGGATTATTCAGAGACCTTCTCTCCTGTGGCAAAAATGGCATCTGTTCGCATTTTCTTGTCTCTAGCTGCTTCTCACTCTTGGCCTCTACACCAACTTGATATTAAAAATGCATTCTTGCATGGTGATTTGGATGAGGAAATTTATATGGAGCAACTGCTTGGATTTGTTGCTCAGGGGGAGTCAGATCTTGTATGTCGTCTTCACAAGTCTCTCTATGGTCTGAAGCAGTCGCCTCGTGCTTGGTTTGGAAGATTCAGTAGTGCTCTTTTTGAGTTTGGACTCCATAGATGTACCACGGATCATTCCGTCTTTTATAAGAGACAGAGTTCTGGGAGCATTTTTCTGGTGGTATATGTTGATGATATTGTGATTACTGGGGATGACAAGCATGGCATTGCACAATTAAAACTCTTTCTGCAGGGTCAATTTCAGACAAAGGACTTGGGAAGTCTTAAATATTTCTTGGGGATTGAAGTTGCCAAGTCTAAGTTTGGAATTGCAATTTCACAGAGGAAGTATGTCTTAGATCTTCTCACTGAGACAGGGATGCTTGGGGCTAAACCTGCTGATACTCCAATGGATCCTAAAGTCAAATTATCCATAGAGCAAGGAGAGTTACTTGATGACCCTTGGAGGTTCAGGCGACTTGTTGGGAAGTTAATTTACTTGACTGTCACTCGACCCGACATTGCCTTTGCGACTAGTGTTGTTAGTCAGTTCATGGATAAGCCATGTACAGGTCATATGGAGGCTGTTATGCACATTTTGAGGTATCTCAAGAGGTCTCCTGGCAAGGGACTTCTTTATCAAAATCATGGACATATGCAAGTGCAAGGTTTCTCAGATGCGGATTGGGCTGGATCTAGCATTGATAGAAGGTCTATTTCTGGTTATTGTGTGTTTGTGGGAGGAAATCTTGTGTCTTGGAAGAGCAAGAAGCAAACTGTAGTAGCAAGGTCCTCTGCAGAATCTGAGTATAGAGCTATGACCCTAGCAACATGTGAGTTGTTATGGATTCACCACTTGTTAGAGGAGCTTGTCTTTATGCAGGAAGTTCCCATGGACTTAAAATGTGACAATCAGGCTGCTGTCCACATTGCCCAAAATCCTATCTTTCATGAGAGAACCAAACATATAGAAGTTGATTGTCATTTTCTGCGGGAAAAGATTCAACAAAAGTTGATTAAGTTGTCACCGGTCAGATCAGAAGACCAGTTAGCTGATTTATTTACAAAGTCCCTGAATGGTTGTCGAGTCTGATACTTATGTAACAAGTTGGGCACATATGATATATATGCTCCAACTTGAGGGGGAGTGTTGATATGTATATGTAGGGACCTACTTGTAAGTGTAAGAAAGGTCAGGGGGCTATGTGTAAAGTATGTAAAGCTTCTTGTTTATACAATCCAAGCACCCCGAAAGTAACATTAAGTTGTGGGTTTTCCTCTGTTGTTTCTTCTTCTTCAATATGAACTAAGTGTAAAACTTGACATAAAAGGATGCCAAATAGATAATGAAGTTTATAAAAATCAAGATGAATCTTCATTTTGTGATGGAGGTGAAGCATGCAACATGCGCGAAGACCGACCCTACAAATTTAAAAGTGGATATATATGTAAGTTATACTCTAATACTTACTCCTGAATATGATTTCTTATATGAATATATGAAAATACTTCATTTACTGATCTGTTGAGCATATTTTGACACAACGCCTCCCTTCTTTCCGTCACATACCTCTTGCCAAGTTTTCTCTCCTGGTAATATGTAAATAAAAATTGAGGTTGTATAAGTTGAAGCAATATCATGCAAGGTGTAAAATTATACCAATGTTACTATTTTAGCTTTAGCATCAACAAGTTCTTTGCTCATATCCTCTAGTTCTTTGTTCTTATCTTCTAGTTGTTGTTGAAGATCAGTGACAGCTGAATGTGGAGCTTGTTTGGCTTTCCAATTCCGCATATCTCTACGAGACACTCCAGCACCGTATCCCCTTTCATACCCTCCACGATGTGGGCCATAAACGCCATTCGTAACAGATCCAAACACCAATGGGTCTTGTGTTTTTTCAACGCCTTTTTCCACACAAGTTTGAGCAACTTGTCTCTAATATACATTAAAAAAAAGAACAATATATCAAAATAAGTGAGAAAGTAATTTAGCAAAAAAGGTCAGTTTACAACTTACAAGTAAAACTTCTGTCCTCTCATTCGGAAAGTTATTATTCCGGTCTAAATGAGCACCAAAATATGCCTTGTATTCTGTAAACTCTTCTCCTTCTTCTTGTTTCTATACAATTTGTGGGCAACAATTAGAATACTATATAGAATCCTTGTGAAAGACGAAAACAAATGATCATGAATACTAACTAGGCATACCAAATTGTATCATAGGGTTGCAATTCAAATAGATCTGCCAGTATATGTGGGCCCTGTAACACATCTGCTAGCCTTGTTTCTTGTCGCTAGAAGCTGAAATGGTTGAAGTAGTAATAAAAAATATATATGCAATGGCGTTTGAATATATTGTAGTGCATCATTACCTTAGTTTCTGGTTTATCCCAGTACTGCAACAGTTCTTCTCATTGATTATCAGAAATCCTGTTATCGATGCTCGATTGAGGTTGTTCCTCTATGGACTTGTCTGCTTCATTATATTTCTTCTTCAATTTGTGCCTCCATGTTCTAATGTCACGTTGAACTCTTAACTTACACCATGAAACAACTCCATCCACGGGAGCTTTGCTATGCCCATCCTCCATTACAAAGTCAAAATCATCCTACTCAAAAATTGAATAATAATATATATGTGACATCAATTCACACTAAAATCATTATGGAATATTGACATTGTATATGTCGCATACCTTCAGAGCATCCATCAAACCTGCAAAACTTGTTTCATGTCTTTGTCCCAATTTTTTGCAATGGGAAAATATTTTATGCGCCGAGCATTTATGCCTAGCCATTCTGATAGCTTTGAAGCTTCACGCGCAACGGGAACTCCCAACTCACGATCAACTATGCATTTCCATTTTTTTTCCTTTTAGGGGTGCAACGGCTTTGTATGTCGTGCATCCCCTTGTTTTTTTCTTAGCAGTTTCTGAATCATTCACAATTTCAATTGTAAATATCAAGTTTACCAATGTACATTTTAGTGGAATTCCCTACCTGCTTCACGCCTTGGTTCTTGTTGATTTACTTCTTCAACTCTCACTTGTTCTTCAGTATGTAAATTATCTTCAAGATTACCGCCATATTCTATTATTATGTACAATTTATACATTGTATAAATGGGTGAGATGCAAGATGTCCGAAATATGTTAAGATCATTACCTGCAAGATGAACATTTGAAGCTCCATGAATAGGTAGTTGATCTTCATTTTCTTCAAATTCTGCCATAAATCCATGGTTATAGGGATTGATTACATAACAAAAAATTGTTCATCTAAAGATAATACCTGGAACACGGATTTTTGAAGTTCCTTGAATATTTAAATCATCTTCAACATACAAACAAGTATTAAAATTTACAATAATGGATGCAATTAGAAGTGATCAAGTAAACGATTAC